>CM035416.1:16264936-16472436 GCA_020310875.1 Ceratopteris richardii | reverse complement strand
TATATATATATATATATATATACTCTCAGTTGAATGGAGGCTCCAAGTTGAATAAATACTGTGAGAGGGGCTCGAACTCAAGTTTGAACCTCTATTCAACTTGGAGTTAGGAAGGCTCGAATTTAAGTTTGAGCCTCTAGATTTTTGAGTGGAGAAGCAGTACACATATAAAGTGTACAGATAAACACACACACACATGTTGGAAATTTAGTAGGCCCATTACTAATACCACATTTCCAAGTTCCATAGTTCCAAGATCTACAACATAAATTTCAGCAATCTTCCAATATTGACGAAACATGAACATACCACATTTAATCATACAAATGATGAGACAAAGATAGAGAAAGATTAGACAACATGTGTAAAGTGTTATGTAAGCCACTGCTTACTCACACTATCATATATACAAATGTCAATTTACAATGTGGGAGTCAAAATCTCAACCACTTTATGTGAACAAAAATAGATGGATGAGTGAATGTACAAATGTAATAAAACATATTCTGATGTATGGACAAAAATCTGAATATATATGAGTTGTATGACCTGATAGGTTGTAGAAGAGTGAATATGAGTGACAGAAAGAGGAAGGATCAGTCTAAAACTAATAATCAACAAACCCTCATCTAACCTTAGGCTATGGAAGACCCTAAGTTAGACATGCGTGTGAAAATATCACATACTTACAAAAGTATCAAAGAATGCTAACAAGTTTGCTGCCAGAAATCCACAAACTCATATGAACATACCTTCTCGAACACCTCATCCAAATATGCATAAAGCATACATGTAATGATTCTCTTGTACCTATGTTGAATAGGACTCCTTCTGATATGGATGCCACTACCTCCATAAACTCGAAGTAGTACTTGTGTGCATAAAGAGAATATGTACCTGAATTCTTAACATAAGATGCAAATCTTATGTTAAGCTCCATCCAGTGTCTTTGAAGTACACCAAAATCTTCATGTACAAGATAATCTTCAAATACATTATGTAGATGGCTGATCGACACCACCAAGCTGCTCATGGGTAAGTCCTCTCCATAGCAAGAATGTGAGCACACTCTTCTCCAAGAAGTACTCCATAGCTGCTCCTCAACATGCTCCTAGAGTGCACCATGGCTTCCCCATGTGTGCTAGAGCACCACCTGTGCTAGAGCACCACCTCTACTGACGGACCAAAACCTGGCATTTCCAATTTGTGTAGGATACCTTAACAATGAGCTAAGCTCTTGTTATAAAGCCTTGATTATCTCCTGAAAAGCTTCTCCAAAAGCATTCAATAAAGCATGATCGCTTTGAACAATAAACCAAGATCGAAAAACTCCGTTGCTAATCATATTCAAAAAAAAAAATCCATTGCGATCCATCGCTGTCCGTTTGCGTTCGTTTTGCGTTATCTCAAAAAGCATTAAAAAAATTTTGGCAATCAGCAAATCACGGGATTTGAACCCAGACGGGTTGGATAAGAGATTTTTGCCTTAAGCAATGCTCCTCGTTCTTTTCTTGCAAATAAACTTCGAAAAGATTTACCCATACTAAAGCCTTTTGGACTAATAGGACATTATTTTCCAACAACACACACATACACACACACTATATATATATATATATATATATATATATATATATATATATATATATATATATATATATATATATATATATATATATATATATATATATATATATATATATATACACACACACACACACACATATATATATATATATGGAGAGAGAGAGAGATACAGGTATGTCTATAAGTTTCCATGTATGTATACACACAGAGATTGAAAGATGATTGAAGTTTACAAATTCTTAGTATATGGCTGAAATGCACTCAAAGTTATGTTGATTGACATCCTCAAACTGAAGTTTGATTTCTTTCTCACTCTTTTGAGTTCAACATGCTCAAACTTAATTTCAACTCTCTCTAACTACAAGTTGAATGAAGAGGCTCAATCTTAAATTCAAGTTTTATGAGGGGTTCAAACTTTAGTTTGAACTTCTTGGAATATGATTGAAAAAACATTTAGAGAGGCTTGAACTTAAGTTTGAGCCTTTGAACTTCTATTTATCTTGGAGTTTGAAATGGTCAAATTTTAGTTTGAGACTTTATTCATTGGAGCCTCTTTTCAACTTGGAGTCGGAGAGTTAAAACTTAAGTTTGCGCATCTATTCAAACTTTGTGTAAGATAGACTCAAATTTAAGTTGGAACCTCTATTCAGCTTAAACTAAGAGAGGCTTGAGCTTAATTTTGAGCCACTATTCAACTTGGAGTAAGAGAAGCTTGAGCTTAATTTTGAGTGCCTTTTCAACTTGGAGTTTAAGTTTGGTCTTCTATTCAACTTCGTGATAGAAAAGCTCAAACTTAAGTTTGAGTGTCTATTCAAGTTGGAGTTTAAGTTTGAGCCTCTATTCAAGTTGGAGTCAGGGAGGTTCAAATTTAAGTTTGAGCTTCTATTCAACTTGGAGTTAGAGAGGCTCAAACTTAAGTTTGAGCCTCTATTCAATTTGCAATTTGAGAGGGTTGAACTTAAGTTTGAGCCTCTATTCAAGTTGGAGTCAGACAGTCTTGAACTTACATTTGAGCCTCCATTCAACTTGGAGTTCGAGAAACTCAAACCTAACTTTGAGCCTCTATTTAACTTGAAGCTTGAACTTAAGGTTGATTCTCTATTCAATTTGGAGCTAGAGAGTCTTAAGCTTAAGTTTGAGCCTCTATTCAACTTGGAGTCAAAGAGTTTTGAACTTAAGTTTGAGCGTTTATTCATCATGGAGTAAAAAACACTTGAACTTAAGGTTGAGCCTCTATCCAATTTGGAGCCAGAGAGGCTTGAACTTTAGTTTAAACCTCTATTCAACTTGAACTGAGAGAGTCTCAAACTTAAGTTTGAGCCTCTCTTAAAGTTGGAGTCAGAGAGGCTTGAACTTAAGTTTGATCCTCCATTTAACTTGGAATTTGAAAACTTCAAACTTAATTTTTGAGGGACAAAGAGGCTTGAGATTGAGTTTGAGATTCCATTCAACTTGGAGTCATAGAGGATCAAACTTTATTTGAGCCTCTACTCAACTTAGAGTTAGAGAAGCTTGTACTTAAGTTTGAGCCTATATTCAAGTTTGACTAAGATAGGTTCAAACTTAAGGTGGAACCTCTATTCAACTTGAATTTAATGAGGCTTGAACTTAAGTTTGGGCATCCTTTCAAATTGGAGCCAAAAAGGGTCAAACTTAAGTTTGAGCCTCTATTCATTTTTGAATCAAAGATTCTCAAACTTAAGTTTGAGCATGTTTTCATCTTTGAATTCAAAGAAGCTCAAACTTAAGTTTGAGCATCTATTCAAATTGGAGTCAGAGAGGCTCGAATTTAAGTTTGAGCATCTAGTGAACTTTGAGTTAGTGAGGGTAGAAACTCAGTATGAATCTCTTTTAAAATTAGAGTCCAAGAGGCTCAAACTTGAGTTTGAGCCTCCATTCAAGTTGGAGTCAGATAGACTCGAACTTAACTTTGAGACTCTATTCAATGTGGAGTTAGAGATGCTCAAACTTGAGTTTGAGCTTGTATTCAAATTTGAGTAAGATAGGCTGGAATTTAAGGTCTAACCTCTATTCAAATTTAATTTAGAGAGGCTCGAACTTAAGGTTGAGCCTCTATTCAACTTGGATTCAAAGAGACCCAAATTTAAGTTTGAGGCTCTATTCAACTTGGACTTATTGAAATTTGATTTCTTATTCAATTTAAAGTCAGATAGGCTCAAATTTAAGGTGGAGACTCTATTCAACTTGGAGTTAGCAACGCTCGAACTTAAGTTCGAGCCTTGAAACTTTTGAGTGGAAGAGCTTATAATTTAAGTTCGAGCTCGTACCTCTACTAGAAACGAGATTGGGAGAGGCCCAAAATTAAGTTCCAAACTGTTAGTATATGCGCAAAATAAACTAAAAATTAAATTGATTCACAAAGTCAAATTAAAGTTTGAGTTTTCACTTCTTTGAGTTCAAGATGCTTAAACTAAATTTGTTCCTCTTTGACTCCAAATTTAATGGAGGTTCAAACTTAAGTTCAATTTTTATGAGAGGCTCAAACATAAGTTACCACTTTTTAATATATGGTTGAAATAGTGGTTAGAGAGTCTAGAACTTAAGTTTGAGCCTTTATTCAACTTGGAGTTAGACAGGCTCAAACTTAAATTTGAGCCTCTATTCAACTTGGAGTCAAAGAGGCTTGAACTTAAATTGGAGCCTCTATTCAAGTTAGAATCGGAGAGGCCCAAAATAAGTTCCAAACTGTTAGTATATGCGCAAAATAAACTAAAAATTAAATTGATTCACAAAGTCAAATTAAATGAGTTTTCACTTCTTTGAGTTCAAGATGCTTAAACTAAATTTGTTCCTCTTGACTCCAAATTTAATGGAGGTTCAAACTTAAGTTCAATTTTTATGAGAGGCTCAAACATAAGTTACCACTTTTTAATATATGGTTGAAATAGTGGTTAGAGAGGCTAGAACTTAAGTTTGAGCCTCTATTCAACTTGGAGTTAGACAAGCTCAAACTTAAATTTGAGCCTCTATTCAACTTGGAGTCAAAGAGGCTTGAACTTAAGTTTGAGCCTCTATTCAACTTGGATTCAGAGAGGGATGAACTCAACTTTGAGTGCCTATTCACGTTGGAGTGAGCTTTCATTCAACTTGGGTTCAGATAGGCTCAAATTTAAGTTTGAGCCTCTATTCAACTTGGAGTAAGAGAAGCTTGAATTTAAGTTTGAGCCTATGTTCATAATTGAGTAAGGCATGTTTGAACTTAATGTTGAACCTCTATTTAGCTTGAACGTAAACATTAGTTAGAGATGCTCAAACTTAAGTTTGAGCTTTTATTCAACTTGGAGTTAGATATTCTCAAACTTAAGTTTGAGCCTTTATTCAACTTCGAGTCCAAGAGGCTCAAACTTAGGTTTGAGCCTCTATTCAACTTGAAGTCAGAGAGGGTCAAACTTAAGTTTGAGCCTCTATTCAAGTTGGAATCAAGAGGTTCAAATTTAAGTTGGAGCCTCCATTAAACTTGGAGTAAGACATGCTCAATCTTAAGTTTATGCCTCTATTCAATTTTGAGTTAGAGAGGTTTTAACTTAAGTTCGAGACTCTATTCAATTTCAAATAAGATAGGTTTGAACTTAAGGTGGAGCATCTATTCAACTTGGAGTCGGGAAGCTTGAACTTAAGTTTTAGCACCTATTCAACTTGAACTTAAAGAGGTTGGAACTTAATCTTGATATTCTATTAAACTTGGAGCCATAAAGGATCAAAATTATATTTGAGCCTTTATTCATTTTGGAGTTAGAGAGGCTTGAACTTAAATTTGAAAATCTATTCAACTTGGAGTTAGAGAAGCTCAAACTTAAGTTTGAGCCTCTATTCAAATTGGAGTCAAAGAGGATCAAACTTAAGTTTGAGTGTCTATTCAAGTTGGAGTGAGGGAGGATCAAACTTAAGTTTGAGCCTCCATTCAACTAGGAATCAGACAGGCTGAAACTTAAGTTTGAGCATCTATTCAACTTGGAATCAGGGAGGCTCAAATTTAAGTTTGAGCCTCTATTAAAATTTGAGTAAGATAAGTTCGAACTTAAGGTGGAACCTCTATTCAACTTGGAAAGAGATGCTTGAACTTAAATTTTTGTCTCTATTCAACTTGAAGTGAGAAAGGCTCAAACTTAAATTTGACCCTCTATTCAATTTGGAGTTAGAGAGGCCCAAACTTAAGTCTGAGCCTCTGCTCAAATTGGAGACTGAGAGGCTCAAACTTAAGTTTGAGCTTCTATTCAACTTGGAGATAGAGAGGGTCAAACTTAAGCTTGAGCCTCTATTCAACTTGGAGTCAGAGAGGGTCAAACTTAAGTTTGAGCCTCTATTCAACTTGGAGACTAAGAGGCATGAACTTAAATTTGAGCCTTCATTCAACTTGGAATCATACAGGTTCAAACTTAAGTTTGGGAGTCAAAGAGGCTTGAACTTAAGTTTGAGCCTCTATTCATCTTGGAATCAAATAGGCTCAAACTTCAGTTTGAGAATCTATACAACTTGGAGTTAGTGAGGCTCAAACTTATGTTTTAGCCTCTATTTAATTTTAAGGAAGATAGACTTGAACTTAAGGGGGAAGCTGTATTCAACTTGAAGTGAGTGAGGCTTGAACTTAAGTTTGAGCATCTATTCAAATTGGAATCAGAGAGGTTCAAACTTAAGTTTGAGACTTTATCAAAGAGGCCCAAAATTAAGTTGGAGTCTTTATTTATCTTGGATTCAGATAAGATCCAACTTCTGTTTTAGCATTTATTCAACTTGGAGTCAGAGAGGCTCAAACTTAAGTTTGAGTTTGTAGTCAACTTGAAGTCAAAGAGGGCCAAACCTAAGTTTGAGGCTCTATTCAAGTTGGAGTCAAAGAGGCTCGTACTTAAGTTAGAAGTCCATTCAATTTGGAGTCAGACAGGCTCAAACTTAAGTTTCAACCTCTATTCAACTTCAAGTCAGAGATGCTCGAATGTAATTTTGAGCTTGTGTTCAACTTGGAGTCATAGAGGACCAAACTTAAGTTGGAGCATCTATTCAAATCGGAGTTAGCAAGTCTCCAACCTAATTTTGAGTCTCTATATGTAGGCTCGAACTTAAGGTGGATGCTCTATTCAACTTGGATTTAGAGAGGCTTGAAGTTAAGTTCTAGCCTCTACAGTTTTGAGTGGAAAAGTTTCTAATTTAAGTTTGAGCTCATACCTCTATTAGAAAAGAGATCGCGGGAGACTCGACCTTAAGTTCCAAACTCTTAGTATATAAGCAAAATCGACTCAAACTTAAGTTGATTGATAGAATCAAACTAAAGTATTAGTTTTCACTCTTTTGAATTAAAAATGCTCAGACTTAAGTTTGATTCTCATGGCTGCAAGTTGAATGTAGACTCAAAATTAATTTCATGTTTTATGAGAGGCTCAATCTTAAGTTTGAACTTCTTAGCATATGATTGAAACATTAGGTATAGAGGCTCGACCTTAATTTTGAGCCTCTATTCAACTTGGAGTTAGAGAGGCTTGGACTTAATTTTGAGCCTCTATTCAACTTGGAGTCAGAGAGGTTCAAACTTAAGTTTGAACCTCCATTCAATTAGGAGTCATATAGGCTAAAACTTAAGTTTGAGCCTCTATTCAACTTGGAGTAAAATAGGGTCAAGCTTAACTTTGCACCTCTATTCAACTTTGATTAAGATAGGTTCAAACTTAAGGTGTCATCTCTATTTAGCTTGAGGCTAGAGAGGCTAAGACTTAAGTTTGAGCCTCTATTCAAATTGGAGTCAGAGAGGCTCAAACTTAAGTTTGAGTCAATATTCACTTTGGAGTTAGAGAGGCTCAAAGTTAAATTTGAGCATCTATTCAACTTGGAGTGAGAGAGGTTCAAAATTAAGGTTGAGCCTCTATTCAACTTGAATTTAAATAGGCTCGAACTCAAGATGGAGCCTCAATTCAAATTGGAGTTAAAGAGGCTTGAACTGAAGTTTGAGCTTGTAGACTTTAAAGTTTGAGTTCATACCTGTATTTAAAAAGGCATTGGTAGAGGCTCAAACTTAAGTTCCAAATCCTTACTATATGACTAGAATAGAGTCAAACTTAAGTTGATTGATAGGATAGAATTAAATTTTGAGTTCTAGTCTTTTGAGTGCAATATGCTCAAACTTAAGATCAAACCTCTTATCGTAAGATCCATCATCCTATCTTAAATTCATTACTTTATACCCTCCTCATTTTTATTGAAATTTGATTAAAAGAAGCTCGAACTTAAGTTTGAGCTTCTATTCAACTTGGCAACAGAGGCTAGAACTTAAGTTTGAGCCTCCATTCAACTTGGAGTCAGAGAGGCTCAAACTTAGGTTCAACCCAAACTTACGTTCAACCCTCTATTCAACTTAAAGTCAAAGAGGATGAAACCTAAGTTTGGGCTACTATTGAACTTGGAGCCACATAGAATTTTGAGTGGAAGAGCTTCAAATTTAAGTTTGGGGTGAACTCAAGTTTAAATCATGAAAATGATACAAGTGAGAGAGGTTAAAAGAATTAAGTTCAATTACCTTGAAAGATATAGTTTAAAATGAGAGTCTCTTACAATCTATTAGAACATAATAGGGTTGAACTTAAGTTTGAGCTAGCCTCAAAATTAAGTTTGAGATTCTTATCCTTGTAGCCTCTTCAATTTTCATCTTGAAGTTAAGTTCAAACCAATAATTTTTTGAAAGGTAAAGTCTCAAACTTAAGTTTGAACTAGTTCTTGGTTAATATTCTTCACACAAATATTAAAAGGGATTTAAGAATGATAAACTATGTTGGACTTATTCGACTTCCAATGAAATTCTTTTAGAAGGTTTAAAATTTTCTAAGAGCTAAAATAAAGCATATAGAACTAGTCAATATCTTTACATGCAAATATGGATATCCTTTTTGTGGAAATGATGTTTATGTTTTTTTTTCTAAATTTAGTTCATGTGATTATTTTTACAATAATTAGAAGCATGGTTTATTGAATAGCATTGATAATATTTTCTCAATTATTCTTTTCGTAGGGAAAATCAAGATACCAAAAAAGAAAAGTATATCTGATCAACTTGAAGAAAGAGAAAAGTTGAAAGGGATGAGAGTCATCTTTTTGGATTATGAAAAGTGTGAAGACATGCAACCGCTATTATTTTATTGGTAAATCCATCGGATGCTATAAATTGCAAAGAGTTGGAAGAAAGCAACTTGGGGACAATGTTATTTAAATAGATGCAAATATGTATTGGATTGTATGAATATGGTCTATAAAGGTAATGGTGTGAACTCAAGTCCTTATTACTTGAGTTTAAATGTCATGTTTGATGCAAAAGAAGTATATACCAAGGCATGGTATTTAATTCATGGTATTTAATTCATGGTATTGGAAAAAGCTCATTTTATAGGCTACAAGAAAAGCTTTTAGTTGGTCAAAAGATATCCATTCATGGGAATATCGGAATATTTCTAAGAAAAAGTACTGAACATGTAGAAATAACAAAAGCTTTGATACATGATTTCATTGATAGTAATGCAAATCAAATGCCACAAAAGTTGAGAACATGTATGGATGGTTCTTTTAAAACACAGAGAGTGCTTCCATCACATTACAAACAAGTGGATATTCTTTGAGAGGTGAATATGAAATTATAAAGTTTGGGATATAATAAATTATCTGAACCAACATTTTTGAGATTGTGGAATATAAAATTTAGAACAATTTGTTTGCCAAAGTCAAGGACCTTTTCCAAATGTGACTTTTGTACAATAATAAAAGCAAAATCACAATCTACAAAAAACCATGAAGAACATGCAAGATATTTAGCACAAAGAATATCTCACACCCCACAGCAAATGAGTTGTACAAATCTATACTACGCTTGGAGAGTTTCATCAAAATTGTATCTAGATAAATATTTATTCATTATTCATGATAAAATGGATCAAAGTAAAATAGTTATACCACATATTAAAACCATTCCAAAACCTCTTAATGGCATTGAGAGATTATCGATATCTTTAACTAGAAATGTTACTCAAGGACATGGATAATGCGCTTATGGTTATTTTTCTTTAGGATTATGGCTTGGTGATCCAAATTTCACAATTGCATCTATTTCAATCTGTTTGAGAAACTTAGAAAAAAATAGTGAGTTGTATGGAGATTTGGTATTGAAGAGTTCTCGTGTGAATTATGCAAAGAGTCTATTCGATTGTGTTTTTTGCCTGATGCACTTTATCATCACATGAAAGTGTTGAAGGAGGAAATTTTATACGACAAAGGAACACAACATAATATAACATGTGAAAATCAAAGTAATTCATTCAAGGAATTAACTAGAAAAATATTTTTTTCATGCATCCAACACCTTTTCTTATACAGAGAGTACCCAATTTCAAAGATTTTGTCAAAGGATACTTAAAGACAAACCCGATAGCTTATTGGTCATTGAAAACCATTGCAATTCTGACTCTACATGAATGATATGATACCCTTGATGCAAAATAAGTTGGATCCAAAAAATATTGATGAGTTACTTGCAAATGGTATAGAGTTATGGAAGAAAAATGAAGATTCTAGAAGGAGTTCCAAAATTATTACCACCTAATGAGTATCTGAAGGATAATGAAAGGATCATGGAAGGACTCCTTAGATATCTCAATTGGTGGAAAATGCACCTCGAACAAAAGGGGAATAATTCAGATTATGGCAAGTGGATTAATACGGTATGTACTTATTGGAAAAACCTTATGGAGATTTTGAAATATCAAATAATATGGAAGGATAGTTTTTATCATGATTTTTGGCCAAAAAGTGGGTGCAAAGCATTTGGAGCTTCAAATCTAGTGCATATAATCCATTTGATAATGAAGATATGGATGAAAATGATGTACACGTTTGTGGGCCAATAAGTAATAAACCAGCAAAAGAATTCAATCCTTGCCTTGATGTGAGAAAATGAGACTTTATTCTCATAGAACATGTGATTTAATGTACCCTCTGTGGCTTGCCATGACAAAAATTGATGTTAATCAAACTAGAGAATTTGAAACATATCTTAAGGTTCATATACAATATTGGATACCTATTTCAAAAATGAAAAACATAAACCATGGAGAACTATATAGGGATCGTTGGAAAAAATATTGGAGATAAAATTTGGTTGATCCTCAGTGTTCGGAAAATACATCTTCCATTATTTGGGCTTGGACACCAAAAGGTGGGCACAAACCAAACAAAACCAAAATTCCAACACGAGTGATATCAAAGTTAAAACAAAGCCAAGGGAAACGAAATGAAGTACCCAAACTCTTGAGCTACATCTCAAATGAAGATGATTTTAATTTGTAATTCAATTATAGTATCTTATTTGATGTTGATCATATTAGATCATTTTTGTTTTCAATGTATTCATGATACTATTTTTCATAACTATGTTATAATTTGAAAGTCATTTTTGCATTAGTATTTTAATACCTCATCATGAAGTTTTAATTCTTTACAACACTCTTTTCTCATCTCAACTACTTAGATATTGGTAGTTCTCTTGTGTGAAATATGTGGAATCCTAGATGGCTCTCCATTAATGCCAATATTGTTGACTACAAAGTGAGAGTATTGTCAACACTGAAGATTATGCTCAATAATTTGGGTGCTCCAATAGTCCTCGGTGTTTGTTACAAGCTCGATGTTGCTATTAGAAACATTTATTAGAATTCCTTGCAAAGCATTGAAGATACACCTTTTGAATGCAACATTATTCTTATGAGGAATAACCCTCCAAACCCATAGAATCACTTTCAAGTGTGATAACAAAAATTGTATATTTTAAATTAGGCTATTTCTAGCAACACACACTTTTGAGAACATTCAATCAAATGGATTGTTATTCATGTATTATTTATTCATGTGTTTCTAAACACCATTTTCTAAACACCATATGATTTTGAGATCATTCAATTAAATGGATAGTTAACCATGCATTAAATTTATTTAGGTGTTTGTAAACACCATATGTTGTTGAGATAAGCTGCTTTAAATGGATAGATATATATTGAATTATATTTTCCCATCATTTAATCAAATTATCTATTATTCATAGATTTTGAGTTTATTTGAAGTTGGTATGCTTTTATACTTTAATTCAAATGATTGGTATGGTTATATGCATGTATACACACACACACACACACACACACACATATATATATATATATATATATATATAATTTTTAAATCTCTTTATGTATAATATCAATATTTAATATTTCCAAATCTTTTGAGTTCTCTTGAAATTGGTATGTTTTTATAATTTGAAGATATTTAATCAAATGATTAGCATGGTTATATACATATATACACATATAGTGCGCGCTCACACACACACACACACACACACACACACACACACACACACATATATATATATATATATATATATATATATATATATATATATATATATATATATATATATATATATATATATATATATATATATATATATATATATATATATATATATAGTTTTAACTTTATTTATGTTTAATTTCAATATTTAACATAATTTTTAAAGTAACTTGTTACTTTTAATAGATTTCATTCATTACATTTTTTTTCTAACTTTGAATGTGGTTAACAAATTAAGATAATCAATTACATATTAATAAGAAGTTCAATTTTCTTTTCTTTGGAAGTTCGATTGATGAACGACTCTTTAAATTTATATGATCAATGTTGGGTTTTGTCAATTGTCTCATTAATATGCTCAACCTTGAGTCCTTATGATATTTGGCTTCTTATATGGAACTTCAATCTTATTATGAGTATGGCTTATAAATATTTTGAGAGTCTAGAGAGGCTCTTAGGTAATTCAAACCTTTATTTTTTTAATATTAAGGACTCAAACAATGAAACAAGAGCAAACCATATGAGAAGAATGGGAAACAAAGTACATGCTGTTGGAGATAGATGTCTATGAAAGCACGCGAACAGCACAAGGAAGAAGAAGAAGCTTGGAGCACAAACACACAATATTGAATGTATTACTATAGAATTTACAAAGATAAGTAGCCCATTAGGGCAATAGGCATATATACAAGCCGAGGGAAAAAAACCTCCTAAAGAGGGAAAAAAGTGCCCCGGCGGTCCCAGTGTGTTCACACACATCACTACCTAAATATATCAACAAATCCCCCCTGGGAGTGATGCGGTGAACAAGGAGCTGGCACTCATGTATAAGGAAGTGCCAAGCTATGTGGAAATCACTCCACAAAAGGAAGTAAGCCCAAAGCTTTGCAGAAAGCTTCAAACTTCTCCCTAGGTAGAGCCTTCGTGAAAAGGTCTGTAATGTTCTCCTGCGTGAACACATATGCCAAGCTGATCTCCCCAGTAGAGAACCTCTCCCTGACATAGTGATAATGCACCTCAATGTGCTTAGTGCGAGCATGGAACACAGGGTTCCTCGCAACTGCCAATGTGCTCTGACTGTCAGTGAAGATGGTGGTGGCAGAAGACTGGCCAACACCCAAATCAGCCATAAGGCGTCTGAGCCACACACACTCAACAGTCGTTGTGAAAGCTGCCCTATACTCAGCCTCACAACTGGAAGTGGCCACAGTAGGCTGCTTCTTGCTCAACCAAGATATACATGAGCTACCAAGCATGAAGCAAAAACCACTGATGGACACACGAGTGTCATAGCAACTAGCCCAATCTGAGTCAGAAAAGCATGCAAATCTGGCGGTAGTGATCCCCCCTTGGGATAAAAACCCAAGTAGCCGAGTACCACTCAAGTAGCTAAAGATGCGCTTAACCACCTTCCAATGCGCGACTCTTGGGCAATGCATAAACCTGCTCATCTGTGAGATAGCAAACAGAATATATGGTCGAGTAATGCATAAGTAAATCAAGCATCCAACAGCCTGCTGATAGAGAACAGCATCAAATGCATCTCCAGCATCATGAAGACTCAATCGTAAACCTGTCTCCATAGGAGTGGCAATAGGTTTACAGTCTTCAAGTCCAAAACGCTGCAATAATGTGTCAATATATTTCGTTTGACACAAAGCCATTCCACCATCAACTTGCATAAACTGAATGCCCAAATAGTGATGCAAATGCCCCAAATCAGAGATCTCAAATGAGGCATGCAAATCAACCTTGAAATCAGCAATATGCTTCTCAATAGGACCAGTGAGCAGCATGTCGTCAACATAGACAACAATGATCAGAAGCACATCATTAGCACACTTAACATATAAGGTGCTTTCAGTTGGACTGTTCTCAAAACCATGTGCAACCAGATAGGCATGTATCTTCTCATACCAAGCACGTGGTGCTTGCTTTAAACCATATAATGCCTTCTTTAACCTGCACGCCTGGTTTTCATGCCCTTTCTGCACAAAGCCACGGGGCTGAAAAACATACACTTCTTCATGCAAGTCACCATTCAGAAATGTTGTTTTAATGTCCAACTGATGTACATTCCAACCATGATGGGTTGCAAGTGCACAAATGCTCCGAACAGTAGTCATACGGCATGTAGGTGCAAAGGTCTCATCAAAATCAATGCCTCTTTCCTGCACATAACCCTTTGCAACAAGCCTAGCCTTATACATGTCAACTGTACCATCAGGTTTATGCTTCAGCTTGTATACCCACTTAGTGCCAATGGCCTTCTTGCCTGGAGGCAAGCCACATAAAGACCATGTACCATTCTTCATTATAGCATCATATTCAGATTGTATAGAAGCCATCCAATTTTCTGAATTCTGTGCTTCATCAAAAGAAACAAGCTCATTCTCATCACAGAGACTAGACGCGGCCATAGCATAGCAATCTAATGCAAAGGAGGCACTATGAGAGCTTGAACGAGTACGATATGACAAAGGTGCATCTAATTTGCTGTCACGCAAAGTCTGCACTAGCCATTTTGGCATAGTTTTTGCTTGCTCAATATCAGCTCTCTCATCAACAAGTACATCATGTAAATCTGCATCTGAAATGTAATGATCTGCATCATCATGTGAAACCTGCAAAGGCTAAGAAGTTTCCTCATTAGGACCAGCACTGGACTGTCCACCTGTAAAAAGAGGCATCAAAGTATCATACATGTCTTTGGAGCTAACAGATGTCTCCTTAGTACATGAAAGCAATGGCTGAATAGCATCTTCCACAAATACAACATCACGGCTAACCAGAATGCGTTTAGTCTATGGATGATATATACGATAGCCTTTACTTTCAGAATTGTACCCAACAAAAATACATTTTACTGCCTTATCATCTAATTTTCTGCGATGTTGTTCAGGCACTAGTGCATATGCCAAACACCTAAAAACACGCAGATGAGCAACAGATGGCTTGCGGTCATGCCAAGCCTCATATGGAGTGATAGATTGCAGCGCTTTAGTGGGACACCTGTTCAGTACATATGCTGCACACATGACACCCTCAAGCCAGAAACTATGTGGTAAAGCCTGACTTTTGACCATGCACCTCACCATCTCCATGAGCGACCTGTTCTTTCGTTCAGCAACTCCATTCTGTTGAGGTGTATACGGCACTGTACACTGGTGTTTTATCCAACATTCAAATCAGAAGACATATATTGCCCCCCTCGATCAGAATGGAGGGTGCCCATTTTACATGCAGACATATTTTTAGCCAAAACCAAAAACTGTTTAAAGCACATGAACACTTTGGACTTTGCTTTGAGTGGATATACCCATGCATGCCTGGAAAAATCATCAATGAAAGTCACGAAGTAAAGGTAATTGCCAAAAGAAGGTGTCTGCATAGGACCACAAACATCACTATGTACAAGCTGCAATTTCTGAGTAGCCCAAACTGAACCATCTTTTGGAAAGGATGAACGCTGCATTTTGCCCAAAATACAGCCTTCACAAACATGTTTTCCAGGTGCCTCAAGTTTGGGCAATGAGGACACCATTTCAGATTTTTGCACACGTAGCAAACTAGCAAAATTCAGATGACCAAAGCGTGCATGCCAAAGCTTTGCATCTGACATAGCCCGAGAATCATTTACTGCACATGCCAAATCATTTTCAGATCTTTCATAGTCTATGAGCTTATACAACCCACGACATAAAACGCCAGAAGCAATAATAACATCGCCATTTGAAAGATCATGAACTGTACATCTGTCATCAACAAATTTCACAACCAAGCCAATCTTGGCTAATGCAGAAACTGATAATAGATTCTTCTTGATCCCTAGCACAAAAAAAGCATTTGACAAAGTCAAAGAACTACCATCAATAGTAGTCAAAATGATCTTACCAACTCCCATAACAGGATAAGAGGAGTTGTTGGCGCATGTAACAGTATTCCCTGTAGGGGAAGGCTCGAGTGAAGAGAAGAAACTATGCTGCGAGGTAATATGTTTGGTCGCCTCACTGTCAAAGTACCAAACATCTAAGTCTATTGCAGACATGCATTGACCATGAGAAGATGGGTCAAAACTGCAGACAGTAGTAAACGCCCATTCTTCTTCCTGCACAAGATTTGCAGACTCTGTTTTTGGTGTAGAGGCCTCTGCAACAACCATTTTAGCCTCTTTCTTCTTTGCCTCTTTAGCAGCCAGTTTTGGACAGTTCTTTATGATATGATCATTCCCTTTACAGTACTTACAAAACAAATTCTGATTTTCTGATTTCTTCTCATCTTTATCTTCCTTCTTCGAATATGCAGAATTAGCAGATTTCTACTTACTAGTTGAATAGCTTCATTTTCCTTTGCCCTTCTAACTAGCCAGGAAAGCTTGATCTACAACTCGCATAATGGACCTGTTTTGCCTGGACTGATCTTCCTGCAACAAAACAGAGACTAACTCCTCAAATGACAAGGCATTTGGATTGCCTTTCATCATTAACGGAAGAGTAGAAGCAAAACTCTGATATGAATCAGGAAGACCATTCAGAACGGTCTGCACAAGTGAGCTATCTGGTATAACCTCATCAGCAGAAATCAATTGTTCCTTCAGGTCTTTGATCTTTGTTAGGAAACTATCCATAGAATCACCTTCATTCATGTGCTCACTCTCCAACTGTTTTCGGAGGTAAGCAACACGAGCCTCATTCCTAGCTTGGTACAATGTGGTAAGTGTATCCCAAGCATCCTTAGCTATTCTGCAAGAGCAAATATGAGGAATAATGGCACGTTTGACAGACAAGGCTATGAATGCATGTATTATGGTGTATTCCATGCTCTATTCTTCCAAGGCTCTCTTCCTAGCTAGGTTTTCTCCTTTAGGATAAGTTCATGATTTCAAAAAATTGATTAACACTTCACTCAATTCTGGGGTGATGGTGGAATAACATAATGAGGAATGTTCATCAGGTGGAGTTTCCTGACACACCTAGCATTCAATGATGTGCTCATGCATGTCCTTTTGCATATCAAGCCAATACACACCTAATCTTTTCAAATCTCGTGTTGTTCCACTAATGCCTTTGTGCATTCTCCATTTATTTGCATGGTCTTGTTCAAGTAAGCTCTTATGCTCCTCATCTTCCACACATCTTAAAATTACTCCATTTGAGTCTTTGAAGTATAAAATCCTTGCCAAAATGTGGACATTTCTTGTCTTCCATAACTTTTTATTGTTGTTTCTGTTGATCCTATGATGTGGTCCATGAGCGAGTATAGGAATCAACTTCTCAGCCCATTTTGGACATACTTCTAAGTTGAACAAAGGTATCATGCAACTTGTCAGCAACTCCTATCGGTGTTTCTCCATGAGTCATTCTCGGCAGGTGATCAACTCTTGCATGATTGTTTCCCTTCTTCACTACTACTTCAAAGTCGAACTCCATCAGTAGTAGAAACCGTCGCACGAGCATTCCACTGTTGCAGGGTTTATTACCCAAGTACAGTAGTGCTTGGTGATCAATAAAGAATTTAAATTTGTTGCTTAGGAGGTAATGTCTCAACTTTGTTTGCCATTCATTTCTCTTGTCATGTGACCTCCCTTGATATTTCTCTATGACTAGCACCTTGGAATTTCCTCGGTCTTCTTTCTTTTCTGTTTTAAGTAATGTTCTTCTGTATCAAATTCTGGTTCCCTTTCAATGCTTGCATAGTCCTTGCTCCACTCTTTTTCTACTATTTCTCCCACTTCGACTTCCAAGAAGACTACCACGTATAAATTTACATCATATCCTTCTTCATTGATGCATTCATTCATCATTAACACCTCTTTGTTCACACATACATCTAGTGTTGCTAATATTTACATCCATCCATGTGGCTCAAAGGCTTCATTTGAAAATATATGCGGCATGTATGCTAGGTCTTCTATGGTTCTGTAGTTTTTATGTCCATTGACCAAAATTGTTGTCTCTCTTCTTCTTGTTTCGCCTCTTTACACATCCACAACTGAGCATCTTCATCCATCCAAGACTAGTCACTCGTTCTAGCACTATGAATGGATACATCATCCTCCTCTTTGTGTATAGGATTCCATTGCAGGGGTGGTACATCTCTATATGCACAAGTATGCAAATTGATTTTTGTTGTGGCACCTTGATGTTGGAGGTATAACGCATCTCTTCCCCAATCTTGTACTACTCTCAATTGTCTCCTAAAAGGTTGTCCTAATATGATCTCATAATTACTGCTTTCCCAAATTGACAAATTGCTAGAGTGTGTTCAAACTCCACCTCGCAAGTGGTCAGAATGGACTTTTCTAGGATTCCCAAGGGTCTCTTGACATGATCATCAGCCAATTGTAACTTCATTCGAGTGGGTTGTAAAGCAAGTTTTTCCCATTTTTTCCATAGGTGTGGTCGCCACCTTATTTTTTTCCATGGTTGGGTTGATTTCTTCCAAGTTCAACTCTTGGGCTAGTTTCCTTCATAACTGAGATTTGATCTAAAGCAACTCATCCAATGTTAATGAACATTGGAGTTTTGTTTTATTGAACTTTGACAGTGTGCTTGAGGCTCCATCTCTTAGTTTCTTTCCTCCATCCCTTATTGTAGGTGCATGGAAAAATTCAGACTTAGGTTCGTATTCTCCTGTATAATTAGGCAACATTGTTAGGCTCATTCCTTATTCTATTTCATGGTCTAGATTTGATAATTCCTCATAGATTGCTCTTGGTTTTGAGTCTGGTTGACTTCTAGAGACATCTAATTCTTCAAAAGGTGGTTCCTTATTTTCATCTTTTCTACATCGATCATTACAAATTTTGGCCCAAAGGTCGTGTGACGAGTTAGCCTCTACTTCTAGAATTACAAAATTTTGTTCTCCTCTTTGAATACTTATGTCTTTCTCTATCTCCGCATCTTGTTTTCCTTGTTTTGTTGTTGATTGATAGCTTCTAAGCATTCTTGAAATTTAGCTTTTGATATCCTCATCTTGGGGAGGGTTGGTATTAATTTCTCAAGTGTGGTTTGTGCAACATCGATCATTTTTTTACATATTTCCAAACTCTCCTCCAGGTCTCCTCTTGGGTAACCTCTATCATGTTGCTCTATACTAGGTCCTATCTCTATCTTGGATTGATAGGCTTTCAACCACATGTTTCGGTCTTTGAGCATGGGATCTGCTAGAATGGACCTGCATGTCCTTCTCCTAACTTCCTAGTCACTATGTTGGCTTTCTTGTGAGCTTCGTGGTTTTCACCAGTTTCAATTTCTTTTAGAGTTTTCTCTTTTTCATCGGTCCTTCTTTTAATCCATTTGTTTTTTATTTTTTCTCGTCTCTCCTTCCATCCTTGAGCCTTTTTAATTTTAGAGGTGTCCTCCGGTTCCTCTGAATCTTCAACAACTTGGACTCGAGGTTCTCGCTCCTCCTCAGCCTTAGGGTCATACAATGCTTCTCTTCCTTTTTATCGTTAGCTCGGGTAATGGCCTTTAGAGGCACAGTGTATTCCTTGTCAATTCTTGATGACTCTATTACTTCTATTACATTGATTTGTGTAGTGTTAGAGATTTTATTAGGGTTGTGTAGTGTTAGAGATTTTATTAGGGTTCTTTGGGCAATCTCTAAGTAAAAGCTATTTTCCACAATCATTAAAATATCCTTCCCAGCCATGGGAGGGTGGTGGGTTGTAAGGCAAAGTGCATTCCCTAATGAAGTGATCTCCTCTGCATCTGTAGCATGGTCCTCTTGGTGAGGCTATCTTGTTGTGGCTCTAATTGGAACTAGGGCCCTCATGGCGGTGTACATGAGCTAGCATATTGTGGTCCATAAGAACTTTCATATCCCTCGTGTCCATAGTAATGTTGCTCATAGGTTTGGTCATATTCCACAAGACTTGTATCATAGGGATAGTAATCTCCTTGAGTCTGATCAAGCCCTTGGCCTAAGTTTTTTGTGTTTGCCAATGGGGTGGCTAGCACAATGGCTCTTTCTAGATTTTTCTTCTGGTTACGTATACTTTACGGGTACAACATTCTACAAATGTGGTGGTTGTTGCCCTAACATGGTTGTGGTTGACTATATCTTGTGTACTCATATGGTCTTTGTGCTAAGGGTGGTCCTTAGTATGGATTGTATCTTGGAGCCTCTCTGCCCTCATCCCTGGTTGGGTATCCATAAAGTCTATATGGTGGTGCTGCAAAGGGTCTAGGTTGTCTATTAAAAGGCCAATTTTCCATGTTATGGTTGGTGTACTTTTGTTCAATGTGACAGTACATATTGGTTCCTTAGGTTGTTTGCTTGTTGTATTGATAGGTTTGTGGTGGCATCGGCCCTCCTCTTGCACAGATGCGGGATGCATGCTCTCCACCACAATGCATGCATCTTCATAACATTCGTACTCTCATAGGGGGGTTCTAGTATTTTCTCTATCCTTGGACTCCTAGATTCTTAGCCATTAAGTCTGCAAGTTCTTCTACATTGCTAGTGCTAGAGGTAGCATTGCTCATCGTATCCTCTAATTTAGTGGGATTCTGAGGGGTTTTTAGGTCATCTGCTAGGTTGTCTACCAAATCTATACACCCTTGCAAACAATCATTCAATGTCTGTAACTGTTTCACATAAGCCAAAGTTGATAACTTCATGTTGGTTAAACCATCTGAAAACAATGATATCATCTTCTGTTGGGAGGGTCTCTTAGTCACATGACATCTTTCTACATACTGATTGAATCATCTGGTAGCAGTCTTTACTATCTCATTAGGGGGTTTGTTTAAAGCTATGGATTAATGAAGAGGAAATATGTTTGATACCCCCTCTTGGTGAATTCACCAATAAATTCTTGGAAGAATTGTTCAATATTTGCAAAACGGTTAGGATCCAATGGTTGGAACCAAGTCAAAGTTATTCTTGTAAAGGTTAGACCAAAGGATTCATATTAGACGAAGAAATAATCCACCTATTTCGCATGTAGTACTTGATTGAATTCTGCAATATGGTCATAGGGTTCTCTAGAACCATCATACTAGTTTCTCATACACCTAGCAACTTGAATTGGCCTTAATCTTCTACCTAGCTCTAGAGATTGAAGGATTATGGGGAAAGCAGGATGTACTGGTTATACTCATGGTCCAGCACCTTGTTGTGGTCTCATTTGAAAAGGTGATCTATTCACATTTCCAATTCTTGGATTAGGTTGACTACGGAAAAATGCACTTATGGCCTAGCTAGCACACTTCATTGAATAGTTTGTCCAGAGGCTAGTTTTTCAATATTCTATTGAGTTCCAAAGGGCTTATGTGAAGTGGTTACCTCTTCTCAAGGAGGGAATATGGGAAACCCCATGTATCTCAGCCTTGACCTATCATGATCATCAACTAGCCAATATCATCTCTTGTTTCGGTCTAGGTAGATAACTCTAGATGATTCTTCAAGATTTCTCAATTCATAGATAGGGGCTAGGTTGATGCCTTCTCCTTGTATCGGTGAAGTGGCTTGCAGTAGTATGTCCGACCCACTTACCATATAGACATCAATTAGATAATCATCGTGTGGAATCAGATCTCCTCTTAGTACATGAGTGACCATAGATTTTCATAGGGGTGGTCACAGTATCTCCACTCATGGGTCGACTAGGAATTTTTGGTTCCTCCACCTCTCCTCTTTCAATTATCCGCTCTGGGTTCTTAGTCATTGCATATACATGTCCTCATTTTTCCATGTAGACACCTCCTTCATATTTTACAGTTGGTCTTGCGACTATCTCTTATTTTGATGAGTTTCTCATTCTTGTTATGGATATATTAAGGCTGTCAAGGTAGATGGGTAATCCATGCTAATTTGTAGAAATGTACTACATGGATGTCCTATATTCACCGTCAACAACAGACATGAATCCGGTCATAGGCATTCAACTATGCATATCTTCAAAGGCCATGAGTCTCTCCTCCTCTAAAGCACTAGAAGTATCATAGTAAATAGTGTGTACTTGGTTGAGCTACACTTCTTGCTAAGGATACAACACTTCTTCAACTGCCTAATACTTGTCTAGATCTTAGGTTCATTCACTATTGAGTTCTTAGGTCTTATTTAGCCCTAATGACTGTCCTTTGGCACAGTTTCAACACTTAGAATTCCCAATTTTCCTTTGGCGGTCACGACTCCTTGAGCTCCCAAGAGTGTATTGGCAAGACTGAGAATGAATGTGGAAAATCCCTTCTTATATAGGTTTTCCAAGGGTGGTTCAAGGGCGGTTATGAGTTGATGATGTCATCAATGATGTCATCAACTTGAAGCAAGACCTTCAGGTGTCAGAATGTAGTAAATAGATAGTCGATCTTGGCGTTCTGGCATGTTCCAAGCGTGATGGCGACATTAGATTCTCCAAATTCTAAACCAATCATGATATATAGAAATTCTCATAAAATATAAGGTTTAGGATGGTTTCCTTTGTGTCCATGATATCACCTCCCCCTCAAGCAATGAGTTCCACGAGGAGGGGCCATGTTCTCTAGCTTGGGTTTCACTAGATTCTTTCTATGGAATTCACGAACCTTGATTTTTTATCTCTGAAGATTTTTTATGAGTTCCCAAGTACAATAATTAACATCATACCTTTTCCAATGAATAAGGTATTCTGATTTTTCTCGAGAGATTCTTGAATCTAAGACATGCTCAACCTGGAATTCTTCATGATCCTTAATCTCAGTAGGTGGTGAAGGAGTGGGTCTCTCTTGAGCTTCCTTGGGTTTGTTGCAAGATAGGTCCTTTGATCTTTTAGTGGTATGATGTGGTGTTTCCAGGATCTTTGTTGGAGATCCTTGAGTAAGCACACCTCCTTTATTGAACATGAAATCCTCCTTGTCCTTGACCTTCTTGTTATCTTCATAATATGTATACTCCATATCATTTGTAATGAATTCTTGGGCTTCAAAGGTTCTTGATTCATATTCTTGCAAAACATTGCCTTGATTACTCCACACTTCTAGCTCTTGGACTTGGCTTTCTTTGAACAATTGACTCTCACATTAAATTTCTTGATTCATAATATCATCCAAGGTATCTCCTTGAGGCATGGATAGCAAGGGATAGATCACTTCGTCTTTGAGGCCACTTTGAAACTGATTAATCATGTAGTCTTTTTTAATAACATCTTTATATCTAAGGCATAGCTTGAAATTGATCGATCACCTTGTTGTAACCTCCTTTCCAAATCTTTGAGTTTTTTACATATATCATCCGAAGCAAATTTGATACTTTTGAGAATGGATATGGAATCCATCATTCTTGACATTACTTGATGTGATAGTCTTGCAAAAATGTCAAGGGAGCACTAGATTGTGATCTATGACTATAGTAGACAAGATTTTGAAAATACACTTCTGATTACAAGAACACCCATGTAGGGAAAATGATACAAGAATAGGTAACTAATATAAGACATCCCACAACTTGGGACTAATAGGTATGAATAACTAGACTAGAGATAATACAAGATGTCCCATAACCTGGGACTGATAGGCTCGAAGCAAGGTCTCTAGGTTACTAGAACTCCCTTCATGGAGATGATCTAGATACAAGAAATAACTAGACAAGATCTCGTACTACGAGATTACAAGAGGACAAGGCTAGATGTCCAAGAACTAGACTAGACAGGACTAGAATAAGGAACAAGACAAGAATTGGAAGTGGAACTTGGAGAGTACTTACTTGATGGTCATGACTCCTTGAGCCCCCAAGACTGGCATTGGCAAGACTGAGAATGAATGTGGCCAACCCCTCCTTATATAGGTTTTCTAAGGGTAGTTACGAGTTGATGATTTTATCAAGTTGAAGCAACACCTCTGGGTGTTAGAATGCAATAAATAGACAGTCGATCTTGGGGTTTTGGCACGTTTCGAGTGTGATGGCAACATTAGATTCTCCAAATTCTAAAGCAATCATGAGATATAGAAATTCTCATAAAATCTAAGGTTTAGGATGGTTTTCTTTGTGTCCATGACACCAGATGCTACTCTCCATGATTCTTGTGTCAAAACAAGTAACTTGGAAACTAAAGTATTTTTGTATTTTAGGTCTTTGGGGTGACCAAGGCGTGAAATTAAAATGAGCAAATTTTTTTGAATTTTCTTAGCATGATCTTCCTACTCTACTCCTACCTTTTCCTTATATTCCTAAACCTTAACTCTCTCTCACTCCCTCACTCCTAACCCTATAAACTCATTACACACACCACAAGTGTGTGAAGTAACGAGTGCAAAAATTTTGTGACTGACCACTTTATTGAAATCACTCCTTAGTACGTAACATCTTCACTCCATAACTACAACCATCACGTAGGCACTTTGATTGGACTAGCTCCCCAGAAACGACACCAAAAATGTGTGTACCTAAGACTAAATGTCCTAGGGACTTGTGACAACTAAGACTATACCTCAATCACCAACAAGTACGTATAGTGGTAGTGGTAGATTGACACAGATGCCTTAATTTGTGAATCTGTGAATATAGATGTATCAAGTGTATGAGGACATATATTTTCATTATAATGGATGAAGTGGATGAGTTGATGATGTGTGCAAATTAGATGGATGAACCTCTCAAGTCACCTGCTTCTCTGAAAGTGCACGACACAATACTCACTGTATTAGTAAGCACAAATTCGGCCTTTTCTCTCAGCTCCAATATCCAAATATGGTCAATAGCGGGTTATTTTTTTATGAGATGCATCCAATAGTCATATTCTCAACCTAATCTGACAAACTTGTTGTGACTTATGAGAAAAAATAGAGAGTGGCAGGAAACATCAACTCCACTCCACAACTCATTGAGCTTCACACACACACACACTACAATGATGAAAGCAGATGGGGAAGGAGTAGACAACACCTCTAGGCACACATTCCAAGCCACACACACACACACACACACATGCAAACTCTTGGAGAAGGAGATATGTAGGAAAAGCGAAGCAAATTCAAAATTTTCAACTTGATTACTCACAATGGCAAAAAGTATCTAGAAAGAGTCACCAAGTGAAATCACAATGGCAAAAAGTATCTAGAAAGAGTCACCAAGTGACTTATATACATGTGCCCTAAAATGGTCCTTTCACACTAGAGATTGGCTCTTTTATTGAAATTCACTAAATCTGTACTATTGTACAAGACTAATGTTACAAGGTTCAGGGATCATGCATCTAGAGGACTCCTCTAGAGCTTTTACATGGCTCTTGATATAATATCATGGGAATTTGAAGAAGAAAAATTATGCCTAAATTTTGAAAATTTTTGGGGCCTGCTTCTCTTGACTTTTCTTCTCTGCAATAGAGATGGAGCAATGGAATCTTTTAAATACAAGATCTTCATACAAAGTTTTTTTCTATTTTTGGCCTTGTCTAGATCTAGTGTATGACTTAGGTAAAAATTAAGCTCCTAAGCTATAGTTTTTGTCTATTTTTGGCCTTGTCCAGATCTAGCGTTTGACTTGGGTAAAAATTAAGCTCCTAAGCTAATTTGGGGGCCCAACAAACTCTAAAAATTATGAAAATTTATATGTATGTACTTCTACTACTCTCGAAGCTTGAGAACTCCTCAGCTTTGACAAAATGGAGTTGGAATTATCAAAAGTGGTATTTACAATGTATGCATAGTGATAAAAATCATTGTTTTAAAGGGACTTGTCTTTAAAACTTTGATTGGCCTAATTTCCATATCTACTTTTCTTCCTTGTTGGCTCGGTCCTCATTGGACTTCTCTTTGCCCTTGCTCCCTGTGAATAATTTGCCTTAATCTCTCTTCTTGTGTTAGACCACCTGGGCCACTTCCTTGGTTGCCAACAAGGTTCCTTTGCTTCTACTACTAGTGTTTTATTTTACATGCTCATTCATCACAAGGACATGAAATTCACGAGGCTATCTTGGAATAGCTTTTTGAAGTGAACTAAGGTTCTTAATAAACTTTTGTGTCTAGTTTTTTTAACATAAAGACATTGACATAGTTCATGGTTATTATAGGAGATTACCATTGTGCAATGTGTCAACAAATGCATTATGGATTTCCAAGATCTAGATCTCATTGTTTCAAGTATAGTGCTCTACAATATAATAAATGGAGCTACCATTATCATATCATGGTCATGTGTCTATGTGCATGGTGAAGATCTCCATACCATCAACATCATCCCTCTATTTGAGAATTCATGGGTGAGGATCCTTCATTTGATGCCCACACTGTATGCATGTTGTGGGTGCAGGTCTACATCCAATAGTAAGGTTTAATAACCTTACTTTTGTTCCTCATTAGGCACCACATAGTTGCTTAGGTTAATGGAAACATGGGACTTCTTCCATAGGAGTGTAGGCTTATTTGAGAGGCATAATATCAAGCAATGAAATCCATTTGAAAGATGGAAAACAAAGAAATTATATTTCATCCAAAGTTGAACAAAAATTGGATAAGTTCGTGGCCTTTTATCAAATTATATTTTCTATTCCAAAGGTTTTGGCACTCGCTTATTGAGGCTAAGTCTGTCCTTCTTTTCACATAAAAATATTCGCTAATTCCAAGGTGCATAAGCTTGTTTTGGTGTGCATGAGCATGCAACACTTGGTAAAGGATGAGATGCAAGTAGCAAAGTGCAAAGAGGCCCAAAAGATCAAAGAGGAGGCACAGTGCATGCCATAATTTTTTAAAACCATCTTCATTTTTGTAATTTTTTCTATAGGTTATACCTACATTTTAGGAATGTATTGAATATTCTAATTCCCGAGAACATGGGAAGACTGGCATATGTACATACTTCACTCATAATAGCTTAGATAGGTGACTAAGATGGTTATGAGAGCTTGACAAGTAGTGTAGGACTATCTTTAACTAGTTTGGCCATTTTGGTATGAACAAGGCCACCCATTTTTGTATAAATCTCAATGGAAGCTCAATTTTGTAGACACTTTGTCATTTCCTTCCTCACTTTTCTCCTTCTTCCTTGTTCATCTCGGATGGATATGCTTAGAAAGAGTGTCCCAAGGAATCCCATCAAATTTTCAAAGCCTGTTATCTCTCTACAAGTCTTGTTTTTTGTATGTATCAATAGTAAATCATGTAGAACTTTCAATTCCTTGCATTCTGATATGCGAAAAGGAGAGGAGTATCTTTGACACATGTAGAGAGATTGTTACCCAAAAGTTTATAGCTTGCTAATTCCAAAATTTACTCTTGTTCTCTCCCATTTCTCTATGTATCTAGGATATTCTTCTTGCTTTTCATGCTCCCCACTAGGTGGATGTTCAACTTATACGGAGACTCTTCGGAGCCTCATGGGTCTATAGAAAACACTTTTGGCACTATTGTTAGGGATCAAAGCCTTTTTTGTTGTTAGAAGAACATTGATGCTTTTTTGAACGTGTTAAAGTGCTATAAAGCTCAAGGATTCTTCAAGAGATCTCATTTACAAGGTAAATTGTCAATTATCATCATCAAAACCTATAATTTATGTATACTTTTGACTTCTAGAAACTTAAGAAGGTGGAAAACGATCTTTAAAAGCCTTGCAACATATTAAAAAGATAAAAAGATACTTAACATGCTTCTCAATGCAATTTTTAGATTTTTTTAGCTTCCTTTTTCCCATATCTCTAGAAAGTGAGCTCATTTGCATCAGCTCCATGAGAGAGTGATAGTAGAGCATGGAGAGAATACAACTTTGGAAGCTTGTTGCTCTCTACATGGTGAACCATTTCACTTGAAAATGGAAACATAGCTTCTTTGAGGTAAAAGCTACTAGTCTTGCAAGTTAAATGTCATTTGGTAGTGTGTGAAGAATACCGAGTAATGCATGTTTCCAGAAACACATTTTCTTTTATCACAAATGTTTGCTTAAGCTTTTTGCATGTTTTTGCTTTGCACACCATAAAATCTAAGAATGGAGCCGTAAAACACAAAAAGAATGGTTGAAAAATCACAGAAAATAGAGAAATTGTCATCACACTACTCGAGGAATGGCATTGAGTAGGAACCATTGTGATTTCCTTCACCCATCGCAATTTTCCGGGCGCATTGCAATTGCCCAAGGCAATCAAGACATCATGATAGTTATGCAGCATGGGAAATTGACATCACATCCAACAATCACAAGTGCTTAGAGAAGAGAAGTCAAAATCTTTTTACAAGAAATCACATTTGGGGCATCACAATCGTAATTGACAAATCATGATTTCCTTTAAAAACTAGAAATCACCATTGTATTTGGGACATCCCAAGCACTAGCAACCATCATAATGTTTCTTACATGATTACCAGGGCCATCAAGGGATCACACGAAATCACCATTTCCCTCAACCATCTCAATTACTCTAAGACATCATCGTTCCCCAAGGAAATTGTGTACGTTGGAAAATCATGTTCTTAGTGAGAATATAAAAAAAAACATTTTTCTAATCCTTTCCCTTGTTCTACAGGATGTAGGCTCAAATTGAGTGTGCAAATCTTGAAAACACAGCAACTCACATATAAGAGTTTTTTAAAGGACGAATCATGCTACTTGGAACCCCTTGGGGGGCTTTAACTCACAAATGATTTATCCATGCTACTCTTATTAGTCATTTTGAAGCTAAGAAAATACAAAGAATATCATTTGGACACCTAAATCAGTGAAAATGCAAAAAGAGCACTAAAAATGCTAACAATTTGATAACTAAGGAAAGAAAACTCTAAAGAAAACAAAAAATGACATATACACTCATGATATGGTTGCACACTAGGGAAAATGCTTAAATCTTCAAGTCACTTCTCTTCGAAACAGAGTGTGAATCAATTTCCCTTCTAGGATACTCACTTTTAGTGATTCTAGCATGTCGGATAATGACTTAGAAGTCATGGCTTGCTCTATTGATATGCAAGGACAGCCTATGCGTGAGGAATTCATGTCTAGGATTGAGAGTGGGTAATGTACCACCCTTGAATTCATGTGTTCCAATGCTCATGGAGTTGCGGTCTATTTAGATAGATTAAATCGCAATGTAATTAGATTCGGCTCTTCCAACAAGTCTACTCCGTGAAAGAAGCCAACTCTGAAGTTCAGAGAAGATCATTACCTAGATAAAAAAAAGCCTACCATGTATGTGGTGTGTCACAATTCTGATTGCACCAATGATATGGGATAGATTCAGATTGACAATTGTGTTGATGTAGAGGAGTTAGTCACCACTCCTCATGGAAAATACATCTTAAATAGGATACTCTATATGGATAGAGTTCTTATGGATTCCAAGCTCGACAAAGTCTATTGTGCCATAGGAACTCACCTAGCTCTTTGGACTTTTGGATCTCCAAAGAATTCAAAACCAAGTTCTATCATTGTAAAAGAGATAGAACCAAAGAATGAGCTTTTGATGACTTACATAGATAGAAAACAAAAGGAATATTAGAAAGTTTTTGAGGAGGAGAAAACAAAACACAGACACCTACGACAACTTTTCTTCTATCCAGAGAAGCAAGAGCAAAAGAATCAAGAAAGAATTGAGGATAATGGATACTTGTCAGAGAAAATAAAATGGAAGCAGAGAAACTAGTTATGCCAAACTTTGCAAATGGAGTTGGTTTAGGAGGAGGAAACCATAATCCTTAGTTTAGACCTCCTAATTGCTAAGAAGTGGAACACTACGGATCCATACGATCATGTGGTGGAATGTAAGCAAGTGCTCCAACAGAGCAAGTGATTGCATTTTTTTACCCAATATGAAGCTTTTGGACTCACATTAGTAGGAACTACATTGATATTGTTTGAACTACTAGATAAACAGATATTTAAAGATATTAGACATCTTTACATGCATTTATTGATGATTTTTTGAAGAAAGGAGTCAAAAATGACACCTCTTCTTTGATCCATAACTTCAAGCAACATAGCCATGAAGTTGTAAGGCTATTTGCTCAAAGATTCAAGCAATTTGTAGATAGATGTCCTCCTAGGGAGCTTACTTCCCAAGAAAGGAAAATTTTCCTCTTCTTGGATGGTTTCCTTAGTAGTGCATGGAGGGCATTTGTCTATGATAAGTGCTTGCAAACTCTAGATGTATGTCTAAGGGAGTACATAGATTTGTAAAAAAAGGTGGAAAAATATCTAAACTCCCTCAAGTACAAACAAAATCACACTCTTCTTCTAGTAATGGATCACACCTACCCTCTGTTGATGAGTTTGTGCACATGGTAGCTAAGAGATTGGGAACTCAATAGCCATCATGCAATCAAGCATAGCAAGGTGCATCTCAACATGTGCAACCACTCAAAAGATGTTATCAATGAAGAGGAGACCATCCGATGAATATTTTTTCTTTTGGTAAATCCCAAAAAAGGCATAATATTTTCAATATTACCAAAAGGTCATAAATCACACCATGATCATTTGCCATTACAATCGGTAACATATGAGACAACCTCCTACATATCAACTAAGGCCGTATCCATATGCACCTCATGGATCACCAAGAGATTACAATCATTGGCAATACTATCAGGAACTTGGGCCATAGATGGACAACAAGGTCATACCCCACCACAACCTATCCTAGCACAAATAGCTACCGCCACCATGAAAAATTGTTCTTGTGAAATATACCAACCCAAAAGACAATAAAGAAAGATCCATAATGCATATATCATTTTTTTTATTGATATTAATCATTTGTTGATGTATTAGTTACACTATATAACGATTGGAAATATATTTACATTTGGGAATAATAATTTAAGTAATGAACTCAATACACTAAACTAATAGGAATTAAATGAATTAAAACTAAGAAAAAGAAACTAGGAAAAATAGAAGGATAAACAAATTAAAAAACAAAATAAATAGAAAAGACAAATATTTAAAAGAAAAAGAATAGAATAAATAGTTAAATAGATGTTAAAAAAATAAAAAGAAATTAAATTATTAATCAAATAAAAAGAAAGTAATTAATTATGTAAAGAAAAGAAAATGATATACTTAAAATCAATAAAATTTGAGTAAATATTAAATTAAAATAAAAAAGAAATAGTAAAAGAAAAACATGTAGCAATTAATTGAAACGAAAATAGAAAAATAAGATTGTATTTTTAATTTTATAAAAATGTACTAATATATGCTTTTTTCTTAAGGTTTTATTTCTCTCAAGTTATATTGAGAAGATTTGAAGCTAGAAAGTTGTCGCTTGAAGTTGATTGAAGTGAGTAGAAGAGCAGGAATGAATCCTCAAAAGATTAAATTTGGGCACAAGCATGGTTGTAGGACACTAGTTTGCTTCATCTAAGCTGCAATCGCAAGGATCCTTTCCATTGTTGGATTCTAGATATTAGATATCACTTGTTCGAGTGATTTACTCAGAACATCCATTGTATCATTGATTTTATTTGACACCATTACTAGCTAGATTGTATTAGAATCTAGACAGTTACTCCACATTCTTGAAGTATTGATTGTAGTCTTTATAGAAAATATTGAAATTAATGAATCTTCACCAACAATTTCTCATGTTTCCATGCCTACTGACAGCACAATGCATCCATTAGATTAGAAATGCAAATGTACTCATGCCTTTCATTTTCAAATTTCTTCCCCTCATCCATCGCTACTTCCCATGAAAAGCAAAAGCGGATCTCCTTACTATGCTTAGAAAGCATCCAATGTGCAACACCTTGGTAGGATGACAATAGGAACTGATCCACCCGATCATTCATTTTCCTCCTTCCTTTCGATACTTTGAACCTAATATGAATCTGTACAGTAATCTGGCAATTTGCTATTAGAAGCCTCTTCGCATCACCTCACCTTTAAGAGAAGTAGAAGCACAATGGATATTTATATTCTCTTATACTTAGCATTCGATTTATGCATGATTGCACATGATTTGAAACCTCTTCATCAAAGCAATCTCCAAGTAATTGCACTTTCAAGTTTCCCAATATCTCCATTGCAAATCACTAGAATTGAAAGGTTGTTAGTTTAAGTGTCCTCACTCATTCTAGTTTGCATTAGGGGTAGGTAATCATTATGTGCACCTCAAGTATCATGATGGAAGGAGATTAATGAATGATTGGGTGGATTAGTTCTTTTCATCGTCCTATCCTAGCATCACATGTTTAGTGCTTTCTAAGCATAGTCCAGAGATCCTCTTTTGCGTTTCAAGGGAAGCAACGATAGAAAAGGGAGAAGAAACTTGAAGATGAAAGATGTGAGTAAAATTTCATTTATATCTATCGAATGCATAGTGACATTTTTCGGCAAGGAGACATGTGAAACCATTGGTGAAGACTCATTAGTTCCAGTACTTTCCATCAGAAATACAATCGATACAATGTGAATGTGAAGTAACTATCTACAGTCTAATACAATCTAGCTAAAAATGATATCAATCCAAATCAATGATACAAAGGAACTTTTAAGTGAACCACTCTAACAAGTGATATGTAATATCCACAACCCAAAGTAGAAGAGGTCCTTGCAATCAAAGCATCGACTACAGCTCAGAAGCAGACTAGTCTCTTGAAGCAATGCTACTGCCCAGCTTTGATCTTTTGAGAACTCGTTCCCATTCATCTACTCACTTCAATCAACATCAAGCAACAAATCTCCTCAATAGGTATGAAAAAGGAACATTAAAAGAAACCATGTTAGTACATTTATACATAAAAATTTTATACTTGTATACTCCTATTTTCATTTTTTTAATTTATATAAGTTTCTCTTTCTTAAATTACTATTTCTTTTTCCCCTTTTTATTGATTTATCCTATGTTTTTTTCTTTAATTACTATTCTACTTTCTTTTTATTTGATTAGTTAGTTTCTTTTGTTTTAGTTACATATTTTTTCTACATTCTTATCATTCTTTTCACTTCTATTATTTTTCTTTTCTTTTTCTATGTATTTTATTTCCAAGCAACCATTATTGTACTGGATCTTTATTTATTCTTTACTTCTGCTTTTTTGGGATGGAAGAAAGCATAAACTTCCTAGCTAGTAATCTAGAATCTTCACAGCTTTTTTGTTTAAGGAAAAAGGCTAATCCCTAATCACAGTTGAGGATCTAAAGACATGCACTAGCAAGAACTAAGATTTTGCTATCTAAATGTTTGAGATACTCCACATAGCCTATCTATATAAAGTAAAGCCCTCCTTCTACTAAGATCTTCAAGTCAGACTATCCTATCTAGGTCTTTATGATGGTTATAAGGCATCTAAACCTACTTTTTTTAGTTTGCACATTGCTCTAGTCTTGAGAACCACATCTTGCCATAATTTCAAATTCTCTTTAAAATGCTAGAGCATTTATGCAATGCAACAAATAGTATCCATAAAACAAAAAGCAAAACTGGAAAAAAATATAATAGAGTAAAACACATTCATCTGATCATTTAAGTTTCTTCATTATTTTCAATATCTTCATCTACAAGAAGTTCGCGATCAACTCTATGTTTATTTGCATTCGTTCTTTTTAACAACTTTATATGTTTTTTTGCAATTAAAGATCTTAACGAAGTTCCATCAAACTCTCAAAGTTCATAGTTCCATTCTCACAAACAAAGACAACCACATATGACCCAAACCATCGCTTTTTTAATTTTCTTCTTGCATCATATTAGGTATCAAATGTACTATCATAGAATAATACCCAATCATCAATTTCTATTTGATGTGGCCTAAATCAATGTGTTTTATCAAAAGATATTTTGTTATTTAAAAGCGACTCCTTTACTTTTTGTACGACTTCATTTAAATTTTATTTTCCTAGTTCAAGTTGTTTAATTCTTAGAGCTAGTGATTCCTGTCATCAAATTATCATTCCACTAAAGTGTCAACCATCTCAATATCTAAGTTTGGATAGGGAAAACAGATTTCTCATAGTACATCAATTCTGTAGACATAAATCATGTATGTCTAGTATACATCATCCTATCCACATTGTCACTCTAGCACAATGGGAGTACCACCATGGTGAAGATCCATCTTGTAAATTTCAATCCGTAGATACGTGAGGATATATGATGACTATGAGCAAGAGGAATGCAATGCATGAGTGAGAAATACACTAGCATGCATACACATACACACACATGCACATATAAGGTAGAACAAAGAGTTTCCACAATGGAATCTTCTATTCTTAACTCAAGTTACAAGTATGCTTTTACAAAGCTCAATTCTCTAACAAGATAACCTCAAAAATGAGCTCTCTAGCTCCTTTTATAGTTTTTTATTAGTTTTGAACTATTTCAGACCTAGTATATAACTTGGTTAAAAATTAAGTTCCTAGGCTAATTTGAGGGCTCAAATGAGCTCCAAAAAAATATGAAAATTGATAGGTGTGTTCTTCTAATCCTCTTCAAGTTCAAGGACTCCTTGGCCTGCAAAAAATGGAGTTGAAACTACCAAAAACAAGTATTTACATTGATGTGTAGTGATGAATATCACTGTTTTGATGGAAATTATATTTGAAAAATTGATAGGCCTATTCTCTATCGGATTTAGATCGACTGCCTTGCCTACTCAAACCTATAATTGACTCTTGCCTTTCTTGATCGCCTTCTTGCCTGAGACTCCCTTGTCTGCCTAAGCTCCCTTGGACACTCCTATCGCTAATACTCCCCCTCCCCTCCCCCTCTTGAGCCTATCGTCCCTGGTAGAGCTTTGTTGGATGGTTTGATATGTGTAGTAATGGAGGGCATTTGCTTACCTTCTTGTAGCCTAAGTCCTCGTATGACATCTATCTTTAGGTTTTTCCGAATCATGGCACCTCAGACTTCCAAATGTGGCATTATGTAGTGTTCTAATGGCTTACTCACATATGAATAGTTGTAGGAGGTGGATGAGTTTGAAGATAAATACCTCAAAATAGTATTCCTAGAAGCATGTTGTAAACATATCTTTGAAAGTTTGCTTGTAGCAAATAGGTAGATACTTGATGCGAGTGCACTAGGCATAAATAGTTTTTATAGATGGTGTGGTGATCATGTCATAGACTGAGTCGAGGTATCCATTATCGAATCTGATTGCAGATATATGCAATGCTTTGACATGTTTGAAGATCTTGAATACAACCATCATTAAGTCAAATATCATTAACATCATCTTAGCTGCTACATTTGGCATAGGTTTGAATCGCGGTATCCAGTGTCGATTTATCGATATCATATAGAAGAATATGGGTGGTCCTTGCGGAGGTGTGAGATATGGGTAGTTAAGCCAAACCACATAGCATGCATTGTTCCTACTTTTTATGGAAAAAGTTGGCCATGATCGTTGCCTTGGGACTAGTCTTTAGCACCGGTTGTATAAGATATGCAATGGAGCGTGGGAGCATGTGCTTAGCATTTTCCGATATGTCTTGAGTAAGTGTTTGCTAGTTTGGCTGGAAGATGATACCTCGTCAAGCTCTTTCTGGCACATCCTTAGGTTCAAATCGTGTGGCAAAGGTAGGTTCTTTGTCAATAATGTGCTTCACCTTTGCATTGTAGTCAAATAGAATAATAAATTATGGTCGATATTGAAGCTGAGAGGTCATGATAAGTTGTCTATGTGACAGATTTTGAAAATAAGCAGACTTTAGTACTCTCTCTTCCATATTTTCCATAGCCTAGATTTGAATGGCCATATGTTCATCGTGCATTTTGCCAATGTCTTCAACTTGTTTTAGCCATGATGGCCTCATGACTTCAAACGTATCTTGCTCCTCTTCTGTTACTTGGGCCCTTGGTACCAGTTGAGGCACATACTCCTCTTCAAATCTCTGAATGATTGGGATCTTTACTATTTCTTCAACTTCAAGTACCTTTGGGGATGATTGGGGGTATTTATTTTTGGAGAACCTTGGTTTGGAGTTCTCGGATTTGATTTTGTAGACCGACCAATTCAGTTGATTCAGTAGTGGCTATGGTGGTTATCTTTGGAACTGAGAGGGGTGTTGCTGCTCGCTGTTGTTGTTGGAGTTGTCCTACTTCCGCATACAGTTTTTCATATGCTTCCAACAAGTTTTCATAGTCTTCAAGAATAATTCAAATGCTCTCAAGAGGAATGGGGAGTTCCACCACTCTTGAGCTTGTGCTTCAACGTTCAAATTCTTTTGCACCATAGAGCTTGGGACACATACAACATCTTTTTCGTCAAGATTAGTCTTAGAAGAACTAAGAGCCTATGTGGGACCTAGATCAATGACCATGTTATTTTCTAATTCTACTGTGAGATGTTCACTTACCCAACCTGAAGAAGTTCTTAGGTTTAAGTTGACTGCATGATCATAGATCTTGTCTTGACCCAAGATGAGACTCAGTGAGCTCTTCATCATGGCAATTTATGTAAGAAGTGGAGAATGACATGTCTGGGACTCACCTCCCAGCCTATTTATAGCCCTTGCCTAGTCACCATCTAGAGTTCTCTCTAAGGTCCATCTACTCATCTGGCCATCATGAGTAGGTACCTCGTATGAACTCTCTTGCTTTTGGCCTTGGCTATCCCCCGAGCAAGGAACTTCTCGTTCCTCTAGGCACGTATATCTCTAGAATATAACACTCTCTCCCCCTTCTAAAGATCATTGTCCTCAATGATATAGAAGGAGCTATAAACCTCGGAATCAGAATCTGTGATTCCAAATAATAAGAGTAGAGTGTGCTAGGTGTCTGAAATACTAGATGCTCAAAAGGTAGACAGCTAGTCTCTATGCTTCCTATCTAGCATTTCCACCAATCAATAGTAGTCCTTGCCTTGGGCAAACTATAGGAATCCCTATGAGGCCCAATGAGTCCATATGTGCGCAACATAGGTACTCGGAATATCCTCGGACTCTCTAGCCTAGACCTTGACCACTAACTTGTGATGGCTTGTCACTTGTAGAAACCTTGGCAACTTGCCCTTGTCTCCCTGGAATACCCATTGACAGCTTGTCATATGGTATAATTATGCAAAATCACTTACTCCACTAGAGTAATGAAAACTATTATGTTAATCCAAAACAATGTAATTATGTCCCAATCTCTGTGAAAAAATACTAAAGACAAATGGAAATCTTTTCCAAATAGTGTTTTATCTCTAAGCTCAAGTAAATCTACTTGATTTACCTACTGTAATGAAAATGAAACTCAAGAAAGTCTCATCATGATCCAAACTATGAATCCAAGATGACAATATCAACGATTCAGACTATGGACCAAGATATCAATATATCAATGTCCAAACTATGGGCCAAGATCTCAATTTGTCACATCCAAACTATGGACTAAGATCTCAATCAGTCACATTCAAACTATGGATCCAAATCTCGATCTATCATATACAATAATCCAAACTATGGATCAAAATATCTCCCATACAAAATAAACCCCAATCCACTCTGTGGAACTAAGTCCATCATGCCAAGTGAAGATGTGCTAAGAAAGTATGGCAACTAGTGGAACTGCCACCGCCTTCTCAATACAATATATTCCAAGTGGATGAAAATTGCTTTATCTCTAACCATCATCTGATTCATCACTATGATCAAATCATTCCCAACTAGGAATGAGGTATCTCTAATCAACTACTGTAATAATCTAGCACTCCCAGATATAATGAGAACCATAATGTAAGTCCAATGAATACCCGGAACAATGGTAAGTAGATGTGTGCACACTCATAGCCCACTAGGCTAAGCATCTAGCTCACCTCATACACACTATGCATGGACCATGGCCTATTCTTAGGTCGTGCCGTGCCACCTTGCCCAAGCCTACTTCCTAGGCTCTGATACCAATTGTGGGATTCAAACTCATGACCTACCAGTTAGGAGTATGATGGGCTAACCACTTGCCCCAAAAGCCATGGTTGAGGATTACTTCCTAATCCTCCCTCTTAGGGTGTGGTTCAACCATCTCCTGCTAGTCATATCTTGAGTCTAACACTCTTCCCCTTCTAGAGATCATTGCCCTCAATGGTCAATCCTTGGTCTCCCCTTGGATTGATATCCTCACCCTTGCATAGTCTCTTGAACCATCTTGTTCTCAACCTTGATCTCTTGAGCCTTTCCTTTCCGCTTCTTGGCCACTTTGCCTACAAACTTGCCTTGCTCTCAATCTTGGTCTCTTGAGCCTTGCCTTTCCGCTTCTTGGCAACTAGCCTACGGACTTGCCTTGCTCTCAACCTCGGTCTCTTGAACCCAATTCTCACCCATGCAAGTTATCTTGGATCCTCAATCTAGTGCTTCCCTCTCGGATGTACCCTAGCAGGATGTACCCTGATATACCTTGGCAACATGTACCCTAGCGTCGTGTACCTTGGATACATGTACCCTGGCACCGTGTACCTTGCGACGCGCTATGCCGTGTTGTGCCACCTTGCCCAAGCCTACTTCCTAGGCTCTGATACCAATTGTGGGATTCGAACTCATGACCTACCAGCTGGAGTATGATGGGCTAACCACTTGCCCTAAAAGCCATGGTTGAGGATTACTTCCTAATCCTCCCTCTTAGGGTGTGGTTCAACCTTCTCCTGCTAGTCATATCTTGAGTCTAACAAGTTAGCACTTTGATTGTCAGGTGGACATCTTGTATTGAGATGGGAAGTTCCACTTTGCCCATGCAAGGGGTTTCCACACCTAATCCTACAAGGTAAGCCTCAACAAGATTCACTTGTAAATTCATGTCCTGACGACTAGAATATCATATTGCACTGGAAGTTGCTCTTGAATTAATCAATGCTTAATTGTCTTGAATATAGTGCCTTGTCCTAACTCAAATGAAATAAATGGCCATTGATCAATGATACTAGAAGAGGTATTCCTCTTAGTCTAGCACATTGCCATGTGATATCCATGGGCTTGAGAATGGGGAAGATCATTATTGTTCTTTGATTGGTCCATGCCTTGTCTTCTTAATTTCATTCTCTTAATGTGTTCTAAGGCATCACCCTATGCTTCTTCACGTATTCTTTTCTCTTCTTCTTTTTGTTTCCTAACCATCTTGATTCATCTAATCATATCTTTTATCGGAGGCTCTTGATAGAGTTTGACTCAACATCCACTGATGTAATTTGTCTAAAGTGGCTAACTACACAGTACCTCTGGTCGACATCCTATTGATAATCATGGGCCCATAACCACATTTCTCTAATTTTCGTGCATGTTTCTTCAATGTGTACAAAAAGACGAAATCATCGATTTTCAATCCTTTATCCTTCATGTATGCATCAAAATAGGCTTTATGTCTTTTCTTCTCCGTGTATATCCCTACTGCTGCTCTTAATCTAATTTCACCTACATGTTCTAAATCCATGATCCAAGCAGATAGCTTGTGGCTTGTCCATTGATGCTCTTGTGAAACTTTGAGTGTGGGTATAAAGAAATCTAAAGGGAGCATAGCATTTTGACAAAAAACGATCTTAAAGAGAGTGGCATTGAGTATTGTTTTGAAGGCCACTTGATATGCCCAAACAACATGATGAAAATGTTTGTCCCAATCAGAGAGTTCGTTGTTCGCAAGCTTTGTCAATACATTGTACAAGATCTTATTCGTACTTTTTGTCTATCCATTCACTTGTAGATGATAGGGAGCTGACTTCTTGTGAATGACCATGAAATTTTGTAAAAGATATTCAATGACCTCATTCAAGAATTGTGCTCCACGATCACTTCCTAACTCGATTGGCAATCCACATATGGTGAATACCTTCTCAAACAAAAATTTAACTATTGTTTGTGCATCATCCTTCTTAGTAGCTTTTACTTCTACCTATTTGGTAAGATAATCCATTGCCACTATGATGTATTTTGCATATGAACTCTTAGCTCGAGGTTAATAGGACCTACAAAGAGCTATTCCCACTTAGAGAATGCATGTCCTCCCAACATGGGTCTCAATGGTATCTCATCTTTGCGGATTGGATATTGAGTTCTCTAACATGTGTCACACCTCTTCACATAGGTATGTGCATCTATATGAAGAGTAAGCCACCAAAGACCTGAAAATAGTATAGCTTTGATCACTCGATCATGTCCAAAATATCCTCCTACAATGCCTTAGTTTGCAATTTCTAAGATCTTCAAGTATTCACTTTCATGTACACCATCTCAGATATCCCTCTCGTCCACGATTATATGGATTACCTCTTATGAGTATCTAGTGATGAGTGTCTAATATTTAGCCTCCTTAAACTTATTTGCAAGTAAATAGTGTCTAAATTTCTTAACTATATCATGTCTAATCCTTCTCTCTCAATGGTCATATAATTTCTTTCTAGAGCATTGAGTTCCCTACTTGCATATGCTATGGGAAGATCAATGTTTCTTTCACCTAGAGGTTGTGCTAGCACACATCCAATAGCAAAATTGGAAGCATTGACGTGAACATGGAATGGCGTGCCCAATTGAAGATTGTCAAAATAAAGCTGAACACAATCCTCTTTTCAGCTCATTGAAAGATGTCTCACATTCTTTATTCCACTCAAAGTTATTCAAGAGGTTTTACAAAGGCTTTGCAATGATAGTGTACATGTAGATAAACCGTCATTAGTATCCACAGTGACCCATAAAAGCTTGTACTTCCTTGACTGCCTTAGGTCTAGGAATTATGTCTTTCACCTTATCTTCATCTGTTGAGATCCCATTCTTTGACACTATGTAACCTAAAATATTTTCGTGGTGCTTCTCTATGAGAATAGTCCTTGAGATTGACTTTGGTAGTTACCCCTAAGTGTTGTAAGTATAAGGAATTGGTTTCCCAATCCTCCACTATATGCAATTGCCTCATGAATGGTCTGCCAAAAATCATCTCATAAACATTATTCTTTCCAAACTCACATATGGCAAATGCATGCTCGAACTCTACTCCGCATGTAGTGAGAGTTATTCCTTTCTTGATCACTTCACACACACATAAGAAAAATACATCTAGTGTCTAAACTAGGACCATTGTCCGATGCCTACATGGCTCTTCTCATTCAGAGGCCTTACAATTTGGGCACTCCATGAAGTCATACATCTAAGAGATGGATCTCTACTTCATACATGCATCTCATATCACATCCCTCCCCTTATTTTTCCTCCCTCAATAAAAGCAAGAAGTATGAAAGAGATGGATATCTACTTCATACATGCATCTCATATCACATCCCTCCCCTTATTTTTCCTCCCTCAATAAAAGCAAGAAGTATGAATTATCTTCCTATTACTCATTTAAACCATAGGTATGCTTGTTGGCTTGATAGTGACAAAGATAGGCACTATGCAAGGCTGTGAAGCATGCATCATTTGACACTAGAGGTACTGCCTCCACAAGACAAGAAGCTGCCTGCAGCTGACCAGCTCTTCCCAAAATATCAGCGATACAGACATAATGAGCAGCTTCAGGTATGATGCCCCATGTGTCCTGCATTAAGATGAACAAGAAAATGGCTTCACTGATATGACCACAATGGTCACAGCCAGAAAGTGTAACTGTAAAAGTAACATTGTCTGGAGTAACAGTATGCTTTTCCATGTCACTAAACAGCCTGAAAATGCCCTCAACATCACCATGCAATGCATACACTTTAAGCATTATGTTCCAAGAGGCAACACTAACATTAGAAATATTTAAAAACAGTGCAATGGCATCTCCAAGCTGCCCACATTTACCAAACATACTAACCAGGGAACTTGCAAGGAATGGATCTTTCTCATATCCAAACTTAAAAGACAAGAGGCAAAAGTACTTACCCTTGGCAAGGGAGGTACCACTCGTGCAGGAATCCACCATATGAAGAAAGGTAATTCTGTCAAGTTGCACACCAGCATTCATCATTTCATGGAAAAGTTGAATAGCACCCATGTAATTATCCTGCTGTACACACAGAGCAAGCATGGCATTCCAGGCAGCAGTGTTTTTTGCTCTACATGCATGGAATACATGAACTGCATCTTCAGTAAGACCAAACCTCCCATACATACTCAAAAGAGCAGTGCATAGGCCTACGTCTGCTTCCATCTGATTATACACAACATTCACATGAATACAAATGCCTTTATCAAGAGAATTGGCATCAATACACGAGGAAAGAACAGTGGTGTAAGTGCAAACATCAGCTGAAAAGCCTTTCTCCTGCATTAGAGCAAACAATTCTAAGACCTTCTCATTATCCCCGTTATTCTGGTAGGCACCCATCAACGTGTTCCAGGACACAGAATCCCATGCTCCCATCTCATAGAACTGTTGTTGAGCCTTTCTAACTCTCCTAAACCTGCCATACATGTGAATTAAAGCATTCTGAATAGATATATCTGCATAATACTCTGGACAGGAGTGCAGACGAGCAAAGAGTAGCTCGCCATCTCTAAGAATGGAACATGCTTCAACCATGGAAAGGTAAGTGACTCTACTTGGCATCACACATTCCTGCAGCATCTGTTCAAAGAGCTGAAATGTACACGAGTTCAATCCATGTATGAGCAGAGACGTCATCAAAGTATTGAAAACTATAACATCTCTGTCTACCAAGGATCTAAACAGTTCTAGAGCAATTTCAATTCTTCCCTGATTCCCGTATAGCCTGATAAGGGAAGTCTTCACAATCAAGTTAGAGCCGAACTTGCTGTGATGTACACAGGTATGTACTCGCGCACCTTCTAGCCATAATAGAAGGGAAACACAAGCTGAAAGTACACAAGCAACCGTCACTCTGTTAGGCATGATGGCCTCTAGAGTCATCCGTTTGAATAAAGCCAGTACTTCCCCGTAAGATTCTCCGCGTAAATGAGTTTGTATGATAGCGTTCCACACCAACACATGAGACCGAGAAACGTTAAAAAATTTGATAACTGCATCATCCAAGGATGCTGATTTACAGAGCAAGAGGAAGAGACGCCTGTCAGAAATGTCATCGCTCCTGCACTTAGTAGACACCTCAAGGTGGCAAGCTCGTGATCTGAGATTTTCATCGTCGAAAATTCCACAGAGTCGGGGAAGACCCAACACCGCGACCTTCTTACCGCACTGCCTATCTACTGTCTGTAGCATTCACCATAGCTACAGATCGATCACTATATGCAGGCACTGTGTAGTAAACAGGAAATTCAGTTTTGTTACATAAATATACTCCTCTGTTTAGTAAACAGGAAATTCAGTTTTGTTACATAAATATATCTCTATATGCAGACACTGTGTAGTAAACAGGAAATTCAGTTTTGTTGCACTCAAAAAAAAAAGGGGAAGAAAACTAGAATGGGTTAGTTGGGATTGGATGTCTCACATGTAAGAATGACGACCATTAAGGAGAGAGATAAGCATGAAAAAAAAATTCATGTGATTGAAGAGATCTTGGTTGGGAAAATGTCATACTAAAATGGTTTATTATGCAATGTAAAGAATGTATAAAGATATGAATTATGTCTTTATTGTTTTATTAGAAAGTAGTACTTTTTTACAATATGCATGATGCGCTTCAAGGACATTGTAACCCATTCTCGATGTAGTATTGTGAATTTCTATTTGATGTTCTTCTATTGTCTTAATTAGATGTCTATATATTGTTTCATATAATACATCAAAAATAAAGGTTGAATGGAAAGGCGTGTATTCTTTAACATTGGTGAGCAGTTTTGGAGGTGGATTTTATGTGTGTAGTTATGCGTGTAGGATAAATGCATGCAATCCCTATATGCTTCTTTCCATTCCTCTTGTATGTGATGTTGTAGACTATGTATAACTTTTCTTGAAAGATCCCAATTAGCTACCTGTCACTCTCCTCCCAACCTTAAATAGCCGTTGCCCTTGGCACATCTAGAGTCTTCTGTAAGGTCCAAACATCCCTCATATGGCCTGAAGAGATGGAATAACCTCGAAGATTCGTGCTAGAGGCTTGGCTTCCCCAAGATTTGGTCCTTGACCTAGCTAGGGACCTCCACCAAATGCAAGTAGACCAATGGTAGACCATGGAGGTCTAAATAAATATAACACTCACTCCCTTTTCTATAGATCACTTCCCTCAGTGAGCAAGGAAGAAAAGTGTTTTCAAATCAGAGCTTCTGACTCCCAATTAGCATCTGTGAGTGGACAGTTGGTCCATGTTACTAAATACTCTTGTATGGAGCAATTCCATAACTTTCGCTCCCTCTTATCAAGGACTTGAAACAGCACATATGGTTGAGATGTTCTATCTTCTAAAGCAACTAAACTATCTACACAACTCTCATCTCGAGAAATGTATGTCCTCAACTTGCTAACATGAAAGATTGGGTGAACTTTGCAATCATCTGGAAATTGTAAATTGTATGCGACATCACTAATCTTCTTGATTACTATCCAAGGTTCACAAAATCTAGGGGATAACTTGGGTTTCTAACCCACTGTGAGTGACGAACGAAGTGGAACTTGTAAAAAACACATGATCGCCCTCTTGAAACATTCGTGGTGTATGACGTTGATTGACAAATGCTTTCATCCTCTCAACAACTTGTTGAAGATTGAACTGAGTTATTTTCAAGTTAGCTTGCATATCTATAAGGAACTATGAAGCACTCAGAGATTTTTTGGGTAACCCAATGGAAGCTAGATTGTGGGGAATAAACCCATAAATCACCTCAAAAGGTGTCAACTTAGTAGTCTTGCTTAGTAGTCTTGCTTAGTAGTCTTGTGCTTCCAGTTGTTATAAGCAAACTCAACTAATGGGAGGAAACTATCCCAATCTTTTTGCTTTTCCAATATATATGCCCCTAGCATATCTTCTAGTATCTAATTAACTCTTTTGGTCTAACCGTCTGTCTATGGATGCTCTCCACTACTCATCTTGAGTTGAACTCCTAGTGCATCCAAAATATCGTCGATGTGAGGCATCAGATATCCGTGCTTTATTGTAACCTTATTTAATGCTCTATAGTCTATACAGATCCTGAAGGATCCCTTCTTTTGTCAACCAAAAGCACTGGGGCCATAAAGGGTGAATAGCTAGATCTAATTTTATCGAGATACTCCTCGACCGTACAACGTACTTCTGCCTCCTCTTGTAGACTCATTTGGTACGGTTGTCTGGTCATTGCATGAGCTCCTGGTACTAGCTCAATCCTATGCTCCACTTTTCTGTGAGACGGAAGACCTCAAGGCAATTCTAAAAGAAACAACTATTGAAATTCAGTTTTTAATTCTAAAAGCTAGCTGAGCTTCCAAACTAGTTTGAACCTATAAAGATAATCATTCTTTATGTTCAAAATATAGGAAATAAAGATACTTACACACTGCTTTTACCATCGCAGAGGTAGATGATCGTTAGTATTTCTGAACATCAGGCTCTTGACGGATGATGATGCGGTGACCATTGTGATTAAACTGATATATGTGAGTTCAAACATTTATAATCGGCTTCTTGCTTGCATGCCACTATTTGCTCAGAACGAGATCAAATCTAGCTAGATTGGCGATCTCAAAATCCAACTCTTCTTTATATGATAGAATCTAGCCTGGTAATCCGACAACTCACTGCTCCCAAGCCTTAGATCCCTTCCCATCTACGAACTCTACTTTGTAGGTGTACTCAGATGGACTAGTCTTTAGCTTTAATTTCTTCACCAGAGAAGAGTTAATAACATTATGCATCGATCCTGTGTCAAACAAAACTTTGACAAGATGACCATTAAACTCCCCACTCACGACAACTAGCTCGGTGTCTAAAAATTGATACCCTTTCTGAGCAACTCGGGACAAGACCACATCTGGCACATTCTTCACCTTCTTGGTGAATTTTATGTTCAAGATGGGTTGTTTCTTTTTAGGTGGAGGATCCATCTCACTGTCTGTGGCTAAAAGTTCAAAATCTGAAGGAGATGATGGAGTGGACATTAAGGACTGCTGCCTCTCCACCACCATTGCTGCAAATATCTTCTTCTTCTTCTTAGTACACAACCTATAAGCATGCTGACCTAAGCATCATAACAGCGACCCTCACAACAAGCCTTTTCTTTTTGTTGTTGTGTCAGATTAGATCGCTAAAAAGCTATGTCATCCATGGAAGTAATAACTTTTCTCTCTTCCCATGGCTCGAAGTCTAATCTGTCTGTTAGGTATTAGAACTAAAGTTGTGGGATTGCTAAATCTCATCCAAGTAGTCTTTTATCCTGAAGGTTATGATTGAGAGCATCATCCATCCTCCAAGACCAAGGCAGATTCCACTGCCTCATTTAAGGTATGATAGCGCTTCTTGCACATAAGTGGACACAATGTCTTCCTAAGCCCAAGCACAAAATTATGTACTTAAAGAAAATCAGGCACCTGATCTAGTATCTTCAATAGGATTTCTCTATATTTATCTACATATTCCTTCACTCTAAGTTCGCTATGCTACAGGAGGAACCGGGCATCTAAAGCCTTGGTACGCTCATCTAGGGGAACAAATTCATTATAAAGTATGACCTTGAGTGCTATCCAAGTAGTAGGTTCTATCTTTTCTTGCTCTATTTTCCTCCACCATCGGTGGAAAACATCCATCAAACTATAAGTGGCACGTTGGATCTTATGTTTCTCGTCAACAACATTGCAAAGACCGAAGCATTGCTCCCACTTACTAATCCACTACTCTATTGCATCCGCCATCTTGGGGCTAAGTTGCTCGTGTTTGGTGGATTCAAGTCCTTCACTTGCCACTTGACGTCTCTACTAGCAGATGTTCCCACATCTATAAGCAATATCTATGAGCTGGATGGTCATGGAAGTGAGAGAGGGGATAGAATTCAGAGTTGAATGTGCTGCAAAACGTTTGGAAATAATATCTTTCTATGCCCGCTTTCCACATATCAAGACATGCGGAATTGAATGTTCTACATGGTAATATGTTCATATCTACAAAATACACAACATATAGAGAGAAAATAATCTTTGCAACTTTAGTCGGATTGATCTTAACTCACATCAGAGCTCATCACATGCATATGGCGCCACCAATGCATGGAAAAGTCTCTCAAGGCCCACATACCCCTTGGGACACTCATTCCTCACCATATCCACCTCCATGGAGCAAAGAGAAAAGATACAAATGCATGAGAAGGGAGGCTTATGAAATTTGAAAGAGCTCTCTATTCACCAAATGGCGAAATTCTACAAACACGAGCTCTAGTTGAGCTTTATACAAAAATTAGTGGCCCTGTCCACACACAAAAGGGCCCACTCTAGTTAAAAATAGCCCTACACTACCTATAGAGCTATTCTAACTAGTTTATTGATCTATATGACCTATGGTAAGTGAGCTTATTACAATGGTAATCTTTTCAAGACTCTTAGGAATTACAAAATTAAAAACATTTGTAAGAATTTAAGGTTCTAATCTAAGTGGGAATATTACAAACGTGTATGGAGATTCCAAAACATTTTATCCAAGTCTTTGGCATACCCTAACTTCATCTTGAATCCTTTGTCTTGCTTTGTCTTCTATTGGGTCTTAAATACATAACAAGTTTCATTAGGTAAAGCATGGTTCTTAGTTTAGTATTCAAGATCCTATCTTGGAAATGAGTAATCACTCTAGCGTTTAACGGGCAATCTTTTGTTTGTGCATCATCTAATCTAAATATTTTGACTGCCCCTTTGATTGTTTCTATGGATCCTTGATTGAATCTCATAACTATATCAAGGTTTCACGCTTGACATCACTCATTGACAAACACTCTAGGGAGTTCCTCAAGATTGTGAAAGTTCCTAATCTTTAGTAGGTTGAACCTTCTAAAGTGGTGCATGTTAAGTTCAATATAGATTCTTCAAAATCGAGTGGACAATCATGTACTTGTTGGATCGAAGCATTTAGTAAAACTCAGTCTCATGCAACCTAGGATCTCCTATTCTAGCATAAATATTTTGCATACATCTTGCTAATTTTTATGGTCATAAGCCTAATCTTGGAGAAGAAGTCTTCATCATTTGACTAGGATTCTTAGATCTATTGGTGAGTGTATGGGATGGAGCGCTAGGAAGTGAAAAGCTAGATGTTGTTGACACAAATCAACATGGTACCCCATTTGTAAAGAGTGGTTCAACATGGAATGTGTACATGTTATAGTAGAGCATAGAGAGAGGGAAATACTTCCATCCCCCCACATCTATGTATGTTGTGGTTTCAAATCATTGGATTTCTCATCTTTTGAAGGCTCACATGTGAGATTTCATGTTCCAAAGTGTTGTATCAGAAGAGAAGTCAAATAAAAAGAAAAGAAGTCATAGAAGATGGAGTGGAAAAGAATAGAAAGGGGACCCCAAAAACTTATAAAATCTCACCCACATCATAATGACATTGTTGTGCACTTATAGGAGTCCTCAAGTGTCACACTCCCAGCCATGTAAACTAGAGAACTAACTCATAGGAATATGAGCCATATCTCAATACCCATCCAAAATGTGAAAGGACACACTTATGGGCACATGTATATGAGTCATTTTTAATTTATTTAGAAGCACTCTTTTACCATTTTGGAATAGAAAAACTAACCTAAATAAGAGGATTCCTATAACTACATCTTCTTGAAGTCTTTTCTCCTTGAATTTATCATGAAAAACACGATTTTCCAAAATAGAAAATTTCCATGGGAAATCACAATGTCTCAAAGCAATCTCGATGCCTAAGATACAAGGAGAAATCACAATGGCTTCCAACAATTGCAATGTCCCCTAGCAAAGATTGTGTGTCCCAGTTACCACAGACTCATGAAAACTAGAGGGAAAGAGCTAGAGAGAGACATGAGGTAAGCTTTGCACACAGAATGGCTAGAGAAAGATTAGGATTTGAATGTGAAAGACCTAAAATAGAGAGACATAGAGCACATAGGCATCAAAGAGATGAACATGATTTTCCATTACCTAGACCTCGAGAGTACCCAAGAACCCTTAGACCCTCTCAAGTGGTTAAGACAATGAAAAACTACTTTGATGGGTCATGAGCCTTATCATCATCTAGTTGAGTTCAAACAAGTGTTAAGAGATGAACAACTCAAGGATTTATTCACCCAGCTCAAGGCATTTGCTGAACCCAGAAAAGTGTGTGTTCATGGTACATCAAGGTAAGACCTTAGGTCATATTGTTTCTAAGAACGGAATATGAACAGATGAGGACAAAGTAAGATCCATAGCGGAACTACCTAGGCAAAGAAATGTTAAGGAATTACAAGCCTTATGGGCCATTACGAATATTACTGCAAGTTTATCCACATGTATACAACTAAAGCTAAACCTTTTTATGCTCTATTGACAATTTTGAGTGGAACAACAAATTCACAAATTCCTTCAATGAGTTGAAGAGACGTTTGTGCACAACATCAATATTGATCACTCCTAATTGGAATAAACCATTCCATGTCCATGTAGATGTATCCAATTATGCAATAGGATGTGTGCTAGCACAATCGACACGTGAAGGAATAGCAGAAAAACAAATGCAACGGAATGAAACTATACAACAACTAAAATAGAAGGTTTAGGCATGGTATATGCCATGAAGAAGTTAAGACAATATATAATGTCCAACAAGTTCAATTTTTTTATTGATCATCAAGCTTTGTTATATTTGGTAAATGAATCCTGCAACATAGGAAACTTAGTAAGATGGTTCCTCTTATAAATGGAGTACGACTTTGAAGTGGTTGTTAGAAAAGGTAGGACCCACCTCAAGGTAGATCACCTTTCTCACATCACTTCAGAAGAGTCGCCACAAGGAGTATCTAATGAGCTACTCGACACTTATCTATTCAATTTAGAACTCGTTTCTAAATGGGCAAATAAGTTGGTACCTATCCTAACCTTTGGACCCGCAAATAAGAACGTGAAGACGAAAAAAGAAAGCGTAAAATCACAAAAATATCAAATATTGGCAGGAAGTATGTACAAACAAGATACAGAGGGTGTATTAGCTTGTTGTGTTGATGAGGATGAACATAGAAGTTGGTTGCAACAAGCCCAGGAAGGATTGCTAGGAAATCACTATTCTAAACAATGAACATTGCAAAATCTGAATCGTTTAGGAGTGTATTGGCCTAGTATGGACAAAGAAATACATGAGTGGATTAAGAACTATCTAGTGTGCCAGAAGAGACCCCCAGTGGAGTATGCCATCCTTTATCACATGTCTTTAATCCCATAATGGAGCACTCCATTGGTAGAATTTATGAGATTGGGAACATTACCTAGCGAGGCTAGTCTAGCAAGAAAATGAAGCATGGAGCAAGAGGCTTAGGACTACACCTTAATAGGTGACAACCTATACCAAAGAGGCAAAGATGGTTACTTAAGACTATGCATCCACGAATCAGACTATTTGACAATCTTAGCAACTGCACATAAGAGTGTTGCAAGTGGACACTCAGGGCCTGACCGAGTAATTAAGAACATTCTATTCTCAAGACTTTGGTGGCCCACTCTTCATATGGATGCACATACATATGTGAAAAGATGTGACACATGTCAACGTGCACAATATCCGATTAGAAAAGATGAGATGCCTTTGAGGCCAATGATGGGTGGATGCACATTCTCAAAGTTGGGCATAGACTTTGTAGATCCTATTAGCCCCCTAGCTAGAAACTCACATGTAGAGTACATTATTGTAGCCATAGATTACCTTACAAAGTGGGTAGGAGTAAAGGCCATGACAAGGAATGGTGCTCAAATGATGGCTAAGTTCTTATTTGATAACATGTTCATGAGATATGGGTTGCCAATAGAGTTAGTAAGTGATAGAGGTACACACTTCTTGAACGACATCATTGAAAACCTTCTCCAAGAGTCATGGTGATACATAAGAAGTCTACCCCCTATCATCCACAAGCTAGAGGACAAGTCCAGAGCACAAATAAGATCCTATGTAATGTATTGACAAAACTAGTAAATAATAAATGCTCTGATTGGGATAAAAAACTTCATCATGTTGTTTGGGCTTATCGAGTTGCCTACAAAATGGTACTCAATGCCATCCAATTTCAGATGGTCTTCGAACAGAATGTTGTGTTACCATTAGAGTTCCTAATCCCAACTTTAAAAGTAGCACAAAAGCACGAGTGGAATGGACATGAGTTGTCCTCCAAGATATTTGATCTAGAACACTAAGGTGAGACCAGGCTACTAGCAACAATAGGAATCTATATGGCAAAGAAAAGGAAAAAGGCATTCTTTGATGCACACATCTGATTGAAAGAGGGAGACCTTGTGTTGGTTTATACACGAAAGCAACATGCTCGTAAATTGGAAAAACGAGGATATGGAGCCACTATCATTACCATAGAAGCCTATCTCATAGGATTGGGAGGTGTGGAAACCCCTTTTTTGGGCAAGGTGGAGCTCCGCATATACCTTTAAGTTGTTCCCATGATAGTCAAAATGCTAGTGTGTCAAGATGAGGACCTTATGGAACCACTTGTCTTGGGTCAAGATTGGTTCTATGACCATGCAGTCAACTTCAACCTAAGAAGTCAACTTCTTTAAGTTTGGGTACATGAACAATGCATTACATTAAATTTAGAGAATTTCATGATCACAAATCTAGGTACTTCACATTCTCTTAGTTCTTCTAAGACTAATCTTAGAGAAGAAGATGTTGTATGTGTCAAAACCGTTATGATGCAGAAGGATTTAATCATGGAATAACAAGCTCAAAAGCAAGTGATATCTCTTCTTTTTCAGAAACTAATGCATCCACTATACTTTGACCACATAAGCAAGCAAAACAGTATAAGATAATTGCTATATCAAATAGACAAACAAAACTCAAGAAGAAACTAATTTCGGGCATGAAGTAGAAGTGGGTACAAAAAGGAGAGCAAGCACCATCCTTACCCCCAACGATTCCCATCCATGGAAGCCAATCATGTCAAAAGAAAAACCAAGCAACTAGGACAAGCTCAACCTCAAGGTATACAAAAAATTTGGGTGCCTAAAATTAGTTGCATCTCAACAAAGGCGATTGCACATGTGGGTACCCAAGGAACTCTTACATACACAAAACCCTAGGCTCTCACTCATGAGAAAACTCTCAACAAAGAATCTAAGGAGAGGCAAGCGTTAGAACCAAGCACAGAGATCAAAAGAATATCAACTCACCTCTTCGTCACTAGTAAGAAGACAATCAACAATGTTATGGGTTTGGAAGCCAAAAGCACCAGTAGCCCCCACACAACCAAAGAGCCAACCATGAGGGATACAAAATGTGCAAAATCATCCAATGATGAAGAGGCCAATTGTGTACCTAACTCATGAAGCCTTAGGGACTTGTGTCGATGAGAGTGGACCTCAATCGCCCCTCAAGTGCATATAGTGGTGGATCGATACATGTTTAATTATCAATCTGAGGAACCGTAAGAACCAAGTGTATGAAGACGTGTGTGCACATGATGGAAAGTGAAGTGGCTAAGCTACAATGCATGTGAAAAGATTTAACCATCTCTCTAACTCACAAATCCTTTGAAAATGCATGCCGCAATACTATTTATAATAGTAAGCACAAATTCAAACTTTTCTCCTAGCTTTGAACTTTGAATACGGCCAATAGTGGTTCATTTCAAAGCGCTCTCAACGAGCCGCTTCTATTAGTTATATTTTCACTTGAATTTGATAGACACACTTCAAGTTATGAGCAAAATAGTGAATGGTGGGAAATTCCAACACTCGCTCCACAACTCGTAATCGCTCACACACACACTATAGTAGTTCAAAAGCGATGCGAAGGGATAGATAACAGTCCTACACATACATTCCAAGCATTACACACACACAAAAGATCATGGAGAAGGAGGAAATCAACAGGAAAGAAGCAAATTCAAAATTCTTCTTGAATTCTTCACAATGGCAAAAAGTCTCTTACAAGAGTCACAAGGTGACTTATAATGTGCCCTAAAAATGGTCCTCTCACACAAGAGACCGGCACTTTATTGACTAACTCTAATTTCCTAATATTTTACAAGAGTTATGTTACAATGATGAGGGCTTATGCATCTAGAGGACTCCTATAGTGCATTTACATAGCTTCAAGGGAATTTCATAGGATTTTGAAGAAGAAAATTTATGCTCACTAATTTGAAAATTTTGGGGCTCCTCTTCTGTGCCTCTTTTCTCTGCAACACTCTCCCCCTCTTTGTCTCTATCATCCCTTGATAGGCTTTGCTTTTTGTCTGCAGCTTGTCTATAGATCCTTAGTACACGCACCTAGTAGCCTCTACCTCTTTCTAACTTTTGATCCTCGGATATGTCTTTGTCTTCACAACTCTGACCGTGTTGTATTTCCTGGAGCCTATTTACTTCTTTCCACTGCCCGCACTACTTGGATGAGTAAGCTGTGTGCAACCTCCCATGAAAAGTCCTGGTTGTTGTTTTTTATTTCCACTCTTTGGAACCTGGTCCTTTTGCATTGTAGCCTGATGCATGCCCCTACGGGGCTTTGGGTAGTGGGCGGTTCTTTCTTAGTGAGCTATTTTGTTCTTTGATCTTCTTCTTCTTCTCTTTTTGCTTGATTCTCCCTCCACACATCCCTCTTCTTGAACTTTGTCATCCTCGACAGGCTTTTTGTGGTGACCTGCATAAGTTTGTATTACTATTTGCTCTCTATGATTAAGCAAATTTGCTTGAGATATCACCAGCTCTTTCCATTTGGTTGACTTTACCCCATCATTTGGTGCCTGTCTATGATCAGCAACAAAGCTTAGTTCGTAGGCCACCAGTCGGGCATTTAACTTGGAAGACATTTTAACAAATATCTCCCAGTCCATATCAAAAAACCCTGTAAAGAATGCTTCTTTGAACATTTGCATATAGGGACTTGGTAGAAACATAAGCCTTGAGTATATTGCCATGATAGTTGAGCGACTAGGGGTAGTAGATAGATAAAAAATTAGGGCATCTGCTCCTTGTTTAATTCCGATGAAGTTCAAAAATGTATACTGCACATGTTGAAATACTTTTAAGATAGTAAGTAGCATACTCAATATTTTATTGGTCATTTTAATGGCTAATTCTTGTACTATCGCATATCTTGATATCCAAAATTCGATGGTCCGCACCATATATTCCTCTTTCAGTAAGTAGTTGCATGACAGACTAGGTAATAGCGGATAGTTAAGCCATTGGTTATTTACGCTATCATGGCACTGTGCTTCCCAAAATTGCATCCAAGAGCGTCTTTTAGGCACTGGGCAAAAAGATGGATTAACCTAAAGCACGTACGGTGCTGACTCCTAGTGTACCCTTAGCGTTGGATTCTTCTCCAAAAATTTGCATCTCCATATAGGATTTGCCTTGTCAAATTCTTCTTGTGTATACCTGAATGTCTGTAGGTTGAATTGCAAATCGTAATCAGGTTCTTTATTCGTAGTCTTCTTTATATACTACCGTGTCTCTTCTTTTAGAAATTCATAAGGTACATTGAATGGCTTCAATATTTGTTCCAGGCTTTTGCTTTCAATCTTAGCCTCTTTCATTACCTTTATCACTTGTTCTTCAAACTATTCCATAAGTTGGGACACCAGTAGTGCCCTCTCATGTCGGCTTAGTTCTGCAATAGCCCGATCATGTCTTTCAGTGATCGGCTCTGCTTCCTCTCTTATTGGTGACTGATGCATGGGGGGAGAAAGAGGACATACCTCTTGGGAGCTTGGAACTATTGGTGTCCCCATTATTACCTGTTGTTCTATTTGAACTTTTAATTTTGCAATGAGTTCCTCCTTTTCTTTGAGTTCATCGGTCGCCTTTGTTAGTGCTTCTTTGGTAGTCAAAAGTTCATTTCCTATAGCAGCTATTTGATCGGTGTCTTCATTATATATCACAAGAAGTTTATCTTTAGCAGATTTTGAACGTTCGTGTCACACATGTGTTGATATATTTAGGTAGTGATGTGTGTGAACACACTAGGACCGCCGGGGCACTTTTTTCCCTAGGAGGTTTTTTTCCCTCGGCTTGTATATACGCCTATTGCCCTAATGGGCTACTTATCTTTAAACATTCTCTAGTAATACATTCAGTATTGTGTGTTTGTGCTCCAAGCTTCTTCTTCTTCCTTGTGTTGTTCGCATGCTTCCCCAGACATCTATCTCCAACAATTGGTATCAGAGCAGGTCGTTGCTTCATCTAGGGTGCCGTCGACACTCCTCCGTTTGCAGTCTCAGATTCGCATGAAATTTGGTGAGCATACTCAGGGTGTTTCAGAGATCAAAACTGCTTCGCTTTGTGGTGCCGAAATCGCGATCTGAGCTCGTTGCGGCCTCCGAAAGCATTATCGCAACACTTGTGCAGGCTATTTCATCTTTTTGTGCCAAAGGTATATACCGGTTTTTGTTCGCCAGTATAAGCGTCTTGAAGTCTGCTACAGGTCTAGCAGAATTCCTCTGGGCACTTCTGTTCAACTTTTTGAGATACAGTCAATTTTTTGCATCAAGGTATTTTAGTCACCGGCCATGGCTGAAAGCAGTGTTGTATTCTGTATGTTGGCTATTGAGGATAAGTTGGATGGTACCAACTACCCATTATGGGCTTATATTATGATGCGACATGTATTGGTTGCAAAAGGATTGTGGAACATTGTGCAGGGTGTTGAAAGACGTCATGTTACACCTGTAACAACAGGTACTGCGAATACAGGTGCTGGAGCTGATGAAGATGGTATCGAAGATGATATTGTCTAGATTCATGTTCGTGTTGTTGTTTCTGCTGCACCTACTACAGAGTAGATTTGTTGGGATGGCAGAGATGAGAGGAAAGGATAGTCAATTATGATGATGTGTACATGAAGGAGAATACCTCCTATTCTAGAAATGGCTCATGTAGGAGCAGTTGGAGGTCATTTTTCAACTGAAAAAAATGTTAAGATGATCCCCTTTGCTGGCTTATGGTTGTCAACCTTACACATGGATGCAAAAACTTTCGTGTAGAGTTGCGATGTATGCCAACAAACTAAGTACCCTATAAAAACATGATGATATGCCTCTAAAATCAATGATTAGTGCTAGAGCATTTTGAAATGGGGCACTGATTTCATTGGACCAATAAACCCCCCAACGAAAGGGTCGCATGCTGAATATATCATCGTAGCCACAGATTATTTGACAAAATGGGTGGAAGCAAAAGCTACAAGGTGAAATGATGCCCAAACTACAAAAAAATGCTTGTTTGAAAATATATTCAGTCATTTTGGACTACCGATTGAAATTGTAAGTGATAAAGGAAAACACTTTATTAATGAAGTCATTGAGTCACTTGTGAATGAATTTGTAGTGATCCATTAAAAGTAAGCGCCGTATTATCCACATGCTATTGGACAAGAGGAGATTTCCAATAAGGTGTTGGACAAGAGGAGATTTCCAATAAGGTGTTGTGCACAGTGTTAACTAAGATAGTCAACAATGGAAGGTCATATTGGGATAAACAATTGCATCATGTAATATGGGCCTTCTGCATGGTGTATAAAATGGCTATTGGAACCACTTCCTTCAATCTAGTCTATGCACAGAACATGATATTTCCAGTTGATTTTTTAGTCCCTACTTTGAAAGTTGCAGAGAAATATGAATGGATGGGACATGAATTATCGAGACAAGTGGATCAAATAGAAAAATTGGAGATTAGATTACAAGCGGTAGCTGGCATCTATGCAACAAAGGAGACAAAAAGCCTACTATGATGTGCATATCAAGGATAAAGGACTTAGAGAAGGAGACTTAGTATTGATCTACACACTTAAGCAACATGCAAAGAAATTGCAACAAGGAGGATATGTTCCACTGTTGATAAACAAAATTTCTACAAGTGGAGCTATCAATCTTGCTACACGATGGAGACATTTTTCCCAACTATATAAGTGGTTGTAGGGTTAAACCGTATATGGAACCATTAATTGAAAGCATGTTAGCAAGACTCTTAGGAGCACAAAATAGAAAGAAAGAAGAGTAAAGAATACGAGAAGAAGCGAGGGTGGAAGCATTATAACGAATACAAAAATGAAAGGAATGGATACGAAAAGGAGACAAAGATATTTACAAGGATAAGAACCCACTCCTATGGAAAAATACCACACCGACCAAACAAAAAACATAAGCAACTTCATCAGACAACCATATCTAAACCTAGGTATAGGTAAAGATGACTACCAACTAGTGGATTCTTTGGGAGCATCCCTAAGTAGTATACAGGCCTTGTTAGTAGAGAAGCTAAAGGCACATCTTAGTCCAACAAAATCATATATGATAGGAATTAGAGGCAACATAATTGATTGTTTAGGAGAGATTTCAATGTTCTTGCATTTAGGAAACAACACGATGCAACAAAGACTATTGATTTGCAAGGACTTGGATCTTCTAGAAGAGTTGGTCATAGGGCAAGATTGGATTTTTAAATTTGAAGTCACTCTCCTCCTTGCCCAAGGATACATATCAGCAAAGATCAACCATAGGGAAGTCTTTAGTCTTCTGGATGAGAAACCTCCAAAAATGTCAGGGGAAGAAAACCTTAGGATCACAAGTTTAGGTGACCTAGTTAAAGAAATTTAAGCAAACCCCTTGTCTTTTGATTTTGCTATTTCCCATGCACCTACACCTTGTCCTAAATTGCATGATAAGCTATCATTTCTTCTCAAGAGAGTGAGCATGAGCGATTGAGTGAGGCAATCTGCCTAAAGAAACTTGTGAGATGATCACACCATCTACAATCTCACCAACAATGAGGAAACAACAATACCAAAGCTTAAAACAAGTATGGATTCGTAAATACCAACTCCAACAGTACGAATGCAAAAGGAATTTGATAACACACCAAAACCCCATGAGGCAATAAAGTCACAAAGGTCCAAAACTATGACATAATGAATCTAGGATCTTACAGCTATGGGTACCTACACAATTACCGAAAACTCAACAAGCATGACAACAAATGTGGATCCCAAAAAAGATCAATGAATAGGAAAAGCAAGAAATAAGGATCACAGACAATGCATCACACAAAATTGTCAATAACATCAATACATTACCCAAAGGCAAACGATCACAGGAACAAGTGAAGGAAAGAAAACCCCAACCCAAGGACATGTACATATGGAGGATTAAATCCAAGGATGCGCATTTGAAAGCACAAACGGACAGGATGCAAAGGAATTAGATCACAATATTAAAGTGAAAACAGAAGGAACGACAAGGATTGTGCCAGAAAAATAAAGAGAATCAATCTTCCATACATGCTGAGTTGAATGCATCCAAAATATGCATGATAGGGTCACATTACAAGGCCATGTATCAATAGGATTGGCATCAAGGAAGTGGTTTGGCTGGTGCCCCAACATTTCTGTTTTCCAAGTATGCATCGATACACTGTGCCGCAAAAAATAGTGGTGCAAATTTTATCTCATGCAATCAAACAAGTGGGCAATCAAGTGAATCTAACACCATATGTCCAAGAACCATTATTCAAAATTAAGAAGCAATGGTGCAACAGAAAACTCCTAAATGGGAGTACAACATTGGCCATATTAATATACCTTGCTTCAAATATTCAAGAGCATCTCTGAGAAATGCCATTGACAGTGGAAATGGCAAAATATGTGAAATTTGTGACTGTCCCTAAGAAAAGAACGAGTGATTTCATTATAGAAGAAGCAAGAACAAGCTCTAAACCTCTAATGAGGGAAGCAAAAAGATTAAGGGAGGAAACTACAATGGAGGTAGCTCCAGTTTCAGAAAGGATGCATGTAATTCCTAAAATCATGTTGGAATGGCCGACACCAATCACGAAAGTTGAATTACAAGAAGCTCTACTAAAAACTCACAGGTACAAAGAGGGCCAAGTGAACATATCAGTTCAAAGCCACCATGATCACCAAAACAATACAGTACAACAAAATCGATCAGACAAAAGATTAACACAATTACATTGATATAAAGATTTGGGATTAGGAGATTCAAGCTCATCATTTGATGCTCAAGAAGAGAACGATCAATCCTTAATGAATGTGGATATTCACACCAAAACAAATGATGATGGTAGATGGGATGAGCTTAATCAAGTGGTTGACCAACACAAGGTGGTTAGCAAACAATCAGACATAGACAAAGACTTAACCACCCAAGGAGAATAGGAAGATAGCCATCAAGCAAAAAATATCTATACTATCAAGGTGGATGAAACAACAAGAATACAATTCAAACAAATTGTTATTGAAGGCAAAAAACCATTGATACATCCTAAGGAAGAAAGAGAGATTTGAACTAATAAGGGTCATGGTAGACCCATTCCATATAGACATAATTCATGAAAAATACAATTCCAAAAAAAGACACGAATACAGAGGCTAAGCCACACGTACAACTTCACATTTGGCAGTCATTTAACGAGACACTACATATCAATAAAGGAAAAGATGTAACAACAGGTGAAGAACCAATAGTACCACAAACTTGGTTAAATGTGTATGTGGCCCAGCTAAAACTAGTAGTGAAAAATATGAAACAAGCAGCCATGGACAGTCAAAAGCACTTGATGGAAGCAGATAGCAAATATGAGCAAGTACATGTTGAAAAAGATAGTTTCAAAGTCTTGAGTGAACAATTGTTTGCATAGGTAATGCAGACTCAACAGGATCTGACACAAAGAAAAGAAGACCTTAAAAAAACACTAGAGGAATTCAACCAACCCAACGAGGCAAATGCGCACCTGAAAACTCAACTGAAAGAAGTCAAACAAATATCTGAGACAAGTGAAGTAGACAAGGCTCGATTAATGAATCGAAGCCAAATTCTTGAAACACAAATAAAGATACATATGGACAAGGCAGATACACTGAGAAATAGAAATAAGGAGTTGATGACTTCATTTTTACTAAATCAACCTATAGCTACTATTGAATCTAAAGGTGAAGATAGGGTGGAACTACGAACACAAATAGCAATGTATGCAGATCAACTCAACATGATCAAGAATTGAGAGTGCAATGGGAATTAAAATATATGCATGATACAAATGAGTTAAGGAATAAATGGAAGGAAGTAGAATCAAAATACATTGAAAAATGCAAAGAAGATGCAAATCAAATGGCTATACTTGGTGAAAGAAAAATGCAAAGTGATGAAGCACTTACAACAGCAAGAGACCAGATAAAAGCCAAAGATGCTCTTATTGCAAGTCTACAAGTGTAGCTAGCGAAGCAAGCAAACAGGGGGACACCAATAGTTCCAAGCTCTCATGCGGCTACTGTTGAGAATGAGGTACACCCTCTTTCTCCCCCATCACTAGTTCACCTACACATATTGAGGTGGAGGTACAACTTGATGATCAAGCGATGCCAAACACTGCAAAAATAAACCAAGGAAAGTGGCCGCTACTAGTGTCCCAACTCATGGAATAATTCAAAGATGCAGTAGTAAAAGTAATGAAAGAGCGAAAACCACTCAAGAAGCAACCTCAACCACCACCATTAATTTGACTGTTGAAATCTTTGTGCAGACCTCACCCATCTTGCCTCAACACCATCAATCCCCACCTGAAACCCACAAAGTACACATTATCACCACAACCACAATAACCACCCAATGAGCAGAATCCATCTTTCACACCCCTACGAACTCATTGGCCCATACCAAAGCTACCATCACCACTACCAAAATCATCACATCCACCCCTTCCTTTAGTTTTAGAGCACCTATTTCCGAGACCTCACTCTTTTCTTCCATCACTAATTTATTGTACACTACCTCGTCCAAACCCCTTGAACCAGTCCTAGGACATCCATTCAAACACAACAAGGTTTCAAGCTTTTCCTTCTGAAAACATTTGCATAGTATTGGACGAACATGCAAACTTCTTGGAATCTTATGTAAAATTAGAGGAGGAACGTGATGAGTTAAAGAAGAAGCTAGCTACAACTAGCACCCAAGTTCCCAAAGCCGTTCCCCTCCAAGCTAATAGATAAGACATAGAGGCACTATATAACAAATTGAGGACTTACAACCACACTGTTCATGAGTGACCCGCATTCCCACTAGTGGAACCTAGACCAAAGGACTTAGTGGAAATTCCAATGGAGCAAACTTTTGAAGATTTCTATGAGCCACAACCAGTACCTAGGGGTCTAGTAACTGAAGTAGGACAAGATACATATGAGGCATAACCTCAATGGCTGAAACAAGTTGAGGAAATAGGGCAAATGCATGATGATAGGGTGGCAATACAAATTCAATCTCTATCTAGCTTAGAAGACATAGTACCTAATTCAGAATACTTTTAGAATCTGTCCCACAGAAAGATAATTACCACTTCTTAGATCCAGTAAATGCCTTAATTTGTGCTTATGGTCGACTATAACATGGAAGTCAAATGGGTAATCCGACATGAACCAACCTTTGTGACACCGTTTGAGCATAATGACCTCTTGAAGAGGGCTAAGAAAGGAACCATCTTTCAACAAAATTGGTGGGCAAGGTTGCTAGAGACATACCTGAAAACATTGAGGAGATGGTCAAATGCCCCCTTATACATCAAGTACAATCCATGCTATTGTCTAGTACCTCGTCGATGCCCATGGCCCAAATTTTCTATCAGAGTATGCAATAGCATGGGATGATTGGGTTGGCTCAACTACCCATATCTCGCTCCACCAGGAGGCCCACCTATAGTTGCATATATGGTATCAATGATACTTAGGAACTTAATTTTTAATTAGGTTATACACTAGATCTGAATAGGGCCAAAACTAGGCAAAAACTATAAAAGGAGCTACAGAGCTCACTTTTGAGGTGGAATTTGATGAACATTTGTATGAAGAGTTTGTAATTAAAAGGTTCCATTTATCCATTTCTTTGTCTTACCTTATATGTGCATGTGTGTGCATGTTAGTGTGCATCTCACTCACACACTTGTACTTTCACTTGGTTATGGTCATCATACCACCCTCACGTTTCCCTGGATTGATAATTATGAGGTGATTCTCCTCATGTTGATACTTATCATTGTGCTAGAGTGACAAACCTCGTGATACAATAGTGCACTCTCATGCATGGGATATCTCAATGGTGTCTAACGCATGGCCATGTAATGTGGTCCTAAGTGGATGCATTATTGTAAATGCAAATGATATGAAAAGAGTGTGCAAAAGGCAAGATTGTGCAATGATGAGATGGTTCCTACATGAGGAGGCTAGTCTTGTTCTATCACCACTTCTCTAGATATGATAGAATATCCTTTAGAATTGTGAATTTCGGAGTGTAGGGTATCATTGTTGTTGATGTGGAAGATGATGCTTGGTTAGAAACCCATATCTATTGAGATATCACAGTTGACTTGATGTGTTGTGGCACAAAAACTTGGTTGACCTTATGTTTCCACTTGAGTATTTCTTTGTTTGAGCCACTCTCCTTGGTTGTGCCTAATGTCTTGGTTGAATGTTGGAACTTCAAGCCTTTGCCATAATAGATTGATTTTTCTTTGTTTTAGGCCTCCAAAAGTGTCTAACTTCATCTTAGACATAAGGAAGAGAACCTCTTTGAAGTCCCCAAGAACTTCAAAATAAAAGATCAAAAGGTCATGCTCATGATGCTTAATAGGGACGCACTCATAGGAGTGGCATATGAAAACAAAGAAAAGACTATGAAAATTGTAGTGAGCATAGAGAGGATGAAGAAAAATGTATGTACATAGGACATGATCTTATTGAAGAAGAAGAGAAAGCATTATAGCATTTTTAAGAGAGTACAGAGATGTGTTTGCATGGAGTAACAAAGACTTGAAAGGAGTAGACCCAGATATCTACTCACATAGAATTCCCATGTCCTTAGATGACAAGCCGATGAAGCAAAAACCATATACATAATGATAATTATGCAACAAAGATCAAAGAAAAAATAGATCACTTGATAGAAGCTAGATTTATCTAAGAAATTGAGCATACCGAATGGGTATCCGCCATTGTGGTAGTGTCGTAAAAGAATGGGAAGCTATGGCGGTGTGCATTAACTTTAAGAAGGTTAACACTGCCACCATCAGAGATAGTTATCCGCTTCCTATCACACAACACTTATTGGAATGTGTAGGGCAAGGAAGTCTACAACTTCTTAGATGGATGTTTTGGCAACAATCAAGTACCAATCACCCTTGATGACCAACATAAGACGGCTTTTTCCATAGAGTAAGGTATTTTTGCATTTAGGGTGATACCATTTGGGGTTACCAATGCCCATTCTACATTTCAAAGGCTGATATCTCATGTTTTCAGAGAGTTATTACAAAAGAACTTAGAGGTCTATGTGCACAGTCCAACATTAGAAATACACATATTCTTGAATTAAGGGCTATCTTTGACAAATATAAACAATATCAAGTCTGCTTGACCCTAAAAAAGTGTGTTTTCATGGTCACACAAGGCAAGATTCTATGACACATAGTGTCAAAGAATGGTATATCAATGAATGAGGACAAAGTTAGAGCCATTGTTGAGTTACCCAAAACAAGGAATGTCGAGGAGTTGCAAGACTTCATGGAACATTGTGCCTATTACTCATGTTTTATCCACATGTATGCAATCATTGCAAAGCCTTTGTATAATTTTTTGACTAATTTTGAGTGGATCGATGAGTGTGAAGACTCTTTCAATGAGTTCAAGCAAAGATTGTGTACAACACAAATCTTAACTACACCTTATTGGAGTAAGCCTTTCCATGTCCATGTGGATGCTTCCAATTATGCTATTGGATAGCACAACCTACAGGTGAAGGTAACATTGATCTTCCAATAGCTTACACAAGTAAAATTACACCACAACCAAAAGAGAAGGTTTAGGCATGGTATATGCAGTAAAAAATTTTAGGCATTATTTGATTGCAAATAAGTTTAAAGTTTTATGCATCATCAAACATTGCTCTATTTGGTGAACAAACCTTGCAATACTAGCAGATTAGTAAGATGGCTTCTCTTGCTAATGGAATATTACTTTAAAGTTGTGGTTAGGAAAGGTAAGAATCACCTGAGGCCAGATCACCTTTCTAGAATCACTTAAAGAGAGTCCCCGCAAGGAGTGTCAGATGAACTTCCTTATGCTTATTTATTCAACCTAGAAGTAGTGCCTAACTAGGCCAAAACTATCATGCCTATTCTAACGTTTGGACCTAAGCATCCTGTGCTTAAAGCCAAAGCTAAAGAAGTGATGAGATCCCAAAAATATCACATAATGGCAGGAAGTGTGTATAAGAACACTGATCACGGTATATTGGCTTGTTGTGTGGAAGAAGATGATTATGCAAAATGGTTGCAACTAGCACATGTAGGTGCACTAGAGCAGCACATTCTAAATAGAGAACTCAACATACTGTGCAAAGATTATGTGTATATTGGCCAACCATGGAAGTAGATGTCCATATGATATGCAAGGAATGCCCAATTTGTAGTGTTAAACCACCTGTGGAACATGCCACTCTGTATCAAGTATCTTTAATGCCAAATTGGAGTGAGCCTTTGGTAAGCTTTTTAAGGATGAAAACATTCCCTCAAGAGATGATGCTAGCCAGATGAAATAGCTTAGAACAGGAAGCCCTAGACTATGTGCTGATTGGAGATGATTGATACAGATGTGGAAGAGATGGATACATAAGACTGTGTATCCATGAGACTGAATTCCTTAAGATCTTAGAAACTGCTCACCAAGGTGTTGCAAGAGGACATTTTGGACCAGACCAGATGATCAAAGCTATATTGTTTGCATGACTTTGGTGGCAAACACTTCACATGGATGCTCATACCTATGTGAAGGGGTGTAACATTTGTCAGCAAACTCCGTACCCTATACACAAACATCAGATGCCATTGAGACTAATGATGGGATGACATGCATTCTCTAAGTGGCGAATACACTTCGTTGGTCCTAATAATCCCCCAACTAGGAGTTCACATGTGGAATACATTATTGTTTCCACTGATTATCTAACCAAATGGGTAGAAGTAAAGGTCACTAATAAGAACAATGCACAAACCACTGTGAAGTTTTTGTTTGAGAATGTTTTTACAAATATGGTTTGCCAATAGAACTAGTTAGTGAACGTGGTACCCATTTCTTGAATGAGTTCATTGAATACTTGTTACAAGAATTCATGATCATTCACAAGAAGTTAGTCCTCTACCACCCACAAGAAATTGGTCAAGTCAAAAGCACAAATAAGATCTTTTGTACGGTACTTCAGAAATAAATGAACAATAAACGTTCTTATTGGGAAAAATAGCTACATCATGTTGTTTTGGCTTATAGAGTGGCCTATAAAATGATAGTCAATGCCACACCCTTTCATGTGGTGTTTGGCCAAAATACAGTGTTTAAACTAGAATTCTTGATACCTACTTTAAAAATAGCACAAAAGCATCAATGGATCGGCCATGAGCTCTCTTCTAGGATCTTTGATCTTGAACGATTATGTGAAACTAGATCAAGAGTAGCTACAAGGATATATACAACCAAGAAGAGAGAAAATGCATATTTTGATGCCCGTGTGAAGGATAAGGGCTTAAAAGCAGGCAATTTAGTATTAGCATACACATTGAAGCAACATGCGTGGAGGTTGGAGAAGCGTGGCTATGGACCTATCATCATCAACGGAATCTCCACCAATACATTAAGTATTGTGTGTTGTGCTCCAAGCTTCTTCTTCCTTGTGCTATTGTGTGCTTCCATAGACCTCAAACTCCAACAATTCAAACTCCCTTTTTTTCCAAGACAAGGACTATTCAAGCTTGAGGAATACTAAAGTACCTATGTATCAAATTTTGTATTTTTTTGAGCTCCTTTGAGCCTCCAAATAGGCATCTGAACCTACTTTTTAACTAGGTTGGACACCTATATAAAGAGCTATAGAGCTTATTTTTTAGGAGAGCATTTTGAGAATTGAAGTGAACAAAAGACATTATAATCATATTTTTTGGCTAATCAAAGATTCCATTGTTCATCTCTTTATTCTTGCCTTGTGTGTGTATGTGTGTTCATGCTTGTGTGCTTTTCACTCATGCACTTGTGTATTCCACTTGGTCGAGGTCCTCATACCATCCTCACATCTCTGTGGATTGAAAATTATAAGGTGGATCTCCCCATGTTGATACTTATCTTTGTGCTAGAGTGACACTAACAAACATCCAATACGTTACCTTCCCTGCTTCTTGATTCCAATCTTCATATGCTCTTAGCTAGTCTAGCATCTGATTCTTCTCTAGTAATTGTAGAGCATTTTGATTTTCTCCTTTTACGTACTTCTAGTAGCCTTTTCCCATTAGGAAATTCTTCATTCTAAATCTCTAAGCATGAAAGTTATTCTTATCCAACTTATCACTCATAAGTTCACTCATTCCATCACCATTTGCCATCTCTGTAGCAATTCACAATAATGTAATAACACTAAAAGCACTACTTCTTGAACACTGTCACATCGACTTAACTGTTTGATCTAAAAAAATCACAATTTTTGTGTATGAGGAGTACAAGGAATCACTTGAAATTTTGGATGTGCAATAGTTGAGAGATGCCAAACAGAATGCGAGTTACACTCTTGCAAACTGAACTAGATTTTTTGAGATGTCCACCTTGTATGCTTGAATCAAAGGTTGAGATGGCTCCAAAACTAAAATCTGAGCAAAACAAGTGACCCTAAAGGTATAATTCTCAAAAACATTTTGATACTTTCTACCTTCACACCAAATTTCTAGCAATATGAGATTGTTTGTGAAATATGACTTTTCATGTGCTCTTCATTGTCGACCTTCTCCAAGAGCTCTCTACAGCCACAATGGCTATGGTACCATGTCAAGAGAAAGGAGATAAGGAAGCGAGCTATCACACACAAAGAGATGAGCACACATAGATTTAGGCAAGGAAGACTGATCTTCTTCTTCTTCTATTATGGAAAAAGAATATACAAGAATGACCTACTACAAAAATACAAAGAGTCCAATATATAAAGAATGGTACATAAAGAAAACCCTAATGTCTGTGAATGAGTGAGTTGTCAAGAAAACAGATGTGCCATCACTCTCAATAGATAAATCTGCCACAACTCACTCAACAGTGTCATTGACATATATCGGAGTAACCACTACATGTCAGAGAGATGAAAAAGTGATATGTGTCATCCTCGATCATGAGATGTTAAGCTTGATATCTCAAGAAAGTAAAGAGGAGAATGAGAGAGCTTGGAGTCCACCTCAGGCATGATAGTGTAAGCTTGATGTTCCAACAGAGAACACACTTGTGAATGAACCTGAGGTTAAGAAGAGTCTTAGGAAGTTGGAAAAGCTTTATATCCTTGGTAGAGAGTGTGACCAACAAGAGCCTACATTCAACATATTAAAAAACATCTAGTGATTCTGATTGTGGTAGCATGTCAACTTTAGAAGATATGCATACTCCTATCTTCACCACTGACTTCATATCCGCTACTAAAGGAGAATATAGGACTTCTGCTAGTGGAACTTTGTATCTTGCTACCCTTTGGGATATTCTAGAGTTGAGATTATATTTGTAAGGATGAATTGGAGGGTGAGTTAGAGATTGAGTGGGAAGAGCCTTTAAGGCCACACAAAATTGTATATATATGGCTGTTCAGATAATTATATTTCGTGTCCTAAGAATGCGAGTCACTTCTTGTTTCTGTTTGTGTTCGTAGCTAATGGTGATGGCGACTTATGCTCTTTCTCTCTCTCTCTCTCTCTCTCTCTCTCTTGCAAAAGTGCAAGGTACTACAAACACTGGCGACCACGTCGTGATCGGCCCTCGGATTGGAGAATGAAGCACATCTTGCTCTGCTACAATGATGGAGATGATCTCATGGTGACTCTGAAGTGTGATGATGACTTATGCCTGCCTGATATGCTTCTTGCTAACGTGATTGAAGGGCAAAGGTTGCCGATGTGTGGATGTCTCCATGCCTCTTTTGGACCAGTTAAGCAACACTCGAGTCAGTCACTTTTATGCACGTGCCTCAATAGGCAATGGCACACCTCTTTTTCTCCTGCAACATCGCGAATCCTACTGTCATCATCTGTTTCTTCTCCATGTTTCGTTGCTATTGCTCATCTCTAGTGGGAGGCACTAGACAAAGGTACACACATATTGTCTCTTGTTTCTACAACAATTATGGTGGATTCTCGTGCAGTCAAAGTATGCGCTGCTGCAGTTGCATCTCTATCTGAGCCTCTAGCTGCCAAACACACACATAGAATTCACTTAAGTGTTGGATGTTCTCAGCCAGCTAGGTCCAATGTGAAGAGCGGAGGTGCACCGTAGGCATCCTGGATGAAAGAATCGACGTGGTGATTTGTGCACATGTTATATTGCATTTTCTTGCATTTTTTTGCTTGTGCAAAGAATTACTTTGTTATGGTTATGGCGATGGTGGCTGCGTGTTGATCTGCTGTAGTATGGAGAAGAGAACTAAAATCGTATAAGTGTGCTATGATGATGAGCTAGTCATCTTCTTGAAGTCCCTTATGTCAATGTCGTGGCTGATTAAAGATATAATACACAGTGGGCTCTCTTTAGAGAAGTCAATTGTTTTCTATGCTTTATACTTTTGTACATGGATTTATGTGCACGAGATCTTGACATATTTCATGGCATGCTGTTTTGCTCATGTGTCTTGGTTTACTAGTTTGTGATTTGAAAAAATATGCCTTGCTCTAACCATATCGTTACACAAATTGTTGTAGCCATTTCATTACTATGAACTATATTTTGGCTATTGCTTCTGTGACATATGCATAGCTCGCCAAACTTTTATGACACATTGGTATACTAGATTGAGTTTGTTTCACAACGACATTAGAGCAACGTAGAGCATTGAAAGGATACCACAACAAATGAAGAAGATTGGAGACATTGAGGCCCTTCATCCTTATTTGTAATCCTTTGCACCTTATGTTGTATAAGAACTGATTTATGATATGATGTACTTGAGCCACCCTTGCACTTCATGTATGCATATAGGTGCGCAGACTATGAGTTTTGTGTAGAGTATTTGCATATCTTGGATTTGGTTCTAGGCACTATGCTTTGCATTACATATTGCTTATGGTTCTGGATATGTTATGAGCTTTACTGGCACTCCATACCATGGTCTAACCATGCACTTTGGTTTGCAAGTATTGTTCATAAAGGTAGAGCATAATTATGTGTGCCCATATAAATTTGGATTGATAGGTTGCTACTACATTGGTTATGTACATGGAGTTGGACCACCTTATTCTAAGAAAGGTGCTATCACTTTAAAACTATGAACATTTACATGGCGATTGTCTATTGGATTGAGTACTTATCTTTGGAAACTTTATTTTAGTTAGTCAGTGTGATGATGCCGGAGACCTACCACATAAGAGATGTGGAGGCTCACGGATTTAAGCACTTGTGGAGAAGGCTTAGAGAAGATGTGCCTCAGCCTTTCTTTCTTACATAACATGTTGTATAAAGGTTCCCAACCTATAAATGGTTTCCATGTAATTTTCATCTTGTTGAGGGGGTATTATTTATCAAGGGATAGTGGTAGTTCAAGTCCACCGTGCATGCCAGTTTTAGGGGCACTTTGTATCTTGCTACCCTTTGGACTATTCTAGAGTTGAGATTATATTTGTAAGGATGGATTGGATGGTGAGTTAGAGATTGAGGGGGAAGATCCTTTAAGGCCACACAAAATTGTATATATATAGCTTTTGAGATAATGAAACTCCTCTCTCTTCTTGCGTCGCCATTCCATGGCTTGGGACATGTTTCTTGGTTTCTTGTTTAGTTAGTTATCTTTACTTCTTGAATTTCATGTCCTAAGAATGCGAGTCACTTTTTGTTTCTGTTTGTGTTCGTAGCTAATGTGGATGGCGACTTATGCTCACTCTCTCTCTCTCTTGCAGAAGTGCAAGGTACTGCAAACAATTCCTCGCAATATGCATCCACTAATATGCTAGAAGTACCTATATATCTAGATTGACTCAATGGGTTAGTAGCTAAATTATGAGACTCTAGAAAGTATTGAAATTATAAATGAGCCTATTGTGAAATTTGAAGGTGGATTATACATGGATAGGAATGGAAGTCTATACATGGTTATGTAACAACCTAAAAAAATGAATACATAGGTGTGATTGAAGAAACACAACGTTCCATCAACAGGGGAAGTGGGGAAGCACTAACCACTCTTAGAGGGAACTCTATTGTGTTGAATGTCTTGAGAGGCTATCAAATTCCTTAGGACAATAAATTGATTGACATATACTTGATTGAGGGAACTTATAGGTATTGTAGATAGTGTCACCTTTGTCTGGTAGTGGTTTCATTTATGCTACTATCTATGAATTCCATGATCATGAAGATTCCTCAAGAGTCTCCTATATGGATCAAGACAAGTGAAGATATCAAGAATTACCAAAGTCTAAAAAGAACACATTCAAATATAAGGGTTTGCTAGTGTTTCGTCTCAAGGAACATGCAACTTCTTTGGGAAAATCCCAAAATTATCATAGGAGCTAGAAAACCCTAATGTAGGGCAATACAATTTGCAAAATACCCCTCAGAGACCTCATGTGCAATTTTCCATGCTTGTCAACAATACTATACCCAATCCTAGTATGGGAGAAGAGGCATTGATCATACTACCCTTCCCTCCAAGACCTCCATGAGGACAAGGACAAGGTGTGCATCATATTTTTAGATCATTCATTGAACTCTTGATGTGGGTAGGGGGCTAAGGCCATCCCAGGTAACCAAGTGCATGAAGAATTGCTATGATGGTTCAAGAGATCCATATGACCACATGGCTGAGTTTGAGCATGTTATGCGAGCAGAAAAAGTGGAAGAATTTTTCATTCAATATGAGGCATTTGGACTTACTTTCTTGGAACAAATCTTGCATGGTTCCAACCACTAAATATTGATGGATTTGCTAATATTGATCAATTGTTGGAAGGCTTCATAGGTGAATTTTCAAAGACTCAGAGGGATTAGACATAATACCTCTTCTTTGATCCATAGCTTCAAGCAATCAAGTAACGAGTCAATACGGATGGAAGCAAGATTTGGGCCGAAGTCCAAGAAACTCATTGGAAGAAGAATAAAGGGGGATCTCCTCCTTTTATTGTATTGGAAACTTCTTTGAACAAACCAATAATAGAAAATGAGGAAGAACTGGAAACCTTTTTTGATATAGGCTTTGGAACAGATGAAACCATTAGCTTAACCACACTTCCAAATTATATGGGTGAGTATGAGCAAAGGCCTTATTTCTTTCATGCTCCCATGCTAGTCTATAAGGACTATAGAACATCAGAGGAAGCTTTTAGAATATTGAAAGAGCTAACGAAGGCTAAAGTGATTTGCTCTTTAACCTTAGAAGAACTATTGCAAGTCAAAGCTCAACTGTGGGAAAAGATAGCCTCTCAGCTCAACATTCTGAAAGCCATTGAGTAAAAGGAAAAGGATAAAGATGAAACCACTATGGTAAAGATCTATGTAGACAAAGTAGGAGATTTTAGTGAGTGTGAAAAAGGGAACACATGTTTTAAAATCATATATAAAGTCTACATGACCAAATCTAAAGCTATACTAGACATGGGTATAGGGGTTGGAATTGCCACAAAAGAGATTTGGGAAAAATGGGTAAAATCTGCACTAAGGCCAACTAGAATGAAATTGCAATCGCAAGATGGCCATGTAGTATGGGAGAAGATAGGAAGACTTTCAAGAGAATTAAGAAAAATAAGCTACGACAAAGATAGACACATGAATGAGTTCACCCAAAGAAATGTCCAAATCATATCCCTATCTCCACTATGTTTGCGACATACAAACTTCTTTCTACTCTTATTATTGATGGATACAGGGGTTGCCCTTAGCACCATAAGGAAGATGTTACAAGGGAAAATAATGCCAATTGAAGCATACATGGTGAGAACAAGACGGAATCATACCAAGTGGTTAGAAGAAGTTGAATTGGCCATTCACCTTGGAAATCTATCTTTGGATGCCATTCTCCTCGTGTGCAATGATGAAGAATTAACAATGGCTATCATCTTAGGGAAAAACTATTTGTATCAATATTTGGACATGCTTAATTTAGCTCAAGGTACTCTATCAGCCATTTTCTATGGCAGATTATTATTTAGCTTCCTACAAAAGAGAGAATCATTGAAAAAGTGCACCTATCAATTGATCTCAAAAGAAAAGAATACAATAATATAATAGAGGACATGCGCATCTCTTCAAGTACCAAAGAAGATGTGGCCTATATATCAACAATAGCATCTGATGATATGAGTCAATAAGAAGTGGAGTAAGCATGAGGGGAACAACAAGCAGTCAACAATGTAGAGAAAAAGATTCAAACGATTCTGCCAAAAGCAATATCACCATGTCAAAAAGCTATTGTTCATCTTCCATGGAGAACATAAAAGAGCAACCAGATATAAATGCTCAAGGGATCACTATCCTCTTCGACCATGAAGACAAATACAAGTTGATGCTTCAATACACTATCAAAGGAGGATCTCAAAAAGCCAACGAGGGCGAAGAGAAAGCCCCAGAATCTAACAAAGGAGCAACAAAGAATCCAATAGCTTTGGGTGCCCAAGGAGCTCCTTCACACCCAAAGCAACAGAGCAAGGATTGTGATATCGAAACAAACAACAACTCCATATTACGAATCCAGCTAGTAGGTGCTCAAGACGCGCTGGTCTCACGACAAGTGTGGAGAAGATGAGCATAACTTGAACACATCATAAAATCCATATATCTTGCTGAGCGATGAACATATGTAATGCATGAGCCTTGTACAAAAAATAGACTTTGTTTGAGTTTGCATGAACTACTTGGTTTACCATTTGTTTGTTTGTTGGTTTCACATGTTGAACACGTCGTAGTGCGTCTTGATATATCACTTCCATGACACAAAACATGACACACCCCTATCTTCTTTTGAATCTTTGAACAAGCTCAAATTCTTATTAGGGGATTCATGCACCAACTTTTCTTTGTCTAGATGATTGTTATGCATTTAACACTCACAAAGACCACAAAAAGATGGTTTCAAATAATGGTGCAGGTGGAGGAATGAAGTGATCCAAGAATCCACCATATCTCAAGTTGGGGAGGTGGTTGTTGATAGATAAATTAATTGCTTAAAGATAAAACCATAATTTCCCAGAAGTCCTTTCCTTGTCTTCCTCCAAGAGCTACGTATAGGATGTGTGGCCTTCCCATGTAATCACTCGTTAAAATGTAAACACCGCATGACGGATGGAAAGCATTTCTTTATTTCATGGAAAGAACTCCATGGAAATCAATGCAAAACCATTCATGTCAACATATTTTGGGGCGAAACAATGAACATCAGACGTTAGAAACATGGAACCTGATGGGGTGTGGTGATTACCGTTGACTACCCATAATTAACCCGAATTAAGTAGGGTGGTAGAGATGATAACATCATATGATACTCAACAAGAAAGGTAGAAGAGGCCAAGTTTCATCGTAACTAATTTTCAAAGTGGTAAATTCATGGTGTACGTCATAGTAGAGTTGATCCGAGAGGTCCTCTATATCGAAAATGGGAAGAAGAATATTAGTGAAGTATATGTGCCATCCATTCCTTATGTTTTCTAAGTCATTCTAAGGCTTCTTGTCTTGCTTCTTCTCGTATTTTTTTCTTCTTGTTTTTGGTTTTTATCTCCTAATAATAAAGATAAAATATATTCCATAAGTGGCTCTGTGTAGCATTTTACCCTACATCAACTAATGTATTTATGGCTAGTATTATGGAACCTCCAAAGAGATCTTTGTAAGAAATTGCTTGAATGATGTGTGACTCTCCTCCCATCCATATATACCATCTTGTACTCTAAAAATAGCAATGATGTACTACTAAAAATAACAATGATATGGAATAGTCTAGTGTGAACATGTGGCCATCATGAAACACTTGTTCCCATTACTACCAAAGTAGTTCCCATTACTATCAAAGTACCTTAGGGTATCCCCGAGCTTGGGACCTTGGATAGCTGGCCGTTCTCCCTCACACACATGGATTGATCCCTGTGGTTCAAATAGACTGATCCCTGTGGATCACATGCACTGATCCATGTGGATCAATGTCTGACACTCTCTCCCCCTTCTAAAGATCATTGTCCTCAATGATCAATGAGGGAAAGTACTTGCGAACCAGAGCTTCTGATTCCCAAGTAGAGTCAATAAGTGGTAATCCTCTTTAGGCCACTAAATACTCTTGGACGACACGATCTCTGAATGGCCTCTGTCTCCGATCTAGTATCTTGTCTAGACAATGATCTGTGCTTTTACTTTCTTGCAAAGAAACCATACCTTCTATTAGATTATCCTCCTTAGAAACATGAAACATTGGATGAAATCTGCAATCTAGAGGACGATCTAATTGGTATGCAACTTCACCTAGCTTTTTAACTATCTTCCAATGTCCACAAAACCTTGGTGATAGCTTACTACACTTCCCTGTGGACAGTGAAGTAGATCTAGCTAGTACCTGAAGAAAGACTCTGTCTCTTGCCTCTAAGGATCTAGGAGATTTCTTTCTATCAGCATACTCTTTAGCCCTATCAATTGCTCACTGCATCTTGGCTTTAGCTATTTCTAAATTTGCTTGGACGTTTGCTGAGAACTCCGAAGCACTAGGACATTTCTATGGCATGCCTATGGTATCGGGAGCATTGGGATTCATGCCATAGTTCATCTCAAAAGAAAACTCAGCTAGTGGCAAATACTATCCCAATCTGTCTGTCTCTTAGACACATATGCCCTTAGCATGTCCTCTAAAAATTGGTTGACCCTCTTGGTCCTGTGAATATGACATCCCTATCTGAACTATGGATGTCGGCAACCCATACAATTTGAAGACATGCTAGATAAATAACTCCACTACCTATGGATCAAATAGACTAATCCCTGTGGATCACATGCACTGATCCCTGTGGATCAATGTCTGACACTTTGATCCTTGTGTGGAGTTTCTATCGTCTCCTGTGTGGGTATGAACTGATCCCTATGGACCAAAGTCATGATCCCTATGGATCATCAATCTGTCTACCACAACTAGGATAGTATCCCACTTCCTTTGGGTCCACGGTAACCTGACTATGAAGTCCATGGATACACTATCCCAATTGTGATATGGAATCTGTAAAGGATACAAAGACCTGGTGTCTTTACCTTTTTCACTTTGTTGACTTGACACATAAAGCCTGTTAAACATAAGTGTGGACATCTCTGGCTATCTAGGTGACCAAAATGTTCTTCTAACAAGCTGTGTTGTCTTGTCAACACCTGGATGTCCTCCACAAGGCACATCATGGTTATCATGCATGACTTTTCTTCTCAAATCCCAGGAATCTGGGATGCAAACCTTTCCTTTCTGTCTAACTATTCCATTCTCTTGTGAGAAATTGGAATATGGGATGGACTTGTTGGCTCTACTAGGGGAAGAAACAACTGAAACTGTCCCGTCTCCTATAATAGAGTCATCACTGATGGCTTGAATGTGGATCTTCCACTTGTGCTTCCTTTATCGCTTGAAGCAATGAGCTTTCTAGAACTGTAAAGCTCATTTGATACAGTATCTATGATAATGCATCATCAACTATATTCTCTTTGCTCTTCTATACATGATTTCCATGTGAAACTCCTATATGAGCTCAACCCAATGAGCCTGACTACCTCGAGGATCTGGATGACTACAAAAATACTTAAGTGTATGGTGATCTGCGTATACCTTAAAGTCTACACCATAAAGATAATGTCTCTAGACTTTTAAGTGCATACACCAGTGAATACAACTCTTGTTCATGCACTGGCCTGTCATCTTGACTCAAAACTGTCACTAGCATCTATCTCTAACTCAAAACTGTCCCTATGGCTTATGCCACTAGCATCTATCTCTAACTCAAAGGGTTTTTGTGGATCGACCTCTTTGAGCATAGGAGCTTCTGAAACAACTTGTTTCAGATTATCAAAACTATCTTGCTACTCTAGCTTCCATGCAAAGAAACCTTGCCTTGAAGCAAGTTCATCATAGGCACTACTATGAACAAATAAAACGAGATGAATTTTTGATCAAAACCGGAACCTCCTAGAAATGATCATAACTACCCCTCATCCTGCGAAGTAGGCTAAAACAAAATAATTAAAACCTTCTTGGGATCCATCTAAATCCCATCAATATATACTCTATCCCCGGAAGAAACAACTGAGTCTTCTCTGGATTAACTGAGTCTTATTATGATCTCACTCTAATCTGATGGTAGTCACGTGTGAAGTCTATTTTACTAAATACAATGGCTCCACCTAGACTGTCTAAAAGATCATTAATCTTGGGCATATGATATCTATATATACCCTCTTGTACTCTAAAAATAACAATGATGTACTACTAAAAATAGCAATGATCTGGAATAGTCTAGTGTGAACATGTGGCCATCATGCAACACTTATTCCCATTACTAACAAAGTAGTTCCCATTAGTATCAAAGTACCTTAGGGTATCCCCCGAGCTTGGGACCTTGGCTAGCTGGCCCTTGTCCCTCACACACATGGATTGATCCGTGTGGATCAAATAGACTAATCCATCTGGATCAATGATCCCTGTGGATCACATGCATTGATCCCTGTGGATCAATGTCTCACAATCTTATAGATGATAAGAGGGCCATAACCTCCATTCTGGAGATTTCTCGCATATTGCTTCAAAGTATACACAAAAACAAAGTCTCCAATTCTCATCCCCTTATCTTTTATGTGTGCATTGTAGTATGACTTTTTTTATATTTAACCACATATATGTGTGCAACTACTTGTAATCTTCTCTCTTGCAACTTTTCAATTTGATCTAACTAATGTGATAACTCATGGATAGTCCATTCATAGTTCTTTTCCATATGTAAAGTAAAAACAAAGATGTGTTGGTAGAATTGTGTTTTGGCCATAGATGACATTGAATGGAAATGTTCCAAGGGTGGTTTTATATTCCATTTTGAAAACCCAAACAACATGGTGTAGTTGTTTGTCCGAATCTGATCTCTCATGTTTGAATATCATAGTCATGATTGTGCATAAGATCGTATTTGGATTCTCATCTTTCCCATTGGCTTGTGTATGATAGGGAGACCATTCTGTATGATAGGGAGACCATTCTATATGATAGGGAGACCATTCCTCATGGATCACTAAGAACTCATTCAATAGTTATTCAATCACCTCATTAATTATGTGTGTGCCCCTATCAATTACAATCTCAATTGGTATCCCAAATCTCGTGAACATTTATTCAAATAAGATCTTTGTAGTTGTCTCAATATCATTATTTCTCATTCCTCTAGCTTCAAACCACTTGGTAAGGTAGTCAATCACAACAATAATATACTCGGCATGAGATCCTCTTACAAGTGATTTCATAGGTCCAATAAATTCTACAACCCACACAGAGAAATATCTTGCACTCACCATAGGTCTTAGAGCCATATTGTCTCTCTTGAAAGGATATTTAGTCCTTTTTCATATGTCATAACTTCTTACATAAGTCTGTACATTCATATCTAGTGTACGTCACCACAATCCTGCAAAGAGGACCATTTTGACCATTCTTTCTATAGAGAAATGGCCTATAGTTGCTCTTGCATGAGATTTTTATAAGATTGGAAGATATTCTCGTACATGAATGCAAAGGTGTAGCTAATTATCATGCTTTTGAACATTGGTGTCCTATGATAATGTAATCCTTAATCTCTTCTCCCGAGACTCTTTTACTAGTAGCACTAGCTCCCAATGGGTATGTTCTAGAATTCAAGAAGTCTCCTATAGGTTTGCTCCATTATGGGGCTATTATTGAATAGCCTATAGAAGGATGCTCTTGTGGCTTGGAAATTCCATTTTTCGAGATTGTGTGGCCTAGAATCTTGCCTTGTATCATGATGGAAATGCATTTTTCAAGATTTAATCACACTCTATATTGTCTACACTTGTCAAATATGCATAGGCATTGAAGAATATGATTTTCTTGTTGAGACAAGTAGGTACACAATTTGTCAACATAGACTTCCATACCCTTTCTGAGGAAATCCTTGGATACATGACACATTAGTCTTTGAAAAGTTTCTGGTGCATTTGTTAATCCAAAAGGCATACCATAAAGGCATAGATGCCCCATTCAATAGCAATGGCTATCTTTTATTGGTCTTTGTGATAGCTACTTTGTTATAACCTAAAAGTCATCAAGAAAGTTGTACACTTCTTTGTTTTCTACTCTTTCTAAAAGATAATCTGTAATTGGGAGGGGATGACTATCTCCGATAGTGGTGGCATTAAATTTCTTCAAATTGATGCAAACCCTAAGTTTGACCTTTTTTTTGACACCTACCACTATGGGATATACTCACTCAATATGCTCTATTTCATATATGAATCTTGTGGATAGTAGTTTGTATATTTCTTGCTTTACCTTGGTTGAATAGACATCATTGTATGTATATGATCTTTGCTTGGAAGTTCAACATTTTGGAGTCATAGGTATCCTATGTGAGCAAATGTCTAGATCAACTCTTTTAAGATCCTTATAAGCCCATGCAAAAACATCTCTAACTCTTGTAGCAATTCAAACAATTCTTGCTCCTCTTCTAATGACACATCTTTTCCAATTAATGAACATCTATCCTTTTTGTCCACTTTAGTCACTAGTACTTCTATTCTTCATTTTCATATGTCAGTCCATCTTTAGCCTCTCTCTTACACATAGCATATCCAAGTCTCTAGGCTTAGGATAAGCTAAAATTTCACCTACCTGGTTCTGCATTCGATTCTCCCTCATTGAATCTTTTTTCTGTCTTTTTTTTTTGCATTATCCTTAGGTCAAGAGAGAACCTTTTTTGTTTGAGAGTTTCCATATCCTTCCTACAATCTCCTTCCCCATTTAATTCTTATCTTTTCACTCTAATTCTTCCATTTTTAAGCTTTCTTTCTCTTGATTAAGTCAGAATGCTCTATTAAATCTTCCATTATTATGGGAAAAGGTTCTTTTACATCAAGGCTCTTAGAGCTACCAATATCACTCTCATTGGTACTAGCTTCAGTCTCTTTTGTTTTAAACTAGGCTCTTTTGATTGATTTCATAAGGAATATATGAGTCACCTTAGAAGCGTAGATCACCTCAATCACATTGATATGTGTGGTTGAAAATGTCCTAGAGGGATTCTTTGGAAATTTCCTAAGAGATGATCTTTATTGCAATCCTTACCAAGGTTTGAGTGGTAGTGGGTTAGTCATTGGCTATTCTCTTATGAAGTGTTCTCCTTCATATCAACAACATGGTCCTCATGGAGTAGGCGGTCTTATTTGCTAACACACAAGAGAAAAACATCTAGGAGAAGCACACATTACATTTGTATACTCACATACATAGTTTTCATATTAATTGTCATACTCATAGTATTGTTACTCATAAGAGGCTTCAAAAATCCATAGATGCATTCTCATAATATAGTACTCCACATACTATTGGTCATAAACCTGATTAGTAGATTCACTACTTACAAATGATGCCACAAGGACAACTACTCTTTCATTATTCTCCTTAGGCTTAGTTTAGTTGAGAGCTACTACACTATGAGGGTATGGAGATCCTTGACCCAACATGGTTTGTGGTTGTGGATAACCTTGAGATTTGTAAGGTTGTTGACCAAGGAGAAGTGATATTCATGGTATCTTGGAGCCTCCTTGACCTGATCTCTTTGAGGATAAGCATATGGGCTATATTGATATGCTTGAGGTTTCCTTTACTTGCTACCTATTGTATGGGAATTATCAATTGTGTGATTGTTATACTCTTGCTGAATATAGTGTTTTATCTTGGCCCTTGCATAGGTGGTCTTCCATAAGAGTACTTGGGTGGATTAGGAGGTCCTCCTCTTGCACAAGCATGAGTTGGATGGTCTCCACCATATTTTAAACATCCCCTTAGCATAGCTATCGACATTTGTTGAGGTGGGTACTACTTAGGAGCTGATTGATTTTGTGATCCTATTTTTCTAGCCACTAAGTTAACAAATTCATCCATAAATGGAGTGTGGAAATATGTGAGTAGTCTTCAGAGCTTGATGGGGTTTGAGGAATATTTGAATCATTGGCTAAATTTTCCTTAATATCTATGCACTCCTTTAGGCAAGCATCTAAGGATTCAAGCCTCTTCACATATACTATTCTCAATCCTCCACTCAAAAACCCATCCAAAGATAATGAGATCATTCTTTGTTGAGTTGGCCATTGTCTTCAAGAAATCTATCCACATATTTTGTGCATCTTTTTGCACTAATCTTACCAACTCATGACTTGCCATTTTTAAGCTATGGACCAAAGAGGAGCTATTATGTTTGATACCCCTCTTGAAAACTCACCAATGAACTTGTCCATGAGTCCATCTATGTTTGTGAAGCTATTTCTATTCAGTCATGGGAACCAAGCCATAGTTGTTCCTAACACTGTCAATCCAAAAGCTTCATATTGGACAAATAACGTGTCTACTTTTTTTGGCCTTGAGACTTTTTATACTTTATCCATGTGATCATGTGGATCCCATGAGCTCTCATAGTGGTTATTTATTTCACTTAGCTACTTGAGAGGGTCTGAATTGTTACATATGCTCAATACTCCACCCTCATGTGACCACAAATGATCCATGGTGCTCTAAGTTGTAAGTCCCCCATTATGAGGAGAAGCCATTACGAGAGCCCGGACATTTGTGGAACCCTAACTTCCAAGTTAGATGAGGTCTATGTGTGACCGTTGATGGTTGTAGATGATCTTTGTGAGCCTAACCATTAGGTTAGGTAGGGCATAAACTTCCAGGCCATTAGGTTGCCATTTAGGGTGAAAATAAAGGCCCTGTGGCATCGCGCGGTTTCCCCATAGAACCTTAATGGGGGGAGTGCAGAGGGGGGCTTGCACCCTTCTGCGGTAGGACTTCTAGTCGTGGAGATATTGTCGGATCATATATTTTACCGACTATTTTGTATCTCCCCACTATGTTTATCTATACTGAACCGCCTTGTAAAAGCTATATAAGCACGGCCCAGGTTGAGCTTTACATAGCATTGCACACTAGTAAGCCCGTCATCTAGAGTCTGTCTAGATCGCCATCTAAGCTCCACATTGGTAGCGCACGGGTGGACAAGATCATCATTGGAATTGCATTACGCTCAGCAATTTGAGAATTTGAGTTCTCTATCTCTCAGTCTGCATCTATCTTTGTCTGTGTTTTTCTCTCAACTATATCTATAGGTCTATTCCATTGTGCTATTATTTTCTTACATGGTATTAGAGCTCACGAGGCTCTGAGTGGTGTAGAAGTAGAAACGCAAAGGTTGTAGAGGTCTAAATGACAAAAGAGAGAAGATGTCAAGTGGTGCGTCATCATCTGCGACTGGAGCGCAAGGTGGTTCATCAACAGGAGTAGGTGGCACATAAGTAGGAGCAGCAATGATGCCGGTCATCCCAACGTTGCGGATATGGCCACCAGCCTTCACAGAAGGTAAACTTGATGGTACGAACTACACCCCGTGGAAGTTCAAAATCACTTCTATTCTTGATTCATATGAGCTTTTGGAGACTGTTCTTGGGACTAATCATGAGCCCCAAGAAAGAACTGATCAAATAATCTTGGTCGAATGATTCCTCCTGATGCTGATCTTCTACGTGCTTGGAAACGTAGAAATGCAGATGCACTTTGTGCTCTAGTGACAAGTACCTCTGATAGTGTTTTGACTCTCATTCAGCATACTACGAAGGCATGTGAAGCATGGAACATATTGAGAAATCAATATGAAACTCGTAATTAGAAACAGATTCAAAACTTGGAGAATCAGCTTGCAGCAAAATAGTTTGCTGATGGGGAGACTGTAGAGGTGTTTATCACTTGCATAAAGAATCTACAAGATCAAATGGTGGGAGCAAGTGTTCAAAATTCAAGTGAGGAGCTACCTCATCGTTGTCTTCGAATTTGTCCACCTAAGTTTGATGGTTTGGTAACTGCTTTTAACACTCAAATCAGAACTCAACCACTAACTTTTGAAGAATTTAGTTCCTTACTCATGGAGGAGGAGCTGTGGCTCAAGGCAAGGAGTGGTGGTAGCAAGGGAGATGCTGCATTCACAGCAAATGCCAAAGGAGGCAAAACAGACTGTTCAAAAGATGGAGACAAAAAGAAGAACGACAAAAAGAAGTTCAAGGGAAAATGTTTCCACTGCAAGAAGAAAGGACACAGAATCCAAGACTGTCGCATGAAGAAGGCAGAAGAGAAGAGTGGCTCTTCAAAAGATGGCAAGGGTAAGGAGTCTGCCAACACAACAGAAACAAAGCTTGAGTTATTTGTTACGATAGAGGAGGTGTGCTCCTCGGCTGAAGATTCAGGAACATATGACCCATGGGTGTTGGACAGTGGTGCATCTCGTAACATGACGAGTAGAAAAGACCTTTACAGTTCCTTACAGCCTCTAAAGGAACCCATCATAGTAAAGGTAGGGAACAATGCAAGATGTCTTGTAGAGGGCGAAGGTACAGTTTCTTTCATTAACTCTAATGGTGATATCAAAAAGCTTTCAAATGTGTTGTATGTTCCACAAATAAAATGAAATCTACTTTCAGCAGCTTCTATAACTGATCAAGGTCATCAAGTATCTTTAAGTAAGACAGGAGCTAAGATTATGGATGGTAACAACAACATTGTTGGGACGGGCATAAGGAGGAACAACCTGTATGAGTTGTGTGCTCTTACAACCACTACAAACATGGGCACAAGTAAGCTATGGCATGAGAGATTTGGCCACATTGGATACCCTGTACTGAAGGAGATGCATCACAGAGGTATGGTTGCACACCTACCATCGATTGCAGAAATGAAGGAACCATGTGAAGCTTGAATGATGGGCAAGCAACAGAGGAAGGCATTTCCACAAGAAATCAAGAACAGGGCAAGCTATCCTCTAGAGTTGGTGCATGCTGACTTGTGTGGAAAAATGCCTACACAGGCCTTGGGCAGATCTTCCTACTTCATATTACTTGTCGACGACTATAGTAGGAAGATGTGGGTGTACTTCCTTCGCGATAAGGCTCAAGCTTTTGGTAAATTTAAAGAATGGCTTCAGCTTGTTGAAACTGAAACAGGGAAGAAGATGAAGAAATTCAGGACAGACGGTGGTGGTGAGTTCACATCAATAGAGTTTGAAGATTTCTACAAGAGTAAGGGAATCAAGCATCGACTCACAGTGGCACATAGTCCTCAACAGAATGGTGTTGCAAAATGTCATAATCGAACCATAATGGAGATGGCAAGGTGCATGTTGAAAGGAAAAGGTTTGCCTAATCAATTTTGGGCAGAAGTTGTCAACACTGCTGTCTACATCTTGAATCGAAGCTACACCAAGGCACTTGATGGAAAGACTCCACAAGAAGCCTAGACTGGTAAAAAGCCTTCTGTTTCCCATTTCACAGAAAATATATAGATATAAAATAAATATATATATCAATGTAAAATATATATTGAGTGTAACATATCAATCATCTTGATCATCATCATCCACATCATCTTGTAAGTCCTCATCATCATGATCATCCTCATCATCATGATCATCTATATGATATGATGTATCTATAGTGGCATCATGGGTAGAGATGTGAGCACTCTCTGATGATAGAGGTCATCTCACCTGTGTCTATTTCTCTGCCTCGTCCATATCTCCCTCTCCATAATAGTCCTTTATTACAATTAACTAACTTAAATAAATAAAACATATAAAACATCAATAAAAATAAAATAATTATATGAAATTTCATAATATTCACAAAAGCATTTGGATGATCTTGCATGTACTCACTCAAATGTTCATATCCACAATGTGTAGCAAAATCTATTTCCTTTTTCATAGGATATCGACCACAATCTTTTTGCTGCATTAAAAGAAATAAAAAATATTTATGATTAGTGTTTTAACTAAAATAAAAAATATAGTTTCAATAATACATATACTTATAACTATAGTTACAAAACCATGATGACCCATTTGGCCTAAGTGCAATGTATGACGTGACTCAACTCTCTCCTTTGCAGTAGCCTGCATTTATTTAGTGAAACAAAATTACATATATTATATGTAAAAAAATTATAAAACATATGAGAATTATGAGTCACTATAATATAAACTATTAATTTGAATACCTTCTATTAAGGAAATGATTCATGAAGACGTAGCTGTGAAAAAATTGGGTCTTCCCTTATTTTGTTCTACTATACAATATCTCTTGTTATTTTAATCTCAAACAAAACAAGGATCAAAATATAAAAAAACTCTAAATTTAGAAACATGCATACACAGACACACATACTTACACTTACACATACATACTTACACATAGGTATACATAACCACACATATACATACACATATATACATACTAAATACATGCACACATACATATACGCGCATACACACAAATACACATACACTTACACATACATACATACCCAGACATACACATGCATACACACACACACAGCTACATGTATACACATACACATATACATACACTTACACACACATACATACACTTACACATACATACATACATACATACATACACACACACATACACATATCCACACAATACATACACACACATACATACTAAATACATGCACTCATACACATACACATACACACAAATACACATACTCCTAGACACATACATAACACATAAACATACACATACACATATATACACACATATGTAAACTTACACATACATACAAACACTTACACATACTACATGCATACAGACACATACATATACACTTATAAACATGCATACATATACACTTATAAACATGCATACATACACACACACATACACATACCCACACATATAGATACACATGCATACATAATATACACATACACACACATACACCCACATACAAATACATACATACACATGTCATACATTTATAGTTTCGTATGTGTATTTATATGTCAGAATGTCTATTTTTGTATATTTGAAAATGTCTGTATGTGCAAATGTGTATATGTGAATGTGTATGTATGTAAATAATCAGATTGTTAATATCTAGTACCTTTATTTGCTACACAATCAGATTATGATCAACCAGATGGAACTCCATCACTGTCTCCTAATCATGCAAGGACAACTTATTTTAAATATATCAAACTTTCAATTCTAATATTTGATAGATACATACATGATTGATATATGTTTTTTTATTGTTATACTATAATTAGATTCCAATCAATCAGAGGGTACTCCACTACCTCCTACCCATGCAACACCTTTACATGTGTCTTCCAATAGGAATTATGATGATCTATCAAAAGGATATTATATGTTGGTGTAATTTTTTCTATGGCACGTATCAAAGATCACATGTGGAATGTATTGATAATGAGGCACAGTATGGTAGTTTTGAGCATGCACAACCACTTGATCAACATAATAATGCTTGGATATGTATTGATTCTATAAATTAATGTCATTATTTAATTTGAAAATCATATACAAATTCAAATTATACTCAATATATAGGAAGATTTTCTCGATGATGATGATGAGGATTCTCCTACTAATAATGATAATATACCTCGTACACATCAAGGAATTGCCATTCATCAATTACAAGCAGAGGTTTGTGGAAATCCTCTACCCCCTGGGTTACATACTGAAACGGTTGAAGATTATTCATTGACAACTCGTGATCATCCTCTAATACAAACATATGATAGAAGAAGATATGGAAGATGGAATAAAGGATCACTTTCTATAGATGGAGAGTCTTTTAACTTTTGGGGTAACCTCTATATGATTGCTCCCTCCACTATTATAGGTGTTTGTCATGGTCTCTTTATTGTAGAGAATTTGCATGTGCCTCTGAACTTTGAAGTCACTCTTATGTCATTTTGTGGTCTTATATATGGATGGGGAGATTGGCATTGACTTACACATTATGTTCAAAGCATGAGTACTTATGGATTATCCCTGAATGCAACTTCTCTTGCTAGTAGAGGGATTGCACATGTAGGAAATGAAAGATTATATATGGAAAACTCAAATGCATGGAAATATAGCAAGTTTCATAAAGAGTAGTCGAGGATGTAATAGTTCAATTAGTAATTGCACATTTGAGGAGTGTGTGAATTACCATACATGAGTAGAGATGTAGCAAGATACATAATTGTCAATGCTATTACTTCCTTACATGTTGCTAATGAATTATTAGTGAATTATAGATGGTGTAGACTCTAAGAGCACCTTTAGCTAGAGAGCAATGAAAACTTTCTATCCACATATCCTATGTTGCATTGAAAATTGATTGAAACTCTTTTCAAACTGGTTGAGCTTGTGGAGGTAAAGAAACCTAGGGCTTGTTTACCAACTGCTCTAATCTTTCTAGTAAGCCATGGAAATGCAAATCCGGCTTGATAGAGTTTGTCTGATTGGACAATTGATTGGTCTCGAGCATAGCCTGAACTAGCTCTACCATTTTCCTCCACATTTTTGTCCATTCAATCACTAAAAGCCGAGTGCAATATCACGGGTTTGGAGGGAGATTTTGCATCTACAGACACATAAGACTAACAAGGAGGACATAAGGTACACATACTTGCAAAACTTTTGAATTTGGACTCCAAAAAAGTGTCGTGACCGGTTGAGTTCAAGTGTCACGATACTTGAATTCCAGTGTGTTGCGATATTTGGTAGATATCATGTATCGCTGATATCCAGGTGTCGTCGATATCTAGGTGTCGCGATATCTGCGAAATCCAAGTGTCGCAACATACAGGTGTTGCGAGTCAAGTATTGCGATATTCAGCAAGTGACATCGTGTGTCATCAGCGCATCAAGTGTCGCGATATTCCTCAGGTGTCGAGTGTCGTGCTCAGGGCCAAGTGTCGCGATATTCCTCAGGTGTCGAGTGTCATGCTCAGGGCAAGTGTCACAATATTCCTCAAGTGTGGAGTGTTGTGCTCAAGGCCAAGTGTCGCGATATTCCTCAGGTTTCAAGTGTCGTGAACAACCAAGTATCGTGCGGCCAAGTGTTGGGATACTTCCCAAGTATCGTGTGTCGTGGAATTCCTAGTGTTGTGTATCATTTAGCTCAAATATCGTGTATCATGGCAAGGCAAGTATCATGTATCGTCTGCTTCCAAGTATCATCGATACTTACTAAGTGTCGTGTGTCACTTGTTCTGAAGCACTTCCTGAGAGGTCTTGTTTCCCTGTTTTAAACCCCAAAACATTGAACTGGCATAAATTTCTCATAGGAAATCTGTCTGCAGTGATTTTGGGTTCGTTGGAAAGCTCATGGGGAGTTGACCCTTAGGTGGACTAGGAAACCAAGGAGTTCGAAAGGATTTTGAGCAATACAAGGGGAAATTTTGGACTTGTAGACAAAGCTTATGAACCTAAGATCTGGTAGACACTTAGGCAAGGATAGGCAAAGCATTAGATCATCTGAAGCTAGTGTCAACCATATAGCTAAATCTTGGGCATAACAACTAAGTTGTTATCCCCACGTGCTAAGTTCCGACACAAGTGATTCAGAAATGTCCTTCAACATGGAGAGACCCACATGTAGCTTAGGTACTTCCTACTTACAGACACCAGAAGGTCCCTATAAGACAGAATTGGAATATATCAGGACCAACCAATTAGGTGCTCGCATCTATGAGGATAGCCTGAGGCGATCAATGGTCCAACTCAAAAATCCAGATCAACCCTTTGGACTCGAACACCCAGTGGTCAAGTTCGAACATGGTTCATACATTGATAAGGAAGGAACCATGTATGTGGTAACCAACCTCCCAGATAGGACATATGAGTTTGGAAATATCATTCCTGAGAATGAGATAGGAGACCTAGAGCAAGGGGACCTAGGAGGAGAACCCAAGAATCCTAGAGGTAAGTTAGTCTTGACTAGAGTAATCACTCCAGATTGGATCCCTCAAGATAACAAAAGCATAGAACTATTCTTGAATAGAGAAACAGAGGAAGCCTTTTGGAGATTCAGGCCAGATCGACCCAGCCCAGTAGTCACCATCTATGAATTCAAGGATCCGGAGACATCAGGGAAAGTTTTCTATCTAGATCACACATCTGAGAAAATGTTCTTGGTAACAAAGCAAGATAGGCATGCCTACACTTGGCAGGGTGAATCAATTTTCCCTCCATCAAGATCTAGTGTTTCCCATGGTATCCAAGGAGTAGGATCATCCAAGGCTCATGAAACCTAGAGGGAAAGAACCAGAGAGAGACCTGAGGTAAGCTTTGCACACACGATGAGTAGAGACCGATCGCGACTAGGAACTGAAAGACCTGAAAGGGAGAGACATAGAGTACATAGGAATCAAAGAGGTGAACATGATTTTCCATTGCCTAGACCTCGAGAGCACTCAAGAACCCTTAGGCCTTCTCAAGTGGTCAAGGCTATGAAGAACTATTTTGATGGGTCAGGAGATCCTTATGATCATGTGGCCAAATTCAAACAAGTGTTAAGAGCTGAACAGGTCGAGGACTTGTTCACTCAGTTCGAGGCATTTGGTTTGACTCTTAAGGGTACTACCTTAGCTTGGTTTCAACCCCTAAATAGTCGCAACTATCGAGACATAGGACAATTGCTAGAAGCATTCATTGTAGAATTTTCCAAGAGTGGTATGAGACATAACACATAATCCTTGATCCACAGCTTCAAGTAGACAACCCAAGAAACAGTGTGACTTGTAGAAAGATGATTCAGATAGTACTTAGAAAGATGTCCCATAGTAGAACTACCCACACCTGCCAAACAAGTGGCCCTGTTTTTAGATGGCTTACAAAGCACAAAGTTGAGGTCATATGTGTACTTGAAAGAACCTAGATCCATAGAAGAGTGTGTGCGGATATGTATTGACATAGAAGACAATTTGGGTGAGGAGTTAGGACTGTCCCAACTCTATAAGGATTCTGACACCTTTACTAGTCATACCTCTAGAACATCCACTGAGATAGATGAGATATCTGAGCAAGTTGCCAAGAAGCTAGGAGTCCAAAATAGACAAAAACCAAGAGTCACCTCATTGAACCGGTGTTATACTTGTGGAGGGGACCACATGGCTAACATATGTCCAATGCAAAACCCAAACATAACAGAAAGGAACGCTCCATATTGCACCATTGAGAGAAAATACACGAACCACACGGCTCAAGATTGTCCATACAATATGTTTGAACATCAAGCTTACACTATGCTTGAGGTGGATTTGATCTACATCAAAGGCTATCACGTCGAAAGAATATCCGTTGGAGAGTTCTTTTTCTTATGCTCGTTTATTGTATTTTTTTGAGAGATTTTTTATGGTTCATTTACCGTTGTAAAAGCCTTGAGCTTTACACATGTAAAGGTAGAAAGATAGAGCCCAAATCCCACAAATTTGTGGTGGTTGAAGTTGCATTCAATCAAGCAAATCAAATCACCTAAAAGTAGATCAAACTAGATCTTCACTTTTCCTAGATTGTAGGAAAGTGAATTGATTCCCTCCAACAACCATTCCCGCCTTCATTTGAATTCAAATTTCACTTGTAGAAGTTTTGGAACACTCCTAGAGTCTATATAAAGACTTGAAATCACTTGTACATTACATGCAAGCAATATACATACACTTGTGACCATCATTGTCTTGCTCCTTCAATTCTCTGGATCATCTTCTTCGCTAACAATAAACTTGCAGAGACTGCTGCTCTCTCTCCAGAGCTTCAAATTGGGTGCAAGATGACTCATTGGAAAGGTATAAGTGTGTAGTTTATGTTTATAAAGTTTCAAAGTATTTGGTTCAGCAGATTGGGAGAAATCTGAGTTTTTCTGTCTCAGGGTCAATCTCTATGTATTCCTGAAAAATAGGAAGTACCACCAGCGAATGTCTCATTCATTTCTATAGCATATTTTGCTTATTCCTTATAATTTTGTTCATTCTATACACTCAACCCTATGAGTATCACTCCCATAAAAGGATTGTTTCTCATTGTAATCACGCTGGTCGCTATGGGCATTTGAAGTTCATTGTCTCTTCCATAGATAGTAAATTTTTTGAGCTAGTCAACCCACGAACCTATTTGTTTTGTATCGACTCATTCTCCTTGATGCTCCAAAGTACATAGTGTGTTTCTTTGCACTTATTGCATGCATATAAGGTCTATTTGAGTCTCCATAAGCTCAAGGGCTGGTCTTGTGCCGGTTGGCTAGACCAAACTTCGTCGCTTCGAAACACATTTTTCTACCTTCTACAAGCTTCTCCAAGTTCTTTGAGTGGTATCAGAGCTAGATCAAGATGGGTGACGGCTTTCCCTCAATGATCAAGAAGCTTGATCGACATAACTACGCGGCTTGGCAAATCAGGATGGAGGCCTATTTGCAAGGTAGAAATCTTTATGGAATTGTAGCAGGTGATGAAGCTATGCCTATTCCAAGATCCAAAGGAGGACCTACACAAGAGGAGACAGATAAGCTCACACTTTGGTGTGCAAGGAATGCTCAAGCAAGGTCATACATACTAAACTCTATCTCTGACTTTCTATTACCACATATTAGAGGATGCAAGACATCGCAAGAGACTTGGGATGCCCTCGAGACTTTCTTTTCTGCTAGTACCAAAGCAAGAAAGAATCATCTTGGAACGAGTTCAACCAAATGAAGAAGACACCTAAACAAATTATCACAGAGTTTGTTACCAAGGTCAAGGAGGTTGCGGATCAGTTAGCATCCATTGGAGAGCTGATTGAAGAAGAGGTCATCATGAGGCAAATTCTCAACGGCATTCGAAGTGATAAGCAATGGAAATCCTTCACAACGGCTTATGATCTCATCATGGATGTGCAAACTCCAGACTTCAATATCTTTCTTGGACAACTCTTCAATCAAGAAGCCAACAATAGCATAAAGGAAGGTAACTCTTATCATGGTAATTCAATTAGTGCTCTATATATAGATAAGAAGGATAAGAAGCAGAAAGGCAAGAAGAAGGAAGAAGATGAAGAAGAGATTCTCAAACCAACTTTACAAGCAAGAGCAAGTGGAAAGGGAAGAAAGGACCAAAGCAAGACAAAACCAAAGGTCCAAATGTTCAACCTTGTGCCATATGCGATAAGACCAACCACACCACTCAGAATTGCTGGTTCAATGGGAAGACCCAGAAAGGAAGTGGAAGAGGTGGATATGGCAGCAATAGAGGCAGAGGTGGACACACCTTCAACAATAACAATAGAAGCTATAATAGAAGGGACTACAACAATTATTAAGAAGATCAACCACATGAAGACTCATTGCTTCTTATGAATCTAAGCCACAAAGAAGGTAAAGAAGATGATAATTTGTTCTACATAGATTCAGGATGTTCAAATCATGTTGCAGGCGACATTGCTCTTCTATCTGACTTGGAAAGTCCAAAGCATAGACATGAAGAGCAAACTGGGGATGACACGAAGCACAATGTGGAGAAGATTGGTAATGTCAAAGCTTCCAATGGAAGGACAAAGTTTCTGAGTAAGGTTCTCTATGTACCCACTATCACTAAAAACCTAATAAGTGTAGGCAAAATAGTTGAAAAAGGCTTGCAAGTTAGGTTCACCCAACATGGAGATTTTGTGGAAGATCCATGTCAATGCTTCAAAAAGATAGCCCGAGGTGAGAAGCATGGTAGGCTCTTTACTTTTGAAGTAGGAGAAACCAGGAACATAGCTCTATTCAACTTTGAGTCTCAAACCCTAAGTGAGCTTGAAGAGTGGCATAAGAGACTTGCTCATGTGAATGAAAGAACCTTGAAGGATATATGCAGGGATCAAAGTGTTGTAGGACTACCGAACATATCAAAGCAACACATGATCAACATGTGTGATGCATGTCAGATTGAGAAGGCACAAGGACAACCATTCGACCACAAAGGCTACATCCACAACAACTTATTGGACTTAGTACATACAAATCTATGGGGACCAAGTCAAGAACCTTCTTTGGCAGGATCAAGGTATTATGTCTCATTTATTGATGACCATAGTAGATGGACTGTTCTATACTTTATCAAGAGTAAGAATGAAGTGTTTGATTGCTTCAAGAAGTATCTTGCACATGTGGAGAATCATACAGGTAGATCACTAAAGAAGCTCAGATCTGATGGAGGGGGAGAATCATTCTCCAAAGAGTTTGATGAGTTCTTGCAGGAAAAAGGTATCAAAAGGGAAGTGACTACTAGGTACTCTCCTCAACTAAATGGAATTGCAGAGAGGACAAACAAGACATTGGTTGGATCAGCCCAAACAATGCTTGAAGAGAAGAAGTTGCCACATTATCTATGGGCAGAAGCTATTTCAACTACTGTGTACCTTGTCAATAGATTACCATCCAAATCACTTCAAGGTATGAATCCTTATGAAGCATGGCATGGAGGACAACCTAGTCTTGGACATTGCAAGTTTTTTGGTTGTTTAGCTTTTGTTCATGTACCATCACAAATAAGAGGTAAGCTAGATGAAAGGGCAACAAAGGCAGTGTTTATTGGATATGATTCAAATCAGATGGGTTACAGGTTCTTCAATCCTTCAACCAAGCAATTCACTACAAGTAGAGATGTGTTTGAGGAACACAGGTCTTGGTATGATGAAGACAAACAAAAGGTAACACTACCATATGATCTTGATTCTGACTCTCATCAATTAGGAAGCAAGCATGATACATAGGTCCAGGATCCAAGAAGTGATACAGATGATGACCAAGATGAAAGAGAAAAGGATTACAAGCTATGGAAGTTAAGAGGCAAAGCAAAGATGCAAGAGGTTGGAGAATGCTCCAAACAAGCAACTAGAAGATCAACAAGAGAGAAGATACAACCAGAAAGGTATGGATATGATTCAACATTTGTTACAAAGCATTCAATATACTTGGCAAAAGAATCTATTTCAGAGGAACCCTCAACCTATGAAGAGGCAAAGGGAAACCCTAATTGGGAAAAGGCCATGAAAGAAGAGATAGATGCATTAAAGGAAATGGACACTTGGGATTTGGTTCCAATGTCACCGAGTCAAAAGGTAAGTGGTTGCAGATGGGTGTATAAAGTTAAAAGAAACTCAGATGGATCATTTTGTAGGTACAAGGCAAGATTAGTTGCCAAAGGATGCTCACAAACTCATGGTATAGACTATGAGGAAACATTCTCACCAGTTGCAAAGATGACTACAATCAGGACATTGATGAGTGTAGCTGCTGCAAGGAATTGGAGAATCCTCCAACTTGATGTGAAAAATGCATTCTTAAATGGTTGGATAAGTGAAGAGGTATACATGTCACAACCACCAGGTTTTGAAAACCCTAATCATCCATCTTATGTTTGCAGACTTAAGAAAGCATTGTATGGATTGAAACAAGCTCCTAGAGCTTGGAATTACAGGTTGGTTACATATCTTCAAGATCAAGGGTTCAAAGCTAGCAGCTCAGATCCTTCTCTAATCATCAAAAGGAATCACAATGAGGTTATCTATCTATGTGTATATGTAGATGATATTATTGTGACAGGTGATGATCTAAATGGCATTCAAAGGATCAAGAGACACATGCAAGAGGAGTTCAAAATTAGTGACCTAGGTGAGCTCACATATTTCCTAGGTATGCAGGTGATATACACAGATGAAGGAATGTATTTGACTCAAAGAAGATACATTCAGGATCTTCTTCTCAAGTTCAAAATGGAGAACACTAAACCTGCAGGTACACCTTTGGAGATGAATTATAAACTAAGTGTTTATGAAGGTGAGAAAGTTGAAGACATTAAAGAATATCAAAGCTTGGTAGATAGCTTGATATATGCTACTCATACATGGGCAGACATCTCATATAGTGTGGGAGTGCTTAGTCAGTTCATGCACTCACCGAGAAGACCGCACATGGATGCAGCTAAGAGAGTACTTAAGTATCTCAAAGGTACAATCAACGAAGGTATATTCTATCCTTACTCTTCAGATTTGGATATCAAAATCTACTCAGATGCGGATTGGGCAGGAGCTAAGGATGATAGAAAAAGTACATCTAGTGACTCAGCATTTGCAGGTTCGAAGCTTGTGTCATGGAGTTCCAAGAAGCAACCAACAATTGCTTTATCCTCAACTGAAGCAGAGTACAGAGGCTTGACCATAGCAACTCAAGAGGCAATATGGTTAAAAGCATTGTATACAGATTTAGGACTAGTGAGTTCCAAACCTCACATATTTGGAGATAATGTAAGTTCCATGCATCTAGCGACAAATCCTATTTTCCATGCGAGAACCAAGCACATAGAAGTCCATTACCAATTCATAAGGGAGAAGCTCATGGCAAAGGAGATTGACATTTCTTTTGTTCCAAGTGAAAAGCAAGTAGCAGATATGATGACGAAGGCACTTGATGGAATAAAGCTTTGTAGATTCAAAGCTATGGCAGGTATTCAACCTATCAGAGAATGAAGACTCAAGCATACTTTAGCTTGAGGGGGAGCTGTTGGAACATCAAGTTACACTATGCTTGAGGTGGATTTGATCTACATTAAAGGCTATCACGTCGAAAGAATATCCGTTGGAGAGTTCTTTTTCTTATGCTCATTTATTGTATTTTTTTGAGAGATTTTTGATGGTTCATTTACCATTGTGAAAGCCTTGAGCTTCACACATGTAAAGGTAGAAGGATAGAGCTCAAATCCCACGAATTTGTGGTGGTTGAATTTGCATTCAATCAAGCAAATCAAATCACCTAAAAGTAGATCAAACTAAATCTTCACTTTTCCTAGATTGTAGGAAAGTGAATTGATTCCCTCCAACAACCATTCCCACCTTCATTTGAATTCAGATTTCACTTGTAGAAGTCGTGGAACACTCCTAGAGTCTATATAAAGACTTGAAATCACTTGTACATTACATGCAAGCAATATACATACACTTGTGACCATCATTGTCTTGCTCCTTCAATTCTCTACATCATCTTCTTCGCCAACAATAATTTTGTAGAGATTGCCACTCTCTACAGAGCTTTAAATTGAGTGCAAGATGGCTCATTGGAGAGGTATAAGTGTCTAGTTTATGCATATAAGTTTTCAAAGCATTTGGTTCAGCATATTGGGATAAATCTGAGTTTTTTTGTCTCGGGGTCAATCTCTATGTATTCCTGAAAAATAGGAAGTACCACCGGTGAATGTCTCATTTATTACTATAGGATATTTTGCTTATTCCTTATACTTTTGTGCATTCTATACACTCAACCCTATGTGTATCACTCCCATAAAAGGATTTTTTCTAATTGTAATCACGCTGGTCGCTATGGGCATTTGAAGTTCATTGTCTCTTCCATAGATAATAAGTTTTTTGAGCTAGTCGACCCACAAATCTATTTGTTTTGTATCGACTCATCCTCCTTGATGCTCCAAAGTATATAGTGTGTTTCTTTGCAGTTATCGCATGCCTATAAGGTCTATTTGAGTCTCCCTAAGCTCAAGGGCTGGTCTTGTGCGGTTTGGCTAGACCAAGCTTCGTCACTTCGAAACACATTTTTCTACCTTCTACAAGCTTCTCCAAGTTCTTTCACAATAGGCAGGCTGTGAGACAAAATTTTCAGCACCTTACCAGCAAGGTAGGTATCATAATCAATACCAACAGCCATATTATAGACCACAACAACAATATCAGGCACCATATAGGCCACAACTAGTCCTAGGAAATCAACCACCAACTCCTGCCAATGTGATTCCTGTTAAGTATGTAGTGGCAGAGGAGAAGCTTAATAGAGCATTGGTGCGAGTGACCCCTTTGATCTCAGAAAATGACTCTCATGCTCATAGTTCAGACTTCTCCCATGAAGAAAGTCCACATGGTTATTAGGCAGAGTCACCTGAGCCTATTGAGAATTATTCGTATCAATATGAGGTACCAATGGAACAAAATTGGGAGCTAGAATACTCCAATGTCATGTATAGAAATTCTAACCCCAGACCCCAAGCGAGACAAGTAAGACCACAAGCCCCTAGAGGTCCATGTTTTAGATGTCAGGGTGACCATTTCATTCGTGAATGTCCCCACCCATCAACTCAGGGGACAAGGACAAAACATCACAATACAAGGCTTTTGTCCTGAGTGCAACAAAGATCATCTCCCGAGAGAATGTCCCAGGAACCCCTCTAGTGCACCCAAGGTTACCCCCATTAATGTGGTAGGCTTAGTGGTGGATTCAAGTGCAAGTAGTAGTAATGTGGCTCCTGTACAGGTAGCTACTAGGGCACAAGCATTAAAATAAGATAAACCAGTAGAGCAATCAGAGTCAAGTGAATCAAGAGAGCCTAGTAAGAGGAAAACAAGAACATGGAAGGATACTAGGGAGAAAGCTAATCGCAAGTGGAATAAAAAGCTATCTGAACTAGAAGCAAGGTTGAAGGATGTAAAAACAAAAATAGAAGATATTGCATCTCAAAGCCCCATGCATGCCAAAGCTCCATCCACTCCATCTCATCCCAACCCACCACCCACTATAAATAAACCACAACTAGGGTCTGTTTTAGCAGATCCAAGCCCAAAAGGCTTGGACATGATGTTCAAGGCCTACCAAGCTCGACTCAAGAAGGGCCAACAACTGCAAACCTAGACAAGAGTTACCCTAGAGCAGACTTAGAGATTGAACGGACAAAAATGTGCATGAAAATGGTAGAGCTAGCTCAGGCTATGCTCGAGACCAGTCAATCATCAATAAGACAAACTCTATCAAGCCGGATTTGCATTTCCAGGGCTTACTAGAAAGATTAGAGCAGTTGGTAAACAAGCGCCACGTTTCTTTACCTCCACAGGCTCAACCAGTTGTTGAAAGAGAAAGCTCACCCCCAATGAAAGCTTATGTTCCTAACTCCACGGATTTTGGAACATCTTTTTCAATTCGTCTATTTTTTGAATGATTTATGTATTTAAATATCTTAAGAGTGACTAGAGATTGGAATCCAAGCTTCTCCAAATTTACAAGAGGTAGTCTCCCCTCTTGTTAATAACAAAATCTTCAAATTTTAGTTCGGTCCTATTGACACTCAAGGTCAAGCACAAGGCATGGGAGCATGTCAAAGAAGTGGACACACAAGAAGAGGGAGCATGTAGGGAGATCAAAGAAGTGCATGTCAAATTTTGATAAGAATTCCTTATAAAAACAGTGATTTTCATCAGTATAACGATTGTAAATATCATTTCACATTTTTTGCAACTCCATTTTGTTCAATCCAAGGAGTCCTCGAGCTTGAGGAGTATTAAAAGTACCTATATATCAATTTTCATAATTTTTTGACTCCGTTCAAGCTCCTCAAATAAGCCCTAGAACCTAATTTTTAACTAGGCCAGACATTACGTCTGGACAGGGCCAAAACTAGTAAAAAAACTATAAAAAGAGCAAGAGAACTCATTTTTGGGGTTAGCTAGTTGGAGAATGACCTTATTCTTGAGCATTATAAACTTTCTTTGAGCTTGCTATGAGAAGCTTCCATTGTTCCTATCTTTCCTATCTTACATTGTGTGCGTGTGTGTTTGTGTGCATGTATGTCCTTGTCACTCACATTTGCTCACCACAATCACTCACAATCTTCATAGCCTCCTCACATCTCCACGGATTGACAAGTAAAGGAGGTGGTGCTCACTCTTGGGCTACACCAAATTTTCGTGCCGTTGTTGGGGAGTGTTGCTCAAGGACGAGCATTGTGATGGTAAGAGCATAGATTTGTGACATTGGAAGGTAAAAAAGAGTCATTCTTTGTTAATTTTCTCATCTTTTTTCTCTCCAACTTCATCATCTTTATCATCATCATCATCACCATCTTGAGTCATCTTCATCTTCATAAAAATTTTTGTTTTGAACTATATATTCCCCATTTCACCTCATTTCTCATTCATGGGTGTGCAACAGAGAGAAAGAGAGGCAAGGTGCAAGTTTTTGTGATTTTTGTGACCTCTGTGCAACACATAGGCCTCAGTGCTGAAATTCGAAGTTCTCGCCAAAATTCTTAGAAAAATGCGATTCTGTGGTGAGAATCGTGATTGTATGAAAAATAATTTTTTTATTTTGAAAATCGCAATTTTTTTAGTATTGGAATTTCTTGCCTGAATTCACTCTCAAAATCACAATTTTCAGGTCATTCTCAAAATCGTGATTTTTAGCTCATTCATAAAAAAACACGATTTTTAGGAAAAACATGATTTTCACAAAAAAAAAAACACAATTCTCATGCAAAACAAGATTTTTAGGTCATTCTCAAAATCACGATTATTAGCTCATTCTCACAAAATGCGATTTTTAAGAAAAAAACATTATTTTCAGGTAAAAAAACATGATATTCACGAAAAACAAGATTCTCAAGAAAAATGTAATTTTTTGGTCATTCTCAAAATTGTGATTTTTTTGCGATTCTAAAAAATGTGATCGACAATCAAAATTGCAATTTTTAAGTCATTCTCAAAAACACAATTTTCAAGTCATTCTTGAAAGCGCAATTTTCAGGCCATTCTTAAAAAAAAAAGTGATTCTTAGTCAAAATCACAATTTTCATGTTGCCTGAGCATCACGATTCTCAGTCAAAATTGTGATTTTCAGGGTGTCTCAAAAATGCAATTCTCAGTTAGGATCATGATTTTTAAGTTGTCTTAGTATCACGATTCTTAGTCAAGATCCTGATTTTTTGGATAGTTCAACAAAATAGAGATTTTTGCGATTGTTGAAGATCGCGATTTTCAGTCAAAATCGTCATTTTCTCATAACATCGTGTTTGCTTATTATGACACCGAGGACCCTGATTTGACATAACTTTTTCATCCAAAATCTGTTTTTTTGAGCTCTAGAGTACGTCAGAAAGCTTGTTTCGAATCCCACATGGCCTCAATTATTTTTCTTAAAAATAATGCATAGATTTTTGGATAGGCTAATTTGAAGTTGACCCTCAAGTGCGATTAGGAAGCATAGGGGGCCCCAAAGGATTTTGAGCAATACAAAGGAAAAATGGGTCTTTAAAAATGCTTGAATCAAACTATCTATCAAATAATTTAGAGGTAAAAGCTTGATCTAACCTTGGGACTTTTACAGGTCTATTGAGAGTCATTCAAAGGTGTTAATGCAACGTGGCAAGTGCATTGCAAGCTTAGGAACATGTGTCGTGAGCATTCAAGTGTGATCAAGGGAGAAGCGACTTGAGGTTGTAAGCATTCTTAACCCCCTCAGTCAATTCTTAGCAACAAGGTTGTACTCGGGAAATTTTGGACTCTTAACCAAGGCATATGAACCTTAGATCAAGTAGACACCTATGTTGAGATAGACAAAGCATCAAATCATTTGAAGTTAGTATCAATCACACAGCTAGATCATGGGCATAACAACTTAGTGATTATCCCTACATGCCAAGTTTGGAAACAAGTGATTCAAAAAGTCTTTAAGCATGGAGAGACCCATAGGTAGCTCAGGCACTACCTATTTACAGACACCAGAAGGTCCCTATAAAATACAATTGGAGTATATTAGGACCAATTGATTAGGTGCACACATCTATGAGGATGATCTGAGGTGATCAGTTGTCCAACTCAAAAATCCTGATCAACCCTTTGGACTTGAACACCTAGTGGTCAAGTTTGAAGAGGGTTCATACATTGATAAGCAAGGAACCATGTATGTGGTTACCACCTTACCAGAGAGGACAAATGAGTTTGGAAATTTCATTCCCAAGAATGACATAGGAGACCTAGAGCAAGGAGACCTAAGACGAGAACCCAAGACTCCTCGAGGAAAATCCATCTTGACCAGAGTGATTACTGCAGAGGTGGATTCCCCAAGACAACAAAAGCATAGATGTATTCTTGAATAGAGAAATTGAGGAAGCTTTTTAGAGATTCAAGCCAAATCAACTTAGTAGAATAGGCAGAGTCACCACCTACGAGTTCAAAGATCCTGAGATATAAGGCAAAATTGTCTATCTAGATAACACATCCGAGAGAATGTTCTTGGTAATAGAGCATGGTAGGCATGCATGCACTTGGAAGGGAAAATTAACTTTCCCTCCACCAAGGTCTAATGTTTCCCATGGCCTCTAAGGTGTACTTATACTCATAAAGTTAATCTTAATTTTGAATTTCTTCTACTTAAAAGTGTTCCTACACTTTAGCTATTGATTGATTTGATTCCACCCAACAATTAGTTGTGTTTCTTGGCTCCTAGCACCACGAGATTCCTTCAACGCTTTTCCATTTACTTTTATCCAATGAGATAAAACTCATGACTTTTACAAGAGATGTCCATATGCTAGTCTTTAGTGACTCCAATGTAGATGTGAGAAGTCCTATCCATTTGATCAAGCATTTAGGCTTGCCAAATGTACCAATAGCTCCCTCTTAAGCCTAAGATGCTTGAGTCTTCAATCCTTTGGTATCTCTTGTAATCCAATCGTGGATTTGAACCTATTTAATTTTCTTCCATCCAATGATTTGTTCATCATATCTGCACATTGCATGTGAGTAGATACATAGGAGAGTTGTATCTCTTTACTTTGAATCTTTTCCCTAACAAAATGATAATGGACTTCTATATGTTTAGTCTCGGCATGAAAGATAGGATTACAAACTAGATGAAGTGAGCTCATATTCTCTCCAAATATGTATGGAGTGCCAAAATCCAACCCTAAATCTATGTATAGGGTCTTTATCCACATAGTTTCTTGTGTTGCATTTGCTAACCCTCTATATTCAACTTCAATTGATGAGAGAGCAATTGTAGGTTTCTTCTTTGAAGACCAAGATATGAGCTTTGTACCCACAAATGATATATATCGTGATGTGCTTCTTCTATCATCTTTGGAACCTACCCAATCTGCATTAGTAAAGATCTTTGAATAGCTTTACATTCAAATCAGATGTGTAGGGGTAATATTAACCTTCATTAATTGTTCCTTTCAAGTACTTCAATATCCTCTTTGTTGCATCCATGTGAGGTTTCCTAGGAGTCTGCATGAATAGTCTAAGCACACTTACTCCATAGCAAATATCAACCCTAGTTAGGGTAGCATAGTTTAAACTCCCAACTAGGCCTTGATAGCTTGTGATGTCTTCTATAAGTTCTCCTTCATGAGCACTTAATTTGAGGTTGACCTCCATAGGCTTACCTACAACTTTATCTTCTTGCATTTTGAACTTTGCAAGCATGTCCTTTATATACTTGCTTTGTGTAAGAAACATCCCTTGATCTGTGTAGACTACTTCCAATCCAAGGAAGTAAGTGAGTAATCGAAGATCACTTATCTTAAACCCCTCCTTCATTTGGGCTTTGATTCTTCTAATCCCATAAGCACAATTACATGTAAGAATTATATAATCTACATACACACATAATTATATTCCTTCATATTTACTTTTCTTGATGAAAAGTGAAGAGTCTACTTTGCTTGATTGAAATCCTTTGTCATGCAAGAAAGTAACTAGTCTATGGTTGCAAGCTCTAGGAGCTTGCTTCAAGCAATATAAAGCTTTCCAGAGTTTGCACACATACTCAAGATGTGATTCATCTATAAATCCAAGAGGTTGTGCCATGTACACCTCCTCTGAAATCCAACCACTCAAGAATGCATTTTTAACATCCATCTGATAGATTTTCCAATTCTTTGAGGCACCTACACTCATTACTTTGATAGTAGGCATCTTTGCCACAAGAGAGAAAGTTTCTTCATAATCTATACCTTAGCCACAAGCCTTGCTTTATACCTATTTATTGATCTATCTGAGTTCTTCTTTACCTTGTAGATCCATCCAGATCCAATGATCTTCATGGATGTCTTCTTGGGAACCAATTCCCATGTCTCATTCTCTTGAAGATCTTCTATCTCTTCTTCCATGCTTCTCTCCATTCTAATTTCTTCTTAGCCTCTTCAAATGTTGATGGTTCTTTTGAGTTGATATCCTAAGCAATATAAATTGAATGCTTTGTGATAAAAGAAGTGTAGAATTTGTATCTTTCTAACTTCCTTTTTTCCCTAATTGATCTCCTTATTGTTGTTAAAAATGTTCAAGCTTCAATTGTGAAGCTTAGCTTCAAGTTTGCACTTCATTAGTAGCTTGCATAATCTATTTTCACTTAGCTTTAGTTCTCTCTTGTGTAGAGCATGTGAATGACCTTTTATTTCATTTAAATTGATACGTATCTTATAAGTAAGCTTTAGAAAATGAAGAAGTAGGCTGAAAGCTTACGTGAAGCATCGTTGCCCTAAGAAAGTGCTAGCACATGACGTTTCATAAGCCAACCAATCAAATTATCTACCTAACCTCAAATGTCTACTTTGGGGGCTGATCAAAGCTGAAAATGAGGAGCAAATTACACACTAGATTGAGAGATTCTCTCTCTCCTATCTACCTTACCTCTTCAGCCCACTCAAGAGCCAATGCTCACACTCTATGTAAAGAGGAATGCAACAAACTAATTCCTTGAACTCCTCTTAGCAATAGGAGTATCCATATTGTCCTCCTTGTCATTGTGATGAGTGTTAGAACTCTTCTCATTGTGTAAAGAAGCATTGGCTACCTCCCACACACTATGGAGTGATATGTGATTCATATTTTCATTGTAGAGTTTTGATCATTAAGCTTTATGCTAGTTACATAATCTCTCTCTCTCTCATTGTTCATTGAAGGAGTATTGGATTCTAATTGTGGTTTTGGGAAGTCCAATATACGTGCTTTTAGGTTTAAGTGGAACTTCGAAATTATCATTCTTGGTGTGAATTTTATGAGCATGCAAAGTAGAGGTACTAAGCATTGTTTCCAAGACTCCCACTTAAATCTCAAACCTGATGTAAATCTCAAATCTGACTCCCACTTAGAGGTAATTTGCAAAGGGTCTCAAATTTGATGTAGAGATCCAAATTGGATAATCTTTATTGCATATCAAAGTCTATTGAATTTAATTTCAATTCCAAGTTTAATCACTCAATTATCATGTTTGATTTGAACTTTATGAGTGTTCAAAGTAGAGGTACTAAGCATTGTTTCTACGGCTCCCACTTACAGAGAGGTAATTTGCAGAGGCTTTCAAATATGATGTAGAGGTCAAAATTGAGTAACCTTGATTGAATACTAAAGCTCATCAAATTTTATTTCTGTTACAAGTTAAACCACTAAATTTTCATGTTTGGTTTGAATTTTATGAGTCTTGAAAGTAGAGGTACTGAGCATTCTTTCCAGGGCTTCCACTTACATAAGAGTAGCTTGTAATAGCTTTAAACTTGTATGAGCTTCCTGAAAGTAATCTAAGAACTCCATTGCTTCTCACTCTTTGTCTTGCCTTATGTGCGTGTGTGTGTGTATGTGTGTGCATGTTAGTGTGCTTCTCACTCACGCACTTGTGCCTTCACTTGCTCGAGGTCATCATACCATCCTCACGTCTTCCCGGATTGACATTAAAGGAGGTGCTACTCATCACTGAGCTACACCAAATTTTGGCGCCGTTGCCGGGGATCGAGCTTTGAGGACGAGCGTGTGATGGTAAGAGTAGAGTTAAAGCGTTGGAGTTATAGGTATTTTCTTCACTTTTATCCATTTCCTTTTGTTTTCTTCATCACCATCATCATCATCACCACCTCCCACCTCTATCTCCATCATCACGAAAAAAATTCAGTTTTTGACTATATCTCCTTTCTCCTTTCATTTCCCTCATTTCACTTGTGAGAGAGAGCGAGAGAGCGATATTGTGTGTGCTGTTTTTGCATGTTTCTTGAGCTGTCTTGCAGGTACATGCTGCATCATCTTCTCCAGCACTCTGCGCAGGTACGGAAATCTTGGCAACTGTCTCTGTGTCGCCGACCTTTGTCAATCGCGACCGACAGAAAAAATGTTCCAATTGCCAAACAAAGTACAAAACCATGACCTACAGGCCTAGAGCTTCCCAAAACTGTGTTTAGATTTTTGAAATTCATCAGATTTCTGTCAATCGCGATCGCTCTATCAATCGCGATCGCTCTATCAATCGCGATCGACAAACCACGATGGACAGACCTGTCAATCGCGATCGACCAGATAATCGCGACTGACAGCACACGACGGCTCTGTCAATCGCGACTGACAGAGTCAACGACCGATTGACCACGACGGACAGATCATACGCGTGACACGTGTCAATCACGATCGAGTCATCAATCGCGATTGACCCATCAATCGCGACTGACAGCCACGACGGCCCTGTATATCGCGACCGACACAATCAACGATTGTTTGACCACGACGGACAGACCCTCGCGACCGACCTGTCAATCGCGATCGACCCATCAATTGCGACTGATAGAGTCAACCCTTCGACCACGACTGATTGACTTTTCGAGCCACGTGTCAATCGCGATTGACCCATCAATCACGATTGACAGCCACGACGGACCTGTCAATCGCGATCGACACATCAATCGCGATTGACCTGTCAATCGCGACTGACAGAACTTGCGAACGCGATAGAAGGGCAAATTTGGCCAATTTTTTAGGGCAAAGAATAGGGGGCTAATTTGGTCAATTTGTGAGACAAACACTCGGGGATAGCATTGCATGTTGAGGCCGCAACCCAAGTAATTCAAGAATTCCTGTCTGCCTGAGTAAACTGTTTTGAACCCTGTTTTAGCACCTAAACCCTGATCGGACATAACTTCCTCATACTAAATCCAATTGCTGTGATTCTTGTTTTGTTGGAAAGCTCGTGGGAAGTACAACCAAAACTTCCACTGGTTATGTGAAAATTAAGATCAGGATTATTAGATAGGGTTTTTTGAAGTTAACCATACCCCGAGGTAGGAAAACTGAGGGATCCTTGGGTTTGTTTTCCATAAAGGCAAAGGATAATTTGGTCTGTGAGTTACATGCATGAAAGTGGTCTAGTGTATCATTTGTATTTAAGTCTGGAGCTAATCTTGGGACTGATGCAGGTCTATTGAGAAGCAATTGAGAGCATCCAAGCAAGGGCTTTGTGCAAGCTTGAGAATCAACTTCTCAAGCACTAAAGAACAAGGATCAGCAAGAAAGGTCGGAATATTCTCAACTCCCTTTGTCAATTTCTAGCTGAGGCTAAGAACGACTAGAGGTAGGAGTAAGTCAGAGCGACGATAGGCAATTATCAAGTTGAAGAATACCTAAATTTTCAAGTGCAAGCTAAGGACATAATCTTTGTGCTGTTGAGAACTTCAAAGGAAAAGAACTTAACGTGGAACGATCAACTTCAAGTGCGGAACTACACTCAAGTATACCTTACGATGTGATATCAGACAAGAATTTTAACACGGTAATCCACTAAAAAGAATCAAGTAACTGATACAAAAGGACTTCGCAACGAGGTTGTACTTGGGCAAATTTGGGTGATTCAATTAGGCTTATGAACCTTAGATCAGGGCGACATCTAGGGAGAGATAGACAAAGCCTTAGGTCTTCAGAGGCCAGTGTCAACCACACTGCTAGGTCTTGGGCCCAGCAGTTGAGCCACCACTCATACTACCCTAGTTCTGAGACTAGTGAATCAGAAATGTCTCAAGGCATGGACCGTCCTACGGGAAGTTTAGGAGTGCCATACTTGCACAGGGTAGAAGGCCCATATAGGATGCAGCTGGAATACCTTAGGACCAACCGATTGGGTGCTAGCATCTATGAGGACGGCCTAGGAAGATCTGTGGTACAGATTAAGAATCCTGACCAATCCATTGGACTAGAGTGCCCAGCTGTCAAGTTTGAAAACGGAGCGTACTTAGACAAGGAAGGGACAATATATGTAGTCACCAGTCATCCAGAAAGGACTGATGAATTTGGGAATGTAATCCCAGAATCGGACTTAGGTGACCTAGAACAGGGAAACATGGGTGCAGAACCTAGGACCCCCCGAGGCAAATATGTTCTCACTAGGATTATCACACCAGAATGGGTTCCACAGGACAACAAGAGCATAGATCTGCTTCTGAACCGAGAAATGGACGAAGCCTTTTGGAGGTATAAATCTCATCAGCCAATTGATATAGGAACAATCATGATCTATGAGTTTAAGGATCCTGATAACCCAGGCAGAGTGACCTTCTTAGATCACGCTTCAGAGAGGATCTTTGTGGTTACAGAAAATGATAGGCATGCTTACGCTTGGAAGGGTGAGTTTATTTTCCCCCAACCAAGATCTAATGTGTCCTATGGTCACCATGGAGCGGGAACATCTCAAACACATGGAACTCAAAGAGATAGAAGTAGAGACAGACCAGAGGTAAGCTTTGCCAACCCAGGGAGCAGAGAAAGAACGAGGACGGAAACAAATACAGTGGAGCCTGAGGTATTTAGAGCTCACAGGAATCAAAGAAATGCGGATGAGTTCCCTCTACCACGACCTAGAGAGCACACAAGGACTTTGAGACCGACTCAACTAGTTAAGTCCATGAAGAACTACTTCGATGGCATTGGAGATCCATACGATCATGTGGCAGAGTTTAGGCAAGTTTTGAGAGCTGAACAAGTGGAGGATTTATTCACGCAATATAATGCCTTTGGTCTAACCCTTAATAACACTGCCTTGACATGGTTTCAGCTACTAAACGAAAGGCAGTTCAGGAGCATAGACCAACTCCTAGAGGCTTTCATTATTGAATTCTCCAAGAGTGGCATAAGACATAATACCTCCTCGCTGATTCACAGCTTCAAGCAAACCCCTCAAGAAACCGTGAGACTTGCAGGAAGAAGATTTAGGCAATATCTTGAAAGATGCCCTGTTGCGGAGCTCCCCACACCAGCTAAGCAAGTGGCTTTATTCTTGGACGGATTGCTAAGTACCAAATTAAGATCATATGTGTACTTGAAGGACCCTAGGACTATAGAAGACTGTGTACGTATGTGCATTGACATCGAGGATAACCTAGGGGAAGAACTAGAGCTTTCCAAAATCTACAAGGACTCAGATGGTGCCTCTAGCCTCTCTTCCACGCAAGCCACATCAATTGAGGAACTTGCAGAGAAAGTAGCTCAAAAACTAGGTGTCTCTAGTAAGCAAATTCCTAGATTCGCCCCAGTCAAAAGGTGCTATACTTATGGAGGCAACCATATGGCGAATGTCTGTCCCATTACGGCTCAACCCCAAGTGAATCCGAGTAGCCAATACTGTACCATAGAACGGAGATACACAAATCACACAGCACAAGACTGTCCATACAATAAGCAAGCAATTAGGCAACCCTACCCTCAGCCATACCCTCAGCAGGGAAGATACCAGAATCAGTACCCACCGCAGCAATATGCTAGGCCTCAACAAACCTACCAACCCCAATACCAACAAAGGCCTCAGCCTGTGCTAGCACAACAACCCCCTGCCCCAGCTAATGTAATTCCGGTCAAGTACACAGCAACTGAGGAAAATTTGAATAGAGCTATAGTACCAGTAACACCACTGCTTTTAGAAAGTGACCCGAGCGATCATAGCTTTGATTCTACTCACATTGATAGCCCCCAGGCTTACTACATGAAGTCTCCTGAACATGGTGAGTCCTACTATAGTGAAGAGCCAAATGAACCTAGTTGGGAACCGGAGTACACAAATGTAATGTATACAAACCCTAACTCAAGACCCCAACCTAGGCAGGTAAGACCTCCATTCCCAAGAGGACCGTGCTACAGATGTCAGGGAGATCACCTCATTCATGATTGTCCCTTACCTCCACCTACACAACCCCAGTCAGTGACAATTCAGGGCTTTTGCCAAGAGTGTGGAAAGGAGCATCTCTTACGAGATTGCCCAAAGAACCCCAATAATATGCCGAAAATCACTCCTATCAACGTTATTGGGTTAGTGGTAGACTCCACAGGGAGTGTGACTACCACTGCACCAGTACAAGTAATCACTAGAGCCCAAGCCTTGCAATAGAACCAAAGCGTAGGCCAGGAAAAGAGCCCAGATGTTAGTGAAACTGAGAGCATAACCAAGAAAAGGACTAGAGCTGGTGAGATAGTCGCGAAAGAATGAAAAGACAATGGGCAAAAAAGATGAGTGAACTTGAGGAAAGCCTCAGAGAGACAAAGGCCAGGATAACTGAACTCACATCTCAAACTCCCTCTCTCACTACCCCACCACCACCATTCCCATCTCCATCCGAACCGCCACCTTCCAACCCACCTCACCTAATCCCACCACCCCCTAGAGTAGGATCAGTCCTAGCAGATCCCACTCCCGAGGACATTAATATGATGCTTAAAGCATATCAGGCCAGAGTCCAAGAAGGGCCAAATGTAACTGATCATGAAAAGTGTTACCCTAGAGCAGAGCTAGAGTTAGAACGAACCAAAATTTGTGCCAAAATGGTGGAATTGGCTCAGACCATGTTTGAAGCCAGTCGCCTATTTAACATCTCTATTTCAACAAAGACACAGTTGCACTTCGATGGACTGTTAGAAAGAATAGAGAAGCTAATTGCACAATCAGAAAAGGAACCCGCTTCTCTACCTAAGGACAAGGCAAGCGAAAGAGCAGGTCTTCCTGCCCAGAAAGCCTATGTGCCTGAAGCCTATGTGCCTAACTCTACGGAGCCAGACACATCATCTTCTATGAATCGATTCACACCAGAATTCCTACGAGAGATTCAAGAAGACAAATGGGCTAAAGAAAGTGAAGTACCTCCTCCCATTGAACTGGTGGATGATGCACACAACCAATTCGCACAAGACATCCCATCCATTTATGAGGAGCAGGAGAGCACACACTCTCAGGAAAGACTAGACTTTGAGTCTAACTCTCTACAAGAATTACCCCACTTCACAGGCCCATGGGAAGCTAAGTCTACTTGTATGAGAGCACCCACGGTCATAGTACGAAATGAGGACTCAGTCTTACCTAGGAACACAGAGGTAGTGAAAAACCCTAAAGTGCAGTGCAACCTCAAGTTAGAAGAGCTACTCAAGGTTAGACCTGAATTATGGAAACATGTCGCCAAACAAGTACCAACGATAGTGAAACCTCATTCCCAGGTAGGATCACATAGGACAGTGCCAGAGATACTAGATAGGAGACATGTGTGAAGGTGAAGAAGGGAACACCTATCTTCCCATTACCTACCAGGGGTACACCACCAAGGCAATTTTGGACTCAGGTGCAGGAGTTGCAATTGCCACCACTTCCCTATGGAAGCGTTGGGGCAAGCCAGCACTCAGGCCCACAAGGATGAAATTGCAAATGGCCGATGGTCACATAGAGAGACCCCTAGGATTGTTAGAAGGAATAACTCTTACCACGTGTGGTGTCGAGTTCGAGCATACATTTGCTATATGTGACTTTAGCAGTCAACTTAAACCTAAGATGTGGACTTCTTCAGGTGTGGGTGAATCAGACTAGAATTACAGTTGAGTTAAATAATGGAGCACTCAAGGGACTAGAAAAGGCACAGACTCCTGGTCCTTCCAGGGGTACACATGAAGTTGACCATGCTGTTCTTGTCCAAAGCTATGTGATGCAGAGGAATGGAGATCTCAAAAAAGAAGTCAAGACCTCGACGGAACTCCCTTCTTTTCCAAAGGCCAGAAGGAGGCAGCAACTAAGGGCAGAGCAATTACTGAAGACTATCTATGCGGGAGACCAAAAGAACGTGCGAAGCAGAACAACTCAGCTAGTGAAACAAATGTGGGTGCAAAAAGGCAAGCTGCCGACTGTAGCCAAGTCGCGACAACTGTCTCAACTTCCTATTAGTAATCAACGACATGATACTAATAAGAGGACTCCTAAAACCTCTGCTGAGAAAGTGAAATCTATCTGGGTGCCCAAGAAGTCGATGAAGGCTGACCCACAATCAAGACAAATTTGGGTGCCTAAGGCTTGCTTGCCGGCTCAACTAGTCCCACACGATTCACATCATACACGACAGGGTTCACTCGCTCATGCAGCTGCCACCCACTCTTGTCTGATACACTCGAACACACTGCCACCTAGAAGCACGCACAGACTCACGCGTAAATGGGTCTCAAAGACACATCACCCCCAAGCAGGATTACTCATGCAACCCTCCCGAGTCTCCACAAAACCAAGACCAAAAGCCATCCATGGTGTTTGGCAACCTAAGACTTGTAATAAACCCCCTGACCCCAATTTGTGAATTCATCTCCAGTTACTAACTGCATCAGTCACACGCTGCATCTTTCCATCTAGCTCCTAGGACTATCCATTCATTAACTACACACACAGTCATCAGGCACTTACTAACCCACTAACCCATTACTCACATCACAATAATACTGTAACGGGGGCAACACGCGTTCTATCTTGTCCCTTACAATAGTAACGCATGCTTTGTATTCTCAACAGAACCAGCTCGCAAGCAATAACGATGGTAGAAGTTGGAGGCACCAGTTCCCAAGCAGGGTCCAGCGCACAGATTGTGGACATTGAAACCATTCTTCTGGAACCGCCACTCACCGAAAGGCCTCAAGAACTTCAAGCGGTGCATGTCCTTCCTATCCAGGACCCTCCTCAGGGACACACTTCTCAAGTGGGGAAACATGCTCATTGGTTTAGTGATGTAGCAGGGCCATTGGGTGACGGCACCTACTTCTGGGAAGCAGAAATTGAATTTAATGGCAAATGGGGACGCTACCACTTTTTCACTCAAGAACTCGAGAACTATCAGAATGCAGACGTAATGCGATCAGTTTGGACCAAGGCAGGCCTGGATAGATATTTCAGGGCACACTTGCCTAAATCTGATTTTCTACGCTGCTCCTATTTCATAAGTACCATAACTCCTAGCAGGGTCAAGGGAGGCGATAGTACTTTTGTACTACCATCATTGTTGCCAGGACACGAACTCAAGAGATTCAAATTGACCCTCAATCTGGTACGGGAAGCATTGAACATGCAAGGTATGCACATTCCCACCGAGAAAGAAACAATGGTCCCGGGTAGGATGAAGCATAAAGATCTCAATAAATTGAAGGACATGGTGGCAATGACGCCCACCATTGCTCTCCACTTACGAACCGTTATGCAACATTTTGCTTTCCCCGCACAAGAACGATTCACCATGCCCCCTAAGAAAATTTGGTTCAGCTTATACTTGGCAGAAACAGAGAACCTCACCCTCAACATACCGCACTGGGTCATCGACCAGATACACCTAGCCCATCAGCGCTGGAATAAGAAGCAGAAAAATGTACTTCATGGCTGTTGTGCCCTAACAAGAATAATTTACAGATGCCTAGCATATGACGTGCCCATTCAAAGAGCACTAGTGTGGTCTAGGGCCCAAGAATTCCAAAGGCGACTATCAACAGCGGGTCCTCCCTCAAAGAAGATGAGAGGGGGCGTCCAATTACCATGTGCTCAACCAAGGGGAGCCACGACCACACCTGAAGTGACTCCTCCTCAAACTAGGCGTGTTCGGCCATTCACCATTTGTCTTCCCAGACTAAGTACAGAAGGACCCAACTTGGTGTTTCCCCCCATTCCATCAGATTTGGAATTTCCATAGGGATTTACTCTCAATGACCTCACGGATGAAGAAGTTGCCAGGCTGATATACGAATCTAATCTTGAAACAGATGCGAACAGACCCAGGAACCACATCCCACCACAACAACACCAACCCCGACACAACCAGTCGTCGTAGACGTCGAAGGAGATGAACAAGAGGCAGGAGGAGAAGAAGAAGAAGCTGACGAAGAACAACATCAAGAATATGATGAACTCTTAGAGCTAGCAAGTGCCCCAGCATATTCGGCACAAATAAAAAGATTGTACCAAACCATGAAGCGAGTTCAGGAACAACACAAAATGTCACTTGAATCAGGCAAGGTGCTCATGAGCCAACTATTGACAGAGGAAGGCGTGGACGATATGTTTATCGAATCCATGAACCCACACGCAGAGGTGGTCGGCTTAGATGAAGCCATACATGCAGCCATGACATACATTAATCGATTCGAGAAGAGTGTGCCTGCCCGACCTATGCGATCTGGAAAACAAATACACGTCAATGTGTCAGAACCAGGAGGCCGCACACCAACAGAAGAACATCAGGAGGAACAACTCTCCCCACCCACCTCACCTCTCACTACACACTTCACCTCACCACCCGGCATGACCACGCCCTTTTCTACCGCTACCACAGTCATCATGGGAATTCCTCTCTCTCCCGGCATCCAATTCGGAGGTGTTTCCATGCCCACCTTCACGACACTCTTCACAAATATAACTTCCACCCCACCCACTGTCCCCATTTTTACAGTCACACACACATTTGACACAATGGAAACATCACCCGCTGTGCGTGTGTGTGTGTATGTGTGTGCATGTTAGTGTGCTTCTCACTCACGCACTTGTGCCTTCACTTGCTCGAGGTCATCATACCATCCTCACGTCTTCCCGGATTGACATTAAAGGAGGTGCTACTCATCACTGAGCTACACCACCAAGTTCAATGGTGTAATTACCATTTGCACTTTGGATCTTATGATTGTTTAAAGTCAAGGGTATTTGACAAAACTGGAATGTGGTGAAATTAAAGTAAGCAACTTGAGAAAGTGATTTATCTTAATCTAGAGAAGAAAATGGAATTCTTTCATTTGGGCTAGGTCAACTGAAACTAGTTGGGTTTCTCATACTAGTAAATCCAATAGAGATAGTCGCTTTCCAATGTTTAATGATAAGGTCACGGATCCATAGTAGCAAATTCAGGAAGATTCTAGTACCATCATTAAATTGCTCTTCATATATTTCTCCATGGTTTTTAAAAGAACATACAATCCAATCGCAAACTATGGTGGATGGAGCCAAATTATTAACCTTATGCTCTATTCAGATGGAAAAGGATGAACACACCAATAGACTTGAAGTAGCTGAAATTGAGAAATTACAAGCATAGGTTCTTGCACTTAGACAACAAAATTCTTAGTTGTAAGACAATTTGGTTGGTTGAGCCAATATCTTTGAAGAACAAGTCCAAAGAATGCAGACTAAAATTGATGATTGGGAAGTGCATATTGAAGAAAATAGTGAAAATCAGTAGGAAATGATGGAACACTTGAGGTGGTACAAGGTGAATTACAAAGAGTTTGTGCTATTTAAGATGATCTGCAAATTCAAGCTACAACATTGTTAGTAGAAAAAGATTCTTTGTCTTCTCAAATTGTATCACTCTTTGATAATTGTTGGCATCATATGGGAAGAAGCCAAGTATGGGCATGCATGCGGATCTAGAACTAAGGCAACCCATCAATTTTTTCCAAACCTTACATCATTATAAAAGTGATTCTCATCACTAGAAACCCTTGTAAATACCGTTTCATCTTTTTGTAGCTCCATTTTGTACAAGCCGAGGAGTCCTGGAGCTTGGGGAGCCTTAGAAGTAGTTGCCTGCCAATTTTCATATTTTTTAGATCTCGCTTGAGCCCTCAAATAAGCCCTGGAACCTAATTTTTAACTAGGCCGGACACTAGGTCTGGACAGGGCCAAAGCTAGTCATTTTTGGGGCTAGCTTCTGGTAGTTTTGAGCTTGTATGAGAACTTGGTTGTAATAGAAGTGATTTCATCGTCTTACTCTCTTTGTTCTTGCTGTGTGTGCGCGTGTGTGTATGTGTGTTCATGTTAGTGTGCTTCTCACTCACACATTTGTGCCATCACTTGCTCGAGGTCTTCATACCATCCTCACGTCTTCCCCGGATTGACATTAAAGGAGGTGCTACTCATCACTGAGCTACACCAAATTTTGGCGTCGTTGCCGGGGATTCGAGCTTTGAGGACGAGCGTGTGATGGTAAGACGTAGAGAGGACGCGTGGGAATGGTAAGTAGTAGGTAAATTTTTGATTTTTCTCCATCTCCATCTCCATCTTCATCTCCATCCTCATCTCCTTCTCCACCTTATATTCCCACTTCCAAATCATTTCCCTCATTTGCTTTGTGCAAGTTTGAGAGAGAGCGAGTGTGTGTTCTTGTTTGTGTGTGTTTTTGCATGTTTCTTGTAGGTTTCAGCTTCATCATCATCTCCAGCAAGCTCAGCAGGTACGGATTCTGTATGCGCAAACTCCGAGGCGTCGAGCTCGAGCTATCGCGACACACCGAAAAGTTGCCCCAATCACTATTCTGAGTGCACCACGACACTGCGCAGCCCTAGAGCTCCTAGGATCACTAGACAGAACAGAAAAATTCACCATATCCTGACCTATCACGACACCTCGAGGTATCGTGACACCTCGACCTATCGCGACACTCCGAGGTATCGCGACACCTCGACCTATCGCGACACTCCCAGGTATCGTGACACCTCGACCTATCGCGACACTCCCAGGTATCGTGACACCTCGACCTATCGCGACACTCCCAGGTATCGCGACACTCCCAAGTATCGCGACACCTCGACCTATCGCGACACTCCCAGGTATCACGACACTTCCAAGTATCGCGACACCTCAACCTATCGCGACACTCCCAAGTATCGCGACACCTCGACCTATCGCGACACTCCCAAGTATTGTGACACCTCGACCTATCACGACACTCCCTAGTATCGCGACACCTTGACCTATCGCGACACTCCCAAGTATCACGACACCTCGACCTATCGTGACACTCCCAGGTATCGTGACACCTCGACCTATCGCGACACTCCCACGTATCGAGACACTCCCAGGTATCGCGACACCTCGACCTATCGCGACACCCCCAAGTATCGCGACACCTCGACCTGACCTATCGCGATACATGGGCTTAACGCATAAAATTTTAGAGTGAATTAATTGAGTGAATTGAGGTATATTTGGGCTTAGTTTTGGACACATTGGGATAACATTAGAGCCTTAGGAGTGGGCAAAAGACCTAGAAACCAGGGAGGAATTTCCTGAACCCTGAGAGCCTGTTTTGACCCCTAAGTGCATGAATGGTCATAACTTCACCATACGAACTCCGATTGATGAGATTTTGGTCTCGTTTGGAGTTTTAGAACATGTATTTTTAAGTTGGCCATTCGGTAGAATTAGGTGGTCATAAGATTTTGGGGGTACAGTGAGTTACTCCAAGGGGGGCCTGTAATTGCTGATGTGTGTCAGTCAATCCATTGTGGTAAAGGAGCTATATTAACTTGAGAACTTTTGCAGGAACATTGTGTGCAAGCAAGGCATTCCAAGGCAAGCTAGCAAGGGTGTGTACCAAGCTTGGGAGAAGGCTTCCTGGGCTTGTGCAGCAGTCTGAGCAACCAGAGGATTGAGGTTGGAAGTTCTCTCAACACTCCTTTGTCAATTCCTAGCCTAGGCTAAGTACGACTTAGGTGTGGCAATTAATTAGGGCAACGTTAGGCACGAATCAAGTCCAAGAGAACTAATCAGGTAAGTGCAAGCATTAAGTAAGTCTTAAGTGCGAAAACCCTAAGGGACAAAAGTAAACTGGAATCGATCACTTATCAAGTGTGAACTTCACTTAAATATTCCTGACGACGTGATCTTGAACAAGTGCTTAACATATTAATCAACTAAAAAGAACAAAGTGATAAAATTCACCTGCAACAAGGGTGTACTTGGGACCAAGGGGGTAGATAAACCAGGCATATGAACCTCAGGTCAGGCAGACACTTAGGCCGAGATAGACAAAGCCTCAGATCTTCTGAAGCTAGTGTCAATCACACTGCTAGGTCTTGGGCCCAGCAGTTGAGTGATTACCCATACACTCCCCGATCAGAAACAAGTGATTCTGAGATGTCCTATAACATGGAGAGACCTGTAGGTAGTTCAGGGGTGGCTTATCTAGAAAAGCCAGAAGGACCTTACAAGACTCAATTGGAATACATCAGGACTAATCATCTAGGTGCTCGCATCTACGAAGACGACCTGAGAAGATCTGTGGTCCAAATTAAGAACCCCGATCAACCCCATGGATTAGAACACCCGGTAGTCAAGTTCGAAAATGGAGCATACCTAGATAAAGAGGGGACTATTTATGTAGTCACCACTCTTCCTGATAGAATAGACGAGTTTGGAAATGTGATTGCAATGACCGACATGGGTGATATAAAGCAAGGGAACTTAGAGACAGAGCCAAGAACTCCCCGTGGTAAATCCGTCTTGACCAGAATCATGAATCCAGAGTGGATTCCACAGGATAATAAAAGCATAGATTTGCTTTTAAACCGAGAAACCGATGAGGCTTTTTGGAGATATAAACCTGCCCAGCCTCAGGAAGTAAGTGCTCTCACAATCTATGAGTTTAAAGACCCTGATAGCCCAGGCAAAGTAACCTACCTAGACAATACATCAGAGAGGATCTTCGTGGTCACTGAGCATGGCAGACATGCCTACACATGGAAGGGTGAATTTGTTTTTTCCCAACCACGGTCCAATATGTCCTACAGTCACCAAGGAGCTGGCACCTCCCAGGCTCATGGAGCTCAAGGAGATAGAAGTAGAGATAGACCTGAAGGAAGCTTTGCCAACCCCCAGGGAAGAGAAAGAAGGAGAATAGGGACGGATAGAGAAGAAACCGAGAGATTTAGAGACCCAAGGAACCAAAGAAATGCTGATGATTTTCCTTTGCCAAGGCCGAGAGAACACACTAGGACCCTGAGGCCAACTCAACTGGTGAAGTCCATGAAGAATTACTTCGATGGCACTGGAGACCCTTATGACCATGTGGCAGAATTTAGGCAAGTCATGAAAGCTGAACAGGTAGAGGACCTATTCACACAATATAATGCTTTTGGTCTAACCCTTAGGAACACTCCCCTTATGTGGTTTGAACCACTGAACGAGAGGCATTTCAGAAACATAGACCAACTCCTAGAGGCATTTATCATTGAGTTTTCTAAGAGTGGAATAAGGCACAACACTTCCTCACTAATTCATAGCTTCAAGCGAACACCTCAAGAGACGGTCAGAATAGCAGGAAGACGGTTTAGGCAATACCTAGAGAGGTGCCTGATGCCTGAGTTACCCACACCAGCCAAGCAAGTGGCTTTGTTCTTAGATGGCTTGTTGAGCACCAAGCTTAGGTCATATGTGTATTTGAAGGACCCCAGAACTATAGAAGAATGCGTGCGCATGTGCATAGACATTGAGGATAATCTAGGCGAGGAGTTAGAGCTATCAAAAATCTATAAGGATTCGAATAGCTCTAGTAGTCTCACATCTGGTCAGTCCACATCCATTGAGGAACTTGCAGAGAAGGTAGCTCAAAAACTAGGTGTCTCTAGCAAACAAATTCCAAGATTTGCCCCAGTTAAGCGGTGCTACACTTGTGGAGGTGACCATATGGCAAATGTATGTCCCATTATGGCCCAACCCTAGGTGAATCCTAGTAGCCAGTACTGCACCATAGAGCGAAGGTACACCAACCACACTACACAGGACTGCCCATATAACAAACAAACTGTTAGGCAAAATTACCCTCAGCCATATCCACAACAGGGTAGATACCAGAATCAGTACCCACCACAACAATACAACAGACCACAACAACCTTATCAGCCACCTTATCAAGGGCAGCAGAGACCTCAACCAGTCCTAGTGCAGCAACCCCCTGCTCCAACCAATGTGATCCCAGTGAAATATGCATCTGCTGAAGAAAATCCGAATAGAGCCATAGTCCCAGTCACCCCATTGCTATCAGACAGTGATCCAAGTGACCATAGTTTTGACTCCACACATATTGATAGCCCACAGGCTTACTACATGCAGTCACCCGAGCATAACGAGTCATACTATTATGAGGACCCAAGTGAAAATAGTGGGGAGCCTGAGTATGCTAATGTCATGTACACAAACCCCAACTCTAGACCTCAACCTAGGCAGGTACGACCCCCATTTCCTAGAGGACCATGCTTCAGATGTTAGGGAGATCACCTTATACGTGATTGTCCATTGCCTGCCCCTACATAAACCCAACCAGTGACAATTCAGGGTTTCTATCAAGACTGCGGAAAAGAGCATCTCCTACGAGATTGCCCAAAGAACCCTAATAACATGCCTAAAATCACTCCTATCAACGTCATTGGGTTAGTGGTAGAATCTACGGGAAGTATAACTTCCACAGCCCCAGTGCATGTGGTCACTAGAGCCCAAGCCTTGCAGCAAACTCAAGGAGTAGGGCAGGAGAAGAGTTCTGAGGTTAGTGAGACAGAGAGTATAACTAAGAAAAGGACAAGAGCTTGGAGAGATAGCCGGGAAAGAATGAAAAGACAATGGTCACAGAAAATGAGCGAACTTGAAGAAAGCTTGAGAGAACCAAAGCAAAGATAAGTGAACTCGCATCTCAAAACCACTCTCACACCACCCCTCCACCACCCTTTCCATCTCCCTACAACCCATGACCTTCCATTTCCCAACATTCTAATCCTCCATACGTAACCCACCCACCACCCAGAGTAGGATCAGTCCTAGCCGATCCCACTCCTGAAGATCTAGACATGATGCTTAAAGCATATCAGGCTTGAATCCAAGAAGGGCCCAATGTAACAGATCATGAGAAATGTTACCCTAGAGCCGATCTAGAGATAGAGCGAACAAAGCTTTGTGCTAAAATGGTCGAATTGGCGCAAGCCATGTTTGAAGCCAATCGCTTGTTCAATGGCTCTAACCCCATCAGAACACCATTGCACTTTGATGGTCTATTGGATAGATTGGAGAGGTTACTTGCAAAGTCTGGAAAAGGAGCCACCTCCCAGGCTAAGGAGAGGGCAAGTGATAGAATAAGCATTCCTCCCCAGGGAGCTTATGTGCCTAACTCCACTGAACCAGACACCTCTTCTTCTATGAATAGGTATTCACCAGAGTTCCTGAGAGAGATTCAAGAAGAGAAGTGGGCAAAGGAGAGTGAAGTCCCTCCTCCCATTGAACTTGTGGATGACGCACATGATCAGTTCCCACAGGACATCCCTTCTATTTATGAAGAACAGGAAAGTGCCCACTCTCATGAGAGGTTAGACTTTGAGTCTAATTCCTTGCAAGAGTTACCACATTTCACAGGCCCATGGGAAACCAAGTCTACTTGCCTGAGAGCACCCACAATCATGATAAGAAACAAAGATTCAATCATACCTAGGAATACAGAGGTAGTAAAGAACACTAAAGTGCAGTGCAATCTCACTTTAGAAGAGCTACTCAAAGTTAAGCCAGAAGTGTGGAAACACGTAGCCAAACAAGTGCCAGACATAGCGAAATCGCGTTCCCAGGTAGGATCTCATAGAATAGTGCCTGAAATACCATTGGATAAGATAGGAGACATGAGTGAAGGAGAAGAAGGAAATACCTATCTCCCAGTTACCCATCAGGGATACACAACCAAGGCAATTTTGGACTCAGGTGCAGGAGTTGCAATTGCTACAACTTCCCTATGGAAGCGTTGGGGCAAGCCAGCACTCCGACCGACGAGAATGAAATTGCAGATGGCCGATGGCCATATTGAGAGGCCCTTGGGATTGCTAGAAGGCATAACTCTCACTACATGTGGTGTTGAGTTTGAGCATACTTTTGCTATATGCGACTTTAGCGAAAACCAAGCCTACGAGATGATTTTGGGAAGGCCATTTATGCGGCAATTGCAAGTGGTACAGGATTGGGGAACCAATTCCTTATACTTGCAACACTTAGGTGTTACAACCAAAGTCAATCTCAAGGATTACTCTCATAGAGACGTACCACCCATTCAATGGCATCCCATCCATAGAGCCAAGGATGACACGGAGTCAGTGCATTCCATAGGATCAGGGTCCTCATGGATGCATGAAGACACCCACTTATGGATGTGCAAAGTGGCAGTAGAAGAGGAGAAAAGAGAGAAAGCCAGAGAGATAGGTGCAAAGGAAACCCATAGATCAATCCAAGACCCGGCCTATGCACCCGTAATTTTCCCTGACGAAGAATTTGAGCCTCACGGCTGGGCTGAAATTTTAGCAACAATGGATGTAGCCATCAATGAAGAACAATGGACACCCCACTGTGATGAGGATGGCTATATTTAGTCTTTTCAATAGAACCGATCATGGGAGATGCAGTGTTAGAAGAATGTGAACCTAGCCCTGATGCATTTAAGGATGCAAGTGACTCCGACCTAGAGTCAATCATCATGGACCCACCGTTTGCATCAGAGGGAGAATACATCTATGAAGAGCTCATGAATGAGGTGAGATTAACCACATAAGTGACCACCAAGAGTGAAGGAAAGAAAAGAAAGAAGAAAGAAGCCACACCGGAGGAAGAGGAGTCCTTGTTTGAGGTGCCGGAACATTTCAAGAAGTATGAGATAGAAGATAGAAGAGTCATGGTAAGAATCCCTAAACGTGAGGCACAATCAAGAGAGGCCTATGATAGCAAGGAAACTACTAAGAAAATAGTTGTAGCCGTAGAAGGAGAAGAAAGATGCATCTACATAGGACATGACCTGAGAGAAGAAGAAGAGCAAGAGTTGATAACTTTGCTAAGGGAGTATCGAGATGTATTCGCTTGGAGCTACAAAGACCTGAAAGGTGTAGACCCTGACATATGCTCACATACGATCCCCATGACTTCAGAGGCTAGGCCCTTTAAGCAAAAGCCATACACACACAATGACAACTATGCGGCCAAGATCAAGGAAGAAATAGATCGCTTGGTTGAAGTTGGATTTATCTATGAAATTGAGCATACTGAATGGGTATCCCCCATTGTAGTGGTGCCCAAAAAGAATGGCAAATTACGTGTATGCATTAACTTGAAGAAGGTTAACGCAGCCACTATCAGGGATAGTTATCCGCTTCCTATCACCGAGCATCTATTAGAAAGGGTAGCAGGCAAGGAAGTGTACAACTTCCTAGATGGGTTCTCTGGCTACAATCAAGTAGCCATTGCACCAGAAGATCAGCATAAGATGGCTTTTGCCACAGAGTGGGGCATATTTGCCTTTCGGGTAATGTCATTCGGGCTTACCAATGCACCTGCTACCTTTCAAAGATTAATGTGTCACGTGTTTAAAGAGTTCTTGAGGAAGAATTTGGAAGTCTATGTTGATGATCTTTGTGCTCATTCCAACATTAGACAGACCCATATACCTGAACTCAAACAAATCTTTGATAAATGCTGAGAATATCAAGTCTGCCTGAACCTAGAAAAGTGTGTTTTCATGGTCAGGCAAGGCAAAATTCTAGGACACATAGTGTCTAAGAACGGCATATCCACTGACGAAGAGAACGTGAGAGCCATCGCAGAACTACCTAGGCCAAAGAACGTCAAGGAAGTACAGGCTTTCATGGGGCATTGTGGTTACTACCGCCGGTTCATTCACAAGTATGCTGTCATTGCAAAGCCCATGTACGGACTTCTGACTAACTTTGAGTGGACTGATGAATGTGAGAACTCCTTCAATGAGCTTAAACGAAGATTATGTTCAACACCAATCTTGACCACACCAGATTGGAATAAGCCATTCCATGTCCATGTAGATGCATCCAATTATGCAATTGGATGCGTGCTAGCACAACCTACGGGTGAAGGTAATATGGATCTTCCAATTGCCTATGCCAGTAGACAACTGAATGCAGCTGAACGAAATTATACCACCACTAAACGGGAGGGGTTAGGCATGGTATACGCAGTTAAAAAGTTTAGACACTATTTGCTTGCAAATAAGTTTAAATTTTTTACTGATCATCAAGCTCTGTTGTACTTGGTAAACAAGCCATGCAACACAGGCAGATTGGTAAGATGGTTCCTCTTACTAATGGAATACGACTTTGAGGTTGTGGTGAGGAAAGGCAAGACCCACCTGAGAGCAGATCATCTCTCAAGGCTCACATCAGGAGAGGTCCCACAAGGAGTATTAGATGACTTACCTTATGCTTACTTGTTTAATTTGGAAGTTGTACCTCAGTGGGCGAAGCCATTAGTGCCAGTATTGACATACGGGCCTAATCACCCGGTAATGCACACAAAAGATAGAGAGATAGTAAAAGCTCAAAAGTATCATATCTTGGCACGAAGTATGTACAAACATACGGAACAAGGAGTATTAGCCTGTTGTGTGGAAGAGGACGAGTACGCTAAGTGGTTGCAATTAGCACATGTAGGTGCATTAGAACAACACTATTCAAAACAACGAACTCTACAGACACTGAGGAGACTAGGAGTGCATTGGCCAACCATGGAAGTTGATGTCCATAGAATGTGCAAGGAATGCCCAATCTGCTGCACTAAACCACCAGTGGAACATGCCACTCTTTATTGAGTGTCTTTAGTGCCAGATTGGAGTGAACCATTAGTAGCCTTCTTGAGGACGAAAACATTCCCTCAAGATATGACTTTGGCCAGACAAAGAAGTTTGGAACAAGAAGCCTTGGATTACACAATCATTGGTGATAACTTATACAAACGTGGTAAAGATGGTTACCTAAGACTGTGTGTTCATGAAAGCGAATATCTGAAGATATTAGAGACTGCTCACCAAGGTGTAGCAGGAGGACACTTTGGACTAGATCAGGTGTTCAAAGCAATTTTGTTTGCAGGTCTTTGGTGGCCAACTCTTCACATGGATGCACATACCTATGTGAAGAGGTGTGAGGTTTGTCAACGAACTCAGTATCCCATACGCAAGGATGAGATGCCATTGAGACCTATGATGGGTGGACGTGCATTCTCTAAGTGGGGAATAGACTTTGTTGGTCCTATTAATCCCCCAGCTAATGGTTCACATGCTGAGTACATCATTGTGGCCACAGACTATCTGACCAATTGGGTAGAAGTGAAAGCCACTACAAAGAATGATGCTCAAACAATAGCAAAGTTCTTATTTGAAAATGTCTTCACTAGATACGGATTACCAATAGAATTAGTAAGTGATAGAGGCACACGCTTCTTGAATGAAGTCATAGAAAACCTTCTCCAAGAATTCTTAGTAGTACATAAGAAGTCTGCCCCTTATCACCCACAAGCTAATGGCCAGGCCGAGAGCACAAATAAGATCTCATGCAATGTGTTGACTAAATTGGTGAATAACAAACGCTCTGATTGGGACAAACAACTACACCACGCTGTTTGGACATATCGAGTTGCCTATAAAACGGTACTCCAAGCCACGCCCTTTTAGATGGTATTTGGCCAGAATGCAGTGCTACCATTGGATTTTTTGATACCTACCTTGAAAGTAGCACAAGAGCATGACTGGACAGGCCATGAACTCTCCTCTAGAGTCTTTGATCTTGAACGTTTAGGGGAGACACGATTGAGAGCTGCAGCAGGAATCTATGTAGCCAAGAAGAGGCAAAAGGCGTATTTTGATACACATGTGAAGGATAAAGGCTTGAAAGCAGGAGACCTAGTCCTAATCTACACATTGAAACAACATGCACAAAAATTAGAGAAAAGGGGCTATGGACCACTGATTATCAATAGGATCTCCAGAAGCGGAGCAGTACAACTAGCCACTTTAGAGGGCCACATACTACCAAGTTACATAAGCGGATGTAGAGTCAAGCTATATCAAGAACCCTTAACTAAAGAAATGCTCAATCGACTCAATACTGCAAAGAAACGTAAGGATGAGGAAAAGAGAATTCGAGAAGAAGGACAGGCTGAAGCTTTAGAACACATTCGACGAATGAAATTGAGAAGGTAGTGTAGAGATCAACCCATGACTGACGCCCATGAAGCTCTAGGTTATCACATGGCCATGTGCGAGGCTTCAAGTGAACTGGCCCGTAAGATAGTTGATCGACGACCTTTTGTGACCCTAGAAGTAGGACAAGGAGAGAGTGCAAGGACCGTGAGAGCTTTAATTGATTCAGGAGCGGCCACTAGTGCAGTTCGGCTTTCGTATTGCCAATAGTTGCAATTGGAGGTAAAACCCCTAGAAGCATATCTGATAGGATTAGGAGGTGTTGAAACCCCTTGCATGGGAGAGGTGGAACTTCCCCTCTACATTCAAGAGGTCCTCATGCCAGCAAAAGTACTAGTATGTGAAGACGAGGATCTTACCGAACCTCTCGTCCTGGGCCAAGACTGGATCTATGATCACGCAGTCAACCTCAACCTAAGAAGTGGACTTCTTCAGGCTTGGGTAGGCCAAAGCCGCCGTACGATTGAATTAGAAAAGCAAGCACTCAAACGATTAGAATAGGCACCAACTCCTGGTCCCTCAAGGAACCCACATGAAGATAATGTTATTCTTGTCCAAAGTTCTATGGTGCAGAGGATTGTCACTCTTGCCAAAGGTACAGAAGTCAAGGAGGAACTCCCATTTGTTCCAGAGAAGAATCTCAAGGGGAAGGCCCAGCAACACCTGACACTGAGGAGACCGATGAACAAGAAGCATGAGCACCAACTTCGGCAGTATGAAGTGCCTCGTGGCATGAAACAGATATGGATGTGCAAGGGGGAAAAAATCACGGCCCCAAAGATAGGGTCTCAAAAGAGCATCAAGCAAGCCACACTGTCAAGGACTAAAACGAAGGAGATCCCTAGTCAACACTCTAGGCATACCTTGTCTATTTGGGTCCGTAAGCGGTCAATGAAGGCTAGCCCCAATGCTAGGCAGATATGGGTGCCCAAGGCCTGCTTACGAGCCCAAATAGCTCCAACTCTAGTCACTAGCACAATTCAACACTCACAAGTCCTCTTGGCAAACAACTCAGGAACTCTACCTAAATCCCACACTAACCCACACTCAGTCAAACCGAGTAATGTCTGGAAATGGGTACCCAAAAGGTCCCAAATCCATCACAATCTTGTTCATAAATCTTTACCTGTCATTAGCTCTAAGAGCTACGAATCCTCTATCAAAGTTTGGAGACTTAAACCCTGTATCAAACCCCCAGTCCCAATTTTGTAAATCCATCCACTTTGATGTAGGTGCGTTCTGAGTACTTTGCATGTCCACAGTATGCATTTAGGAGTATACTAACCACTAACCACCACTTACATCTATCACGAACACTTCACCCTAACCACTAACCTTCTGGATTGTCATGTTAGTATTGTGAAGGGAACACCATTACATACTGTTTCCTATGCAACACTAATGTGCCTTTCTTCTTCTAGCAGATAAGCACCCGATTCCCATGGCAGCAGCAGCAGGCACAAGCTCTCAGGCAGGCACTAGCACTCAAAGCAATTGGGTTACCATGCCTATGGAGGCCCCACTGACAGCAAGGCGTGAAGAGCTTTTGAATGTGAGAAGAATTCCCATTCCGGATCCACCAAGTGGCCTGACAGAAAGAGTAAAGGGGCATTCTCATTGGTTCAATGAGATGCTAGGAGATTTGGGAGACGCAGATCATATCTGGGAATCCAAGTTGGAATGTGGAGGAGTGTGGTGGACCTTTTAGTTCTTCTCACGAGAATTTGAAGCATTGCAAAATGTTGCCCCTCTTCAAGATATTTGGCAAAAAGCGGGATTGCAAGATTATTTTAGTGCAGCCTTGCCTAGACCTGATTTTCTTCGGTGCTACTACTTGATTGCAACTCTCAAGGCGACAGGAGACAAAGATCATTCAGGCACATTCCTGGTGCCCTCTCTATCAAACCAGGAAGAAATGAAGAAGTTTGAGTTGAATATCACTTTAATCAGGGAGGCTCTTCAGATGTATGGCACCCACGTACCCTCCGATCGAGATCCTTTGATACCAGAGTCGATGAAGAACAACAAAATCAAGAAGTTGAAAGAGATGTGTGCCCTCACCCCCAACATTGCCATACCACTGCGGATGTGCCTTCAACACTTCGCATTTCCAGCGCAAGACCGGTTCACCCAGCCTCATAAGAAGATCTGGTATGGGTTATACCTAGCAGAGACCGGGAGCTTACCTATGAAAATGCCAGTATGGATCCTTGATCAGTTATATGAAGCATGCAAGCGAGGAGTGAGGAAGCCTACTTTGAATGGCTGCTGTGCCATTACAAGAATCATTTACAGATGCCTGGCTTATGATGTGCCAATTGCACGAGCCCTCAAGTACTCACAATTGGAATTCTTCGAGGTGCAGAAATCAGGGGTTCAACCCACTAAAAGAATGCGTGGATCACTTTCACAGGTTCTGATTCCTCGCGAAATTGCCACAGAGACCTCCTGTAGAGAAGAAGAACAAGTAGCCCCTTTCACGATCCATCTCCAAGGACTACAATCAGGAGACTTGGTACAACCCACTCCATCAGCCCCCCCACTACCCACAGATGATGAGTTTGCATCCATGGCTACATTGGCAGCAGATCCATCCTTTGACTTTGAAAGCTTCTTACAAACAACACACTTGTCTGAGAGTGAATTATTTTCTGACAATGACGGTCCCAGATCATCATCCCAAAGAGAACGGCCACAGAGTGAGGCAAGAAGGGTACATTGGGAAGATGAGGCACAACACACTCAGGCGGGAGGCACACATGAACAAGAGGAGATGCAGAGGAATGAATCTGAGGAGAGTGAGGAGGAAACCCCTACTTACACTGCACAACTTAAAAGGCTCTACAAAACAATCAAGCAGGTACAAAAAAGACATAAGCTATCAGAAGAGGCAAATGGAGCACTAGTGAACCAGATGTTGCAAGCGGAGAACGCGGATCCCCACTTTGTAGAATCATTGAACCTTTTAACGGAGACATATGGGATTATAGAAGCTATGTAGATCATGTTACATCGCAACCCTCCTCAATACGATCGACGAAGGATCGATACACGACCACGAAGGGGGAAGATGATTCAAATGGAAGTCTCTACAGCCCTCTCTACCACCACCCAAGAAGATGTTCACATGGCCAGCCCAACTAACATTGAAGAACCAGAGGTAAATACACAGATACCATCTCCACCATCACCTCCCATCCCGCCCTCCGAAACCCTCACTACCAGTATTCTTGAACAACCAGTAATAGCCATTAGTGAAACTATACCACACACCACCATTTCTCCATCCTGCCCTTTACGTCCATCCACTAGTTCCAGCCAACTTCTTGAACCCCATATAGGCCACCCCGCTGCCCAGCTTAAGGAACAATACAGATTATTGGAAGAAAACAATAAGGAGCTGTGTACTCTGTCCTCCCACCTCAAGGCACGGGTCAATGCCTTGGAGTTAAGTAATACAACATTACAACATGAAGTGACCGCCCTCCAACAATCGAATGCAGAGCTGGAAGCCAAGTATACGGAGACGGGTAAGGCTATGGAGGAACAACTGAGAGATCAGCTAGCCTGTAACGCACGGTTACAAAGAAACATGGCTCTACTCCGATGACACCTAGCTGCTGCCCAAGAAGAAAATAGGAGATTACAACAACAAAATCAAGACAACCTCGAAGCCGCCATAGAGAATACTCCAGGGGCACCCATTGACCCTGCTAGCTTCCGGGCCGTCCCTTCAGAAAGCATACAACAAATCTTGGAAACCTATGCCAACCTCTTAGAAGCACATGATCAGCTGGTTGACCAAGTAAAAGAGCTACAGAGATCCCAAGTGCCTACACCACAACCACCAGAAGCTAAAAAGATGGTCCATGCAGCCACTTCTCCAGAGCCCGAATCTTCAACAACCAATGAGGTACTTGAGCTACGACGACAAGTGGCAGAATTAAAGATCAAGTTGTTACAGTATGAACGACCCCCTTCTCCACTTGATCAACCACTAGAAGAAGAAGCAGTAATCATTCCAGTGGAGGAAACATTTGAAGACAACTATGAGCCTCAACCCCTTCCAGGAGGTAGAATCACGGAGGAAGGACAAGACACTTATGAAGAGCCCCCTTCGGCATGGATGAAATAGGTAGAAGAAATGGGGACAACTTAGGAGGAACGTATCTCCACTCGGATGCTGGCAATGAGGACCATTGAAGAAACCATACTTCAATCAGAGTATTTCAGACACCTGGCCCCTAGAAGACTGATAACTAGTTCTGAATTACAATATAAACCCTATTTTGTATTATTGGCCGACTACAACGCAGAAATCAAAAGAGTCACTAACAGGTACCCCACGTTCGCAACACAATTCGAACTAGAGGATATTCCAGAGGCAGCCAAAAAAGGGGCCATATTCCAACCCATCTGGAGGCAAAAGTTACTCGAAACCTATCCGGAAATGCTTAGAACATGGGACCACACTCCCATGCATTGGAAGTATAACCCTTGCTTCGGGCCTGTACAAAGGAGACGATCGTGGAAATCATTTGCTATAAAGGTTCGGAACAACGCAAATTGCAAACAATGGCTGAATTACCCCTCGATCGCACCACCAACAGGCACACCTACAGTAGCATATATGATAGCTACCATCAGACATTGGATGCCACTCCTCCACCCCATGCCAGATGTCGCTGCACAGATGATGCTCAAAATTTTGGACATGATACAAGTGGTGCTAAAGACTTTTGGAAATGTACGTAATATCCAGCCGCCAATTTTGGGCTTCATCAACGGTAACTATGACCTACTTTATGATATGAGCACAACCTTGAGCATACGAGTCGCTTATGCATGGCACACAAGAATCAGGTATCTCCCTGCTTGCTACAAGCAAACGTTTGATGACATGTTCACCACGGGGTTCTGGGAAGCACACTTAGAAGTGTTCGCGCCACGCCCAACCCACCTACTACAACTATTCGCATGTGAACAAACAATGCACTCAGAGCTCTACACCATGCCACAACCTGACATGCCTGGAGCAGTAAATTGGGATGCCCTGCAAAGAGATTTGGTCCGGGGACTATGGATTAAAGAACAAGAATTGGCAACCGACGTATTACAACAGTACATTGATCAAACCGTGGAGCAGAGGTCTATCAGAGGCGACAGACGCTAGGGGGGGGAGAGTGTTGGCATCATATGGTAAGAAGCCAAGTATGGGCATGCATGCGGATCTAGCACTAAGGCAACCTATTAAATTTTTCCAAACCTTACATCATTATAAAAGTGATTCTCATCACTAGAAACCCTTGTAAGTACCGTTTCATCTTTTTATAGCTCCATTTTGTACAAGCCGAGGAGTCCTCGAGCTTGGGGAGCCTTAGAAGTAGTTGCTTGCCAATTTTCATATTTTTTAGATCTCGTTTGAGCCCTCAAATAAGCCCTGGAACCTAATTTTTAACTAGGCCGGACACTAGGTCTGGACAGGGACAAAGCTAGTCAAAAACTATAAATAGAGCTAGAGAGCTCATTTTTGGGGCTAGCTTCTGGTAGTTTTGAGCTTGTATAAGAACTTGGTTGTAATAGAAGTGATTTCATTGTCTTACTCTCTTTGTTCTTGCCGTGTGTGCACGTGTGTGTATGTGTGTGCATGTTAGTGTGCTTCTCACTCACACATTTGTGCCATCACTTGCTTGAGGTCTTCATACCATCCTCACGTCTTCCCCAGATTGACATTAAAGGAGGTGCTACTCATCACTGAGCTACAATAAACTAAAACTGGATTTGATCAAACTTAACAGTATCAAGGGATTAGAGTTACAATTATAGGATGCCAAGTGCATTATTGCAGACAACACACAAATTTTGGAGGATAAAGAAGAGAAAATTACTAAACTTAAAAAGGTGCAGACTGAATTGCATCAATTAATCGAAGCTAAGGATCTGGTGTTAGAGCAAATGGATGCAGAATTACAAACATTATAGAATCAAACTAAAGAAAAAGATACTGCTACTCTAGCTTTTTTGGAACAAATGTCTTCTGAATTTTTGGATGCAAAGTCTGCAATAGTAGTAGGGACAACCCAGTTTGATGCAGAAGACAGAAATGAAGAATATTTTTGTGAAGTTGTGGAATTGGCTAGTGTACAAATTCAAAAGGTATTTGATGATTTTTTTATGATTTAAACCGCATTCAAAATCCATAGTTTGATACGAATGAATTGTAAATTCTAGTGGGTTCAAGTCTAGTGTGCATGCAAGTGTCAGAATGAGTGCGTGCTGGTTCAAATACCCAAAAATTGTATTTATTTATATAATTACAACAACTTGTCTGAATTAGTTCTTGCACAATAACTAAATTGAGGATCTTTAATATATAAAGACTATGAATAGATAACACTTGGCAGCCATCACAATGCCATTGGACATGCCTACAATCTTTAACATAATGACTTCCAACTTGATTTGCTTGCAAGCTAGATTTGGTGACCCACCATATTCATTCACAATAGGAATTCATGTGAGCATGTTTCACTAACTTTCTGCGTGCTTATTGTGTTACATAAATCTTAATGAAGCTTATATTTATGAGATTTATTATGTTCTCCTATGAATTCTGAGTATTTTCCATTAAAGTTATGATGCCCAACTATTGAAGGTTATTCGGTTCTTCTCTCTTCTATAAAATGAAGGAGAGACTCATCATCTTTACTAATGATGACTAGAAAACCATAACATGTTTTGTTTACATATAATGCTTTGTTTAATTATTCTCGCTTAAAATATAATGTGCCAATTAGTAGCATTGTGAGGTGGCCTAGATATGTGTAAGCTATTAATAGAGAGAGAAAGATAAAATGCCTATGAACAACATGAGATATGTTTGCACAATAGAATGAGCATTATAATTGTAATAATTCTATGGGTAAAAAGAATTTCATCTCAAATCCCAATCAGAGAGTGAGTCTAGATGAGAGAGAGAGATAGATAATCTAGATGAGAGAGAGAGAGAGAGAGATAGTTAGATAGATAGACAGATAGAGAGAGAGACAGAGAGAGAAAAAGAGAGAGAGTTATTCCCTTACATTGAGAGATAGATTGCATACTATTTAAAGGATAGAAATGGTGCGATCATTGACAAGTATCAAAAGTGTGTTTGTCATCTTGAAGGACCCAAATGTTGTAGACTTGGAAACACAAAGCTTATTTGTTCCAAGTGATGGGGATCAACTTCAATTTTCAATCCAAGTACCTTACCTTAATTGAGTGTATAATGACACATCACTATGAATGTATGAAGCTTAAAGAATATCTAGAAGAAGAAGAAAAACCTAGAAACACACCAAAATGTCTCTCTTAAGCTACCTTCGTGACCTTTGCATCTCTAGCATGATGTTTCTTTGCCAAGATCATCATGAGTTGATTTCACTTTACCATGCATGGAATATATCGCGTGCATCAAGACTTCCATGGAGATGAGACGACCTTGAAGAGAAGTAGAGGCCTTACCAAAAGAATTTGTGTGGCACTCCTAGAATCCACGAAGAATGCCGTCTTCAAATGTTTGCAATGATGAATGTTTATGCATTGTAAACATTTGAAATAGGCTATCATATTAGCAACCTCAGGGCTTTGGCAAAGATAAAAAAGTAGTAGCTGTATGTCATAGTGAAACCCTGAGTGAGGTATTTGCAATGCTAGGTTAGAGTGGTTTGTATGGGTCCTTTATCTCTAAATAAAGATATCAACAATGGAGTGTGGGTAATGTGATTGGTATTTCTAGTTGTGATGTTCTACATCATTCTTCTTCTATTATTTAATATTGTGTAGCTATAAGTCGTTCCCTTTGAGATGAATGCAAGGCAGACTCATACTCTTCTTCTTTGGACAATTGACATGTTTTTTGACCCTCAATAGATAATCTACTTGCAAGTTTCTTTTTTGGAGAGATTATATTTGGTATTACCTCACCAAAAACTTTGGCTATGGGACTAAGGAATTGTCTTGTGACATTGCTTGAGCTCTTCTGATAGGTCAATTTTCTTTTTCTTCTTTGTCATTGGTTGAGTGTACATTGGTGCTCTTTGGACTAGGTCTTTCTCAGTTTGCACTTTGACCCTTTGAGTTACTTGTTCTTGCTATCTTCTAATATTTTCCATGTTATCTTCTATCTCTCCTTGCAATTGCTCAATAGTGGACGTCCTCACTGTATTAAGAGTGGCACTTGTTTCTATTAACATTGACATTAGAGATAGGTTTGTGTATTCAAGTCCAAGTTCAGGTAATGTCTCCTATCTGGGATTTCAAAATTTACTCCTCTATAGGTAGATATTGGAAGTAGTTATGGATAACCATCCTTGCATATTCTCTCATTTCCTTGTCTTTGCTAAATCTTCTTTTCCTTGATCCTTCCAAGGTCTTCTTGTTGAGCCTCCTCTCTAATTATTTATGCTTCTTCCTTTTGTTTCTATGCACTATGCAATCTTTGTAAGATCTTGTCTGTGAGAGGTTTATTGTATATCTTAATCCTACATTCACTTACATAGTTCGGTAGCACATTCTTGTCTACGGTGGCTAAGCTTACAACTCCACTCGTGGATATATGATGGATGATTAAAGGCCCATATCCTCTATTCTGCAACTCCTTAGCATGTTATCGTAGAGTGCATATCATGATAAAATCTTCATCTTTGAGTTCTTTGTAATTTATGTGATTATCATAGTATGCCATTTGTCTTCTCTTTACTGCATATATTCTTGCAACTACTAGTTTTTATAATTGGTCCACTTGCTTAGCGAGTTCATGAACTATCCATTCATAATTTTTTCTCACTCTTAAGGTAGGAATAAGGAAATCTATGGGAAGGATTGCAATTTTTCCATATACCATGTTGAGTTGGCATTGGTGCATCTGCGATCGGTTATAGGAGAAAGGTGTCCTCGTCAACACGAAGTTTTGTTATGAACTTATATTAGGTTGTGGATAGTATATTTGACGATGAACAATTGATTGTTGTAATGTATATTGACCTAATGCTTGTTGTAATCTCCTTATTTCTTATCTTTCTTTAAGTGTGCTTGTCATATCATCTACGTATCCCGCATTAGTAGACTTTGGGATGACTTTAGTACTCGGAATTCACGTTGCAATTCCTCCCTTTTTTTAAGATCTACCTCTTTGCTGGCAAGTGGCTGGTAGTAATGCCTCATTCATTCTTGCCAAGATATGTGTGACCTCTCTAATATCCCGGTGCACATTCGCAAATAGATTCAAATCAGGAAAATTTATTTATTGTGCTACAATGGGACTCTTAGATGGTTCTGTTTCCCTTTGTATCTCCATGTGTCTAACTATTGTGGTGTCAATTGAAACTGTTGTTGGTGATACTTCCATAGCGATGGGTGATGTTTGTTGAGTGGTGTCGCCAATTGTGCCTTCATCTAGTGGAATAACTGGTGAATGCGTGAAGATGATTCCATAAACATCCACAAGCTGTGGTGATGGCGGTGTACATGCATCCAACTTCATCAGATCAATGAATCTTGGAGTAGGAAGTGTGATTGGATTTTTTAAACATCAATGGGAACCTATTTTAGTACTTGAGGGTCACTTCTCTAGAGGGGTGGGACATGGTGCACCCTCATTTGATGCCTCTGGTATGGGGCTACATAATTGTTTTGCGAGGGTTGATTGTGCCCTTCCCATATGTTCCACTTCTTTTTCCTTCTCCCTTCTCATTATAGGCTAGGTCAATGTAGCTGGCAGAGTTTGAGCGTGAGACCTTTGCATGGCCTCCTCTTGTGCTTTCTGAATCATTTCCATTGCTTACTCTATGGTAATGGTATATCCTATTTTGCTAGCTCTTCTTGTTTCCATTTGTATAGCCTATCTAGTAAACGGTCAAAAGTTGGTAATTCGAGTCATCCTTGCTTCTTGGCTTCTATGACTTCATCTTGCACACTTATTGATGACCTTAGTGTGTCGAATGGTGTAGATTCAGAAGAAGTTCTTAAGTGTAATCCTTACGTTACTTCTTCCAATATTGAGCGATATGAAGCTCTTTGATGCATATGTTCTATTTCTTCTTCCGCAAGTGGTGACTCTTCATCCTCATTGGACTGAGATTCATGTTGGATTCTAGATCTAAAAAATATAGTGATGCAAGACGCTCCGCTTACCTCTCCACACATCTTCTTCCTTTGCTCTTGTTCGATTGGGCGATGCTGGAATTTCGTTTGGCAAGTTGATCAATCAATACCTTACACTGTCAGAGTCAATGTAGATGCAAAATTGTAATCTTTTGCCAAGGCAGTGTGAATGATCCTATTGAGAACTAGTGTTCCAAAAACCGTCTTCCTCTTTGGCTATCTCAAGTTCGTTGACTCAATCTGCTCCAGAATCTAAGCAGTGATATCCACCACCATCATGTTGAATCTGATGGCATGCATGAGTCCATGCCAAATGCATTTTTGTGGTGTCGTATTTTTGTCTTGACTTGGAAAACAAAAATGTTGGAGCAGTCTTAGGCCTGTTAGCCGGTGGTGTGACCTTTACTTATAATTTTGGACATCAATGTAATTTCCATTATTTAGAACTTACTTTGGAAAATAGTGGAAAAATTGATTCCCATAAAAATGTATCAATTGAACCCAACAGTTAATTTTTTCATCCCATTGTAATGATGTGAGCGAAAATATGGAGATTCAAAAGAGAAGTGATTTTCTACATTACGCTGATTGCTGAGTTACTATACGTATACTTTCCATTCTAAGTAATGAAAAACATCGTTCAATGTTACTCTATCTCAATGATTCTAGTCTGTATAATATATATTGCATAGTAAGTAATACAGAGAATGAATATGCACACTTGTTGTATTGGGAATATAAACACATGGTTCTAACCATATAGCTTCCGGACTCCCCATTTCCCGAACCTTGTTTGCAAGGAAGACGGGAACTTTGTAGGCATTTGGCGATCATGATGGGATGGGGTGTTGCTCTGTTAATTTGATCTAAACCACTAGAATCCATTGAGCTTTGTGTTAGGGGGTCTACAAAAACTTTTGGAATTGTTGCTAGGGATGATGTTGCTCTTCAAGGTCTCCGTTGAAGCTCTAAGCTTTGGATGCCTTGTTGGTGAATAGTTTTTTGCGTTCAAGAAGTTGTCCTTTACATTTTCAGTTGGTTTTTCATGATCTTCATAAAGTCTAGTAGTAGGAGCAAAAACAAGAGTGTGTAAATAGTCATTATTCAACTTCTCGTTCATGGTGAGTGTGGAGTATGGTGGTAGAAAAGCTGTAGAAAAGAGTACCGGAGGTTTTTTATTTCAAAAATGCAAAAAGAAAGGTTTTCCATTAAAAAAAGAGTTGACTAGCTAAAACTAGGCAAACACCAATAGAGTAGTTGTGTTTTTTTTCAAGAGATTTGAGATTTAGATAGACAAGTTGTATGCATTTAAGAGAATTTGTGAGCAACTCCGGTCGAGTGAGATTGATTATAGAGAAAGAGGAGAGTTCTACAGTCCATATGATGCCCTTAAAGGTGGGAAAACCTAAGTCTTGGAGCAATTGCAAGTTGTTGCAACAAAGGTATTTTAATTTTGATTGAGTTTTGTTCAAAGCTTGATTCACAAAATGTTTAGGAGGATAATAGGAAATGCATTGATGCATTTAAAATAAGCACTAGTGATTAGTCCATCCACAAAGTCCAAATAAGCACTTTTAATTGGATTTGAATGCATATGAGCTAAGAAATTTTATCAAAATAATATTTGAATTAAAAGAACTTGAAAAATCACACTTTTGTATTCCACAATTGTTGGGGACAATCATTTGGCAAGGCAATCACCCTTTGCATAGATCAAGATTAAGTGGTTAAGTGAGGAGACTAAGTTTATTAGGGGATTGAGAATTGTTAGACCACCAAGCTTTCACTATGCTTGAAATGAATTTCTTTCTCACTTCAACCATCATATGGATGGTGCTATATATGTACTTTGGGAGTAGCACTTATGTGCACACTTTTCTTTGTATTGATTGTATGATCACTTATGATCATTTATTTTGTAAGGTTCAAGGTATTTACCTTTGTAAAAGAGAAAATTAAAATGCCCAAACTTCATGAGTTTTAAAGTAGTTGAGATTGGTTCTCAATCAATCAACCAAAAATTTGATATAACTTCAACTTCCATTTTTCCTATAATGTAGGAAGAAATCCCAATCATCTTCAACAAACAAAACTGTGAGGGTTTGAATTCAAAACCATGAGCTTTGAGTCCTGGAAAACCACCAAAAGTTCTATATAAGATCAACCTTCTTTTTAAATTGATAGAGTGATGATTTGATGTAATACAAATACACTTCTGGTAATTACTTGGTGCCACATCAATTCTTTGCTCTTTCTTCCTCAAACTTGATCATCTTGCAAAGTTTGGTTCTCTCTCTATATAGCTCCAAACCAAGTGACTTAGAACTCATTAGCAAGGTATTATTCTCTAAGTTAGGTGAATAAATTTTAAACTCACTTAGTTCAATAAATTTAGAGAAATATGCAGTTGAAGGTCTCAGGGTCATCTTCTACACAATCTTGAAAAGTCAAGGATACACCCAATCAGTGTTAAACTCAATTCTCATTCATTGGTCATTATAAATTGGAGATTTTATGCATTATCGCAATTAAAACCTATGTATGACATTCCCCTACAAGGAATTTTTCCAATTGTAACTGTGCTGGATGCTCTGAGTGTTTGAAGTCATAGCTTGCATCCAAATATAGAAGGTTTTTATGAGCTAGTCAAGGTGCAAGTTATCTATTTTACACCAACTTGTTCTTGTTGATGTTCCAAAGTACCCATTGCGTTATAGTAAATTAATGAAAAGCCTACTTGGTCTATTATACATATCCAAAGAGCTAGATCAAGTCCTATGCTAGTTTGCTGGACCATCTTCACCATTTGTCAACCTGACTTTTCAAACTTTTCCAAACCTCTCCAACTTCTTACAGTGGTATCACAACAACTTCAATATGGGTGATGGATTTCCATAAATGATTAAGAAGCTTGATAGACATAACTATGCTGCTTGGCAAATAAAAATGGAGGTCTATTTTGGAGGAGGATATATATATGAGATTTCTATCAAGTGATGAAGCAATGCCTATTCCAAGATCCAAAGAAGGACCTAATGAAGAGGAACCAGATAAGCTCTCACTTTGGTGTGCAAAGGATGCTCAAGCAAGGTCATACATACTAAACTCTATCTTTTATTTTCTATTACTACGTATTAGACGATGCAAGCCATCTCAAGAGACGTGGGATGCTCTAGAGACTTTCTTTTCTGCTAGTACCAAAGCAAGAAAGAATAATCTTTGGAATGATTTCAACTAGTTGAAGAAGACTCCAAAACAAACCATCATAGATTTTGTTGCAAAGGTAAAGGAGGTTTTAGATCAATTGGCATCCATTGGAGAGATGATTGAAGAAGAGACCACCATGAGAAAAATTTTGAATGGGATTAGAAGTGACAAGCAATGGCAATCTTTCACCACAACCTATGACCTCATCATAGATGTAGAAACTCTAGACTTCAACATCTTTCTTGGACAAATCTTCAATCAAGTGGCCAAGAATAGCATGAAGGAAGGTAACTCACATCAAAGTTATTCAATTAGTGCTCTATATGTAGATAAGAATGCCAAGAAGCTCAAAGGTAAGAAGAAGGAATAAGATGAAGAAGGGACTTCCCAAGACAACTTTGCAAGCAAGAGCAAGTGGAAAGGGAAGAAGAAAGGACAAAAACATTGTAAACACAAAAATCAAAGTGTTCATTATGTGCCATCTGTGATAAGACCAACCACACCACTCACAACTATTGGTTCAATGGAAAGACCTAGAAAGCAAGTGGAAGAGGTGGATATGCTATCAATAGAGGCAGAGGTAAACACAACTTCAACAATAACAATAGAGGCCATAACATAAAGGACTTTAACAATTATTCTAAAGTTCAACAACATGAAGAATCATTTCTTCTGATGAATCTAAGCCACAAGGAAGGTAAACAAGATTATCATTTATTCTACATAGGTTTAGGATGTTCAAATCATGTTGCAGGCAACATAGCTCTCTTATCTAACTTGGAAAGTCCAAAACATAGACACGAAGTACAAACAGGGGATGACACAAAGCATAATGTGGAGAATATTGGTAACATCAAAGCTTCCAATGGCAGGACACACATTCTAAGAAAGGTAGTCTATGTTCCCAATAATACAAGAAACCTAATAAGTGTAGGCCAAATAGTTGAGAAAGGCTTCCAAGTTAGGTTCACCCAACATGGAGCTTTTGTAGAAGACCCATTTCAAGCCTTCAAGAAGATAGCAAGAGGTGAGCAGCATGGTAGGATTTTTACTTTTAAAGTAGGAGAAACCAAGAACATAGCTCTATTCAACTTTGGGTATGAAACCCTAAGTAAGCTTGAAGTGTGGCATAAGAGGCTAGCACATGTGAATGAAAGAACCTTGAAGGATATATGTAGGGATAAAAATGTTCTAAATCCTTCCAAACATATCAAAGCAACACATGATCAACATATGTGATGCATGTTGGACTGGGAAGACCCAAAGACAACCATTCAACCACAAAGCCTACATCCACAACAACGTATTTGACTTAGTACATACAGATGTATGGTGGCGAATCTGAGAACCTTCTTTGGCAGGATCAAGGTATTATGTCTCCTTTATTGATGAACATAGTAGATGGACTATTCTGTATTCTATCAAGAGCAAGAATGAAGTGTTTGATTTATTCAAAAAGTATCTAGCACATGTTGAGAGTCATACAAGTACATCACTCAAGAAACTCAGATCTGATGGAGGGCAAGAATACTTCTCCAAGGAATTTGAGGATTTCTTGCAGGATAAAGGTATTAAGCGGGAAGTGACTACTAGATATTCTCCTCAATTGAATGGAATTTCATAGAGAAGAAACAAGAAACTGATTAGCCAAAACAATGCTTGAAGAGAAGAAGTTGCCACATTATTTATGGGTAGAGGCTATTTCAACTACTATGTACCGTCTCAATAGACTACCATCCAAATCACTTCAAGGTATGACTCCTTACGAAGCACGACATTGAAGAAAACCTAGTTTAGGACATTGCAAGGTGTTTTGTTGTTTAGCTTATGTTTGTTGATATATTTTGGTAGCGATGTTTGTGAACACACTTAGGATCACTAGGCCACTTTTTTCCCTCTTTAGGAGGTTTCTTATCCTTGAGATTGTATATACACTTATAACCCTAACACATCACTTATCTTTGTACATTCACTTGGCAATACATTCAGTATTGTGTGTTGTGCTCCAAGCTTATTCTTCTTCCTAGTATTGTTCGCGTGCTTCCGCAGAACTCAAACTCCAACAATTGGTATCAGATTAGGTCGTTGCTTCATTTTGGGCATCATCGACACCCCTCCGATCACAATCTCAGAATTGCAAGAAAATTGGTGAACATAATAAGGGGATTAGGAGTTAAAAAATACTTCAATTTGTGGTGCCAAAATTTTGATATGAGCTCATTTCACCATTGCAATGCATATGCAGACAATTTTTTCCTTTTGTGCCAAACATATATACAACTTTTGGTTCACCAATGCAAGCACATCAAAGTCTACTATAGGTCTAATAGAGTTGACGGGGTAGTTTTGTTCAACTTTTTGAGATGAAGCCATTTTTTTTCATCAAAGTATTTTAGTTAGTGGCCATGGCTAAAAGAAATGGGTATTCCTTAGTTGTTGAGGATAACTTGAATGGTACCAATTACCCATTATGGGCATATATGATGCATAATGTATTGGTTGCAAAAAGATTGTGGAATATTGTGCAGGATGTCAAAAAATGACTAATACACTTGCAAATATAGTAATTAAAGGTGATGTAGATGGCATTGAAGATGATGATCTTCAAGTTCCTGTTTGTGCCGCAGTACCTACTGCACCTATTGCAGAGCAACAGAACAACTTCATTGGGATAATATAGATACTCACACAAATGCATTGGTAGCCTTTTCTGTCAAACGTGCCATTATCCCTCATATTTTCTCTTGCAAAACAACAAAGGATGCTTGGGATACACTTACCACTTGGTTGGAATGTACATGATTTGGACATTAAACTGACATTTCTAAATGGTGACCTACATGAAGAAGTATATGTTTTTCAGCCCCGTGGTTTTGTGTAGAAAGGGCATGAAAACAAACTATGTAGGTTGAAAAAGGCATTATATGGTTTGAAGCAAGCACCACGTGCTTGGTATGAAAAGATATATGCCTACTTGATTGCATATGGTTTTGAGAACAGTCTAGTTGAGAGCACCTTATATGTTAAGCATGTAAATTATTGTGCTTCTAATCATTGTTGTCTATGCTGATGACATGCTTCTCACTAGTCCTAATGAAAAGCATATTGATGATTTTAAGGCTCATTTTCATGCCGCATTTGAGATGTCAGATTTGGGGCATTTACATCATTATTTGGGCATTCAATTTATGCAAATTGATGGTGGAATATCTATGTGTCAAACAAAATATATTGATACATTATTGCAGTATTTTGGCCTTGGAGATTGCAAACCCTTTGCCACTCTTATGGAAATAGGTTTACGATTGAGTCTTCATGATATTGGAGATGCGTTTGATGATGTTGTCTACAAGCAGGATATTGGATGCTTGATTTAATTTTGCATAACTCATCCTGATATGTAGTTTGCTATCTCATAGATGAGTATGTTTATGCATTACCCATGTATCAAACAGCCTACTATGGGCACTTTTAGTTGTGAGGCAGAGTATAGGGCAGCTTTCACAATGGCTGTTGAGTGTGTGTGTCTCAAAAGCCTTTTGGCTGATTTGGGTGTTGGTCAATCTTCTGCAAGCAATATCTTCACTAACAGTCAGAGCATATTGGGAGTTGCAAGGAACCTTGTGTTCCATGCTCACACAAAGCACATTGAGGTGCATTATCATTATGTCAGGGAGAGATTCTCTATTGGATAGATCAGTTTGGCATATGTGCCCACACAAGATAACATTGAAGATCTTTTTATGAAGGCTTTGCCTCAAGAGAAGTTTGAAGCTTTCCACAAAGCTTTGAGCTTACTTACCTTTGTGGATTTATCTCTTTCCACATAGCTTGGAACTTCCTTTATACATGCTATGTGTGTTCCTAAGAGGGAAAAAAGTGCCCTGGTGGTCCTAAGTGTGTTCACACACATCACACCACTCATGTTGATGTGTGTGAACACACTTAGGACCTCCAAGGCACTTTTTTTCCCTCTTTAGGAGGTTTTTTTACCTTGTCTTGTATACATGCCTATAACGCAAATGGGTCACTTATCTTTGTACATTCAATTGGTAATACATTCAGTATTGTGTGTCATGCTTGAATCTTCTTCTTCTTCCTTGTGTTGTTTGCATGCTTTCACAAACCTCAAACTCCAACAATGTTCATGTAGCTTCACAAATTAGAGGTTAGCTAGATGAAAGGGCAACAAAGGAAATACTTATTGGACATTATTTAACTCAGATTGGTTATAGGTTCTACAATACTTCAACTAAGAAATTCGCTAGAAGTAGGGATGTTGTGTTTGAAGTATACAGGTTTTGGTATGATGAAGACAAACATAAGGTAAATCTACCATATGATCTTGATTCTAATTTTAATCAATTAGGAAGCAAGCATGATACACAGGTACATGATCCAAGAAGTGATACAAATGATGAACAAGATGAAAAGAAAAAGGATTACAAGCTATGGAAGTCAAGAGCCAAAGCTAAAATGCAAGAGTGTGGAGAATGCTCCAAGCAAGCACCTAGAAGGTCATCAAGGGAGGAGAGACAATCAGAAAGGTATGTATATGATTCCAAATTTTTTATAAACCATTGAATTACAAAAGAACATTCAACCTATGAAGATGCAAAAGGAAACATTAATTAGGAAAAGGCTATGAAAGAAGAAATAGATGCTTTGAAGGAGATGGATACTTGGGAACTGGTTTCAATGTCATCCAATTAGAAGGTAATTGGTTGCAGATGGGTATATAAACTTAAGAGGATGTTCAAAAGCTCATTGTATAGACTATGATAAACATTCTCACCAGTTGCAAAGATGACTAAAATCAAAACATTGATAAGTGTAGCTGATGTAAGAAATTGGAGACTCTTCCAACTTGATGTAAAAAATGTATTTCTACATGGTTGGATAAGTGTAGAGGTATACATGTCACAACCTTCAGGTCTTGAAAACCCTAATCATACATCTTATATTTGTAGACTTAAGAAAGCATTGTATGGATTGAAACAAGATCCTAGAGCTTGGAATTACAATTTGGTTACATACCTTCAAGGTCAAAGGTTTAGAACTAGCAACTCAGACCCTTCTTTCTTTAAAAAAAGAGATCACAATGAGGTTCTCTATCTTTGTGTGTATGTAGATGACATAATTGTGACACATGATGACTTGAATGGCATTCAAAGAATAAAAAACCATATGCAAGAGGAGTTAAAAATCAATGACTCAAGTGAAATCACATATTTCCTAGGTATGCAAGTGATTTATACAGATGAGGATGTGTATCTAATGCAAAGAAGATACATTCAAGTCCTTCTTCTCAACTTCAAAATGGAGAACACCAAGCTTGCAAGTACACCTTTGCAAATGAATTATAAACCAAGTGTTTATGAAGGTGAGCAGATTGATGATCCTAACAAATATCAAGGCTTATTTGATAGCTTGATATATGCTACTCACACAAGAGCACGTATATCCTATAGTGTGGGAGTGCTTGGCCAATTCATGCACTCATTTAGAAGACCACACATGGATGTTGCAAAGAAAGTAATCAAGTACCTCAAAGGAACACTTAATGAAGGTATCTTCTATCCTTAGTCTTCAGATTTGGATACCAAAATCTACTCTGATGTAGATTGGACAAGAGCAAGGGATGATAGAAGAAATACCTCTCGATATTTAGCATTTGAACCTTAAGTATCTATATCGAGGCTAACTTATCTTCATGAATGGTGTGCCTAGAAATTATCAATCCTAGGTTCCCCAATCACTATGCAAGAACATCTTATGACAATCATGGGATTCAAGACTTAATTAGCATGCCAAAAAGCCACTGAATCCACACAATTAAGATGCTAGAAGACACAACATACAAACAAAGAATCCTTTAGAACTAGAAATTCCAATCAAAAGAATTGATCTAGGCCTAATCAAGTTGCCAATTGCATGTAGGTCTTGTAAGAGGGTCATGGGGATCCCCATGACCATCTAAAAAAATCGAAATAGATTCTTCATGTAGAGTAGGATGGTGATGTTGTCATTCAATATGAAGCGTTTGGTTAACCCTCAAAGGATCTGATATAACTTGGTTCCAACCTCTTAGGATTTAGAACTTTGTAAAACCAAATATATTAATTGAGGAATTTATTGTATAATTCTCTTAGCGGGGACTCAAACATGAGACTTCCTCCCTAATCCACATCTCGAAACAATCAAGTTTGGAGACAATGTGATTAGACACACAATGTTTCAAACAATATGTCTCAAACTGTCCACCTTGTGAGTTACTCTCGAAGCAAAAGAAGGTGTATCAATTCATCAATGGCCTAACCAGTAGCAAAATGGATAGGTTAGTGTCCATAAGATGACCATCAAGTGTGGATGAGTGCATAAAGGGATGTATTGATTTGTAATACAGCTTAGAGTTACCAAAAAAGTCACTAAAAAAAAGTGGCACTAGTGTACAATCAAGTTCTTCTCTAGATGATCTAGCAAAGAATTTGGCTAAACAACTGAACCTCCCTATAGGGCTTGATAGGCATAATGAGAGGTCTCATCTAGGTAGATGTTATCATGATTGTGGTGGTGACAACTCTACTACTTTTTATCCTACACAAAAGCAAGGGAATCAACCTATTCCATATCAATGTAATAACTCTCAATGGTGTGATATAGAGTAGCAAATTATGAACCATGTCATTGCTGATTGCTATGACTATCATCAAGTTTCTCTAATTTAGGGCATCACACATATCAAACATCCATAGCAGTTCCATTGTACTCAAATACAATATCACTCAAGAATGTACAAAAATACAAAATACAACCCACAAGGGAAAAGACAATATCATAATAGGGACTTATCATATGCCCAAAGGAAACATGAGTATCCCTAAGGGCTGCGATACACAAAGTTGAGCAAAATTCAACATAATTCATCCCACTTAACTATATAATGGAACAAAACTTTGAAAGGGCTTTAATGCCAATTGGACCAACAATAGATTTAGGGAGAAATGACACAAACTATGCCTATGTTTATGATAATTTTAACAAGGAGAAAATGATTATAAATCATGATAAAATCCTTAGTGGGATCAAGACCAAGATTCTTATGAATATGGTGAGTTAGATATCAAAAGCAAAAAATCAAATAAATCGTACACTATGAACACCAATTCCTAAGCGCACATGTTATACATGGGATGGAGATCAACTCATTTGAAATTTTCCTATTGTCCAAGAAGACATGTAGTCTAATGGACTCCAACCCAGTTTTGGGTCCTTTTCAAGATGGAGTGTGGACCATATAATCAAGGATTTTCCTAAGAATCCAATCACAACTAAGGTAACATCTTTGAATGTAGTTACACACATCTCTTTAAAATGTGAGGGTGATCAAGCCAAACCCATTCAAGTGATTACTAAGGCACATGTTAAGGACCAAAAAGAGAAGAAAGATGATCCCCATTCTAGTAGATATCAGTCAAAATTTGATCTATCAAGTACTAAAATAGTTCACATGCAAAAGCAACACAAAGGAAAGTCAAAAAATTCCAAGAAAGAAGAAAAGGGCATGAACATTAAGTTCACTTAAAAAGAAGTTAGAAGAAGTGACTAATTTCCTTTCACAATCAAACTCACAACTTCACAAACATGAACTTGAACTAAAATTTAGAACTAAAGAAGGAGAGAAAGCTTACCTCTAGCCAGAGTGACAATGCAGCTAACCTCTAGCCAGAGTGACAATGCACATGCCCAAGATTGGAAATTCCAATGTGTGAGGAACAAAAAATTCTCTTCAAAGATTATTAGGCTAGGATAGCCACTAGACCATCAACTGAAAATCATGATAAGCATTATCCAAGAGTTGAGCTAGAATGAGATCAATTAGACATGTGCACAAGGATGATTGAGTTGGCTCAACATTTGTTGAAGAAGTTATCCAATACTCTCTTAAACACATGAATACCTTAGCCTTTGTTCCATCAATTGACATTGTCATGGACAAAGGAAACCATCTTGAACATCATATTTTGTGTTACTTCTATATCTCATGGTTGGTTCAGAATTTGAAGAAACCAATGTTTCCATCACATTTGGAACATGCCAAAACCCTAAGATTGACTGTCTACTTGCTGAATTCTGACATCCAAAGGTCTTGTTCAGATGGCTCACATCATTGATGACATCATGAGCTCGTAGCCACCTTTGATGAACCGCCCTTGAAAACCCAAATAAGGAGGGGTTGCCACATACATACTCACTCTTGCCACTAATAATCTTGGGAGCTCAAGGAGTCATGACCGCCAAGTAAGTACTATCCACGTTCGAGTTCCAGTTCTTGCCTTGTTCCTTGTTCTAGTCTTGTATCTTGGACATCTCGTCTTGTCCTCTTGTAATCTCGTAGTATGAGATCTTGTCTAGTTAATTCTTGTATCTAGTTCATCTCCCCGAAGGGAATTCTTGTAATTGAGATATCTTGTTTCATACCTACGGTCCCAGGTTGTGGGATCTCTTGTATCATCTCTAGTCTAATTTTCCATACCTAATGGTCTCAGGCTATGGGACATCTTGTATCAGCTATATATTCTTGTATTGTTCTCCCTATGTCGGTGTTCTTGTAATCAAAAGTAGAATTTAAGAATCTTGTCTAGGATAGTCAGAGAGCACAATCTAGTGCTCCCCTGACATTTTGGCAAGACTAGCTTCTATCCAAGACCACGAATCATGGAGAACACTTATGAACAGATTGTAGCATCACTTTAGAGTTTCCAATGACAATTAGAGGACCTAATTCATTGATAGAAACAAGTCAAGATGGGACATCCGGTGCATGTAGGCACACTCCTCCAAGAATTACAAGAACAAATCAGGAATCTTCAAGCAAATAAAGGGATTATTCAAGTGAATCAACGGCCTAGTACATTCTTCATGACAGAACACAAGATTTGCATGTGATAAAAGTTCGATGGGGATCAAATGAAGTTTCATGGATTTCTCGAGGAAGTTAAATTGTACATCCGTATGCAACCTCATAGATACCCTAATGAGGCATCCAAGGTCGGGTTTATTAGAACCTTTCTCTATGGCCACACATTATCATGGTTTGCCCTAATCTTGGAGAAGAACATGGTAGTACTTCAGGACTATGAGGGGTTTCTTCAAGAACTCACTGCCACATTTGGAGATGTAGACACAAGTCGAGTTGTAGAAACAAAAATTTCAAACGCTACATCAAGGTAACTGCCGTGTCTCTAGCTATGCATCAAAATTTATAGTTACACCCATATAAACATGTCTTGCCCCTATAAAGTTAATCATGACTAAGAAGACCCTTTCCCTCATAGCCCTAGTAGATTCAGGAGCGTCCTCATATTTCATCGATGAAGCACTGGTTAAGAAACATGGAATTCTAGTACTTCAGAAGAACAAACTAATAGTAGCTGAAGTAGTAGATGGACAACCTCTAGCATCTGGGAATATAACCATGGAAACTACACCATTAACAGTACACCTTGGTGACCATGATTACCATATATTTTTCAACATAATATCGTGTCCAATAAATCTGGTTATCATGAGAAGGCCCTGGCTAAAAAAACATAATCCAACAATTAATTATGAAAAGAATAAAATCACCCGTTGTGATATCTAGAAGAACCCAACATTTGTCAGAGCCAAAGCCTTCATACATGCATTAAGGAAGGAACCAACATATATGATCTATGCCATACCAACTCAAGACCCAAGAAAGATGATTCAGTGAAGCTACCCAACCAATACCAAGGTTTTGAAGATGTTTTTGAAAAGAAGAATGCAGATATCCTCCCAGAGCATAGACCTTATGATTGTGCCATAGAACTTCAAGAGGGAGCACAACCACCCTTTGAACCAATCTATAGATTATCCCAAGAGGAAATTACAGAATTACCTAAGAATATTGATGAGAATCTAGCCAAGGGGTTTATCAAACACTCGAAATCTCCTACAGGATCCCCTATGTTGATATATTTAGGTAGTGATGTGTGTGAACACACTAGGACCGCCGGGACACTTTTTTCCCTCTTTAGAAGGTTTTTTTCCCCCGGCTTGTATATATGCCTATTGCCCTAATGGGCTTCTTATCTTTGTAAATTCTCTAGTAATACATTCAGTATTGTGTGTTTGTGCTCCAAGCTTCTTCTTCTTCCTTGTGCTATTCGCGTGCTTCCGCAGACATCTATCTCCAACAATTGGTATCATAGCAGGTCTTCGCTTCATATAGGGCGCCGTCGACACTCCTCCGTTTGCACTCTCAGAATCGTACGAATTTTGGTGAGCATACTCAAGGTGTTTTCGAGATCAAAACATCTTCACTTTGTGGTGCCGAAATCACGATCTGAGCTCGTTTCGACCTCTGAACGCACTATCGTAGCGCTTATGCAGGCTATTTTGTCTTTTTGTGCCAAAGGTATATACCTATTTCTGTTCGCTAGTATAAGCGTCTCGAAGTCTGCTATAGGTTTAGCAGAAGAACTCGTCTGGGCAGTTCCGTTCAACTTTTTGAGATACAGTCATTTTTCTGCATCAAGGTATTTTAGTCACCATCCATGGCTGAAAGCAGTGATGTATTCCGTATGTTGGCTGTTGAGGATAAGTTGGATGGTACCAACTACCCATTATGGGCTTATATGATGCGACATGTATTGGTTGCAAAAGGATTGTGGAACATTGTGCAGGGTGTTGAAAGACGTCCTCTTACACCTGTAACAACAGGTACTACGAATACAGGTGCTGGAGCTGATGAAGATGGTGTCGAAGATGATATTGTGCAGATTCCTGTTCGTGCTGCTGTTTCTGCTGCACGTATTGTAGAGCAGATTCGTTGGGATGGCAGAGATGCCCAGGCACATGCATTGATAGCTTTGTCTGTCAAACGTGCCATTATTCCTCATATTCGCTCTTGCAGAATAGCTAGGGCTGCTTGGGTAGGAATGAGGCTCGTGTTGCTTACCTCCGAAAATAGTTGGAGAGTGAGCACATGAATGAAGGTGATTCTATGGACGGTTTCCTAACGAAGATCAAAGATTTGAAGGAACAATTGATTTCTGTTGATGAGGTTATACCAGATAGCTCACTTGTGCAGACCGTTCTGAATGGTCTTCTAGACCTGTCCAAAACTGGCTGCAAAAGAGGCAAAGAAAAAGGAGGATGGAATGGTTGTTGCAGAAGCCTCTACACCAAAAACAGAGTCTGCTAATCTTGTGCAGGAAGAAGAATGGGCGTTTACTACTATTTGCAGTTTTGACCCATCTTCTCATGAGCAGTGCATGTCTGCAGTGGACTCAGATGTTTGGTACTTTGACAATGGGGCGACCAAACATATTACCTCGTAGCGTAGTTTCTTCTCTTCACTCGAGCCTGCCCCTATAGGGAATACTGTCACATGCGCCAACAACTCCTCTTATCCTGTTATGGGAGTTAGTAAGATCATTCTGACTACTGCTGATGGTAGTTCTTTCACCTTGTCAGATGCCTTATTTGTGCCAGGGATCAAGAAGAATCTGTTATCAGTTTCTGCATTAGCCAAGATTTGCTTGGTTGTGAAATTTGTTGATGACAGATGTACAATTCATGATCTGTCAAATGGCGATGTTATTATTGCTTCTGGCATTTTATGTCGTGGGCTATATAAGCTCATAGACTTTGAAAGATCTGTGAATGATTCGGCATGTGCAGTTCATGATTCTCAAGCTATGTCAGATGCAAAGCTTTGGCATGCACGCTTTGGTCATCTGAACTTTGCTAGTTTGCTATGCCTACAAAAATCTGATATGGTGTCTTCTTTGCCCAAGCTTAAGGCACCTGGAAAACATGTATGTGAAGGCTGTATTTTGGGCAAAATGCAGTGTTCCTCCTTTCCAAAAGATGGTTCACTTCGGGCTACGTAGAAATTGCAGCTTGTACATAGTGATGTCTGTGGTCCTATGCAGATACCTTCTTTTGGAAACTATCTTTACTTCGTGACTTTCATTGATGATTTTTCCAGGCATGCATGGGTATATCCATTGAAGGCAAAGTCCGAAGTGTTCATGTGCTTTAAACAGTTTTTGGTTTTGGCTGAAAATCTGTTAGCATGTAAGATGGGCACCCTCCGTTCTGATCGACAGGGGGGAATATATGTCTTCTGATTTTAATGCATTTTTGGCTGAACGTGGGATAAAACACCACTGTACAGTGTTGTATACACCTCAACAGAATGGAGTTGCTGCACGAAAGAACAGGTCACTCATGGAGATGGCGAGGTGCATGGTCAAGAGTCAGGCTTTACCACATAGTTTCTGGCTTGAGGCTGTCATGTGTGCAGCATATGTACTGAACAGGTGTCCCACTAAAGCGCTGTAGTCTATCACTCCATATGAGGCTTGGCATGACCGCAAGCCATCTGTTGCTCATCTGCGTGTTTTTGGTTGTTTGGCATATGCACTAGTGCCTGAACAACATCGTAGAAAATTGGATGATAAGGCAGTAAAATGTATTTTTGTTGGGTACAGTTCTGAAGGTAAGGGCTATCGTTTGTATCATCCATAGACTAAACGCATTCTGGTTAGCCGTAATGTTGTCTTTGTGGAAGATGCTATTCAACCATTGCTTTCATGTACTAAGGAGACATTTGATAGCACCAAAGACATGTATGATACTTTGATGCCTCTTTTTACAGGTGGACAGTCTAGTGCTGGTCCTAATGAGGCAACTTCTCAGCCTTTGTAGGTTTCATATGGTGATGCAGATCATTCCATTTTTGATGCAGATTTACATGATGCACTTGTTGATGAGAGAGCTGATATTGAGCAGGCAAAAACTATGCCAAAATGGCTGGTGCAGACTTTGCGCGCAAATTAGATGCACCTTTGTCATATCCTACTCGTTCAGGCTCTCATAGTGCCTCCTTTGCATCAGATTTCTATGGTATGGCTGCGTCTAGTCTCTGTGATGAGAATGAGCCTGTTTCTTTTGATGAAGCACAGAATTCAGAAAATTGGATGGCTGCTATGCAATCTCAATATGATGCTATAATGAAGAATGGTACATGGTCTTTATGTGACTTGCCTCCTGGCAAGAAGGCCATTGGCACTAAGTGGGTATACAAGCTGAAGCATAAACCTGATGGTACAGTTGACAGGTATAAGGCTAGGCTTGTTGCAAAGGGTTATACGCAGGAAAGAGGCATTGATTTCGATAAGACCTTTGCACCTACATGCCGTATGACTACTGTTCGGAGCATTTGTGCACTTGTAGCCCATCATGGTTGGAATGTACATTAGTTGGACATTAAAACAACATTTCTAAATGGTGACTTGCATGAAGTGTATGTTTTTCAACCCCGTGGCTTTGTGCAGAAAAAGGCATGAAAACCAAGTGTGCAGGTTAAAGAAGGCATTATATGGTTTAAAGCAAGCACCACGTGCTTGGTATAAGAAGATACATGCCTATCTGGTTGCACATGGTTTTGAGAACAGTCCAACTGAAAGCACCTTATATGTTAAGCGTGCTAATGATGTGCTTCTGATCATTGTTGTCTATGTTGATGACATGTTGCGCACTAGTCTTATTGAGAAGCATATTGCTGATTTCAAGGCTGATTTGCATGCCTCATTTGAGATGTCTGATTTGGGGCATTTGCATCACTATTTGGGTATTCAGTTTATGCAAGTTGATGGTGGAATGGCTTTGTGTCAAACGAAATATATTGACACATTATTGCAGCGTTTTGGCCTTGAAGATTGTAAGCCTATTGCCACTCCTATGGAGACAGGTTTACGATTGAGTCTTCATGATGCTGGAGATGCATTTGATGCTGTTCTGTATCAGCAGGTTGTTGGATGCTTGATTTACTTATGCATTACTCGGCCATATATTCAGTTTGTTGTCTCACAGATGAGCAGGTTTATGCATTGCCCAAGAGTCACGCATTGGAAGGCGGTTAAGCGCATCTTTCGCTACTTGAGTGGTACTCGGTTACTTGGGTTGTTTTATCCGAAGGGGGGATCACTACCGCCAGATTTGCATGCTTTTTTTGACTCAGATTGGGCTCGTTGCTATGACACTCGTGTGTCCACTAGTGGTTTTTGCTTCATGCTTGGTAGCTCATGTGTATCTTGGTTGAGCAAGAAGCAGCCTACTCTGGCCACTTCCAGTTGTGAGGCTGAGTATAGGGTAGCTTTCAGAGCGACTGTTGAGTGTGTGTGGCTCAGATGCCTTATGGCTGATTTGGGTGTTGGCCAGTCTTCTGCCACCACCATCTTCACTGACAATCAGAGCGCATTGGCAGTTGCGAGGAACCCTGTGTTCCATGCTCGCACTAAGCACATTGAGGTGCATTATCACTATGTCGGGGAGAGGTTCTCTGCTGGGGAGATCAGCTTGGCATATGGGCCCACGCAGGAGAACATTGTAGACCTTTTCATGAAGGCTCAGCCTAGGGAGAAGTTTGAAGCTTTCCGCAAAGCTTTGGGCTTACTTCCTTTTGTGGAGTGATTTCCACATAGCTTGGCACTTCCTTATACGTGAGTGCCAGCTCCTTGTTCACCGCATCACTCCCAGGGGGGATTTGTTGATATATTTAGGTAGTGTTGTGTGTGAACACACTAGGACCACCGAGGCACTTTTTTCCTTCTTTAGGAGGTTTTTTTCCCCGAGCTTGTATATACGCCTATTGCCCTAATGGGCTACGTATCTTTGTACATTCTCTAGTAATACATTCAGTATTGTGTGTTTGTGCTCCAAGCTTCTTCTTCTTCCTTGTGTTGTTCACATGCTTCCGTAGACATCTATCTACAACACCCTATCCTATTTGTAAAGAAGAAAGATGAAACTCTCTGAATGTGTATATACCCTCTCCCACTTATATCAGAGCTCTTGGAACATCTCGGAAAAGAAAAGTTCTTCACGATGATTGACCTTCGAGTAGCTTACAATCTTGTCAAGATCAGAGAAGGAGAGGAATGGAAGACATCATTTTGAACAAGGTATGGGCATTTTGAATATGTAGTTATGCCATTTGGTCTCACAAACTCTCCAACTTTCTTTCAACCTATGATGAATGATATCTTTCAAGAGTATTTGGATGATTTTGTGGTAATATATCTCGATGATATCTTGATATTCTCCAAAAATATAGAGGATCATGAATATCATGTAAAGATAGTCCTAGAGAGACTTAGAGAAAAAGGTTTATATGCAAAATTGGAGAAGTGATCTTTCATCATACAGTAGTAGATTTTTTAGTGTATATTGCATCAGAGGAAGGAATCTTTATCGAACCTAAGAAGATTGAGACAATCCTTGATTGGCAACCACCTTCATGTGTTCGAGATGTACAATGTTTCCTAGAGTTTTCCAATTTTTATAGGATATTCATAAGAGGTTACTCCAAGATAGTGACACCTCCTACCAAGCTTACACGAAACTCAAAATTCTCATGGACCAAAGAAGCATAAAAAGCCTTTTAGACCTTGAAATCAGCATTCACTACTGCTCCAATTCTAGTTCATCTTGATTCCAGCAAGCCCTTCTTTCTAGAGGCAGATGCATCAAGCTTTGCCCTGGGGGACATTCTATCCGAATATGGAGATGATGGACACCTATATCGAGTTGCATATCATTCAAGGAAATTTTCCCCTCCAGAGATTAAATATGAAATCCATGATAAAGAACTCCTTGTCATAGTGCACACGTTTGATACCTGGCATCACCATCTAGAAGGAGCAGCTCATAAAGTTATTGTGTATACAGACCACAAGAACTTAGAGTATTTTATGACCACCCGTATCCTCAATAGAAGGAAACCTTCATGGAGTAACATTTTATCTAGATTCAATTTTGTCATCACATACCATCGAGGACATCAATAATGTCAGTTAGATGCCTTGTCTAGAAGATCTTACCTTGCACCAAAGAAGAGTGAAGAGGCCTTTGATCAACAAGAGAGTGCATTACTCAAGCTTACGCACCTCTAGTTAGCAACTATCTCTTCAAGCCATCATGAAGATTCAACCTTGAGTCATTTGATCCGTGAAAATCTATCAGAAGATGAATTAGTTTGTAACATTGAGCAAAAAACTCAAGAAGGAGAAGTCCAAGAAGTAAACAAATTTCACGAAAAAGATGGCTTACTCTTCTATAAGAAACTATTGTATGTCTCTCCACAAAAGCCCAAGATCCAAGTACTTCAACAACGTCATGAAATTGTAGCAAGACATTTTGGAGTGAATAAAATAATAGAACTCATATTAAGGGATTTTTGGTGGCCTCAAATGTGGAAGGAAGTCAAAGGATATATCTGAACCTATGACACTTGCAATAGATCTAAGGTACAATGACATAAACCTCATGGCCTCTTGAAACATTTAACTATTCCACAAAGGCCATGGGCTTCATTATCTATGGATTTTATCATATATCTACCAAAGTCGGATAAGTATGATGCCATTCTTGTTATAGTGGATAGATTTACAAAGATGGCACACTTCGTTCTAGCTACCAAGGCAAGCCATGGCTAGATTTTTCTCAGATACATCTTTAGGCTTTATGGATTGCGTGATGACATTGTGAGTGGTCGAGGTCCACAGTTCATATCCAAATTTTGGAACAGTCTTTGCAAGCTCCTTGGTGTTCAATTTAAACTATGTACAACCAATCATCCACAATTTGATGGACAAACAGAATGGGTGAACCAAGTCTTAGAACAATATCTCTGTTGCACCATCAACTATCATCAAAATGATTTGTTTGAGCTTTTACTCTTTGTAGAGTTTGCTTATAACAATAGTGCCCATACCTCTACCAAGCAGACTTCCTTCTTTGCAAATTATGGACAATATCCAAGGATGGATATATAACTCTCAAATCGTGTCAAGAACCTAACTGCCAAAGATAAGGCCTACTACTTCATGGACATTCACAAAGAACTCAAGGAAGAGATCCATAAAGCTCAAGAACCATATAAGTATTATGCAAATTAGCATCGTGTTCAAAATCCATCATATCAAATTGGCGATTAAAGTATGGTTACTCAGAATTAATTTGCAAACTTCAAGGCCTTGTGCAAAGCTAGACCATCAGAGATTTTGTCCATTAACCGTCTTGGCGAAGATTAATACAATCATCTTCAAGCTCCAATTACCAAGTACCATGAAAATACATCGATTTTTCCAAGTGTCTATGTTTGAAACATATCAAATTTCACCGTTGAGGGGGGAGCGACCTAGTCCTTCACCACCTATCGAGATTGATGATCATGAAGAATTCAAAGTCGAGCATGTCCTAGATTTTTCCAAGGAAGATTTGAGTAACTTGTTCATTGCAAACGATATGACATTAGTGATCGTACTTGGGAACCTGTAGAAAACCTTCAAAGAACACCAACCAAGGTTCAAGAATTCCATAAGAAAAATACAACGAAGCCAAGACCAGACAACATGACCGCTCCTCATGGAACTCATCGCTTGAGAGGGAGGTGATGTCATGGACGAAGGAAACCATCTTGAACCTAAGATTCCATGTAACTTCTATATCTCATGATTGGTTCAGAATTTGGAGAAACCAATGCTTCCATCGCATCCAAACGTGCAAAATCCTAAGATCGATTGTGTACTTGCTAAATTCTGACATCCAGAGGTCTTGTTCAAATTGCTGATATCATTGATGACATCATCAACTCGTAATCACCTTTGATGAACCATCCTTGAAAACCTATATAAGGAGGGGTTGGCCACATACATACTCAGTTTTACCAATACCAGTCATGGGAGCTCAAGGAGTCGTGACCGCCAAGTAAGTACTCTCCAAGTTCCAGTTCCAATTAAGTTGGCTTGTTTGTTTTTCTAGTCTTTGCTAGTCTTGTATCTTGGACATCTCGTCTTGTCCTCATTCCAAGCAAGTTCATCCTTGAAGAAGGCAAGGACAAGGAGGAGCCTTGAACATAATGTTGTTTTTGAGGGGTATAGTTCCAAGTTAATGTTTGATTCCGTCTTTGGATGACCTACTTAGAAAATGTAGTTTATGAGGAATCCATTGTTGTAATGAAAGACTTTCATATTGTACAAAGACAATATTTTTGCCCATAACTGCATATAAAAGGAGATAAATGATTGATGGGAAATCATTCACAACATATGGTGTATAATCAAGTAATTTGGAAGCCTATATTGGGGACGTTACACTATTAGAACAACAGTAGCCTATGTATGCAACTTGAAGAGGACATGGAATCTGCATGGAAAGACTCTAGAAGGACATGCGCGCATGGAAAGGAGAGATGCGCAGGGGCATCATGCACAAGGAAAAGGGACGTATTTCCATTTGCTAAAAACGTTACTTGGGGGATGGTGTTTCGGAGAACGTCAGCATCTTATAGAGCGGAAAGAAAGAAGGAACATAGTCGAGTGGGTTTCTGCATAGTGGGAGTTGTCTTCGATTCTGAGCTACCGAAGGAGGAAGCGCATGCTTGGGGGAGGGAGTAATCTTATGTGCCAAACAGTTGATGGTGCGGAAGAAGGACGACGGCATTTTTCATGGTGATGCGCTAATTTTCTGTTACCTCTGACATATTTTCTGACGCCTTCTGATGGGATATTCAACAAAGCTCTAATGATTCTAATCTGATGAAGCTATTCTATCGCGCATAAAGAAGGGAAAGGAAGTCTGAATGAAATTTTATTGATGACACCTGCATACGCTATGGAGGGTGATTATTTCTGAAGTGAAACTCGAAATCAATATGAAACCTTCTGATCATTTAGAAGACACACAATTCCGCTTGATGACCGCACAAAATTCTATTTTAAGGTGAGGTTGTTCCATCTGGTCAATGATTACGAGTACAGAAGTAACTTATCTGTTGTTTACTTGAACTTTGCAATTATCTATGTGTGAAGACTACACGCAACCGCAAACTTGTTCTGTGAATATTTATATGTCTCTAGAGGGTAATATTGTAACGGTTTGATTGTTTTTCTTGATGAGGGAGCAATTGCTCGGCAGATGAGAACCCGAAGACATATGAAGATGTCTGCAGGGTGCTTTCCGTCATCTGGAAGATGATATTTGTCGCAAGGAGTTCATATGTTAATGCAGAGATGATATGGTGCAATTTTCTTTGTGAGGGTTAGTGCTAACAAAGCAGAAAACTCTCAGAGAACAGAGTTTTTACATGTTTTTGATTTAGGGGCTTAACTCTGAGAAATGTGACACCGATGATTCAACATTGACGTTGATGATTCAAAGCTGAAATGGAGAAGATTTGATTGAGTCCATCCAGTTTTAATGGATTCTCTGTGTATGCACGAATAGAGATTTATGTTACCGGCTTTGCGTGGATCATTCTGGAAACCTTTTTAGACTTTTAAGGAAACATTGGTTGCTGATTGTCTTATGCATTTGGTCATAGCCTTTAGAATCAATCTAAATACGTGGAGTTCTTGCATGTTGAATAAGAAGCCTATATGCTACTCTGCACTTTTTTTCTGCTAGTCTTGGATGTTCAGCATACACAACATATACTGTTTGGTGAATATACGATTGTTCGATGTTTGCTTCATATAAAATATACCGTTTGCATGCCTCAAAAGTGGGAATGTTTGCATAAGAGCTATACGGGATTATATGTTAATGTGATACATATACGTACTTATGATTGCGTGAGTAAGAGTGTGTATGAAACTTAGACTATGAATGCTTTGTGACTGAGGAGACAACGCCTGTAATGCCTTCTACAAAATGTTCGCATACCTGTATACGTTTGAAGCTTAAATGCTTGCATATGATATATCACTTGTAACCTCAAAGCTATGTCAGATAACGCTCTATAGCTACGTAACAGTAAGAAAAAATGTTATATGTTCGGGAATGCAATAGTTTTAGCATTAAACAGAGTAAATCTTTTATATATGAAAAGATGTGTGTTCACTGCTTTTACTGTCATATAATCTGAAAAACATATGAATATGAGATCTCAATCATGTCATGTCGTATGTGCAAGTAGAGAGTACATGATTTTCATCCGGAGTTTTTCGTTCGTTTTCGCAACGTCTACATAGAGTAACAATTTGTTTTGTGAATGTGCAAGTCCAAATATTTTGAATCCTTATTCCACACAAGACATGCGCTCCTTATGTATCCTTAGAAGATTGTAGTAAAACGTGCGGCAAACTCACATTACTCCGTATCGAAGTTCTTTAGCTAACCAAATGGAAAGTCATATCCAACTTTTAAAATTTTCATGGAAAGTGTTTGACAAGATGAAATTTCGATATCATTATTGAATACGTTGAGCAATGTAAAAGTGGTGGTGCTTGTTGTTATGATTTTTCTAACAATATAAATTGATGAATACTAAAGATGTGTTTTCTTTGATAATATGATCTCTTGGGTCATCTCTTTGAGTTACCCTCAATAATTTATCCCTTGAGTACCACCTTTGATGCACCACATGTGGTTACATAACTTCCAACTATTGCCTGTGTTTGCTCCAAGCACCCGATGTGCACCATAATTCCAGCAGTTGGCTTGATCCACCAACCATTACTTTCACACCTACACCGTGATAGGCATTTCCATTGAATTATCCTCACATCCCTAGACAAACAATCCACACACAATGAAATGGACATATGAAGAGTGAGGGCCTACCTATGATCTCACAATTAGAGCCACAAAATGCACATCAATTCATTAAAAACTTGATTCCTCCTTTTAAGGAGTGTACTCTTAAGTTACCCTTAGTGAGTCGAGAGGAGAGGTGACAAGTACTACCACAATATTTCCCTCTCAATAAATCCTCAAACCAAATAGACCAATTGTTCCAATAAATAAAACTAATCATCCAAGAGAGCCAAAATATCGGACAATTCCTCTAGAGGATGACTTAGATTTTGACTCCAAACATCATTGATGTTGATACGTCATGGAAAGAACACTTATGGCAGGAGTCATAGGCTCAAAAGTGGATGAAGTGGTAAGTTTCCAAACCTCCCTTCATAGAGATAGAAGCCAAGAAACAACATGCATTAATGATTAACTTGGATGTCCAAAGAATTCGACTCCTTAGTGAAGAAATTTAAATGTGATAATGACAGTATAAATATCTTATTAAGGTACTTAGAACAACATGAGTATACTTTGGAATGTAAGAAGACTACCCTTCTTTGATCAAAGAAGAATGCTCAAAAGAGTTCCCAAGGAACTCCATAACAACTTAAGAAAGCTCAAGTGAAATGCACTCTCACTCTAGAAGAAGTGCTCAAACTCAAACCTTAGTACCATGATGAGATTGCGAACCAAGTAAGCATGGATCTAGTATAGCCAAATTGGACACTCAAGCCACTCAAATGCCCTTGGATGGGGTGGGTGTATATAGTGAGGATGATGAGAGAAACACTTGTATGCCATTATTGATTCAGTGGAAGGTGAGAATATTCGAAGGGCTCATATTCCTCAATTCATAATCATGCACATGTGTACTTGTGCTAGGCATATCATAACCTCATGGCGATTTATTGCTAGCGTTCTTAATCACTCGTTCCTTTTCTGCATACAAAGAAGAGTCAATTTTGTTATAGCTCTGATAATTAAGGCTTCGTGTGATTGAAAATTTTATAGATTTCTCTTGTTTGTATTAACCAGAATGTAACTGGATGGTGAACAAACTATAAATAAACTTTACTGATAAAAGTCATGCATGTTAGCAATCACAAGATCTAGTATAGTGTTTGCTTATTAATAATAAACTTATGTATTTCACAATTCTCCTTTCTAAAGAAAAGTGGATGGAAGATTTATCTTGGAAACCATCACTAAAAGAAATGGACCCATCTATTGAAGAAATCTAAACTTATATGCCTTTTGAAGTTGATTTCAAAGACCCCTACAATATAGTGTAATGAACCACATTTTTATATACAGTTCGCTTGCGATGAAGAAGCTCTAGACATCTTTTTGTTAAATTTAAGTTAGAAAGTCGTTCGGATGCTAGAGTTATCATGTACTTGGAAAATTATAATTAGATTGCATGTGATTTTCTGAGTATGCTGCCCAAATTATAATTAGATTGCATGTGATTTTCTGAGTATGCTGCCTTATAATTACATGAGATGTGATTTTCTGAGTATGTTGCGTTGGATATCGTATTCTGGTATTAGTTTCATTGTATGCATAATATGCATGTAAAGAGGCAGACAGAAATATGAATGAAAGACAAGGTGAAGGCTGCATCGTACTCTTTGCTAGGTGCATAGTAGAACTGAAGGCCAACTTGAAGGAGAGACGTGAAAGAGAGAAACAAGCCTGCTATAAAAAGTAGAGTAAAAAAACGCAAAACGTCATCAGCACACATTATATAGATCCGTGAACAAGAGGAAAATTCGAATTTTGATCAGCAGCCGATGAGCACAAACTTCGAGGCGTAAGATATCACACAAACTTTTCATGATTATCATACGAGTTTCTCTCTCTTCAAAATTAGCATAAGATACGTTTTAAATGAACTTACACGGAATTTCTTAAAGAATTTGACAACTTTAATCCAGATTAAGCACAACTAATTGAAATCCTTACACGGCCCTTTTTGGGCCGTTTTTCGCGCTAATGCAGGATCCAATGCGATCCTAGGGCCATAGTATGGGTTGGTCGCCATCCTCATCATCAAATTCTTCCGCTTCTTACTTCCGCCTCACCTTTTTCACATCAAACTCTGAATTGTTGATGATTCTACATCATCAGACTGCTCGTGCTTCTACTCTACTTGCATTAAGAGGGTTCTGTCGGAAACATTTTCTGACATCACGAAAAGAAATTGCGACGATTAAAGGTGAACGTTTTCTGATGATGCAGAGCTAAACCACATTACTTGTTCATAAGCATTAGAGGGGAGACAATGAGCAGCTTACACTCCCTCCATCCGGAACATAGGAAATATCATATCCACTCTCTTAGCATGCAAAGCATCTTGCCTGCTTGCTCTTTGCAAATAAGATATTTGGGTTTTATTTACTTACACTCTTTTTAGTGTGCAATCAGTGGACCAAAGATAAAGCATCTGGTGATGAAGGCTTCCCACTTTGTGTGTGATGCTATGTAAAATCTATAATCTATGATGGTGAAAGTTTTGGATGATTGAAATTTCCTAAAAGGTTATACTGTTTCATATAACCAAGATTGAGCTATCTACTCAAAAAATAGAATGCCAAACTCTACTACTGGTAGAAAAAATTATCCTTAAGATGGAACTGATTAATAAATAAATAAATTTCCAGAAAGCATAAACTGAACAAGTATGCTCTTCGAAATCGACTTCAGTGTCAAATCCTATAATATAGTAAAGCTGCTTTATGTTTTAATTATATTCATCTTACAATCGATGGCGACTCCAGAGCATGTTGTCTTTTCTGGGGCTCAGAAATCCGTTGACAAACTACAAGTATATTGGGCGTCGTCTTAATATAAATGCGTCGCCTCATGTATAACGTTTTCATGATAATAAGTTCGAACATATACGTTTAAGCGACAATGGAAACGTCAGTGATATACATATATAATATTGAAAGGCTGCGGAACTGTAGGATCTGTTTCCTTGGAAGCTTGTGCGTGCGTGATAGAACGGATCTCAGTTCAGACCAGGCTCCATTGCTATTGCTGGGCCAAGAAAGGGCGCTGGGTAATCGTCATCGTAGTCATCGTCTTGAACCTTGTCGAACCGCTCCTTTGCCGATGATGCTTCTTGCCCATCCTCTCTGTCTTGCATCAGCAGTGTTCTGCCAAAGCCCTTCTCTGTCATCACCAAGCAACATAGAAGAAGTTGACAACAAATGAAGATCAAGGTCCTTCCTCCCGAAGCTTAAACTGCGCCATTTTTCCGCTCAAATACATTAGAGCCGAAGCAACAGAAGGCGAGACGTACATTTACCTTTTCTTCTCCTTCTCTCTACCGTTTACATATATACTCACAAGTGTAAACACAGAAAGAAGAGAGGATAACAATAAATGAAGATCCAAGTCCTTTCACGTGAAGTTTAAACTGCGTCAGCTCCCACTCATACACATTAGAGTCGAAGCAACACAAGTGTAAACACAGAAAGAAGAGAGGATAACAATAAATGAAGATCCAAGTCCTTTCACGTGAAGTTTAAACTGCGTCAGCTCCCACTCATATACATTAGAGTCGAAGCAACACAAGGCAAGACGTACATTTACTCCACTTTTCCAGAGTGTCAATTTTAGGTGTATAACCTAAACTGATAAGCATAGATCATAACCATTAAACATTCTTGCCAAACACACACACACAAAAGATGTAAGATCATAAAGTCTGTAAGTAAGGCACCACGAAAGCCTTTCTTTATACTGTTCGATATGGGGAAGATCAGAAACAGTCATGGAGATTGGCATACCAAAGATGAGGTCCTGAGAAGAGGCCGTAACTCCGCCAGGATAGCGCATTCCTTCGGTTCGCATAACAAAGTTAGATTGAAAGCCAGCAACAACAAGAAGAGTGATGAATAAAAGGGGTATATTATGCGCAGGAAAAGTTCTCATCGTGTGTCCTTACTGTTGATTCATAGAATGCAGATTCCATCTCTCCTCTTTATAGAGAGGGCGTTCTCAGGTCTTCATCTCCACGTAGTGCGTATGTTTCTGGGTCTGCCCGAGGAAGTAGGCCTCACGTGATTTTCGTGTTTGCTAAACCAAACCGAACTCAATGCTCATCTCATAATCATGAGTTCACACACACACACAGTTTTCTCACAACATGAACCCTTTGTTTACTCACATGGAATGTATGATCTTTCGTTGTCAATCCTCATAGGGAGGTGGGTGAAGATAGAAGTTTCCAAGTTTTACAAATTTTTTTTGCACGTAGATGCATGACTAGAGAGATCAATCACGTTTGACATTGGTCACCTTTGCACATGCCAAGGGTCTAGTAAAACTCATTATTTACATGCCCCAGGTAACCCATAGAATAAAGCTTGAGTGAGTGAGAGAGAGAGAGAGAGCAAGAAGAGATGCTCAACACTCTCAATTTACAATAGCTTAGATCATTATGCATGATTGCTCTTATACATGGTCATTCACATTACTTGGTATATCTAAGTTTATATTGCATAGGTATGTATTTGAGATAGTTTTCAAGATGCTTAGATTAAAATCTAGGATGGATTAGAGAATAACTTTTCATTGTATTTCTCATTGACAACAAATTTACATAAGATTAATATTAGCAAAAAAATCTATGGTAGATTCATAAATAAAGATGAAGTTTATGAGAATTGGCATCATGTTTCGCCAAGTCCATTGGTATTCTAGTATCAGCATGGTCGTTGGTACAACCATCGAGAAACTTGTTGGTATGCTGATCATTATATGAATTGATATGCACACCTATGTACATGTATCTATACTCTTCTCTCTATCCATCTATACAGGTGCATATATGCTCCTCGGCATGTGCATCTATATTTGTGTCAATATATGAATAATTCTATGCATATGCATACAATCCTACTGTGATTTTTGATATAGACCCTTAATAAAATTATCCTCTTTTAACATTACTTGTTCCTCCTTGTTTTTTTTCTCTTTTTCCCTTATTATTATTGTTCATAGTTACCTTTATTACAATTAGTTGACTTTCTACATTTGCTCTAATTTTCCCAGTGTATAAAATCTCCACTAGTGGATTTTCTTTACCTTCCTTGGAAGGTGATATGAGAAAAAACTCTACCATCTTTGCATCCAAAAAATCTATCCAATGGGATCATACAATCAATACAAAGAAAAGTGTGCACATAAGTGCTACTCCCAAATTACATGTATAGCACCATCCATATGATGCTTGAAGGGAGAAAGAAATTCATTTCAAGCATAGTGAAATCTTGGTGATCCAAAAATTCTCAATCCTCTAGTAAACTTAGTATGTTCACTTAACCACTTAATCTTGATCTATGCAAACCATGATTGCCTTGCCAAATGCATTGTCCCCAGCAATTGTGGAATGCAAAAGTGTGATTTTTCAACATCTTTTAATTCAAATATCATTTTGATATAATTCCTTAGCTCATATGCATTCAAATCCAATTAAAACTTCATGGAAGAAAAAGTGTTTGCTTTGGACTTTGTGGATGCACTAATCACTAGTGCTTATTTTAAATGCATCAATACATTTCCTATGATCCTCCTAATCATTTTGTGAATCAAGCCTTGAAAAAAACTCAACCAAAATTGAAATAGCTTTGTTGCAACAACTTGCAATTGCTCCAAAGACTTAGGTTTTCCCACCTTTGAGGGTGTCATGGACTGCACAACTTTCCTCTTTCTCTATAAGCAATCTCACTCAACCCTCCTTGTTCACAACTTCTCTCAAATGCATATGAATTGTCTACCTACATCTCAAATATCTTGAAAGAAAGCACAACTACTCTCAGTTTTTGCCTAGATTTAGCTAGTCAACTCTTTTTTGAATGGAAAACCTTTCTTTTTTTCATTTTTGAAATAAAAAACCTCTGGAACTCTTTTCTACAAGCTTTTCTACCACCATATTCCACACTCACCATGAACGAGAAGTTGAATAATGACTATTTATGCACTCTTGTTTTTGTTCGTACTACTAGAATTGATGAAGATCATGGAAAACCAATTGAAAATTTACAACACAACTTCTTGAACACAAAAAATTGTTCACCAACAAGGCATCCCAAGCTTTGAGCTTCAATGGAGACCTTGAAGAGCAACATGGTCCCTAGCAACAAGTCCAAAAGTTGTTGTAGACCCCCTAACACAAAGCTCAATGGATTCTAATAGTTTGGATCGAATTAATTTTCAATCTGAGTATGTTTAACCTATTCAACTACATGAAGAAATTCCACCACAAAGCTATGGAACTCAAGTACAAGCTCTTGAATAATTTCAATTCCAAACACACACACACATAAACAACAAGAAACTCACATTTAATTCATGAAAAATTGTTTACCATAGGTGGAGATGGGGTTGGGGCATCTCAAGAATACCACAAAAGCTCCAGAAAAAGAAGGTGAAGAGAGAAAAGTAGTATTTGTAGAGTTCTTGATTTGTTTTTTACTTGAACATGATGATGATGGATATCCATAATGAAACTAGAAATGGTTTCTAGTATATCTAGGTGCAAATTCAAGTGCATGATTCTCATGGTGGGATGTATTCGTCCTTTGATTGTGCCATCAAATTTCTTGGGCATACTCACTTTGGAATTTTCTTCATATTAGTTGCCGTGGGGATGCCTGGAGATCGATTCACTATGATCTGCATCTCACCTAATTTTTCTTTTAGCTTTGAAGCTATATGGTTATATCTTGAATATTCTGGCACTGAATCCTTTCTTGGGTTTCTCATACTTCTTAGATTATTTTTGAATAACTTCAAGTGCAATAAAGCATCTTCACCAATAATCTCATGGTGCTTGGTCTTGATGAAGTTTTGCCAAAATATCAAAGAGCACTAGATTGTGCCCTCTAGCTATGATGGACAAGATTTGGAAACTATATTTCTGATTATGAGATCATCCACATAGGGGAAATAATACAAGAATTAATTATTACAAGAATTTGCATAACGTGGTAATAATAAGTCTGGATAACTCAACTAGACATGATAAAAAAGATCCCACAACCCATGATCATAGGTATGAAACAAGATATTTGAATTACAAGAAATCCCTTGAGGGACATGAACTAGATACAAGAAATAACTGGATAGGATCTTGTACTATGAGATTACAAGAGGACAAGATAGGAGGTCCAAAATACTAGCCTAGAAAACACTAGACAAGACTAGAACAAGGAGCAAGACAAGAAGTGGAACTCAACCTTGGAGAGTACTTACTTGGATACCATGACTCCTTGAGATCCCAAGAATAGCATTGGCAAGAATCAAGATGTATGCAACCAACCCCTCCTTACACATGTGTTCAAGGGTTGTTACAAATTGATGATGTTTTTCAAAATAGGACCTCTTGATGTCAGAATCTACAGTCATTCCTAGAGTTTTGACATGCCCAAATGTGATGTTCATATTAGATTCTTCAAATTCTAAACCAATCATGAGATATAGTAGATCCATATATGATCGAGGTTTCTTCACATGTCATCATGACAAAAATGCCTTTATCTCAGTCATTGTTTCCATTTGATGTGTGGGTTTTCTTTTTTTAACCTCTGGACATATAGTATGAGTGCAATAGTAAAAAATATAAAAAAGTAGATATATGAACCTTTACAGAGCTCACAAATCTATAGGAAATCCCTCTTATATCAATTTAATCACCTAAAAAAGCATTTAATGAAGTCAAAACGCTTCAAAAAGATGCAATCAAGGTAAATAATACTTCCATAACTCTAAAACTTGTGTGATACAGCCAAAGGTTGCACGCTATGGAGAAGATGGGAAACGTAAAGACTTTTGATGGTAATATGAATTTGTTTTGTAGATTTCTCTATGTACCAAGTATTACTAAAAACCTAATAACTGTAGGTCAGATTGTGGAGAAAGGTCGATAGGTGAGGTTCACAAAACATGGAGCCTATGTAGAGGATCCATATCAAGGTTTCAAGAGGATATTCAAGGGAAACAAAATAGGTAGATTGTTCACCTTTGAACTCCAAAACACTAAGAACATAACATTGTCAAACAAATCAGTCAAGATCAAAGTGTGCTTGGACTACCCTATATCTCATAGCAACATAAGATCTACAAATGTAGTGCATGTCAATTTGGGAAATCTCAAAGGAAACCATTCACTAAAAAGATCCATCAATCTTAGGGTCAAGATACTATGTGTCATTTATAGATGACTATAGAGAGTTCTCCATACCATAAGTGCTCTAGATGCTTGTATCACCGTACTTTTTTATGAAGAAAGATAGATGGTTGTAGATGATGTCCTACAATAAAAAAAATATTTTAAGTTTTAGAATTCCACAATTACAAACTCATCCAAAACATATTGTGTTGTAGGTGATGTCCCTTTTAAAGTTAATTTTTTAGAAATGTACCATGTAATGTGTTATAGTATTCACTATCCAAGCTGCATTGAAGATTTTTTTTTTAATTGTTGAAGGTGGTTTCGAAAGGCCTTGATGCCCTTAATTGAGCATGAACTCTTTTCGTACATGCCTAAGATGTTAGCTACTACATCCCAAATCTTTTCCTTTGCATTTATAGATGTAACATCATGGTCTTTAATTGCATAATGTAGATCCCCATGTCGCTTTTGTCATTGCAAATAATCTATCCTACACATGTGCATTATTGAACATTTCTTAGTTGCATTGTTGATTTGTTTAGAGAGGAACTCTGATGCCTTCATGCCACCTATAGCCACTTCCCTAGGAAGATCTTGTTCAGTGGTTGATAGCTTCTAACATTTCTCAATTTGAACATGTCCTCCATGTAGCTACATGCTTGACAATACCTTCTAAATTATTAAAATAGTATATCAGCATTGATATTGATTTTTTATCTTCCATACAAACCCAATGTATTGGTTGATTAACTTTTTTATGACATGGCATAGAGCGCTGCAAAGAAAAAATGTGAACATTTTTCAAGAGTATCTCAAAGATGGGATGGAAGAGTGTTAGGCGGCTTCGTCCACCACCTATGATCAAGGGTTTTAGTATTCCCCATGCAGTATTGGCATGGTAAGCCGTGGTCCCTCTATTTCCGTTGTACAAGAAATTTAGGTTCTTCAAATTAGAGGCCAAGTTCAAATTAGATGCCAAGGGTTTTAGTAGTCCTTATCTTGATTGCACTCAAAAATATCATTTTTGGCATAAACTATCGTCCTATCTATGCAATTCCATCATCTTATTTCACATATAAGAAATTCTTGGTAATCAAATAAAATCTTTACATCCTACTAACCATGAAATTCTTGCTTTTTTCTCCATACATAATTTGGACTAAGTTCTTTTGAGGAGTCTCTACTTGCATTGTGATGAAAACTCCAGTAATTCTCTTCCCGTTTAGTTTTCCATGTGATTGCATAAGCATTCCTTTATTGGATTTAGATAATCCCAAAAATCCAACATTCTTAAATGTTTCTAGGTCAACGTCCTCATGACTAAACACCAAGTAAGAGATTGATGCTCCGACCAATCAAATTTATCCCTATGCCTTCTAGCTCTAAAATAGAAAATGATTTCTCTATTCTACATTCCTCATGTCCTCAAATATCATCATTTGAAATAGACATAATAACTTTTCCCCCACAGCCTTTAGGTGAGACTCAATCTAAACATTATGACCAACTGATATCCCTATCACTTTAGATAGAATCATTAGAGGAAAAAATGAACCTTGCATGGGCCTTTTGATTAGAGAGTGATTAGTGATGGACCAATGAGAAGAGGGTGGTGGCCACAATCTAGGCTCTTAATCAACTAGGCCACGTATAGGCTTCCCTTGGTTTGGGCTAATCAAAACCACATAAACAAGCTAAAATTCATGGTTTTGTTCCTCATGTAGTTTTTGAAAGTCATGGGATTCAAACACAACCCTTGGATGCCCTTCAAGATTCAATGGCTAAGATTAGTTCTTAAGAAATGGGCTACTTTAAATTATAGCCCTTAGATGTTGCTTAGATCTAATGGATGTGGTTGCTCCCAAAAGGAAAAAAGGCACCTTGAATTTGGGCCATTGGATTTTGAGAAAAAGGAATGGATGAGATTTGATCCTTACATGGATCACATCCTATTCAATCCCAACCATCCATCCTCTCTCACATCTAATGGTGAAAAAGCTACGTGGACCTCGAAATCTTTCTCTCTCTTCCCATGAATTTTCGTGGGTTTGTCTTTTAGTGACAGTCCATTGGAGGTATTTTGTCTTTTAGTGACAGTAGACTGGCTCTCAATCTCCACCCTCAATATCAAATGCAATCGGACGGTTGTCAGTAGGCGATTTTGTGATTTTTTGTTCTCTCTCTTCGCGTGGGAGTTTGCTATTTTGTCTTTTTTTGACAGAGACTATGGTCTTATTTTGTCTTCTAGTGCCTTTCTTTCCCCATTTGATCGTGGCCATACAATAAACCAATCTAATGGCTTAAAATGAACAAGAATTTTTTGTTGAAAGAGGGTTCTTTTTTATTCTTTATTTTTACTGACTATACCACTAGTGGTATTTCCAAATCTCTTAATCACCTTGATTAGCCATTTTAATTCCTTAAAATTAGGAATCTCAAAATGGTTTAAAGTGATTTGGGCTTTGGAAATAATGAAGGTTGAATGAGGAAGGGATAGAATGGGAAGGATTTGAAGAGATAATTGAATGGCTAAAGAGGTTATATGGGTTGAATGTGATGGTTTTAAATTATGGTTCTTGTTTGACCCTAAGATTGGTGATAGGCACAAGTAAGATCTCCTTGGGTAACCTTAGAGTTTTCATGACCTTCCACACGTGACACAATGAGCTATTCATTGCTCAAAGTGATTATTTTAGGGACCCTTGGGAGGGTCTATCTTGCACCGATTGAAAGAGTGGTTGGACATGAAGCAACCCGGCTAGGCCTTGTGCACCTAGGGTAGGGTATTGGGTCAACTGTGTCTCCGTTGAGTTGCACATGTGTTGGACTTAGAGATCACTCAGCCATAGTGCCACCTCTCAAGTGTATGTCGCATCCACAATCTCCTTCTATTCTCAATAAGGTTGGGATTTTTACTTCTCATTTGACACACCCCTAGTACACACCCACGATGGCCTATAGGACTTATACTCTCGGCCATGCGTGTCTCTTATTAGTGCTATGTGCACCTCCACGCCTCAATATGCTCATTCAGTGAAAAAAGTATGCTTTTTCGACTATATGCACATTATTAAGCATGTACTTTCGATCCTTCTATCCCGATGGTACTTTTCATGCTCCTTCAAGTTCTTATGATATTCTACTTATGATGGTGATGATGGTGCATATACTATAGAGGGGGCCCCTTCCAATAGAGAGGCGATACATGCACCTCCGATTGAGCTCACAGTCAATACACTCACGAAAGAAGAGATACTTTCAATCTCATGCACTCATGATGCAACTTTATTAGAGCGTGAAGAAAACAAGTACCTTGTTCACTTACTTCTCTGTTGAAGACTTCTCAATGTGCACTTTCACACAAGATTAGTACTGAATACTTTTGATCACATGGGTAGTCCATCAAGGCAAGGCACCTCAACTTAAGTTTTTGGATGCACTTTCGATGTTGTCATAAAAGTCTTGGATGTACTTGATACAGTTGTAAATGTCATGTATGCATTTTCGATCCTCCCTACTATTCTCCCGTTACCTCTGAGTGTGTGAGGCACTTAAGATCAAACCTCTTGGTGTGCACCTTCAATCCAACGGCCACTAAGCCGGCGATACACTTGCAGGATGGCTTCGAGATAACCCCGAGTACACAGCCGATCCAAAGAAGCGTGGTACTTTTCGATGTGCATGCAATACCAATCACATGTATGTGTTCTCACAATCCTCATCCTAATAGCTGGCACTTACCATCTCACTACTTGTATGCCTCTAGAATATGAGCAGCCCCCTTCGATCCTCTTGTATTGACGATGCTCCTTCAATATGTATGTTTGATCTTGCGATCCACCACAGGTCCAATTCCCATGCACCTCCAATGCGTTACAGATCTCTCAATGCTAAGTAAGGTAAAGCACTGCCTTCAATCGAACCACTTTGGTGTGTCCTTATCAAATCAACAACACCCCCATGCCATGTGATAGCGCTGCCAAAAGAAAGCACTTCCGATCTACCAGATGTGTTCCTATTCTTCTTCGATCCAGTATGTGTGCACAACACCTCCAATGTAGTTGGGGGACTTAGAGAGCCTTGCCACAGTTCCTTGTTTGATGTCAGCTATGCCCACGATACAGCAATTGTAACAAGTGTTAAGAAAGTACTTATAGTCAAGCTTCCGCAAGGTCACACCGCCACGAAAACACCTCCGATTATGCTTTTATTTTTTTCTCCTCATCTTTCCATCAAATGTGTGCTTCTCCGTACCCTTTAAATTTTGTGCACACTTGATAGCTTCATGTGCTTGCACTCTCGATAGCCTTATGCGCTTGCACTCGTGATGCTATGACAAGCACGCTTGATACCCTTCCTAATAAGAGTAGTTACGCTTCAAAGTCACAACTCGATAAGAACGATACTTCTCTAGCCATGCCTCCCATCTTTGATCTACAATAATTTCTACAACTATTGACTTGGCTTCCAATAATCCCGTGACCGGAATATAGGTTGTTGCAAATCGTGGAGCACAAAAGATGTGAAATGCTTTATTGTGAGATTTTGAACGAAAGAGAAAATATGAACATTGATGCTCTCGAATAAATTTGACCACATGATTGTGTCTAATAAACCTTTTTTAATGAAAGATAATATATGTATATCTTTCAATAATAGATTTGGTGTATGAGTTGCGCATGGAACTCAAGTAATGCCTTCATACTTGTTTTGTATTGAAATTCTAGCACTTCAAAAATTAGATGCATTATTATATTGCAATCAGATTCTTTGGACCACCCACGCAAGATATAGCATCTTCATATATCTTTACAAGAAAAGCTAAACTTTTCTCTTTAAGAGAAGTATCAACTGCTTCCAAAAACATATTTCCTTTTGGACATATAACCATGACATTAATCAATGCCTTCTTCTGACAACTTGTCCATCCATCTACTGCTATTGTGCATCCATACATGGATACATAATCAAGCACTGTTCATTTCAAAATAGCTTTAGTACCTTTCTTCACTTTATCTATGTACTCTGTTTGCATTTTATTATAATCTGGCATGGTGAATCCTTTTCATGTAGTTGGCATCAAAGAATTTTTTAAAATAAGATTGCAAATAACATTGAAAGGAATCCCACATGCTAAAAATGCTCGAGTCCATTTAAGATGAAGCTCAAGACAATCGTGCTTTTCAAAAGCTATAGGTATTGTGTTCTGTGATTTCGTATGAACAAACCATGATGACACATTATTAGATCCACCGCTTTTACTACATTCATCAGTCCACTCTTTCTTGATGTAGTTGGAGAAAATGGAGTACATGTATCTTGATTACTCTCGAAAATAGTTTGTGATACTTGAGTAGAAATATCAAATGGATCCTCTGTTTTCATTGATACATCTACTCATTCTTGCTCTACACCTAGATTACTTCGAAAGTACTCTGAACTACTCATGCATTTGAATCTTCTTTATGTGATATCTTGAGATTTACATTTGTTTGCATAACTTGCAAAGTGTACCCATATATCACTATTTGGATTAGAGCATCTGCCACATTATTACCTATACTAAACAGATGCTCTTTTATCTGAATTGCTTTGCCTACGTACGATGTCCACAACATTTGCATTGTATTGTGGAGACAATTTTTCCCTCTTAATGAATAATCACAGATGACCATTCTTTTCCCTTTCCCATAATGCTTTCTTTATGAAGACTTTATCTCTACAAAAAGATAGCATAAATCAATATCAAATAATATATACATTCCACTAAATATATGTCTTAAAATATATACAAACTAATTTGAATCTCTCTTAAAGTTTTTAAATCTATTAATCTATGTATTTATCCATCAATGTGTTTATATTTCTACCTCTTCATATAAAAAGATAGATTTTAACTCATAATCATATGTGCACGTACACTTGAACATACTATTGTGAAGTAAGAATCAAAGTTGAGTCAGAAAATCACAATAAATTTTAATGTTCAATCATATACACACATACACTTACACATACTATTGTGAAGGAAGAATCAATGTTGAGTCAAACAATTACAATCAATTTTAATTCTCAATCATATAGACACATACACTTACACATGCTATTGTGAAGTAAGAGTCAATGTTGAGTCAGATAGCCACAACAAATTTTAATTCTCAATCATATACATACATACACTTACACATACTGTTGTGAAGTAAGAATCAATGTTGAGTCAGACAATCACAATAGATTTTAGATTCTCGATCATATGCACATACACTTACACATACTATTGTGAAGTAAGAATCAATGTTGAGTCAAACAAAATCACAATAGATTTTAAATTCTCGATCATATGCACATACACTTACATATACTATTGTGAAGTAAGAATCAATGTTGAGTCAGCCAATCACAATAGATTTTTATTCACAATCATACACCCATATGCACATACACATACTATTGGATGAAACTTTGTTGGATCCCTTTACAATTCAAGGGATCTTAGAAGGTGTTAATAAGTCTACAAGACAAAGGCATTTCTAGACCTCAAAAGCTCTAGTTCACTTATTAACACCTTCTCAACCCTTGAATTATAAAAAATAGGTTAAAAATTTTTTGAACATATACAATAGATTTTAATTCACAATCATACACACACATACACAATCACAATAGATTTTCACTCACAACCACACATGCACATACACATACAGATACTATTGTGAACATACAGATACTATTGTGAAGCAAGAATCAATATTGATTCAAACAATCATAATACATTTTTACTCACAATCATACACACACATACATATACTATTGTGAAGTAAGAATCAATGTTGAGTCAAACAATCACAATAGTTTTTTACTCACACACACACACATGCACACACACACACACATGCACACACACACACACACACATATATATATATATATATATATATATATATATATATATATATATATATATATATATATATATATATATATATATATATATATATATATATATATATATATATATATATATATATATATATATATATATATATATATATATATATATATATTTGTTTATTTTTGTAATACTAAAAGGTAGAATATTTTTAACAAGATCTTATATCTTGTTCTTTGTATGACACTATGAGTTCACAAAAACAAAGTAACTCTGATGAAGTATAATTTTGAGGGCATTCTTTTACAAAAGATTATTCCAACATATATTTCTCAATCAAAAGCCTTTTCGATTGAAAGCTTTTTGATGGAAAATGTTTTCGATGGAAATAGTTCCAAATTATCGTGCGAAAACTATTCAGTCATGTCCAAATAAGCTAATGTGTCACCGAATAATTATGTCAAATAATAAGGTTTCAACATAAAATTTTTTAAGCATTCGCAAATAATCAAATTGTCGAATAACAAATAATGCAACCTATATTATCTATGAATGACACATAGTATATTGAACTAGACATTGAAGGTTTCTTGCTTGGTCCCCAAACATCTATGTGGTCTCCATGTATCTAGCCTTTCTTGGTGAAGGGTTGCCTATGTGACTTACCAAATTGAAAATCACTACATTTATATATCATGTGTTGTTTTGATATGTTGGGTAGTGCAAGTACACTATAATCTCTCTTTATCTTTTTGAGGGATCTTTCACCAATGTGAACTAGCCTCTTATGCCAAACATCTAAATTTGATGGGGTTGGATGCTATAATTGAACAAGGCAATGTTCTTCGTGTCTTGAAGTTCAAAAGGGAACAACCTACTTGTCTTCTCTCCTTTTCTTATCTTTGTGAATCCCTGATATGGGTCTTCAACATATGCTCCATGCTTGATAAATATTTTCTGCAAACCTTTCTCAACAATCAAACTTACATTTTTAAGGTTCTTGGTGATGGTATGCACATAAAGAACTCTGCTAAGTAAGTTCATGTCACTATTTGAAGTATTCACATTACCTATCTTCTCGACTCGATGTCTTGTGTCATCTCCTATTTGGACTTCATGTATATTCTTTGGGTCCTTCAAGTCTAAAAATAGAGCCACATTTCTTGCCACATGATTTGAGCATCTTGAGTCTATATAAAACACATGCTCATCATAATTACCATCCTTGATACTCATGTTCATGAGAAAAAGCAAATCTTCTTGAGCTTGATCATTTGTATAGTTGTTGTAGTCTCTCTGTCCTTTGGTATCCACCTTGGTACCTGTTTTTGTATGGGTTGTTGTTATATCCATAAGAATTGTTGAATCTTACTCTTGAGTCTCCATAGCCTTCTCTCTTATATCCTCTTCCTCTTTGATACCTTGGGTTTCTAAATCAATTATTTAAAATGTGATTTATTAGACCACATATATCACAAGGTGATGATCCTTGAGCTCTCTCCCCTTGCCTTATCTACCTCCTCTACCTCTTCCACTTGAGCCTCTACCTCTACCCTACAAAGTTGGCTTGAGATGTGCTTCCTTCATCATCATATTTCTTACCTTTCCCTTTTTTATCCTTTCCTTTATTCCCAAATGGATAGAGAGTAGAGGATTGGTTACCTTTTTGGTCTTCACCCTTCTTCATGAGCTTTGCTTCATGTGTGAATAAGTGCCCCATGAGTGTGTTGAACTCCGAAACTTGCATGTCCAATTGAGGTCCATAGTTGTGGTGGAAGCTTCCCATTGGTCATTAGCTTTGATCCCATTGATGAGCATCCTCAAAATTTTCTCTTTATCAGTGACATCTCCAATGCTTCCAAGTTGGTTTGCAATGTCCATCTTGGTGACAAAATGAGTCACACTTTGCTTGGGCATTTTCTTGAGTGTTGTAAACTCCATCCATAGTCTGTTCTTCATGACGTTGGTACTTCAGGGGAAGAACGCTTCGAGAGCATTCCACGTCTCCTGAGATTTCTTACAGTTCCTAATGCGAGGGAGTAGAACTTTAGAAATAGGTTTGAGAACATATGAACTTTCCAAAGCATCCTTTGAGCACCATGCATTCAACCCTTCATGCTCCTCTTGTATTGGTTGTCCCTTGCTTTTGAATACTGGCATCATCTCATCTCCAAATACATATCCATATAAGTTCCTTCCTTGTAGATAGGCCTCCATTTTGAGTGAGCATGTTGAGCAATTACCTCGATCTGATTTTTCAATGGATGAGGGTAATCCATCACCCATTATGATTAGTTTCCATGATACCACTATGAAAAGGTGATGGGGAGTGAGTTTTGGAAAAAAGTACTCAACAATAGCTAAAGTAGCTTCAACAATACTTGCTACACTTCCTCACCTTCCAAAATATGCATTAAGAACCACTAAGTACTTTGCAACATCACTCACAAATAGTTATGACAATACAAATAAGTTTGAACATCACAAAACTTGAGACAAATTTCTATTTTGGGATGAGAAGTTGTTAGGAAAATGTTGAGAACTCATAGTCTAGTAAAAATTGACCAAAGAGCTTTAGCACACTTTCAATTAGAGTTTCAACCTAACCAATGCACGTGATTTCATAAATTTAGCCTCCTTATACACTAAGCAATAAGTTTGAGACATCTGGGGGTCATCTCAACTTTTTAGAAAGAAGACGATGTGCAAAAACAGTCACAATCATACATTCATATCTTGAAATGTACAAATTTAATATTGATAAAACCTTACATGTAAGCTCACATTATTCCTATCTAAGTGGTCCAAGTGATATACTGGATATTAGATATCAACATAGTGAGAAATGAGCCAGACAACATTGTTGATGCATTTTTTATCCAAGCCTAGTGCTTAATCATTCATCACTTTGTTATGTATACTCTCAATGAGAGAAGCCACAAGAACAACCTTCCACTTCAAATGTGAAGAGTCTTCATGTCTTTTCTCCTTTAGTTATCCTTTTGAATCCTTGCTTTGGGTCTTCCACATAGGCTCCATGTCTTGTAAATCTGACCTGCAATCCTTTCTCCACAATTTGTCCAACACTTATCAAATTCTTAGTTATTGTAGTTACATACAATACCTTACTCAGAATTTTCATATTCCCATCTGATGTCTTGACATTACCTATCTTTTCCACTGAGTGCCTTGTATCATCTCCTGTTTGCACTTCATGTTTATTCTTGGGATCTTCCAAGTCAGAGAGCAATGCTACATTTCCTGATACATGATTGGAACATCTTGAATCAATATAAAAGACATGATCATCATCCTTACCCTGCTTCAGTGGGAGGTTCATGAGAAGAAGTGAGTCTCTTGACTTTGATCCTGAGTGTAGTCCTTCCTTCCTCTATATCCATTTTGATAGTTGTCATTGCTGTTCTGATAGTTGTTATATCCTCCATTGTATCTACCTCTATTTGATCCATAGCCACCTCTATTGAATCCTCTTCCTCTCCAATTTCTTGGATTCCTGTAACATTCTTCAGTAGTGTGATTAGAGTGACCACATATGTTGCAAGGTTGAGATGCTTGGGGTCCCCCTTCCTTGCTTTCCTCCTCTGGCTCTACCTCTAGCTTTTCCTCTACTCTGAAATTAGCTTGGAAAGAACTTCCTTCATCTTGGACTTTGACTTATCCTTAGCCTTAGCTTTACTAGAGTATAGAGAAAAAGATTGACTACCTCTTCAAGATTCACCATTCTTGTTTAGCTTTGCTTCATGTGTGAAGAGTTGGCCCATCAGAATATTAAGATCTGGCACTTGCATGTCCATGTATAGATCCATGGCAATTGTGAATGATTCCCACTTGTCATCAGCTTTAATGCCATTGATGATTTGCCTTATGATTTTCTGTTCTTCAATCACCTCTCCAATGCTTCGTAATTGATCAGAAGTGTCCTTCATCTTTGTGGGATAATCAATCACACTTTGCTTGGGGCTTTTCTTCAATGTAATAAACTCCATCCATAGCTCATTCTTCCTTGCTCTAGTATTTGAAGAGAAGAAAGCAGCAAATGCATTCCAGGTCTCCTTTGAGGTCTTGCATTCTTTCACATGAGCTAAAAGAAAATCAAAGATTGATTTTAGAATATAGGACCTTGCGAATGCATCCTTTGAACACCAAGTTGTAAGTCTCTCTTGCTCTTCAAGTGATGGTTGCCTTTTGCTCCTCATTGTTGGCATGAATTCATCTTTAGATATGTATCCAAAGAGATTTCTCCCTTGAAGGTAGGCCTGCATCCTCAGAGACCACGCTGGCTAGTTGTTCGTATCCAATTTGTCAATGGTAGAAGGAAAACATCTCCCATATTGATTTAGCAATGCTCTAATACCACTCTGAGAAGAGATGGAGATACAATCCAAATATGAGGTTGGTGTTGCAAAAACCTGCTCTACACCTGCCAGGATTACTTTATGATGCTTAGTAGACACTTTGAGCTTGCTAATAAAGCATTAATACCTCCTTAGTGCTTTGGAAGATCATTCTTAAATTGATTCATCAAAACAAATGACTTGACACGAAACACCATGATCAAGAACTTGCTATTTTTTGATGGAAAGCGCTCTAGAATTTCACTTAGAGCTCATAGCCTGCTAAGAATTGACCAGAGAAACTTTGCACACATTCAACTAAGAGTATGATGAGTCTAAAGAAACAAATTTGAAAAATTTTAATAGACTATACTGAGAGAAATCAATTTAGGAACATTGGGGTGTCATCTTGACTTTTCAAGAATAGTCTGCATGCATACATAGGTCACTTCAAATTGATGTAGCTCTTAGACTAAAGATTCAAATGTGATGAAAATTGAAAGAAGCAAATAGACTTATCCCTTTACCTATACAAAAAAGAGTAAGTACACAGAGAGAAATCAGTGATCTGAGTTGATTGAAAAACAATGTAAACCTGAGACAACAATTGAAGTAGGCTTCAAAGATGATCTTAAGAAATCAATCTGTATTGCACATATGGTACATAAATTGATTGGGTATGAGGCATGAGAAGGAGGAGCACAATATGTGCTTCAATGATGATCCAAAGGTCGACTAGAATCTCCTCTAACTGTAGCACTAAAATCTTCTCTAATCCACAACTTTCTTCATGTGTTTTTATAGAGAAAATTGAATTCAAACTTGGTGGGATTCCACCTAAAAGCTCCTCCATCATAGGGGAATCTCATCTTATTGACTTCTCCTACTTTGATTTCATAATTTCCATCTAAGTTCGCGGGGTTCCCTTGTCCCTTTTACATTTGGAGATTTCACTTTTCTACTTTTACAAGAGATAGTTTTTATGACATCTCCCATTGAGAGTACAGAGAATGTCATTACGTAAATGGTTTTAATCAAGCACTAGGCTTGCCACAATGCACCAACATAAGAGGGTCAATGATTGGAAATTTGATTTTTTTTTTTCATGCAAGTGCAATTAGATATGCAAATATGGGAATTAAATGAATTCACATGTACATCTATTTCATGCATACTCTAAGTGGAAAAATACTCATCATGATGCAAAAGATTGAAAATATTCTCATGATCATGTTCTCATCTCTCTCCTCGTTCAAATCACTCTCAATATCATTATGCTATCATCATCAAAGATAGTTTTCGAAGAATCTTATCGAGCGAATCCCTATCTCATAAAAAGATGAAGGATTAGTGAAAAAAACATTGTTTACATTTAATCCTCACTACAATTCTCTCATAGAATCATATATATATATATATATATATATATATATATATATATATATATATATATATATATATATATATATATATATATATATATATATATATATATATATATATATATATATATATATATATATTCATTATCATTTTCAACACCTGATCACGTTGGTTCATCTTCAAAACACCCTCATTCATAGAAGTTTTCTTTATCATTTCTTCGGTTTCCTCCAAAGTTAGATCCTTTGTTTTTCATGTTTTTTTATGAATTTTTCATATTTTTTTTAGTTTTTTTATAATTATCTTCAATCATTTGTTTTTCCTTTTCTTCAAGATTTTTCTCATTGGTTTTACTCTCATCCTCATCAATTCTTTGATATCCTCATCTTCACTTTGGCTATTTTATTGATTGTTCAATTGATCTCTTAAATGTTTAACATTCTCTTGATCAAATAATTGGTCATTCTCTAGAAAATTTGGATATTACATAATATTCTTCATGCATACTAGTTTTCACTTGAATTGACTTTTCATATCTTCCTTATCATCTTCCAATATTTCATGTACAAATTGTTCAACTTTATGTTTTTCCAATTTTAATTGTTCACTTTTTTTTCATCAAAATGTTTAACTTGATTATCATTTGGTATCTTAGTCTCTTGTTTTAAATATTTATCCTCATCATATTTCTTTGATCTGCATTGTTTTCTAAATCTTTAAATTGTTCTTGTCTTAGATTTTGTTTGTTGAAAATATTTCTTCATCCCACCTCTTCCTAAATTCAAGTGCAAAGGTGAATGTTCATCGTAATTTAAAATTTTCCTTTCTATTTTAATTACCAATTTGATTCTATAAGCATCCTCATATACATTACAATCCCAAAACATATGGCCGAATTGATCACACCAAAAAACATATTATGGGTCTATTTAATATTCTATGTGTATACCTAGGAGTGGATCTTCTATGGTCAAATGAATGTTTTTCTCATATCTTTCTTATCATCTTCCAATATTTCATGTAAAAATTGTTCAAATTTATGTTTTTCCAATTTTAATTGTTCACTTTTTTTCATCAAAAATTTAACTTGAGTATCATTTGGTATCTTCATCTCTTTTTTAAAATATTTCTCCTCGTCATATTTCTTTGGTCTGCATTGTTTTCTAAATCTTTTAAATGTTCTTGGCTTAGATTTTGTTTGTTCAAAATATTCTTTCACCCCACCTCTTCCTAAATTCGAGTGCAAAGGTGAATGGTCATGGTAATTTCAAATTTTCCTTTCTATTTTAGTTACCAATTTAATTCTGTAAGCATCTTCATATGCAATACAATCCCAAAACATATGGCCACATTGATCACACCAAAAACATCTTATCGATCGATTTAATTTTCTATGTGTCTCCCTAGGAGTGGATCTTCTATGGTCAAATGAATGTTTTTTTAATCAAGAATTCGAGGAGACATACTTTGGGCTTTCAGTTGATGTTCATGTTTACACTTGAATGATTGAATTTCTTTCACTTGGTTACACAAAGTGTCAAAATCATTTTTCAAACCGTGGTGTGTGAATGAGCCAAAAATAAAAACATTGGGACACAAAGAATTGCCTCAAAATCTTGAGTAATTCCCTTTTTTCCTGAATACGTCTTTTTAGCATCCTATCAAAAATAGGAGAAAAACACCAAAAAAGACATATCCGAAAATATCCATAATTAGACATGGTGACACGTGAGCATCACAATCACGGATTCGAATAGAAATAGATAAGCCCTCGTTTTTTTTTAAGTGTTGGAAAATGGCACTTTTCAAAGCCTTATAACTAAAAAATGGTGAGGAATTAGCTTAAGCTTGTGAGAGACACTTTTATTCAATTTTGCAATCTGCACAATAGTGTTAGAGACGTCCGAGTCCAAATCCATCCCCAAATGCCACTTTTGAGCCCTGCAAGTTTGAAAATTCTAGAGAGAGAGTAAAATCAAGGCATTTTCTTACAATGAACTAAATGTAGGACCCTGAACGAGGTACTTAAAACATGATTCACAAAAATTTCACATAGGCACTTTTATTCTCTTATACTTGCTCTACCTTTCTCTCATGCAGAGTTTTCCTTAATTCTTTCATCTTCACCTTAATGTTGGAGTTAGACGTCTGCGGAAGCACGCAAACAACACGAGGAAGAAGAAGAAGCTTGGAGCACAACACACAATACTGAATGTATTACCACTAGAATGTACAAAGATAAGTAGCCCATTAGGGCAATAGGCATATATACAAGCCGGGGAAAAAACCTCTTAAAGCGGGAAAAAAGTGTCCTAATGGTCATAGAGTGTTCACACACATCACTACCTAAATATATCAACAAATCCCCCCCTAGGAGTGATGTGGTGAACAAGGAGCTGTCACTCATGTATAAGGAAGTGCCAAGCTATGTGGAATCAATCCAAAAAAGGAAGTAAGCCTAAAGCTTTGCGAAAAGCTTCAAACGTTCCCCTAGGGAGAGCCTTCGTGTGAAAAAGTCTGCATTGTTCTCCTGCCTGGGCACATATGCCAAGCTGATCTCCACAGCAGAGAAGCTCTCCTTGACATAATGATAATGCACCTCAATGTGCTTAGTGCGAGCATGGCACACAAGGTTCCTCACAACTGCCAATGTGCTCGAACTGTCAATGAAGATGGTGGTGGCAAAAGACTGACCAACATCCAAATCAGTCATAAGGCATCTGAGCCACACACACTCAACAGTCGCTGTGAAAGTTGCCCTATACTTAGCCTCACAACTGGAAGTGGCCACAATAGGCTTCTTCTTGCTCAACAAAGATATACATGAGCTACCAAGCATGAAGCAAAAACCATTGGTGGACACATGAGTGTCATAGCAACCAGCCCAATCACTATCAGAAAAAGCATGCAAACATGGCGATAGTGATTCCCCCTTGGGATAAAACAATCCAAGTAGTCGGGTACCACTCAAGTAGCAAAAGATGCGCTTAACCACCTGCCAATGCTTGACACTTGGGCAATGCATAAACCTACTCTTCTATGAGACAACAAATTGAATATCTAGCGGAGCAATGCATAAGGAAATCAAGCATCCAACAGCTCGCTGATAGAGAACATCATCAAATGCATCTCCAGCATCATGAAGACTCAATTGTAAACTAGTCTCCATAGGAGTGGCAATAGGCTTACAATCTTCAAGACCAAAACGCTGCAATAATGTATCAATATATTTTGTTTGACACAAAGCCATTCCACCATCAACTTGCATAAAGTGGATGCCCAAATAGTGATGCAAATACCCCAAATTAGACATCTCAAATGAGGCATGCAAATCAGCAATATGCATGTCATGAGGACCAAAGAGCACCATGTCATCAACATATACCACAATGATCAGAAGCATGCTTAACATATAAGGTGCTTTCAATTGGATTGTTCTCAAAACCATGTGCAATCAGATAGGCATGTATCTTTTCATACCAAGCACGCGGTGCTTGCTTTAAACCATATAATGCCTTCTTTAACCTGCACACCTGGTTTTCATGCCCTTTCTACACAAAGCCACAAGGCTGAAAAACATACACTTCTTCATGCAAGTCACCATTCAGAAATGTTATTTTAATGTCCAACATCTGTACATTCCAACCATGATGAGCTGCAAGTGCATAGATGCTATGAACAGTAGTCATTCGGCAAGTAGGAGCAAAGTTTTCATCAAAATCAATGCCTTTTTCCTATGCATAACCCTTTGCAACAAGCCTAGCATTATATCTATCAACTGTTCCATCAGATTTATGCTTCAGCTTGTGTACCCACTTTATGCCAATGGCCTTCTTGCCAGGAGGCAAGTCACATAAAGACCAGGTACCATTCTTCATTATAGCATCATATTCTAAATTTTGTGCTTCTTCAAATGAAACATGCTCATTCTCATCACAAAGGCTAGACAGAGCCATAACATAGCAATATGATGCAAAAGAGGCACTATGAGAGCCTGAACGAGTATGATATGTTTTAGGTGCATCTAATTTGTTGTCACGCAAGGTCTACGCGAGCCATTTTGGCATAGTCTTTGCCTGCTTAATATCAACTCTCTCATCAACAAGTGCATCATGTAAATTTGCATCTCAAATGGGATGATCTCCATCATCACATGAAACCTGTAAAGGCTGAGAAGTTGCCTCATTAGGACTAGCACTAGACTGTCCACCTGTAAAAAGAGGCAGCAAAGTATCATACATGTCTTTGGAGCTAACAGATGTCTCCTGAGTACATGAAAGCAATGGCTGAATAGCATCTTCCACAAAACCAACATCACGGCTAACCAGAATGTGTTTAGTTTGTGGATGATACAGACGATTGCCTTTACTTTCAAAATTGTACCCAACAAAAATACATTTTACTGCTTTATCATCGAGTTTTCTACGATGTTGTTCACGCACTAATGCATATGCCAGACAACCAAAAACATGCAGATGAGCAACAGATGGCTTGCGACCATGCCAAGCCTCATATGGAGTGATAGACGGCAACCCATTAGTGGGACACCTGTTAAGTACATATGTTGCACACATGACAGCCTCAAGCCTGAAACTATGTGGTAAAGCATGACTCTTGACCATACACCTCGCCATCTCCATGAGTGACCTGTTCTTTCATTCAGCAACTCCATTCTGTTGAGGTGTATATGGCACTGTACACTGGTGTTTTATCCCACATTCAACCAAAAATGCATTAAAGTCAGAAGACATATATTCACCCCTCGATCAGAATGCAAGGTGCCCATTTTACATGCTGACAGATTTTTTGCCAAAACCAGAAACTAATTGAAGCACATAAACACTTCCGACTTTTCCTTCAATGGATATACCCATGCATGCCTAGAAAAATCATCAATGAAAGTCATGAAGTAAAGATAGTTCCCAAAAGAAGGTGTCTGCATAGGACCACAGACATCACTATGTACAAGCTGCAATTTCTGAGTAGCCTGAACTGAACCATCCTTTGGAAAGGAAGAACGCTGCATTTTGCCCAAAATACAGCCTTCACAAACATGTTTTTCGGGTGCCTCAAGTTTGGGCAAAGAGGACACCATTTTTAGATTTCTACAGGCATAGCAAGCAAGCAAAATTCAGATGCCCAAACTGTGCATGCCAAAGCTTTGCATCTGACATAGCCTGAGAATCATGTACTGCTTATGCCAAATCATTTATAGATCTGCTAATGCAAAAACTGATAACATATTTTTCTTGATCCGTGGCACAAACAAAGCATCTGACAAAGTGAAAGAACTACCATCAACAGTAGTCAAAATGATCTTACCAACTCCCATAACAGGATAGGAGGAGTTGTTGGCACATGTAACAGTATTTCCTATAGGGGCAGGCTCGAGTGAAGAGAAGAAACTGCACTGCGAGGTAATATGTTTGGTCACCCCACTATCAAAGTACCAAACATCTTGTTGACACTCAAGGTTAAGGACAAAGCATGGAAGCACATCAAGTAAGTGGACACACAAGAAGAAAGATCATATAAGGAGCTCCAAGAAGCACATGTCGAAATTTCATAAGCAATCTCTATAAAAATAGTGATTTCTATCACTAAAAACCATTGTAAATACCATTTTTCATTTTCGCCACTCCATTTTTTTCAAGCCAAGGAGTCCTTGAGCTTGAGGAGTATTAGAACTATCATCCTACCAAATTTCATAATTTTTAGACTCCATTTGAGCCCCCAAATAAGCCCTGGAACCTATTTTTTAACTAGGTCAGACACTAAGTCTGGACAGGGCCAAAATCACTCAAAAAACTATAAAAAGGGTTGGAGAGCTCATTTTTGAGGTTAGCTTGTTGTAGATTTGAGGTTTGTAAGAGATTTATTTGGTAATGAAGATCTTCCATTGTTCCACTCTTTGCTCTTACCTTGTGTGTGTGTGTGTATGTGTGTGCATGTTTGTGTGCTTTCACTCGTGCACTTGTGCCATCACTTGCTCATAGTCTTCACACTAGTCCTCATGTCTCTATGGATTGACATTTATGAGGTGAAGCTCCTCATGTTGGTACTTGCCATTGTGCTAGAGTGACACCAAATTTGGCACCGTTGTTGGGGAGAGAGCTTTGAGGATGAGTGTGTGACAGTAAGACGTAGAGTAGCGACGTTGAAAGGTAAAAAAATCACCATTTTCAGTTCAGTTTTTGAGTTTTTCTTCTCCTTCATCATCATCATCACCATCATCTCCTCCCATCTTCACCTTCTCTGATTTTTTCGCCTTTTTGGCTGTACATTCCCTATTTTCACCTCTTCTCCTTCATTTTGGGCTGTGCAAGGAGTTCAGAGCTTAATCATGTAGGAAATACAGAGAATCGTGCTGTTAAAACTTCAAAAATCTGAGTGGCAGTGTTGCGGAGTGACAAGACCTGCGTTTGGTATCACGACAGTGGTATCGTGAGTTTGGAGGGTGATTTTGCATATATAGATACATAGGACTGACAAGGAGGACACAAGGTACACATATCTACAAAAATTTTTGAATTTGGGTGTCAAAAACTCCAAGTATTGTGTCTCGTTGAGGTTTGGTATCACGATACCAAAACTCCTGTGTATCGCGATACTTGTCAAGATATCGTATCATGCATACCAACTTGAGGTATCGTGATACCATTCTGGTATCGTATCGTCAAGTGCTGGTGTCGTGATCGCAGTCATCTCGATGGTATCGTATCGTGGTCCACTTGTATCGTATCATGTGATTTCTGGCATCATATTGTGTCGGTTCAGTGGTATCGTATCGCGAGGTCAAGTGGTATCATATTGTTTATATACTGGTATCGTATCGTGAAGTTGGTATCGCATCCTGTCAATTAGAGGTATTGTATCGTGGCCACTCCTAGTATCGTATCGTCTAGATACCAGTATCGTATCATGGAATTTGCTATCGCCTAGGTGGTATCGTATCATCTAAGGTGGTATCGTTTGTTTTGGTATCATATCACCTGATCTGAGGTACTCCTAGAGAGATCGTGTTTCCTTGTTTTAACCCCCAGAACCTTGAACTCGCATAACTTTCTCATATGAAATCCGTTTGCTATGATTTTGGGTTCATTGGAAAGCTCGTGGGGAGTTAGATATAGTATTAGATACATGGATTATTAGATATAGTGTTTCTAAGTTGACCCTCAGGTGGGACTAGGAAACCAAGGAGCCCAAAGGATTTTGAGAAATATTTGGGACCAGAAGACAAGGCTTATGAACGTGAGATCTGGTAGACACTTACGCAAGGATAGACAAAGCATTAGATCATCTGAGGCTAGTGTCAACCATACAGCTAAGTCTTGGGCACAACAACTAAGTGGTTATCCCTACACACTAAGTTCTGAAACAAGTGATTCAGAAATGTCCTTCAACATGGAAAGACCCACACATAGTTCAGGCACTGCTTATTTACAAACACCAGAAGGTCCCTATAAAACACAATTAGAGTATATAAGGACCAACCAACTAGGTGGACACATCTATGAGGATGGCCTGAGACGATCAGTGGTCCAAATCAAAAATCCACACCAACCCTTTGGACTTGAACACATTGTGGTCAAGTTTGAAGAGGGTTCATATATTGATAAGGAAGGAACCATGTATGTGGTTACCAGCCTACCAGACAGGATAGATGAATTTGGAAATATCATTCCTGAGAACGAGCTAGGAGACCTAGAGCAAGGGACCTAGGACGAGAACCCAAGAGTCCCAGAGGTAAGTCAGTCTTGACTAGAGTAATCACTCCAGATTGGATCCCTCAAGATAACAAAAGCATAGAAATATTTTTGAATAGAGAAACAGAGGAAGCCTTTTGAAGATTCAGGCTAGATCAACCCAGCCTAATAGTCACCATCTATGAGTTCAAGGATCCGGAGATACCAGGGAAAGTTGTCTATCTAGATCACACATCAGAGAAAATATTCTTGGTAATAGAGCATGATAGGCATGCATACACTTGGCAAGGTGAATCGATTTTCCCTCCACCAAGATCAAGTATTTCCCATGCTTCCAAGGAGCAGGATCATCCAAGGCTCATGAAACCCAAAGGGAAAGAACCAGATAGAGACCTGAGGTAAGCTTTGCAAACACTGTGGGTAGAGATAGATCACGACATGAGGGTGAAAGACCTAAAAGAGAGAGACATCAAGCTCATCGGCATCAAAGAGATGAACATGAGTTTCCATTGCCTAGACCCCGAGAGCACTCAAGAACCCTTAGACCTTCCCAAGTGGTCAAGGCTATGAAGAACTATTTTGATGAATTTGGAGACCCTTATGATCATGTGGCCGAGTTCAAACAAGTGTTAAGAGCTGAGCAGTTTGAGGACTTGTTCACACAGTTTGAAGCATTTGGTTTGACTGTTACGGGTACTGCCGTAGCTTGGTTTCAACCCCTGAATAGTCACAACTACCGAGAGATAGGTCAATTGCTAGAATAATTCATTGTAGAATTTTCCAAGAGTGGTATTAGGCATAACACATCATCCTTGATCCACAACTTCTAGTGCAACTTGCAGGTAGAAGGTTTAGACAATACATAGAAAGATGCCCCATTCGTGAGTTACCCACATCAGCCAAACAAGTGGCCTTGTTTTTAGATGGCTTACTGAGCCCAAAGTTAAGGTCATATGTGTACTTGAAAGAGCCTAGATCAATATAAGAGTGTGTGCAGATATGTATTGAAATAGAAGACAATTTGGGTGAGGAGTTAGGACTGTCCAAACTCTACAAGGATTCTGACATTTCTACTAGTCATACCTCTAGAGTCTCCAATGAGATAGATGAGATAGATGAGCAGGTTGCCAAGAAACTAGGAGTTCAAAGTAGACAGACACCAAGGGTCACCTCGTTGAAGAGATGTTACAACTGTGGAGGAGGCCACATGGCTAATGTTTGCCGAATGATGGCTCAGCCCCAAGGAAACCCTAATGCTCCATATTGCACCATTGAGAGAAAATACACGAACCACACAGCTCAAGATTGTCCATACAATAGACAAGCTGTCAGATAGAATTATCAGCAACCTTACCAACTAGGTAGGTTTCAGAACCAATAGCAACAGCCATATTATAGGCCACAACAGCAATATCAGGCACCATATAGACCACAACAAGTCCTAGGAAACCAACCACTAGCTCCTGCCAATGTTATTCCAGTTAAGTATGCAGTGGCAGAGGAGAAGCTTAATAGAGCATTGGTACCAGTGACCCCTCTAGTCTTAGATCATGACTCTCATGCTCATAGTTCTGACTAGTCTCATGAATATAGTCCACAAGCTTATTACACACAGTCACCAGAGCATAGTGAGGCTTATTCTTATCAATACGAGACACCACTTATGGAACAAAATTGGGAGCCAGAATACTCCAATGTCATGTATACCAATCCCAACCCTAGGCCCCAAGCGAGACAATTACGACCACAAGCCCCTAGAGGACCATTTTTTAGATGTTAGGGCGACCATTTCATTCCTGAATGTCCCTACTCACTCACTCTAGGACAAGGACAGAACATCACCAATACAAGGTTTTTGTCCTGAGTGCGGCAAAGAACATCTTCCAAGAGAGTGTCCTAGGAATCCCTCTAGTGCACCCAAGGTTACACCCATCAATGTGGTAGGCTTAGTGGTGGATTCAAGTTCAAGTAGTAGTAATGTGGCTCTTGTACAGGCAGTTACTAGGGCACAAGCATTAAAACAGGATAAACTAGTTGAGCAATTAGAGCCAAGTGAATCAAGAGAGTCGAGTAAGAGAAAAACAAGAACATGGAAAGATACCAGGGAGAGAACTAATCGTAAGTGGAATAAAAAGTTATCTGAACTAGAGGAAAGCCTGAAGGATGCAAAAACAAAAATAGAAGACATTGCATCTCAAAGCCCCTCGTACGCCGAAGCTCCATCCACTCCTCCTCATCCCACCTCTCCACTCATTGTAAATAAACCACAACCAGGGTTTGTTCTTGCAGATCCAACCCTAGAAGGCTTGGACATGATGTTCAAGGCATACCAGGCTCGACTTCAAGAAGGGCCAACAGTTGCAAATCTAGACAAGAGCTACCCTAGAGTAGATTTAGAGATTGAACAGACAAAAATGTGCATGAAAATGGTAGAGCTAGCTCAAGCTATGCTCAAGACTAGTCAATCATTCAATCAGACAAACTCTGTCAAACCAAATTTGCATTTTCAAGGCTTACTAGAAAGATTAGAGCAGTTGTTAAACAAGCCCTAGGTTTCTTTACCTCCACATGCTCAACCAATTATTGAAAGAGAAAGCTCACCACCAATGAAATCTTATGTTCCTGATTCCGTGGATGAGGAAGCACCTCTTTGAATTCAACAGTACTCTCAAGAGTTCTTGTGGGAAATACAAAAAGAAAAATGGGCCAAGGAGAAGGGTAATCCCCCTCCTATTCTTGAGATTGATGACCTTCATGATCAATTTCCCCAAGACATTCCTTCCATTTATGGATACCAAGCAGAGCAACAAGAGGATGAGAGATTAGATTTTGAATCTAATTCTTTACAAGAATTGCCACAATTCACAGGCCCATGGGAATCTGAATCTCTTCAGATTAGAGCTCCCACAATAGTGGTAAGAAATGAAGACTCAGTGGTTCCAAGAAACACTGACGTCATGAAGAACACTAAGGTTCAATGTCATCTCATTGTAGAAGAGCTTCTCAAAGCAAAACCTGAGCTATGGAATCATGTGAAGGATTAGGTTCTAGAACTTGATTCCAAAATGCCAAAAGCAAGCTCTAAGCAAAAAGTTCGAGAGATACCTCTCAATAGAATAGGAGACATGAGCAAGGGTGAAGAAGGTAATACTTATCTACCGATCACCTACTAGGGTTAGACAATTAAAGCAATCATAGATTAAGGTGTTGGTGTTGCTATTGCGACCACCTCCTTGTGGAAGGGATGGGGCAAACCCACATTAAGACCAACTAGAATGAAGCTTCAAATGGCAGACGGTCATTTTGAAAGACCTCTAGGATTGCTCGAAGGGATAACTCTAACCACTTGTGGTGTAGAGTTTGAATACACATTTGCTATATGTGACTTTGAGAAAAATAATGTCTATGAGATGATCCTAGGAAGGCCCTTCCTACGACAATTGCAAATAGTACAAGATTGGGGAACCAACTCCTTGTACTTATAGCACTTAGGGGTTACAACTAAGGTCAATTTGAAGGATTACACCTTCAGAGATGTACCACCCCTACAGTGGAATCCTATCCACAAAGAAAAAGAAGATTCAATCTCTCTGCATTCTGGAAGTTCTTGAGACCCATCCTAGATGCATGAAGATACTCATTTGTGGATGTGCAAGGTCGCAGAGGAAGAGGAAAGATGCCTAAAAGTGAGAGAAGAAGGCACTTCTCAAGAAGATAGACCAGTTAAAGACCGAGCCTATACACCGATGATCTTTCCTGATGAGGAATTTGAGCCTCATGTTTGGGTAGAAATCTTAGCTACCATGGGCATTGCAGTCAATGAAGAACAATGGACACCTCATTGTGATGAGGATGGTTATGATATTTCGGTGTTCATGTGTCAGCCCTTGTTGGAATAATGTGACCCTAGTGAAGTCATACAAGAAGAAGAAAATGATGATGATTTAGAGTCCATTGTAATGGATAGTTGCTTTAATTCAAAAAATCACTATCTAGAAGATGTGGGAGTGTTTAATCAACAAGAAGAAGAACCTCTCACAAGCATTAAAATGGTAAATTCAAAGGATGGAAGTGAAGGTAGTACAAAGAAAAAGAAAAGAAAAGCAGTGAAACAAGAAGAGGAGGAATCATTGTTTGAAGTACCAGAAAACTTCAAGAAATATGAAGTGGAAGACCGAAAAATTTTGGTATGAATGCCTAAGAGAGAGGCCATTATAGAAGAAGCATATGACAATAAAGAAAAGACCAAAAAAACTGTAGTAACCATTGAAGAGAACAAAGAGTGATGTACATACATAGGAGATGACCTCAGTGCAATGGAAGAAGTAGAGCTTGTAGCTCTATTAAGGGAATATAGGACGTGTTTGCATGGCACTATAGAGATTTGAAGGGAGTCGATCCAAAAATTTGCTCTCATACGATCCCCATGACTGCTGATGCCAAACCCACCAAACAAAAGCCCTACACATATGATGACACTTATGCAGCTAAAATAAAAGAAGAAATCGACAGGTTGATTGAAGCTGGATCTATCTATGAGATTGAGCATACTGAATGGGTGTCCCCCATTGTCCTGGTGGTCAAGAAGAATGGAAAGTTGCAAGTGTGTACTAACCTTAAAAAAGTTAATACCGCTACGATCAAAGATAGTTATCCGCTTCCAATCAAAAGTTAATACCGCTACGTCACAACCAATAGGTGAAGGAAACATAGATTTACCTATAGCATATGCTAGCAGACCATTGAACGCTGTTGAACAAAACTATACCACAACTGAGCGAGAAGGTTTAGGCATGGTATATGCTATGAAGAAGTTTAGACACTATCTATTGGCCTACAAGTTCAAGTTTTTCACTGATCATCAACCTCTATTATATTTGGTCAATAAACCTTGCAATACAAGACGCTTAGTAAGATGGCTCCTCTTACTAATGGAATACGATTTTGAAGTGGTTGTTAGGAAAGGTAGGACCCACCTCAAGGAAGATCACCTTTCTCGCATCACTTCAGGAGAGTCTCCGCAAGGAGTGATGCTTATTTGTTCAATTTAGAAGTTGTTCCTAAATGGGCAAATAAGTTAGTATATGTCCTAACCTTCGGACCCGCAAATAAGAATGTAAAAACAAACAAAGATGAAATTGTAAAATTGCAAAAATATCAAATATTGGCAGGAAGCATGTACAAACAAGGTATAGAGGGTGTACTAGCTTGTTGTGTCGAGGATGATGAACATAGTAGTTGGTTGCAACAAGCCCATGAAGGATTGCTAGGAAATCATTATTCTAAACAACGAACATTGTAGAATCTAAAACGTTTAGGAGTGTATTGGCCTAGCATGGACAAGGAAATTCATGAGTGGATTAAGAATTTTCCAGTGTGCCAGTAGAGACCCCCAGTGGATCATGCAACTCTTTATCACGTGTCATTAATTCCATATTGGAGTGCTCCATTGGTAGAATTTATGAGATCAAGAACACTACCAAACAAGGCTAGTCTAGCAAGAAGATGAAGCATGGAGCAAGAGGCTAAAGACTATGCCTTAGTGGGCAATACCCTATATTGAAGAGGCAAAGATGGTTATTTAAGACTGTGCGTTCATGAATCAGATTATTTGAAAGTCTTAGAAACTGCACATAGTGGGGTCGCAGGTGGACACTTCGGGCCTGATAGAGTAATTTGGTGGCCAACTCTTCATATGGATGCACATACCTATGTGAAGAAATGTGACACATGCCAACGTGCACAATATCCAATTAGAAAAGACGAGATGCCTTTGAGGCCAATGATGGGAGGACGTGCATTCTCGAAGTGGGGTATAGACTTTATTGGCCCCATTAACCCCCAGCTAGAAACTCCCATGCAAAATACATTATTGTAGCCACAGATTACCTTACAAAGTGGGTAGAGGTAAAAGCCACAACAAAAAATGATGCTCAAATGACGGCTAAGTTCTTATTCGAGAATGTGTTCGCCAGATACGGGTTACCTATAGAGTTAGTAAGTGCTAGAGGTACACACTTCTTGAATTAAGTCATTGAAAACCTTCTCCAAGAATTCTTGGTGATACATAAGAAGTCTGTCCCCTATCATCCACAAGCTAACGGACAAGCCGAGAGCACAAATAAGGTCCTATGCAATGCACTGACAAAACTCGTAAATAATAAACGTTGTGATTGGGACAAAGAGCTGCATCATGCTATTTGAGCATATCGAGTTGCCTACAAAACGGTACTCAATGCCACCCCATTTCAGATGGTCTTTGGACATAATGTTGTGCTACCATTGGACTTCCTAATCCCAGCATTAAAAGTAGCACAAGAGCATGAGTGGAATGGACATGAATTGTCCTCTAGGATCTTTGATCTAGAATGCTTAGGTGAGATGAGGCTACGAGCGGCAGCAGGCATCTATGCTGCAAAGAAAAGACAAAAGGCATACTTTGATGCACACATCAAGGATAAAGGATTGAAAGAAGGAGATCTAGTGTTGGTTTATACACTAAGGCAGCATCCCGTAAATTGGAAAAAAGAGGATATGGACCAATGGTCATTAATAGAATTTCCACTAGCGATGCAGTTCAATTGGCCACTCTAGAAGGTGATATCTTGCCAAACTATATTAGTGGATGTAGAGTCAAGCTATATTAAGAACCTCTTACAGAGGATATGCTTATGAGACTTAGCACTGCTAAGAAGCGAAAAGAAGAGGAGTTAAGGGTTAGAGAAGAAGCACAGGCAAAGGCCAGACAGCGCATTAGGAGAAATAAGTTAAGAAGATTAGGCCTAGATGTCAACCCGAAAGCTCCCAAATATCACATGGACATGTGCCAAAAATCAGGCATATTACTCCTCGAATAATTGATCTACATCCCTTTGTGATGATAGAGACAGGACGAGGAAAGAGTGTAAGGACTGTGAGAGCATTGATTGACTCAAGTGCATCAACTAGTGCAGTTAGACTTTCATACTGCCAAGACCTACTATTGAACATCAAGTCCATAGAAGCCTACCTCATAGGTTTGGGAGGTGTGGAAACCCCTTGTTTGGGTGAGGTGGAACTTCCCATATACCTTCAAGATGTTCCAATGGAAGTCAAAAACTAGTGTGTCATGATGAGGATCTTACAAAGCCACCTGTCTTAGGTCAAGATTGGATTTACGACCATGCAATCAACTTGAATCTAAGAAGCCAACTTCTTCAAGTTTGGGTACATGAGCAATGCATTACATTAGAATTAGAGAACTGCATGCTCACAGATCATGGCAACACACACTCTCTTAGTTCCTCCAAGAATAATCTTCAAGAACAAGATATTGTATGTGTCAAAAGCTCTATGATCAAGCAGGACTCAATCATGGAAGGACAGTCGCAAAGGCACGCAAAACCTTCTTCTTTTTCAAAGAGTAAAGCATCCACAGTAGTTCAACCTCAGAAGCAAGCAAAATAGTACAAGACAATGGCTATATCAAATAGACAAAGAGATTTCAAGAAGAAAGTAGTTCCGAGCATGAAACAGATCTGGGTACCAAAAGGAGAGCAACCACCAGCCTTGCCAACACAATTTCCATTCAAGCAAGCCAACCATGCAAAGACAAGAAACAAGCAACTAGGACCACCTCAACCAAAAGCTCTCCGACAAATCTGGGTGCCTAAAAAATTAGTTGTAGCTCAACCAAGGCGATTATAGATGTGGGTACCCAAGAAGCTCTTACATACACAACGACCTATGCTCCCCACCATGCAAAAGGTCTCAACAAAGAAGCCAAGGAGAGAAAAGGGTAAGAACAGAGCACAAAGACCAAAAGAAGATAAACTCAACCCTTTGGCAAAAGTAAGAAGACAATCATCAAGGATATGGGTTTGGAAGCCTAAGGTACCAGTAGCATCCACAACACCAAAGAACGAACCACTCGGGATACAAAATTTAAGCAACCAACCAAAGATGAAGAAGTCAACAAGGACTTGTACATAGCCCAACACTGTTCTGAAATGGGTCCCTAAAATCAGTTGTCCTTTTGACATCCAATGGATACCTCCAACAAAGGCCGCATCAACATCTGCAAGAACATTGAAAGCCTCGACATGCAACAACCATGTGCCTTTGGCATAACCTTGTCTTTTGCACCATTGAGGCCATGCACTTCCAAAGTATGCATCAACATAGGGCCATATTACACGGCCGTGCATAGACACCATTGAGAAATCCCAGGCACATGAGACACACTTACAATATGTAAAATATTTTATTGGTTCTAACCTCTTTCTTCTTGTTTTATGCCATCGCGAGCACCAAAAAGAAAAAAAGAAGAGAGAGACAAGATTGTGTGCTTGAAGAATCTCATAAAGTGAACCATCAGAACGGACATCCATCGACAAGAAAGACAAGCCAATGGTCAATCACCATGATGGAAGTACAACATGAAGAGATGAAGATCGACAGACCTTTCACCATGGTAAGAATTGTATGCTTCAACAATGCTATAACCATGATCGATTAGGAAACCTCTTTGTCGGCATACCCTTGAGCACTGATCTCAAGACCCAACTTCTTGCACCATTATTCTTCCAATGCATTTCCCAAGTATGCATGCATAGGGCTACATTACAAGGCTGTGCACAAGGAACCTATTTTTTCCAACCCATGCACTAATGCGCTTTACCATCACTCATTATGGGTCACAAATAATTGGCCTCATACTATGAAACTCATGTTTCAAAGATTCAAGGACATCCACGGTACAACATCAGTACCCAGGAAGCAATTCATAGTAGATAGTTGCTCGAGATCAACATTGACAACCTCTTTTGAGCAACTAACAACCTTTGAAAGCGAAGAAGTATACCCTCTGGCTCAAATCCAAGGAAGAAGTACATACATTGGGAACAACTCTCGAATAGGCTAGTAGTGGAAAATTGAAGAACCCAACAACCAAGTAGGCTACATTGGGAAGATGGACCGCTCATGTTGATACATGAAGGACACTGCCTCTCAACGTACTACATAGAACAACCGCTACAACAAGGGTCTGTCAGGGATGACAGACTCTAGAGGGGGGGAGTGTTGACACTCAATGTTAAGGACAAAGCATGGAAGCGCATCAAGGAAGTGCACACACAAGAAGAAGGATCATGTAGGGAGCTCCAAGAAGCACATGTCAAAATTTCATATGCAATCCCTATAAAAATAGTGATTTGTATCACTAAAAACCATTGTAGATACCATTTGTCATTTTTACAACTCCATTTTGTTCAAGTCAAGGATTCCTCGAGCTTGAGGAGTATTAGAACCATCATCCTACCAATTTTCATAATTTTTAGACTCCGTTTGAGCCCCCAAATAAGCCCTGGAACCTATTTTTTAACTAGGTCGGACATTAGGTCTCGATAGGGCCAAAACCACTCAAAAAACTATAAAAAGGGCTAGAGAGCTCATTTTTTAGGTTAGCTTGTTGTGGATTTGAAGTTTGTAAGAGAGTTCTTTGGCAATCGAAGATCTTCCATTGTTCCACTCTTTGCTCTTACCTTGTGTGTGTGTGTGTGTGTATATGTGTGCATGTTTGTGTGCTTTCACTCACGCACTTGTGCCATCACTTGCTCATAGTCTTCATACTACTCCTCAGGTCTTCACAGATTGACATTTATGAGGTGAAGCTCCTCACATTGGTACTTTCCATTGTGCTATAGTGACACCACATCTGAGTCTACTACAGACATGCACTGCTAATGAGAAGATGGGTAAAAACTGCAAACACTAGTAAATGCCCATTCTTCCTCTTGTAGAAGATTAGCAGACTCTATTTTTGGTGTAGAGGCCTCTGCAAGAACCATTCTGGCCTCTTTCTTCTTTGCCTCTTTAGCAGGCAGTTTTGGAAAACTCTTGATGACATGATCATTTGCTTTACAGTATTTGCAAAACAATTTCTTCTTTTCTGATTTCTTCTCATCTTTGTCTTCCTTCTTTGAATGTGCAGCATTTGCAGATTTTTGCTTACTAGTAAAAAAGCTCCATTTACCTTTGCTCTTTTGACTAGCTAGGAAAGCTTGATCTACAACATGCATAATAGACCTATTCTGCCTAGACTGGTCTTCCTACAATAGAACAAAGACGAACTCCTCAAATGACAAAGCATTTGGATTGCCTTTCATCATCAAACAAAGAGTAGAAGCAAAACTATGATATGAGTCAGGAAGACCATTCAGAACGGTTTGCACAAGTGAGCTATCTAGTGTAACTTCATCAGCAAAAATCAATTGTTCTTTCGAATTCTTGATCTTTGTGAGAAAACCTTCCATAGAATCACCTTCATTCATGTGCTCACTGTTAAAATGTAGACGGGGCTTACATTTTACAGAAGATACAGTTTTTCATTCATGCATTATATGACAGATGACGTAGATGTTAACAGAAGAACATACCAACACAAGCAGAGACACCACGAGTCATACCAACCATGCGCGCGTGTCCCCTTTTTCTTTAATTGAAGCCATATATACAAGTATGATGTACCTTCTCGGAGGGGGTTCACACCTCCTCATGGAAACCCTTCGGCACATCTTCAAATAGACCTTAGTCCATGAATTTTAATATGAACTTCTAACCACAAGATGATTAAAATAATGTGCATCTAATAAGAATAATCCCTCATCTAACACGAGCCATAGAATCACCTTCATTCATGTGCTCACACTCCAATTTTTTTTGGAGATAAGCAACGCGAGCCTCATTCCTAGCCTGGTACAATGTGATAAGTGTATCCCAAGCATCCTTACTATCCTGAAAGAGCAAATGTGAGGAATAATAGCACGTTTGAGAGACAAAGCTATCAATGCATGTGCTTGAGCATCTCTGCCATCCCAAGGAATTTTCTCTACAGTAGGTGCAACAGAATTAGTAGCATGAACGAGAATCTATAGAATATCATCATCTTCGACACCATCTCCGTCAGCTCTAGCACCTATATTTGTAGTACCTGTATTCGCAGGTGTAATAAGATGTCTTTCAACACCCTGCACAATATTCCAAAGTCCTTTTGCGACCAATACATGATGCATCATATAAGCCCACAATGGGTAGTTGGTACCATCCAGCTTATCCTCAATAGCCAACATATGAAATACATCACTGCTTTCAGCCGGCCAATGACTAAAATACCTTGATGCAGAAAATTGATTGTATCTCAAAAAGTTGAACAGAACTGCCCAGACAAATTCTGTTAAACCGGTAGCAAAATTCGAGATGCTTATACTGTCGAACCGAAACTGGTATATACCTTCGGCACAAAAAGATGAAATAGCCTGCACAAGAACTGCGAGTGCGTTCGAAAGCCGAAACGAGCTCAGCTTGCGATTTCGGCACCATATAGGAAAACTATTTTGATCTTTGAAACACCCTGAGTATGCTTACCAAATTTTGTGCAATTCTGGGACTTCAACCGAAGAGGTGTAGACAATGCCCTAGATGAAGCGGTGACTTGCTCTGATACCAATTGTTGGAGTTAGACGTCTGTGAAAGCATGCAAATAGCACAAGGAAGAAGAAGAAGCTTGAAGCACAACACACAATACTGAATGTATTACCACTAAAATGTACAAAGATAAGTAGCCCATTAGGCAAATAGGCGTATATATAAGCCGAGGGGAAAAAACCTCCTGAAGAGGGAAAAAGTGCCCCGACGGTCCTAGAGTGTTCACACATCACTACCTAAATATATCAACAGAATCTATGTCTTGTGTGGTGTGTTTTACAAAGCTCTTTTTGCCCATTGTTCACTTATTTAATGAATGCTCAATTGATGCAAAAGTAAAGAGAAACATGAATCTTGAATTTTTTCAAAATGATTATAGGATATGTAAAACTTTGAAAAAATATTTTTGTGTTTTTGAAGAGTTGACCAATGCAAGTTGCAAATTTTGAAAGTGAAAGTGTGCAAAATTTTTGAAAGAAAATGATCTTCTTATGTTTTTTTCAAGTGCAAAGATGCAAGAAAATTGAAACATTTGAATGATTTTTTTATGCTTTTGTTATGTGCAAAATATGTATGCAAGAACTTAAAAGGAACTTGAAATATGAGTAGCTGGAGTTGGCTTGAAGAAGAGGTTTGGAGTTGGCTTGAAGAAGAGGTTCCAAGTGTCAGGAGAGCACTAGATTGTGCTCTCTCACTACACTATACAAGATTTCAGAAATACACTTCTGATTACAAGAGCACCCACGTAGGGAAAATGATACAAGAATATGTAATTGATATAATACATCCCACGTAGGGAAAATGATACAAGAATATATGTAATTGATATAATACAAGAATACCCAGGATTGATAGGTATGGAAAACTAAACTAGAGATGATAAAAAGATCCCACAACCCGGGATCGTAAGTATGTGTTAGGCCACCGAAACGGAATGTAATTCTATTTTGGTGGAAAACGTAATTAGGAAAAGATGCACATCGAAAGGATGTAGCGCAATCATTGTAACCTTTTGATAATAGAAGAGGCGTGTGGCAGAGAGAAGCAGTGGCATCGTCGGACTCTACGTCTGGGCGGTGTCCCTGTGGATTGATTCTAGCACAGTTCATCTACATTGTTGTACTGATATATTCTGTTTATGTTTAGTATTGAATCACTGTGGTGCTATGTTGACATTTTGTGAGCCATTGGTGAAGTATGAGGTTATTAGTGATAGCATGTTAGTCGGCATTAAGAACTTGCATATTTCGGCTGCGATGAGTATTATGTTCTGCTACGTACTGGTTGTGGAGATTAGCAGTTAAGTCATCAGAATTGTCAGATTAAGTTAATGAAGAATTCATTACAGTAACAAAGTTACTGGGAAAATATATATAGGGCCTCTATATTATAGACCTCTGACCATCCCAAGAACACCCATGAGTAGTCTGGTTCCCGTTATAATTAATCTGACACGTTAACACATTAAACAGTGGCGCCGGCCATGGTGCATGGAATAGTCAATCTGAGAGCAGACTAAGATTTGAGAAAGACTCCTATGATATATGCCGATAACACGTTCCAGAGAATCTTACCCAAAGTACAAAAGTGATCAGCATCCCTGGAAAGTTCCTAGCACATTGGGAGCACCTCCTGGTGGTAGTGGTGAAGGATAATCGTCAGAAGGAAAGTGAGAGATATGGGCTAGTGGAGTTCCACCTCAGTATTTTCTTGTTCAAGGACTACAAGGTATACCAAAAGTGCAACCAACCCCATCCGTGGAAAGTACGGTTGGTGGAGTAATCACTGATTCCGGTCATAGTTTGGCAAATTTCGGTGGTAGTTTGTTGAATTCCGGTGATAGCTTGGAGAATTTCGGTGGTGGCTTGCTGTCGATGAGAGCTCCACTTCGGGTTTTGATTTCAGAGAAACTAGTGTATTGTTGGATGAAAGTTCTGGTGAAAAGTTTACCTTAGAAGCCAAATGCGAGGAATGGCAGTTGAGTTTAGGCGTGTGTGATCGACTCAATGATAGTATATTACCAGAGAATTTGCAAGGTGGCGAGATGACATAGCAGCAATTAGGATCAACTTGTTCAAACCATTTGGAAGTGATACTTCCTCTTGATTTAAACAACATGAGTGGAACACAACAACAGCATCAGCAACAACATCAATAGCAACAACAGCAACATCAACAATATCAACATCAACAGAAGCAGCAGATCATACCCCCATGGTCGATACCTGCTGGAGTTACGTATACAAAATTTGGTGGATTCCCAGGTGATGATCCTGATGCTCATGTGTGTACTTTTGAAATTAATTATGATGTACTCAACTATCCAACGGATCCGGCATATAAGGCTATAGTGTTCCAATCTACCTTGGCTAATGAATCTGCCCCGGTGGTTAACCGAATATGATATTAATCATTTTGTTCAATATGACGATGTTAAGGATGCCTTCTTACAATGTTTTTGGTTAAAGAAAAATGTGGCTGAGATCTTTGATTATTTACAAAACAGTAGACGGTAACCACATCAGAATGTGCATGAGTATGCAACTTTATTCTGCACTCATCTATGGCAGCTGCCATCGGCACATGCTAACCTACCGGATGATGTGATTGCTCAGTGGTTCATTAATGGATTAAACCCTCAACTCAAACAAGTTATGATTATACGATGTGTGGGTGGTATGACCTTGGATGCAGTCATAGCCATGGCATTGCAATTGGAGCATAAAGTTGGTGGTTTTACTAAAGATTTGGATTGGTTAAAGGCATCCAAGAGCACGAGCAAGGATTCACTGAAACAGGTGTATTGCACTAAATGTAAGAACCCGGGACACACCACTTCAGCATGTGCATTAAATCAAATGTATTGTGCTATTTGTAATACGAGTCATTCCACCGAAACGTGTCAATATAATACCAAATTGCATACCAAATCGACCATAAATGCCATAATATGGGAGCAAGGACAATAGGCTACCCACTCTGTACCATAGCATTTGAGAAATACCTCTTACCAAAGTTACAAAACCTACAAGGGACCAAGGCCAAACAATTTCAGACAGACATGGTGGAACTCAGGCCAATCGGGTGAAGGTGCATCTCTTCCACCACCAAGATAAGAAGCAGCTGAGTATGATAATCAGTGGATACCCAAGCAGCAGCAGTTCAAACACGGTCTGGCAAGCAATTGCAACCAGCTGTCGAGATTTTTGAGCCATGCATTCGAGAACAATAGAGAATTTTTACTAAAGCTAGTACGTGGGCCAGTCAAGAACCAACCGTTTTCCCCGATCCGGTACCAGTGGTCCAGCAAATAGTACCAAATACACCACCAAAAGATATGAATCCGATCAAATTGTTACCAGAGAGTCCACTTGACTCAATATCGGGTACGTCCAATCTTGACCCTGTGTGGAATATTTTATCGAAAGCATCTATTACAATACTATTGGGGCAATTGTTAGCCTTGGTCTTGGGCGTACGACAACAATTCCAGCAACAAATCAATCCACAATCTTCGTGTACACCTGCTACAGCAACTATTAGTCTGGAACTTGATTCTACAGTGGACCATGGTGTTCCTTTAATTACGGTATCGTATAAAAACCACAAAATTACTCAAGTATTAATTGACGGAGGCTCAGGTGTGAATATTACTACAATTGCACTTTGTAAAAGATTAGGGTGGACTCAGATTGAACCCGCCCAATTTTTTGTAAGAATGGCTAATCAATCTAGGGTACATCCATTGTGTTTGGTGCGTGATATACCTATTACCCTCTTGGGAGTGGTGTTTAAAATGACTTTTTTTGTTTTGGAATTACCTGAATCAAGTCTAGATTACAACTTACTATTCAAGAGGCCCTGGTTGAAACAAGCTAAAGTGTTACAGGATTGGTCTGCACTGTTGGTGCAATTCACAAGCCTACACATTTGTCTTAAAGACCATACACATATGGAGAAGCATGGGAACCAATGCTTGAAGATAATTACTCATTTATTCTTTAAAAGTCATATTTGACTTGGAATCTTTGTAAACACCTACCAAAAGGAACTCGTGGAAAAGTTAGCTTTGATTGATGGAATATCTCCTAGGATGTAGGAGCATGATTATAGAGAGCCAAAACTTTGAATTCAAATTCAAACTTTGAACGCAACTACTATAAAAGTGATCATCGAAAATTCACGGGTATGCAAGTCACTTCCGAGCTTCTCATTCTCATTTCTAAGTGTGTGTAAGGCCTACACTCTAGCCTACACCTTACCACATCATTTGGCTATGGTTTCCAAGCCAATGATTTTGTATACAAGTGTTCATTAATACATATATCGACATTGTTCATTTCTGAGTTCTCTGTCATAGTGTCTGAAAGAGTGTCAACTTGTGGAGATCATATCTCACTCATTTCTCAACCAAATTCAAATACCTATAGCTTGATGGAACCAGCTCAAAGTGCTCTACAGAAGGATTTCTATTCAGCCATTTCATAGAAAAATTCATCGAGGTGATCACTGGTCAAAGTTTGCAACAGTCCTAAAATATCGGGGGTAAAGGTTTACTTGGTAAATTGATTTCTCTGAGCGTAGTTAATCTTTTTAACTAATTTCACTTCAAATAGTTAGCTTACTAAGCTAATTAGATACCCCTAAAAGGAATTTTTCCAATTCTTACTGTGTTGGTCATACTGAGCAAAAGATGCAGCAGGTGTCTAGTCAAAAATAGAAGTTTTTCTTGAAGACTTGAAGTTCAAAGTTGTCTGTTTTGATTCTATCTTTTTATACATCATTTCCAAAGTACATAGGCCATTTTATGGTGTCATTGGGAAGCTAAAAGGGTCCACTTATCAACTCTGAAGCATCAAAGGGCTGGTACAAAGCAGGATTTGGTAGTACCTACTCATTCTCTTGGAGTGTCCATCCATCTTTCCCAACAGTGGTATCAGAGCAAAGTTAAGGTAAAATGGGAGATGGTTTTCCTTCATTTATTGATAAATTGGACAGGAACAACTATCAGTCATGGTCTCTAAGGATGAAGACATACCTACAAGGAAGGAGTCTTTATGGATACATCTCAAGAGATGAGGAATTGCCCTCATTCAAAACCAGAGGACTACCAACAAAGGAAGAACATGAGAAGCTCAACACATGATGTGCCAAGGATGCATTAGCAAGGTCTTACTTACTCAACTCCATCTCTGATTTTCTTTCTCCACATATTAGAAACTGTAAGACATCCCAAGAGACTTGGGAAACCTTGTCATCCTATTTCTCTTCCAACACAAGGGCCAGAAAAAACCAATTGTGGATTGAATTCACCACACTAAGGAAGCAACCTAAGCAAGCTATTTCAGAGTTTGCGACTAAGATTAAAGATGTAGTAGATCAGTTAGCAAGCATAGGAGAAGAGATTGAAGAAGAGCAGATAGTAAGGCAAGTGATCAATGGGATCAAAGTTGATGACAAATGGGAAAGCTTCACCACTGCCATGGACCAATACATGGACATGCAAATTCCAGATCTTACAACTCTCATGGGACAATTGTTCACTCATGAAACCAAGATCAACAAGAATGGAGACACATCCAAAGGTAATAACTCTTCTGCCCTATACACTGATAAAAGTAAGTCTAAAGATAAAGGCAAGAACAAGAAGATAGAAGATGAAGGCACTACCTCCCAAGCCAACTATGCAGGGAGAGGTAGATCATCAAGAGGAAGGGGCAGAGGAGGTAAGAAAGGTAGGGGGAGATCCTATAACTCCTCACCATGCAACATTTGTGGTTTATCAAATCATACCACAGATGAGTGTTTCAGGAACAACAAGAATCAAAGAGGAAGAGGATATCAAAGAGGTGGATACTCACAGTCAAGAGGCAGATTCAACCATCATCAAGGTTACAACAACTACAATAATAATTACAACAACAATTACAATGGCAACTACCAAGGGGGATTCAAACCTAGAAAGGATTACAACAACTATACAGAAGAGCAAGATGATTCTCTTCTGATTATGAACATGACTTCAGAATCAGGTACAAATGATGACCATCTCTTCTATATTGACTCAGGATGCTCAAATCATGTGGCTGGCAATGTAGCTCTACTCTCTGACCTTGAAGAACCAAAAGGTAAGCATCAAGTACAAACAGGTGATGACACCAAGCATTCAGTAGTTAAAGTTGGAAATGTTAAGACTTGTGATGGAAATCAAAACTTGTTGAGTAGGGTACTATATGTACCAACCATTACAAAAAACTTGATGAGTGTTGGCCAGATTGTGGAAAAAGGCTTGCAGGTTAGATTCAACAAATTTGGAGCATTTGTGGAGGATCCAAGGCATGGGTTCAAGAGAATTGCTAAAGGAGAAAAATCAGGTAGACTTTTTACATTTGAGCTAGAAGATACAAAGAATATTGCACTATACAATTATAAAGATCAAACACTTTCAGAGCTTGAGATTTGGCATAAAAGATTAGGGCATGTAGGAGAACAAACCTTGAAGCAAATATGCAGGATTCAATGTGTACTTGGGATACCTAATGTATCCAAGCAACACATGATTTATAAATGTGGTGCTTGTCAGTTTGGGAAGTCTCACACGTTACCCTTCTCAAGGAAAGGCTACATGCATGAGGACTACCTAGAACTTGTCCATACAGATGTATGGGGACCAAGCAAAGACCGCTCAATATCAGGATCAAGGTACTATGTATCTTTTATTGATGATTATAGCAGATGGACTGTATTGTAATTTATGAAGCACAAAGATGAAGTGTTCAATTGTTTTAAAAAGTATCTTGCACTTGTTGAGAATCAGACAGGGAAGAATCTAAAGAGGCTAAGGTCAGATGGAGGAGGTGAGTACTTCTCCAATGAGTTTGAAGCATTCTTGCAGGATAGAGGAATCAAAAGAGAAATCACCACAAGGTATACTCCTAGATAGAATGGGGTAGTTGAGAGAAGAAATAGGTTGATTGTTGAAACAGCTAGGTCAATGTTAAATGAAAAGAAATTACCTAACTACCTATGGGCAAAGAGTGTATCTACTATCACTTACCTCATAAACAGGTTACCATCTAAGTCCCTTGATGGGATGACCCCTTATGAAGCATGGCATCGAAAGAGACTCTCACTTGATCATTGCAGGATCTTTGGATGTGTAGCATATGTACACATTCCTTCTTAGATAAGAGGTAAGCTAGACCCTAAGGCTGAAAAGTGTATCTTTATTGGATATGATCTAAATCAGAAAGGGTACAGGTTTTACAACCCTTCAAATAAGGGATTCATGGTTAGTAGAGATGTTGTATTTGATGAAAATGATTCTTGGTATGAGAATGAATGCAGGAAGTTCAAACTACCCTATGACTTGGAGGAGGAGTTTCCAAGTCTTGCTAAGGAGGAACCTATTCAGAATGAAGACACCACATCAGATGATGAAGACAGTATCAATCTTGAAGAATTCAAGGCATGGAAGTCCAAAGGTAAACTCAAGATGAAGAAACTTGAAGACATACCTGAGTCTTCAACTCAATCAATTAGAAGATCACAAAGGGAGAGCAAAAAACCTATCAGATATGGGTATGATACCTTTCTTGTTACTAAACACTATGTTTATCTTACCAAAGACTTGTCAATTGAAGAACCAGGATCATATGAAGAAGCAAAGACCAAGACAACATGGAAAGAAGCTATGATGAGGAGATTGAAGCACTCAAAGAAAGTGACACATGGGAACTTGTACCAAAGAAAGAGTCCATGAAGGTAATTGGATCCAGATGGATCTATAAAATCAAAAGAAATTCTGATGGATCAATTAGCAGGTACAAAGCCAGATTGGTGGCCAAGGGTTTTGCACAAACCCAAGGCATTGACTATGAAGAAACATTCTCACCTGTAGCCAAGATGCCAACCATCAGGGTATTGGTAAGTGTGGCTGCACCTAAGAATTGGAACATGTATCAGCTAGATGTAAAAAATGTTTTCTTGAATGGATGGATTTCAGAGGAGGTATATATGTCACAACCTCCTGGCTATGAGGATCCAAACAAGGTAACATATGTGTGCAAATTGAATAAAGCTCTTTATGGATTGAAGCAGGCACCTAGGGCATGGAATCACAGGTTGACCACATACCTTCAAGACCAAGGCTTTGTCATGAGCAAGGCAGACACTTCTCTATTAATCAAGAGAAGTAATTCAGAGGTAATATACCTATGTGTATATGTTGATGATATCATACTTACAAGTAATGATGTCAATGGAATCAGACAAATCAAGAACCAGATGATGAAGGAGTTCAAGATCAGTGATCTTGGTTTACTAAAGTATTTTCTTGGACTTGAGTTAGTCTATACTAACTCTGGAATCTATATTACTCAGAGAAAGTACATACAAGATATGTTAAAGAAGTTTCATTTGCAGGAGGCCAAAGTTGCAAGTACTCCAATGGAGGTAAACCTAAAACTAAGTGCTCATGAAGGTGATGAACTTGATGATATTACAGGTTACCAAAGCATAGTGGGAAGCTTGAACTATGCTACTTTAACAAGGATAGATATTGCATATGGAGTTAGTGTGCTAAGTCAGTTTATGCACAAGCCAAGGGTACCTCACTTAGAAGCTGCCAAAAGAATTCTAAAGTACCTCAAGGGTACTCAACATCATGGTTTGTATTTCCCTTACACTTCAGACTTGGATATCAAGATTTATTCAAATGTAGATTGCTCAGGATGTAAGGATGATAGGAGGATCACTTCAGGATACATTTCATTTGCAGGTGATAAACCAATATCATGGTCTTCAAAGAAGCAACCTATTGTTGCTTTATCTTCTACAGAGGCAGATTATACAGGATTGGCAAATGCCACTCAAGAAGCCATATGGATCAAGTTATTGTATACAGAATTGGGTTTGTATACCACTTCACCATTGATCTTTGGAGATAATACAAGCTCACTTCACCTTGCAGATAATCCTATTTATCATGCTAGGACCAAGCATATAGAGGTCCATTACCATTATGTGAGAGAGAAACTATTAAGCAAGGACATTCAACTAACATATGTATCAACCAACATGCAGTGTGCAGATTTGTTAACCAAAGCATTGGATGGAACCAAACTTTGTAGGTTCAAATCAATGATTGGATTGCAGGATATACATGAAGACTGAAGATGAAGGCCAAGCCAAAATGTTTGGCTTGAATGGGAGATGTTGGTGCAATTCACAAGCCTACAAATTTGGCTTAAAGACCATACACATATGGAGAAGCATGGGAACCAATGCTTGAAGATAATTACTCATTTATTCTTTGTAAAACTCATATTTGACTTGGAATCTTTGTAAACACCTAACAAAAGGAACTCGTGGAAAAGTTAGCTTTGATTGATGGAATATCTCGTAGGATGTAGGAGCATGATTATAGAGAGCCAAAACTTTGAATTCAAATTCAAACTTTGAACTCAACTACTATAAAAGTGATCATCAAAAAGTCGCGGGTATGCAAGTCACTTCCGAGCTTCTCATTCTCATTTCTAAGTGTGTGTAAGGCCTACACTCTAGCCTACACCTTACCACATCATTTGGCTATGGTTTCGAAGCCAATGATTTTGTATACAAGTGTTCATTACTACATATATCTACATTGTTCATTTCTGAGTTCTCTATCATAGTGTCTGAAAGTCTATCAACTTGTGGAGATCATATCTCACTCATTTCTCACCAAATTCAAAGATCTATAGCTTGATGGAACCAACTCAAAGTGCTCTACATGCTATCAAAATTTGAAGGATTTCTATTTGGACATTTCAGAGAATAATTTGTCGAGGTGATCACTGGTCAAAGTCTGCAACAGTCCTAAAATGTCGGGGGTAAAGGTTTACTTGCTAAATGGATTTCTCTAAGCATAGTTAATCTTTTTAAGTAATTTCACTTGGAATAGTTAGCTTACTAAGTTAATTAGATACCTCTAAAAGGAACTTTTCCAA
>CM035416.1:15622436-15654936 GCA_020310875.1 Ceratopteris richardii | reverse complement strand
TCTTTCATCACTTTGACCACTTCATTTTCAAAATTTTCCGTTAACCGGGACACCACTAGTGCCCGTTCCTTCTGACTTATTTCTGCAGTGTAGGGCATTGGATGTTCGTCATGTATGGCCGCCAACTGCTCATGTAGTGGAGAATTATAGATCGGGTGAGATAGAGGACTTACCTCTACCTCGTCAGTAGGATTTTCCGTAGCCGGCACTACTGGTGTCCCGATCGGTGTTTTCTCTGTCATTTGCGTCTTTAGTCGTGCTATGCATTCGTCTTTGTCTTTTACCTCTTGCATGGCTTCTCTGAGTGTTTCTTTAGCGGCCAGCAATTCTTTACCAATGTCAGCTACATTATCCATATTTTCACTGTAGCTTTGTATCAATTTGGCGTTCACCTTTTGTAATTGACTCTTCAATTCATTGGTTTCATTGGCGTATCTGCTCTTCCATTCCTCTATCTTTGCTTGTTCTTGCTTTAGCAGGTCTTCATATTTTGAGATTTGATCTCTTAATTCTTTTTCTTTGGTTTCTGTGGATTCCTGTTGCTCGATTGGTTGATCATATAATAATGATTTCATTAATTCCTTATTCCTGTTTCTCAATGTGTCATTTTCTTCCATATATACTTTTAGCTGTGTCTCGAGCAACGTACTTCTAGCTCTCATTCTCTCTTTGTCCGCCTCGCTTGCATCATATGATCTCTGTAAATTTGCGAGCTGTGCTTGGAGTTGGTGATGCTGAGTGATTAATGATTCATATTGCATTTTTGTGTCGAGCCACTCATTGCTTTTGATTGTGAGCGCCTTTTGTGTCTCGATGAGCTGTGATGATAGTTGTTCGCTCATTATCTGGAATTGATGCTTTTCTCGCATTGCTCTATCATGGTCTGCATCTATGTCCATCAATTGTTGTTGTGTGTCCATGGCTGTTTGAATCATCTGCTTGACTACAGGCTTCAGCTGAGTAACATCCACATTAAGCCATGTTTTTGGTATACTTGGTTCTTCTCCGGTATTGACATCTTTACCCTGTGCCACATGTAATGTAGTGTCATGGGGCTGCCTAATCTGAAGCTGGATCCTTGGCTCAGCCCCCATGTTTGCTTGATTTTCTTGAGGTGTATCATCTGGCACCTTGATCACAATCTGTTCTTGGTTTCGTAGCCCTTCTGTTTCCTTACTCATTGGAGTTTGTTCTTCCTCTTTAATAGGTTGTTTTACATGTGTAACACTGGTTGTATCTTCCTTGATGCTGATCTTTGTAGTGTCATTCAATTGAATGACATGCTCATGTTCCATAGATTCTTCTACTTTCTTTTCCTTTTCTTTACGATTGCTTGGTGTCACTTCCACTTGATCGATCTCATTCCATTCGTCTTCTTGAGTTTCTGTCTGTATATCAGTATCCAAGGTATCTTTTTCAGGGCTGGAATCCGTATTGGTACTGGAATCATCTATCCCTAGTTCTTTGTATCTTCCAGCTTGTTTTGGTGTCTTCTCTGGACTCCGTTGTTGTTTCTCTTGACTTGCCTGTCTATAATGATGACCTTGAATGTTTAAGTTCACCTGCCCTTGCATGTATTGATGTGTTTCTTCGAGGGCAGCGGAAAGATCTCTCCTTGTAATAGGCATTTGTGCCGTTGTGATTTTCGGTAAGAGATGAGTTCTCTTTGATTGTGGTGTAGCTTGGGCTTCCTCCTCCCGTAGACGCTTTGTACCCCTCATGGGTTTTTGTGTGCTCGTTCCAGCTTCCTCAACCGTAACTACTGCTTTCTTTTTCTTAGGGACTGTAGCAGATTTTGCATGTTGAGCTAGCTTTTCTGAATTTGGCATCTCTCTCAGACAATTCTTCATATCTAGAGCTTCATATATCAGTAACGTGAGAGCCGAACTGCCATTCAAAAATTTCTTCTGTCCCCATTTCTTCTGGGCTTCAAATAATCTTTCTTGGACATAGCTTGTCATATTCACTTTGTTCCCAATTTGTCTCATGGCATGCGATAATAATTGTACTACTATCTTCTGTGGAGCGGTGTACCTGTGCATGCTTGGGAAACAAAAGTATTGATGCACCAATCGAACAGCATCTTCTATGTCAATTCTGTTTATATCCAAAAATGATCTCTTCTTGGGATCATGACACTCTGCTTTGACACTTGTGACGCCTTCTTGCTTCCATCCAAATGCTCTGTTGATTAATTCGTGTGTGAATTGGATGGTCTTCCAAATTCCGACTTTATCCAAGACGCGTGCCTCTGGAACTGATATCTTTGTAGCGGCAGGTTGCATGGTGTTCATTACTAATGGAGAGTGTTAATCTCCAAAAGAATAACCTACTCTTATTATTAGAGCACCTCTATACCAAGAGTAAGTCAAAATCTTCACCAAATTAGAAGTTCAATCTCCAAATTATCAAAAGTTGAAAAATTCTGTGAAGAAGATAAAACACAGAAAGTCTGCTGCACAATTTCTTCTCATTGACCTATCAAACATGTAAAGTTTTCTATGAAATTTTGTATGGAGTGTCGCCTAGAAGTTGCGCACCTCTTCCAAGTTAAATTTCTTCAAAAGGTTTAGTGTAACTTGAGAAATCAACTTCACAAGCTACCTATGTCTAAATCTGCACTTCTGAGAAGTCGATTTTGACACCCCTAACTTCTAACACATAATTCTATCAATCTCGAAGCCGTTTAAACAAATGCTTGTAGATACAGGCAGCTTACCTTCTAACTTAAAGATTAAGTGCTTGCTTGCACAAAACTTTAAACTGTGGAGTGAGAACTAACCAAAAGTTCAAGATCGAAATTTGCACCTATTTCAGAGAACTTGAACACTCATCACATATGAATGTTCCTATTAACAATTCTCCTAGCCTGTTTACAATTAGACTCTGAAACTCAAGTCATAGACTCATTAACTATGAACTTAGATATCCTCAAAAGGATTTCACAAATGATCTAACACAGACGGAGCAGACACACAAACATCGGGCGCAATATTTCTTCGATTACTCAGAAAATTACAGTTGAGTGATGAGAGGAAAACTCAACTAACATTTCACATGTCTCATGACATCTAACTTCTCCTTTCTTAACTTCTATACTCACTCATCTATTCTTTCATATGCTCTCATATCACGCCTCGACATTTTCAAGGTATTTATAGAGAAATTTGTACAAGTCTATGACTAATCAAAGATCTAAGTGAACTATAACTATACTAATGTACATATGTGTACATTCCTCATATCCTCTGAATGTATCCTTCTTCCAAGCTTCAAGAATTGAATCTTCCTTCATTCTTTAATCTTCCAAACATTCAATTGGTGATTGGTCTGCACCAACAATTACTTGTGCACATCTTTGAAAATCTGGCACATAGATTGGCAACTTGAGGAATGCCTCTATGCCTGCTTGTGTCCATACATCTTCAATATGAGGTAACCCCTGTATTATTGTTTTGAAGTCTTGTGACATGATAGGAAAATAGTGATCTGTGTCCATAATTTTGATAGTTGCCATGAAGATGAGATCTGCCACTGGTTGGTCATCCCGAAACCAATGACCTCTTGCTTTCGTAATTGACTCGAGTGGGAAAAGCTGGACCTCTTCCTCTTGTGTAGCTTCAGAATTAGTAGACGCCATCTGCACTCAATATAGAGCATGAATTAGTTGCCATATATTATCAGAAATCCTCCTTTGTTTGTTTGTGATAAGCTCGATATTGCTCCGAGTGAATGGTGTCGTCCCTTGCCCGTGTGTGTGAGAAAGGTAATACCTGGATTTTTCACATTTTTAAGTATTTTTATATTTTCATCTGAAAAGGAAAACAGAAAAGTTAGTTTATAGCCGAAGCGGTTAGTAATTTTTTGAAGTAATTTTCTTAATGTATGTACAAGTGCTCTCCTATTTCCCAAGAGGAAAATGTGCTCGACTATCCTGAAATAGAAGAAGGGTGTGCCGAATGCTTGGCCTTGTAATGTGACCCTATCATGCTTACTTTAGGTGCATCAAAAACTTCATGAGTGCAATGGAAAGCTTCGTCTCTTCGATCCTCCGCTCCTCGTGGTTGCTTTGGTTTCCAGATCCCTTTCGTGAACACTAAGGGAGGTCGTTTCGTTTCCTTGATGCTTATAGTTCCTTTTGTTCTGTTTGCTTCCGCCATTGTTCGAGTGAAATTGGCATTGCTTTTCCAATTTCTTGGATGACTCCTACGTGTTGTTGTCTTTCGCCTTATCTGATGTAGTACCTCTTCTTTTGTCTTTAACTCCTGTTTAGCTGCTTGTTTGAGCTTTTTGGGGATCCATATCTGAAGTCGCGATCTTTGAGCTTCGAGCAAAGTCTTCGAGATCCATACTTGCACTGATTCTTCCTGTATGTACTTCTGTGAAGCTGGTTTGGTGATTCCTGTTTCCTTTTTAAGAGTGGGTGCGGACGCTTCTCGACTCTGTATTTGATCCTTGCGTACCCACTTATATTTGGGTGGGCCTTGATCTGGGTATCTGCTTGTTGGTTTCCAATAGTGCGATCTGTTGATGTTTTGAGTAGGTGTAGGAGAGCAAGTCTCCTTAACGGTTGGTTTTCCTTCAATTGCATTGGATGACTTTGATTCTAATGCTGACGTTGCTAGGATTGAAGTTTCAGCTTCTACGCCTTTGGTTTCAGAATTTTGAGGCTTGTTGATACTTTCTAACGTCGTTTTCTGATCTTCCTCTGAACTTGGCATTAATTTTGTTTGAATACATGGTTTCTCTTCAAGTAAGCTGAAAATCTCCTTATGCCCTATCTTAGCCGAAATATAGCCTTGAGCTAGATGGATACACGCCTCAGTCTCTATGATCCAGTCGTGACCTAGGATGAAGTCTTCTATCAAATCTTCATCCTCACACACTAGGACTCTTTGTTCCATTGATGAATTTCCTAGGTGGAGGGATACATTAGTGGTTCCAATACATTCTAGGGTGTGACCTCCAATTCCTATTAATCGGGCTTTTGTGGGATTCAACTCTAATTGCAGCTCTTTGGCTATTCTCTTTCGCATGCAACTAAGTCCTGCTCCTGAGTCTATCAATGCATCTATCAATTTGTACTCTGTCTTGCCAATCCCTAGGTTTAGGTAAGGCTGCGTTTTACACATACCCGTTTTACCATGATTTTCGACTTGGTAATTTGCCATAGGGATGGGCTCTTCTCCTTGGAGATAGCATTCATCTCTTTGTCTGATCCATTCTTTCCGTTTCCTAATGCGCTCTAGTGCTTCTTGTCGAGCTTCCTCTCTAATTCTCTCTTCTTCCTTTTTCCTATTTTGGGCACCTACCAATCGTGCTAGCATTTGATCAGTCAAGGGCTCCATGAATCGTCTTACTCTACATCCACTGATGTATTTGGGAAGAATGTCTCCGTCTAGCGTGGCGAGATTGACTGCACCACTAGTAGAGACTCGATTTATGATCAAAGGTCCGTATCCGCGTTTTTGTAACTTCTTGGCATGTTGTTTCAGGGTGTACACTAGGACTAAGTCTCCTTCTTTAAGTCCCTTGTCTTTTATATGTGCATCATAATATGCCTTTTGTCTCCGTTTAGCAGCATAAATGCTTGCTACTGCTTGCAATCTAGTCTCATGTAACTTCTCAATTTGATCTAGTTGTTGGGATAATTCATGACCGTTCCATTCATATTGCTGGGCCACTTTCAATGTAGGCACTAAGAAGTCAATTGGCAAAATTGCATTTTGCCCATACACTAAATTGAAAGGTGTAGTTCCAATGGCTGTTTTATATGCAACTCGGAATGCCCAAATTGCATGATGCAATTGTTTGTCCCAATCAGACCTTCCATTATTGACAAGCTTAGTCAACACCGTGCACAGTACTTTGTTAGAGCTCTCAGCTTGTCCATTGGCTTGGGGATGGTATGGTGCTGATCTTTTATGAATCACTAAGAACTCGTTCATTAATGACTCGATTACCTCATTGAGGAAATGCGTTCCCCTATCGCTAACAATCTCAATAGGCAAGCCAAAGCGGGTGAAGATATGCTCAAAGAGAAATTTTGCGGTAGTTTGAGCATCATTCTTCCTAGTGGCTTTTGCTTCTACCCATTTAGTCAAGTAGTCCGTGGCTACTATGATGTACTCCGCATGTGATCCTTTGGCAGGTGGGTTGATAGGTCCAATGAAGTCTATACCCCATTTTGTGAAGGCTCTCGCGCATATCATGGGTCTTAATGGCATGTCATCTCTCTGAATTGGGAATTTAGTTCTCTGACAAGTCTCACAACTTCGTACATACGTTTCCGCATCCATATGTAGAGTTGGCCACCACAAGCCCGCAAAGAGGATCATTTTAACAGTTCTTTCAGCCGAAAAATGACCTCCTGCAGCACCTGCATGTGCCATTTCTAATATGGGTAGATATTCTCCTTCATGCACACATAATCTTAGTTGGTTATCCTTCCCTCGTTTGAACAATTGTTTTCCTATGAGAATGTAGTCCTTGCTCATTTCTTCTAAGGATCGCTTTCTTGCTAAGCTGGTTCCTAACTCATGTTCTTGAGTTTTTAAGAATTTCACTAAAGTTGTACTCCAAGTGGGTGCTATGGTCGAAAAAGGTAGAGACATATGATCTTCGGGAACCGTCTCTCGGCATTCTGCACAATTACTTACGTGGTCGTGAACATTCTTGGGCATGTCAGGCCAATACACTCCTAATCTTTTCAGTTCTCGGATTGTTCCATGAGTCCCTTGGTGTGTTCTCCATTTGTTCACATGTGCTTTCTCAATTAGTTGTGTTTGTTCATCCTCATCAACACATCTGAGTAACACTCCGTTGGGTTCCTTGTAGTATACACTTCCTGACACAATGTGTAAGTTCCTCGATTGAAGAATTTCTTTCTTGCTATTCCTATTGATTGAGTGTTGAGGGCCATTGGTGAGTATAGGGATCAATTTCTCAGCCCACTTTGGGCAAACTTCTAGATTGAACAAATAAGCATCTGGTAGATCGTCGGGCACCCCACTTGGTGGCTCTCCGTGTGTTAGCCTTGAAAGGTGGTTTGCTCTCACATGTGTGTTCCCCTTTTTCACTATTACTTCGAAGTCAAACTCCATTAGTAGTAGAAACCATCGTACCAACCTTCCCGTGTTACAAGGTTTATTGACTAAGTACAACAAAGCTTGATGGTCTATGAAGAATTTGAACTTGTTGGCCAAAAGATAATGTCTGAATTTCTTCACTGCGTATACCATTCCTAAGCCTTCTCGTTCCGTAGTGGTATAATTTCTTTCTACTTGATTCAGTTGTCTACTCGCATAAGCAATTGGATGATCAAGCTTACCTTCATCAGCCAGCTCGGCTAAGATGCATCCAATGGCATAGTTAGAGGCGTCAACATGAATATGAAAAGGCTTGCTCCAATTGGGTGATTTCAGAATTGGGGCAGTGCTAAGTCTCTTTTTCAACTCGGTGAATGCCTTTTCGCACTCTTCTGTCCAAGAAAATTGAGTCAAGAGACCATACAAGGGTTTTGCTATTATGGCATACATGTGGATGAACCTACGGTAGTATCCACAATGTCCCATAAAAGCTTGCACTTCCTTTGCATTCTTGGGTCTTGGTAAGTCTAAGATGACTTTAATCTTGTCCTCATCCGTTGATATTCCATTTCTCGAAACTATGTGTCCTAGAATTTTCCCTTGCCTTACCATGAAGACACATTTCTCTGGGTTTAAGCAGACTCTGTACTGTCTGCATTTGTTGAATATCTTCCTCAACTCGGGAATGTGATCAGGTCTTTGATTGGAGTACGTGCAAAGGTCATCTACATATACTTCCATGCTTTTTTTCAGAAATTCCTTGAAAACATGACACATCAATCTCTAGAAGGTAGCTGGAGCATTAGTGAGTCCAAAGGGCATCACTCTGAATGCATACACTCCCCATTCAGTGGCGAATGCTGTCTTATGTTGGTCCTCAGTCGCAATAGCTACCTGGTTGTATCCGGAGAATCCATCTAGGAAACTTAGACCTCCTTACCTGCTACTCTCTCTAATAAATGGTCCGTGATGGGTAGTGGGTAGCTGTCACGTATAGTGGCTGCATTCACCTTCTTCAAATTTATGCACACTCTCAATTTTCCATTTTTCTTAGGCACTACTACTAGTGGCGATACCCACTCAGTATGTTCTATCTCATATATGAAGCCTGCCGGTAGTAGTTTGTCTATTTCTTCCTTAATCTTTGCTGCGTAGACTTCATTCTATGTATAAGGACGTTGTTTGGAGGGTTTTGCATCTGCTGTCATTGGTATTCGATGGGAACAAATAGTGGGTTCTACCCCTTTGAGATCCTTATAGGTCCATGCGAATACATCTCGGTACTCCCGAATAAGGTATATGAGTTCCTCTTCCTCTTCTTCAGACACATCTTTACCAATATATGTGCATCTTTCTTCTCCTTCCTCAACTGTCACGACAATTTTTTTCGTTTGTTCCTTGTTGTCATACGCTTCTCCGTCTCGTGCCTCTCGTCGAGGCATTTGAATAGCCACTTTTCTTTCCTCCACTTCGTATTTTTTAAAGTGTTCAGGAACTTCAAAAAGATCTGGGTCCGGCCCTACTTTACTCCTGTTCTCCTCCTGCCTGTGTATTGCAGTAGCAGTTTCAATTGTTAAGATCTTTGTTGGTTCCTGTTCCTTCTGGTTCTGAATAGTATTTAAGCAGCTTTCTTCGTAATCAAATTCTGGTTCCGTTTCTATGCTTTCATATTCCTCTTTCCATTCTTTTTCCAGGGTTTCCCCTTCTTCTACCTCTTGAAGGACAACCATATAGAGGTTTACATCATAGCCTTCCTCATCTATGCATTCATTCATCGTCAAAACTTCCTCGTTCACACACACATCTAGAGTTGCCAAGATTTCCATCCATCCATGTGGCTCAAAGATTTCATCAGAGAAAATTTGAGGTGTGTAAGTGGGGTCCTCTACGGATCTATGGTTAGGATGTCCTATCGGCCAAGGTTGCCTTTTGCTCTCTTCTCTCTTGGATTCCTTACACATCCACAGCTGGGCATCTTCATGCATCCAAGATTGATCACTTGATCCAGTGCTATGAATGGATAAGTCATCTTCTTCTCGGTGTACTGGATTCCATTGTAGTGGAGGGACATCTCGATAAGCAAATGTGTGCAAATTTATTTTGGTGGTGTTTCCTTGATGTTGCAGGTATAACGAATCTCTTCCCCAATCCTGTACTACCCGCATTTGTCTCATGAAGGGTCGTCCTAATATCATCTCGTAGTTATTTGCTTTCTCAAATTTACAGATGGCTAGGGTGTGTTCGAATTCTACTCCACAAGTGGTTAGTTTGATCCTTTCCAATATTCCTAAGGGTTTTTCTACATGACCGTCTGCTAATTGGAGTTTCATGCGTGTGGGTCGTAAGGCAGGTTTTCCCCATTTTTCCCAGATTTCCTTAGTGGCAATTCCTACCCCGGCTCCCGTATCTAGAATAGCCTTGGTCATGTACCCATTGTGTGTGACTGGTAGACAAGTATTACCCTCATCCCCTTCACTAAACTCTCCCACTTTGTCCACAGGAACTTGTATTGTGGAGTTATTTTCCTTCTCCTTTTCTGTCGGTCCTCCAGTCTCTGGCTGTGATTCTAATTGGTTTGCCATTTGCTTCCATAATTGTGGTTTAAGTCGAAGCAATTCTTCCACCGTCAATTTGCATCGTACTTTTGTTTTCTTTAATTCTGTTAGATTGTGTGAACTCTCTTCTACCTTTTCCTTTCCCTTTCCATGCACTGTGGGTGCTCGGATTATTACTGACTCCCTTTCGTATTCTCCCATGTAGTTAGGCAACGTTGAAATGCTTATGGTTTCCTCTCTTCCTCTGTCAAGTCTTGACACTTCTTCGTATACTTCCTCCAAGTTGGGGTGAAGTTGACAATCTTCCCCATCTATTTCTTCAAAAGGAGGTGTATTATCTCCATTCTTCTTCCATTGCTCCTCTCGGATTCTGTTCCATAAAACTTTTGGCCAATCTGCCTCTAGATCTGGGATTATTGACATCGATTCCTCTTGGGTTGTTATCTGGCCGCTTTGGTCTTCTTCTTTCCTAAGTTCTTTATTATTGGACTTTAAGCATTCTTCATACAGACTATGTGCAATCCTGGTCTCTGGTAGAATTGGGATAGGCTTTTCTAGGGTTGCTTGTGCTACTTCTATGAGTTTCCTACATATGGTCAGTCTTTCTTTTTCTAATTCCCCTTTTGGGTAGATTTTTTCATGTTGTTCAACGCTTGGGCCCATCTTGATCCTAGCTTGGTAGGCTTTCAACCACATGTCTAAGTCGTCTGGCTTTGGGTCTGCTAGAATTGATCCGGGCTTCTCCCTATCTGAGCTAGGTTCGGGTAGCTCAGGGGTCTCCTTAGGATTCCCTTGTTCTTTGTGTTTATTCAGGTTTTTGGTTTGCTTTTTACTGTTTATAGTTTTGTTTTTTGCCCATTTGTCCTTGAGTTTCTCTCGTCTTTCCTTCCATTTCTGAGCTTTCGTGTTCCGCGAATTTTCACATGGGTCCTCAGAATCTTCCACTATCTGAATTGAAGGACTTATTTTTTTGTTGTTTTTTTGTTTCTCTTCCTAGTGCTGTTCTTTTTGTTGTTTTGTTTGGGCTCTTGTGATGGCCTTTAGTGGCACCGTGTACTCCTTATCACTTCCGGATCCTTCAATGACCTCAATCACATTGATAGGTGCAGTGTCTTGAGATTTGGTTGGGTTCTTAGGGCAATCTCTAAAAAGATGTTCCTTTCCACAATCACTGCAATACCCTTCCCAAACTCTGGGTGGTGGTGGATTATAAGGTCGTGGGCATTCCCTAATGAAGTGATCCCCTCCGCATATATAGCATGGTCCTCTCTGCACCGGTGGTCTAACAGGAGGTCTTATGGGTTGTTGTGCTTTAGGAGCCGTATACATTAAGGTGGTGGTTTCTGCTCCATATGTCTGGTCATAGCCCTCATAACCATAATAATCCGTGTCATATGTTGGTTCATATTCCATCATGTTGGCTTCATATGGATAGTACTCCCCTAGTGGAGGTTCATACCCTGGGTTGGTTGATTCCACATTGGTCATTATTGATGCTGGTACTATGGCTCTCTCTAAGTTTTCTTCTGGTTGAGCATACTTCACCGGTACTACTTGAGGTTGTGATAGCTGGGGTCCCAGTACTGGCTGTGGTGGTGGGTATGGTGCTTGCTCATATTGTCTTGGTGCCCCTGCTTGTGTTGGATAAGGATTGTATCTAGGCATCTCCCTACCAGGCTCTCTCGGTTGATATCCATATGGTCGGTATTGAGGTGGTTGGATAGGCCGTGCTTGCCTATTGAAGGGACAGTTTTCAGTGGTGTGATTGGTGTATTTTTGCTCAATGTGGCAGTATGAAGAAATCCCTTGTTGTTGCTGTCTGTAGTATGGATACGTGGGTTGTGCACCAGCCCCTCCTCGGACGCACAAGTGTGTGGGGTGCTCTCCTCCACATAAATTACATCTTCGTAACACAGGCAATCTTTGTGCTGGGTTTTGGTAAGCTCTCTGTCACTGGACTCCTAGTTTCTTTGCTAATAATTCTGCTAATTCTTCCATGTTACTGGAGTTGGACGTGATAGTGCTCCTTAAATCTTCTGTTTTAGTGTGGTCGGTTGTACCTTTGAGATCCTCGGCAAGGTTGTCTTCCAAATCAATGCATTCTTGAAGACACTCACTCAGTGTTTGTAATCTCTTCACATACACTAGTGTTCTTAGGGTTCCGTTGGTGAGTCCATCCAGAAATAGTGAAATCATCTTTTGTTGAGTGGGTCTCTCAGCCACTGGGCATCTATCCACATACTGGTTGAATCTTCGGGCAGCAGTCTTCACGGTTTCATTAGGGTTCTGTTTAAAGCTATGGATTAAAGATGCAGAATTGTGTTTAATCCCTCTCTTTGTGAATTCTCCAATGATTTCTTGAAAGAATTGTTCCATGTTTCCAAATTGATTAGGGTCTAAAGGTTGGAACCAAGTTAGGGCAGTCCCTGTGAGGGTGAGCCCAAAAGACTCATACTGCACAAAGAAGTCCTCTACTTGCTCCGCTCTTAGAACTTGTTTAAATTCTGCGATATGATCATAGGGCTCTCCCAGCCCATCATAATGGTTTCTTACACATTTAGCTACTTGGATAGGTCTCAGCCTTCTCATTGGCTCAAGTGGTCTGGGCATCACAGGGAAGACTGGGATAGCTGGTCGTAATGGCGGTACTCCCGGCTGTCTTCCTATCGGTGGTTGTGGTTTTGCTGGTGGTCGGTACTGGTTTCCTATCCCTGCGTGGGTCTGATTGTGTGTGTGCACTTTTGGAGTTGCAAACTGTACATGGGTGTGGTTGGGCACACTTCGTTGACTGGTCTGTCCTGATGTGGTTTGCTCCGTTTCATGTTGATTCCCAAAAGGATTTTGTGAAGTAGTTGCCTGACCTCTCTGAGGAAATACAGGCGTACCCATGTATCTTAGTCGGGCCCTATCTAAGGCACTCACAGGCCAATATCTCCTTTGATCCTTATCCAAGTATGTGAGTCTAGTTTCATCATCTGGGTCTTTCAACTCATAAAATGTCATGGGGCTTTCTTCTCTCCCTGGAGCCGGTAAGTCGGTTTGAAGCAACAGGTCTGATCCATGGATCATATAAACTTCCAACAGGTAATCATCTTGAGTTATCAAATCTCCTCTCAAGACCCGTGACACTTGAGACCTGCCCCTCGGGGTAGATACCAACTCTTCAGGTTGCATTCTTTCGGAGTTGTTTGGGTCCACGAACTCTCCCCTTTCGTTGATCCTCTCAGGAAATTCAGTCACAATATAGATATGACCAATCTTATCTACATATGCTCCTCCTTCGTACTTGACAGCAGGTCGGGGCACAATTGTGGCATTATGGGAAGTTACCATCCTAGCAACAGATCTATTTAACCCATCCAAGTAGATTGGGATCTCCTGGGCATTGGTGGATACATATTGTAAGGAGGTACGGTAATCCCCCTCGACAGTGGACATGAAATTCCTGTTTGGCGTTGGACCTTGCATGTCTTCCGAAGCCATGTGTAGTTCCCCTTCCGAATCACTAGAGGTTTCTGAGTAAATGGAGTGGTGACTAGCCTGGGCAGCGCTTCCTATCGAAGATATGACACTTCTTCGACTACTTAGCACTCTTCCAGATCTCAGGTTCATCCACCTAACAACTCTGATCAGTCCTTGCAACCTTCTAGCCTCTGGGGTTCTTCACTAAGGGTCAAAATTCTAGGAAGAATGTTGGCTAAAAATTGACTGAAAATAACTTTTCAAGTCACGATACTTAACCTCCAAATTCCACGATCTCTGACTACAGACGATACTCGATCACTGTCAAAACGATACACGACACTGATCAAGTATCGCGATCTCTGAAGACCAGACGATACACGATACCTGATGAAAACGATACTTGATACTTGGGATAAAACGATACACGATATTTGCTCCCAAACGATATTCGATACTTGAACACAGACGATACACGATACTTCCACCACGTGATACACGATCTCTCACAAAACGATACCTCACAAAACGATCTTTCGCAGACGATCGTTGGCAAAACGATACACAATATTTGTTAGGTATCGCGATCTTTAAGCAAAACGATCTCTGGGTCAAACGATACGCGATCTCTGGTAAGTATCGCGATCTCTGAGAGACGATACCGATCTTTCACCGAAACGATACACGACACACGATACTTCTCAAGTATCGCGATCGGTATGCAACGATACACGATCAACGATCGCTAGCCAAAACGATCTCTGGCCAAGTATCGCGATCGGTATGCAACGATACACGATCGGAGGGAAATATCGCGATACTCAACCACAGGAGCAAAACGATACTTGCTAGGTATCGCGATACTCGACCGCGGGAGCAAAACGATACTTGACCCTTTTTCAAAATTTTTGCTAAGATTTTTCAAGTTTTGATCACACACAGAAGTTTTATAAAGTCTCCTACCCTCTCCTCACTCTCTGTATCATTCAAATCACACTCTATAACCTCTGCCACTCCTAAACGATACCTGACGCAGATCGTTTTTCTTTCCTAACTTGATTTGCTGAGAAATTTTGATCAAAATGGTGGGTTAGCTCACCTTGGTAGCTCCTATGATCTCTTTGTCACTTCCCCTTGCTCTGTGCAACCCCAGCTTGCCCGTTTGCTCTCTCACGATCTCTGGCACAGCTCACGATACTCGACGGTCTCTCTCACGATACTTGCTCAAAAATACAAGTAACTTGCAAAGTGACTTTTTTTTGGCTTTTATACTTGGTATTTTCTTGCTTTCAAAAAGAAAACTTTACTGAACAAAGACTAACTCCTACTCTCCGGACTTGACCTACTCTCTCCCTACTCCTACTCCACTCCTTCTCTACTCCTTCCCCTCACTTCCCTAGACTAACAACTCACTACACACACTCCAAGAATCAGAAGTAGCAAGTGTGGCTGAAAATGACTTACCAAAGAAGAGAAAATTTCCACTCCTCCACTTACTTCAATACAAAAAAGCTACTTACCATCACACGATTGCCTCGGTTTGATTCGTCACTCCCCGGCAACGGCGCCAAAAAGGGTGTTGACCTAAGCACCAACTTAGGGACTTGCGGAGAAAGAGACTATACCTCAACCCTCTCTCAAGTGCATATAGTGGGGATACACGCTTTTAATTATCAATCCAAAGAGTATACAAACCTAGCCGAGTGTGTGAGGACATGCAATCATGTGAAGATCAATGCAAATGAACTACTCAAAGAGTGTAAATAAGGCAAAGACTTATCCAAACAAGCTTCAACTGTCGGTCATGGCGAAACGATACTTGGTGCATCAGCCGTCAGTATTTTGGACTTTTTTCTTAGCTCCGAACTCCAAATATAGCGAATAGCATATGCGTTTCGAAGCTCTCGAGAAGACGCATCCAATGGCAGTGGTTTCACTCAATTCTGACGCTCTTACTTCAAGTTATGAGCAAAATACTGAGTCACGGGAATACTTTCCTACACTACAGCACTTCCTACACTTCGCACACACCTTACCTACAGCAAATAAACACTTTCATGAATAGACAACACACCCAAGCACTCTTTCCAAGCAATACACATGCACACAAGCTCACAGAGAAGAAGATATGGAGTGAAGAAGACACAAATTCGAATTTCTATGCTCTCTATTCTCACAATGGCCAAAAAGTCCTTTACAAAGAGTCACATTTGACTTCTATACTAGTGCCCTAGAAATGGTCCTTTCACACAAGAGACCGGCACTTTATTCACTAAAAGACTAATTTCCTACTATTTTACATGGGTAAATCTCTAATCTTCTGTGGGGATGCATCTAGAGGACTCCTCTAGTGCATTTACAACGGGAAATATATTACAAGAATGATTATGATACAAAAATATGATGTCCAAATAGGAAAAATTTTGGGGCCCGTCTTTTTCTCTGCTTTGTGCTTCCTTTAGCTCTGCAACATATATGTATATGTAGATGTAGATGTATATGTATATGTAGATGTAGATGTATATGTAGATGTATATGTAGATGTAGATGTAGTATATGTATATGTATATGTATATGTATATGTATATGTATATGTATATGTATATGTATATGTATATGTATATGTATCTGTATATGTATATGTATATGTATATGTATATGTATATGTATATGTATATGTATATGTATACGTATATGTATATGTATACGTATATGTATATGTATACGTATATGTATATGTATACGTATATGTATATGTATACGTACGATATGTATATGTATATGTATATGTATACGTATATGTATATGTATACGTATATGTATATGTATACATATATGTATACGTATACATATACATATACGTATATGTATATGTATATGTATATGTATATGTATATGTATATGTATATGTATATGTATATGTATACATATATGTATATGTATACGTATATGTATACGTATATGTATATGTATATGTATATGTATAAGTATATGTATATGTATATGTATATGTATATGTATACGTATATGTATATGTATATGTATATGTATATGTATATGTATATGTATATGTATATGTATATGTATATGTATATGTATATGTATATGTATACGTATATGTATATGTATACGTATATGTATATGTATACGTATATGTATATGTATACGTATATGTATATGTATACGTATATGTATATGTATATGTATATGTATATGTATATGTATATGTATATGTATATGTATATGTATACGTATATGTATATGTATATGTATATGTATATGTATATGTATATGTATATGTATATGTATATGTATATGTATATGTATATGTATATGTATATGTATACGTATATGTATATGTATACGTATACGTATACGTATACGTATACGTATATGTATATGTATATGTATACGTATACGTATATGTATATGTATACGTATATGTATATGTATATGTATATGTATATGTATATGTATATGTATATGTATATGTATATGTATATGTATATGTATATGTATATGTATATGTATATGTATATGTATATGTATATGTATATGTATATGTATACGTATATGTATATGTAGATGTATATGTATATGTATACGTATATGTATATGTATATGTAGATGTATATGTATACGTATATGTAGATGTAGATGTAGATGTAGATGTAGATGTAGATGTAGATGTAGATGTATACGTAGATGTATATGTAGATGTATATGTATATGTATATGTATATGTATATGTATATGTATATGTATATGTATATGTATATGTATATGTATATGTATATGTATATGTATATGTATATGTATATGTATATGTATATGTATATGTATATGTATATGTATATGTATATGTATATGTATATGTATATGTATATGTATATGTATATGTATATGTATATGTATATGTATATGTATATGTATATGTTTATGTATATGTATATGTATATGTATATGTATATGTATATGTATATGTATATGTATATGCATATGTATATGCATATGCATATGTATATGCATATGCATATGCATATGTATATGTATATGTATATGTATATGTATACGTAAATGTATATATATATGTATACGTGTATGTATATGTATACGTATATGTATATGTATATGTATATGTATATGTATATGTATATGTATATGTATATGTATATGTATATGTATATGTATATGTATATGTATATGTATATGTATATGTATATGTATATGTATATGTATATGTATATGTATATGTATATGTATATGTATATGTATATGTATATGTATATGTATATGTATATGTATATGTATATGTATATGTATATGTATAAGTATATGTATATGTATATATATATATATGTATATGTATATGTATATGTATATGTATATGTATATGTATAAGTATATGTATATGTATATGTATATGTATATGTATATGTATATGTATATGTATATGTATATGTATATGTATATGTATATGTATATGTATATGTATATGTATATGTATATGTATATGTATATGTATGTATATGTATATGTATATGTATATGTATATGTATATGTATATGTATATGTATGTATATGTTATGTATATGTATATGTATATGTATATGTATATGTATATGTATATGTATATGTATATGTATATGTATATGTATATGTATATGTATATGTATATGTATTGATGGGGGAAGTATCTCAACCCCTAAGCAACGATGAAGCGCGAATGACCTCCACAGGTATCCTTCTTTGACCTCTGCACACCAAAAATGCTCTTACTCAGAGCTTATGCAGAGAACTCCAGTGAGCTTTTGTAGACCTGTACTAGACACCAAGGGCTTTCCAACAAAACAAATTTCACTTGAAATGGATGCTTACACAAAGAGAAACAATGTCTACAACATGAGCTATTTGAATGCTCACAACTGCTAGTCAAGCAGAGACCTCACTTCACTCCAGCAAACTTTTCTCAGAGATTATACAGAGAATGAATCTCAAACTTAAGTCAACCTTAGAGGACTCTAATAGCTACCCAATGACACCAAAATCATAGCAAATTGATACATAGAGAAGGAGAACCAGCCCTTACAACAGAGAGCAAAATATTTCCAACAGAGCCTACACAAAGAAAGAGATATCAATCACACAACTTCACTAAAATGAATGTTGCTCCCAGCTTACTCAGAGAATGCTCCAGAGAATTGGTCAGCATAAAATAGACTCTTATAGCTATCCAATGAGACAAGAATTACATCAAATGGATACCATATGAGGGAGAACCAATGCTAACAACGCAGGGGTAGAGAGTTGCAACACTGCCTGCGCACACACATAGATATGCCTACTAAAAGAAAACAAACAAGCAAGCAAGGGGGTTGCTTAAGCAAGGGGCTTGCTTATCACAACTCCAGCACTTAGTGCTCACTTTACATGAGCTAAAACTCCAAGAAGATGGCCCAAAAGAAGTCGGGATACATGCTCCTTTTATAGTGAGAGGTGTGCCCCTAAAATCTAGGAACTACCTTTCCAAATCAGCCTCCTAACTTGGAGGAATTAGTTGAGATGACTTGGGGAGTGGTTGAGTGACTTTTCTTGATGGAATCTCGTGGCTTTTGGCTTCCTTTGATTGCTCCACATGTCCATAAAAGATTCCCCACGAATTTTTAGCTTGAAGCTTGACTTTTAACACTCCCCCTCAAGCTTCAATTCTTCGTCCTCATCCAAGCTCCTTCATGTTGATGCATTGCTTGAACTTTGAAATCTTCATCCCATCCAAAGCCTTTGTAAACATGTCCGCAACTTGGTCCTTAGTACCAATATGATGTACTGAAACTTCCTTGGATATCACCTTTTCCCTTATGAAGTGATAGTGCACTTCAATATGCTTGGTTCTAGCATGATAGACAGGGTTCGATGCTAGATGAATGCTACTCATGTTGTCACAAAAAATTGGATATGTGTCAACCTGCAAATTAAGCTCCATAAATAACTTCTTAATCCACATTAGCTCACATGTGACTTGAGCCAAAGCTCTATACTCAGCCTCGGTGGAAGATAATGCCACCGTGGGTTGCTTCTTTGAAATCCATGAGATGATCTTGCTACCTAGCATGACTAGGTAACCACTTGTACTCCTTCTATCTTCCTTCGAACCGGCCCAATCGGCATCGGAATAAGCTTTGACCTGCATATCATCATCAAATGAGTAGAACAATCCTTCATTTATAGTGGCTTTGAGATATCGCAACATTCTTCTTGCAGCTTGCAAGTGTGTAGTCCTTGGACTATGCATAAATTGTGATAACACTCCAACTCCATATGCTATGTCAGGCCTGGTTATTGTGGCATAATTGAAAGAGCCTACAATAGATCGATACAAAGTTACATCCTCTAATGGCTCTCCATCAATGGAGCTTAGCTTTACATTAACTTCCATGGGATTTGAAATAGGCTTGCAATGTAGCATCCCAAACCTCTCAAGTAGGTCTAGAATATACTTCCTTTGTATAAGCATAATACCTTCTTCTTTGTATACAACTTCAATGCCAAGAAAATACCTAAGATCTCCAAGATCAGAGATCCTAAACTCCTTTCCAAGCTTTGCCTTGATCTCCTCAATGCCCTTTGTATCATTACCTGTAATGATAAGATCATCTACATACACACACATGTAGACCACAAGTTCTCCTCTTTGTTTGATGAAGAGAGATGGATCCGCCTTGCATTGATTGTAACCACATTTGATCAAATAGTCCACCAATCTTTGGTTCCAAGCCCTTGGAGCTTGCTTTAGGCCATAAAGTGCCTTCTTCAACCTACAAACATGATGTGGAAACTCTTTATGAACAAAACCTAGTGGTTGCTCCATGTATACCTCTTCTTCCAAGTCTCCATTGAGAAAGGCATTCTTGATATCCAATTGGAAGAGCTTCCATCCTTTGCTAGCAGCCATTGCAATGAGTGTCCTAATGGTGCTCATCTTTGCCACGGGGCTGAATGTCTCTTCAAAGTCCACTCCATAGGTTTGTGCAAAACCCTTGGCCACCAATCTTGCTTTGAACCTAGAAATAGATCCATCTGAATTCCTCTTTACTTTATACACCCACTTATTACCTATTACCTTCATGTTCTCCTTCTTGGGCACTAGAGTCCATGTTTGATTTTCCTCAAGTGCGTCGATCTCTTCTTGCATTGCCTCTTTCCATTCGGTGTACCTGCTTGCATCTTCATAGCAATCGGGCTCATGATCTTCTACTACTTTGTTCATATATGCATAATGTGTTGCCATGTATGAATCATAAGTAAACCTTTGAGTTGGATACTTAACTCTAGAAGACTTCCTTTCTTCACCTTTTGGAGGAATAAACCTCCTTTGCCTTGGGAACTTGATCTCTTTCTTTGACGTGGCTTCTTTCTCCATCATGTGTCCTTCATCATCTTCAACTTCATTACCTTCTTCATCCAACTCCACCAATGTTGCTTTGCCTTTGTTGATTGATTGTGCTTCATAGCTTGATGAAGATCTCCCCCTCCATGGTGAGTTCATGCTTGAACTATCTTCATTGATGGAACACCTTGGTCCGCTTAGCTCTAGGTCGATTTGTTCTTCATCATGTCCATGCTTTTCTTCTTCATAGTCCTGCATACAATCGTACTTCTTATACCAAGGGAGTAGCTCATCAAATGCTACATCCCTTGATATCCTCAAGTCCTTTGTATTTGGGTTGAAGCACCTGTAACCTTTATGATCATTTGAATATCCTAGAAACACACACTTTTCTGCCTTTGGTTGTAGCTTGTGCCTCAATTCACTTGGCACATGTACATAACAAGTACATCCAAATATCTTCAAGTGGGAAAGATCAGGTTTCTTACCATAATAGGCTTGATATGGTGTCAAGCCATGGATCCCTGAGGTAGGAGCCCTATTCATTAGATACACGGCGGTATTTGCTGCATCACTCCAAAACATGTTAGGTACATTCATCTCATTAAGCATTGCTCTAGCGATCTCGGCAATGTATCTATTCTTTCTCTCTGCTACTCCATTTTGTTGGGGTGTGTACCTGCATGTTACTTGCCTCTTGATGCCTTGATCCATTAAAAAATCAGAAAACTCATTTGAGAAATATTCTCCCCCTCCATCGGACCTTAGCTTCTTGATATATGTACCTGTTTCCTTCTCTACCATTGCCTTGAATGCTTTGAAACATGTAAACACATCTGATTTGTTTTTGATGAAATAAACCCAAACCATCCTTGTGCAATCATCTATAAAAGTGACAAAGTACTTGTTACCTCCAATGGATTGCTCTTTCGTTGGACCCCACACATCTGTATGTATCAACTCCAATGGATGTTGGCTTATGTAGCCACTCTTCTTGAATGGAAGTCTCGCTTCCTTCCCTAGTTGACAAGATTCACATAAATGCTTCATACCTTGTCCTTGGAAGTTGGGAAGACCTTCAACCAGCCTCTTGAATTGCATTTCCTTCATTCTTTGTATGTTGATGTGACCTATCCTCTTGTGCCACAAGTCCAACTCCGAAATCCTCTTGTTTCCATATGTGAAGTAGACATGTTGAGTAGAATGAGAATTTACCTCCAAAGTGAAGAGTCTCCCTTGCTTCTTTCCTCTTGCTATGACCTTGTAACCTTGCTTAGGGTTCTCCACAAAGCATCCACCTTTGTTGAACCTTACTTGATAGCCTCTTTCAACCATTTTCCCAACGGACACCAAGTTCTTTGTGATGGTAGGTACATGCAAGACATCCTTGAGACATCTTCCTTCCTCCTTGTCATCCAAAGCTACATCTCCAACATGGGAGATCTCATGGGCTGTATCATCACCTGTTTCTACATGTCCTTTACCTTTGGGAACATGTAGATTAGTAAACCAAGAAGCATTGCAACTCATATGGTTGCTACATCCACTATCAATATACCAAGTGTTATCTACTTTGCTTGAATTCCCATTCATGTGCATCATCAAGAGATTGTCATTTTCTGAACTTGTAGAAGCATAATTACCTTGGCCTTTGTATGAAGAACCTTGATTATAGTTCCTTTGGTTTCCTCCTTGGTAGCAATCTCTAGCATAGTGGCCAAACTTGCCACATATGTAACATCCTTCGCCATCTTGATTCCTGTTTTGTTGATGTCGTCCTCCTCTTCCTCTTGATCTTCCTCTCCCTCTTTGTGATGAGGTGCCTTGGTCATGTCCTTGATTTCTTGAGTGGCCTTGCCTTCCTCCAAACCTTCCTTTGCCCCTTCCTTGTCCTTGTCTTCCTTTGCCCCTTTGATTACCTGCATAGAAAACTTGTGCATCTTTGCTTTTAGTTGAACTTCCACCTATGTTCATTTCTTCGGTGACCATGAGAGCAACCAATTGCTCAAAATCGGGAAGATTATCCCTTACATAAACTGAAGTTGTAAAGGGTTTCCACTTCTCATCATCTCTCAAACCATTGAGAGTATAAGCCACAAGATCGTCATCATCTACGTGGCTTCCAATGGATCCCAATGCATCTGATAACTCCTTGACCTTAAGTATGTAGTCATTTATGCTACTCCCTGAGCTCTTCCTAAGGTTGTTGAGCTCATTCTTGAGTTGGATCTTCCTTGCTTTGGTGCTTGTTGAATAAAGCCTTTCAAGTGTCTCCCATACCTTCATGCTTGAATCCAGGTCTTGGATATGGCCGATCATGCTATTGCTAATGTGTTGGGAAAGAATAAAGATAACCCTCTTGTCTCTTTCATTCGATTCCCTAAAGGCCCTTCTCTGGTCATTGGTTGGATTCTCATCCAACCTAGGTCTTGGTTCACTTCCACTAATCAACCCCCAAAGGCCCTTGCCCATAAGATAGTTGGAGACCCTAAATCTCCATGGTTGATAGTTACCTTTGTCTAGCTTTTCAATTTGAGTGTTGAAGTCTCCCATATCTAGTCTTTGATACTTGACCTAGCCCTTGGCTAATGCTCCAATGTGTGTAAAATGAAAATGAGGCTCTGAGGTTACCTCAATCCAAAGCTTTCCTTAGATGGACACCTTGTGCTCTTGCAAATTTGAGTAGAATAGCTCCCCCTTGATGTGAGCTACCTCCAAGAAGCTTTTGTTGATGCAACTCTTCAACCACCAACTCCAAGAGGTCTTCTTGCTTGTATGTGATACCTCCAAGATGCCCAAATGCTCTGATACCACTGATGGGGGAAGTATCTCAACCCCTAAGCAACGATGAAGCGCGAATGACCTCCACAGGTATCCTTCTTTGACCTCTGCACACCAAAAATGCTCTTACTCAGAGCTTATGCAGAGAACTCCAGTGAGCTTTTGTAGACCTGTAGTAGACACCAAGGGCTTTCCAACAAAACAAATTTCACTTGAAATGGATGCTTACACAAAGAGAAACAATGTCTACAACATGAGCTAGTTGAATGCTCACAACTGCTAGTCAAGCAGAGACCTCACTTCACTCCAGCAAACTTTTCTCAGAGATTATACAGAGAATGAATCTCAAACTTAAGTCAACTTTAGAGGACTCTAATAGCTACCCAATGACACCAAAATCATAGCAAATTGATACATAGAGAAGGAGAACCAGCCCTTACAACAGAGAGCAAAATATTTCCAACAGAGCCTACACAAAGAAAGAGATATCAATCACACAACTTCACTAAAATGAATGTTGCTCCCAGCTTACTCAGCGAATGCTCCAGAGAATTGGTAAGCATAAAATAGACTTTTATAGCTATCCAATGAGACAAGAATTACATCAAATGGATACCATATGAGGGAGAACCAATGCTAACAACTCAAGGGTAGAGAGTTGCAACACTGCCTGCGCACACACATAGATATGCCTACTAAAAGAAAACAAACAAGCAAGCAAGGGGGTTGCTTAAGCAAGGGGCTTGCTTATCACAACTCCAGCACTTAGTGCTCACTTTACATGAGCTAAAACTCCAAGAAGATGGCCCAAAAGAAGTCGGGATACATGCTCCTTTTATAGTGAGAGGTGTGCCCCTAAAATCTAGGAACTACCTTTCCAAATCAGCCTCCTAACTTGGAGGAATTAGTTGAGATGACTTGGGGAGTGGTTGAGTGACTTTTCTTGATGGAATCTCGTGGCTTTTGGCTTCCTTTGATTGCTCCACATGTCCATAAAAGATTCCCCACGAATTTTTAGCTTGAAGCTTGACTTTTAACATGTATATGTATATGGATATGTATATGCATATGCACATGGATATGCATATGCATATGGATATGCATATGCATATGGATGTGCATTTGCATATGGATATGCATATGCATATGGATATGCATATGGATATGCATATGTATATGTATATGTATATGTATATGTATATGTATATGTATATGTATATGTATATGTATATGTATATGTATATGTATATGTATATGTATATGTATATGTATATGTATATGTATATGTATATGTATATGTATATGCATATGTATATGTATATGTATATGTATATGTATATGCATATGTATATGTATATGTATATGCATATGTATATGTATATGTACAGGTATATGTATATGTATATGTATATGTATATGTACAGGTATATGTATATGTATATGTATATGTATATGTATATGTATATGTATATGTATATGTATATGTATATGTATATGTATATGTATATGTATATGTATATGTATATGTATATGTATATGTATATGTATATGTATATGTATATGTATATGCATATGTATATGTATCTGTATATGTATATGTATATGTATCTTTATATGTATATGTATATATGTATATGTATATGTATATGTATATGTATATGTATATGTATATGTATATGTATATGTATATGTATATGTATATGTATATGTATATGTATATGTATATGTATATGTATATGTATATGTATATGTATATGTATATGTATATGTATATGTATATGTATATGTATATGTATATGTATATGTATATGTATATGTATATGTATATGTATATGTATATGTATATGTATATGTATATGTATATGTATATGTATATGTATATGTATATGTATATGTATATGTATATGTATATGCATATGTATATGCATATGCACATGGATATGCATATGCATATGGATATGCATATGCATATACATATACATATACATATACATATACATATACATATACATATACATATACATATACATATACATATACATATACATATACATATACATATACATATACATATACATATACATATACATATACATATACATATACATATACATATACATATACATATACCTGTACATATACTTGTACATATATGTATATGTATATGTATATGTATATGTATATGTATATGTATATGTATATGTATATGTATATGTATATGTATATGTATATGTATATGTATATGTATATGTATATGTATATGTATATGTATATGCATATGTATATGCATATGCACATGGATATGCATATGCATATCCATATATGTATATGTATATGTATATGTATATGTATATGTATATGTATATGTATATGTATATGTATATGTATATGTATATGTATATGTATATGTATATGTATACGTATACGTATATGTATACGTATATGTGTATGTATACGTATATGTATACGTATATGTATATGTATACGTATATGTATATGTATAGGTATATGTATATGTATACGTATATGTATATGTATATGTATATGTATATGTATATGTATATGTATACGTATATGTATATGTATATGTATACGTATATGTATACGTATATGTATATGTATATGTATATGTATACTTATACGTATATGTATATGTATACGTTGATGGGGGAAGTATCTCAACCCCTAAGCAACGATGAAGCGCGAATGACCTCCACAGGTATCCTTCTTTGACCTCTGCACACAATAAATGCTCTTACTCAGAGCTTATGCAGAGAACTCCAGTGAGCTTTTGTAGACCTCTAGTAGACACCAAGGGCTTTCCAACAAAACAATTTTCACTTGAAATGGATGCTTACACAAAGAGAAACAATGTCTACAACATGAGCTATTTGAATGCTCACAACTGCTAGTCAAGCAGAGACCTCACTTCACTCCAGCAAACTTTTCTCAGAGATTATACAGAGAATGAATCTCAAACTTAAGTCAGCTTTAGAAGAATCTAATAGCTACCCAATGACACCAAAATCATAGCAAATGGATACATAGAGAAGGAGAACCAGCCCTTACAACAGAGAGCAAAATATTTCCAACAGAGCCTACACAAAGAGAGAGATATCAATCACACAACTTCACTAAAATGAATGTTGCTCCCAGCTTACTCAGAGAATGCTCCAGAGAATTGGTAAGCATAAAATAGACTCTTATAGCTATCCAATGAGACACGAATTACATCAAATGGATACCATATGAGGGAGAACCAATGCTAACAACTCAGGGGTAGAGAGTTGCAACACTGCCTGCGCACACACATAGATATGCCTACTAAAAGAAAACAAACAAGCAAGCAAGGGGGTTGCTTAAGCAAGGGGCTTGCTTATCACAACTCCAGCACTTAGTGCTCACTTTACATGAGCTAAAACTCCAAGAAGATGGCCCAAAAGAAGTCGGGATACATGCTCCTTTTATAGTGAGAGGTGTGCCCCTAAAATCTAGGAACTACCTTTCCAAATCAGCCTCCTAACTTGGAGGAATTAGTTGAGATGACTTGGGGAGTGGTTGAGTGACTTTTCTTGATGGAATCTCGTGGCTTTTGGCTTCCTTTGATTGCTCCACATGTCCATAAAAGATTCCCCACGAATTTTTAGCTTGAAGCTTGACTTTTAACACTCCCCCTCAAGCTTCAATTCTTCATCCTCATCCAAGCTCCTTCATGTTGATGCATTGCTTGAATTTTGAAATCTTCATCCCATCCAAAGCCTTTGTAAACATGTCCGCAACTTGGTCCTTAGTACCAATATGATGTACTGAAACTTCCTTGGATATCACCTTTTCCCTTATGAAGTGATAGTGCACTTCAATATGCTTGGTTCTAGCATGATAGACAGGGTTCGATGCTAGATGAATGCTACTCATGTTGTCACAAAAAATTGGATATGTGTCAACCTGCAAATTAAGCTCCATAAATAACTTCTTAATCCACATTAGCTCACATGTGACTTGAGCCAAAGCTCTATACTCAGCCTCGGTGGAAGATAATGCCACCGTGGGTTGCTTCTTTGAAATCCATGAGATGATCTTGCTACCTAGCATGACTAGGTAACCACTTGTACTCCTTCTATCTTCCTTCGAACCGGCCCAATCGGCATCGGAATAAGCTTTGACCTGCATATCATCATCAAATGAGTAGAACAATCCTTCATTTATAGTGGCTTTGAGATATCGCAACATTCTTCTTGCAGCTTGCAAGTGTGTAGTCCTTGGACTATGCATAAATTGTGATAACACTCCAACTCCATATGCTATGTCAGGCCTGGTTATTGTGGCATAATTGAAAGAGCCTACAATAGATCGATACAAAGTTACATCCTCTAATGGCTCTCCATCAATGGAGCTTAGCTTTACATTAACTTCCATGGGATTTGAAATAGGCTTGCAATGTAGCATCCCAAACCTCTCAAGTAGGTCTAGAATATACTTCCTTTGTATGAGCATAATACCTTCTTCTTTGTATACAACTTCAATGCCAAGAAAATACCTAAGATCTCCAAGATCAGAGATCCTAAACTCCTTTCCAAGCTTTGCCTTGATCTCCTCAATGCCCTTTGTATCATTACCTGTAATGATAAGATCATCTACATACACACACATGTAGACCACAAGTTCTCCTCTTTGTTTGATGAAGAGAGATGGATCCGCCTTGCATTGATTGTAACCACATTTGATCAAATAGTCCACCAATCTTTGGTTCCAAGCCCTTGGAGCTTGCTTTAGGCCATAAAGTGCCTTCTTCAACCTACAAACATGATGTGGAAACTCTTTATGAACAAAACCTAGTGGTTGCTCCATGTATACCTCTTCTTCCAAGTCTCCATTGAGAAAGGCATTCTTGATATCCAATTGGAAGAGCTTCCATCCTTTGCTAGCAGCCATTGCAATGAGTGTCCTAATGGTGCTCATCTTTGCCACGGGGCTGAATGTCTCTTCAAAGTCCACTCCATAGGTTTGTGCAAAACCCTTGGCCACCAATCTTGCTTTGAACCTAGAAATAGATCCATCTGAATTCCTCTTTACTTTATACACCCACTTATTACCTATTACCTTCATGTTCTCCTTCTTGGGCACTAGAGTCCATGTTTGATTTTCCTCAAGTGCGTCGATCTCTTCTTGCATTGCCTCTTTCCATTCAGTGTACCTGCTTGCATCTTCATAGCAATCGGGCTCATGATCTTCTACTACTTTGTTCATATATGCATAATGTGTTGCCATGTATGAATCATAAGTAAACCTTTGAGTTGGATACTTAACTCTAGAAGACTTCCTTTCTTCACCTTTTGGAGGAATAAACCTCCTTTGCCTTGGGAACTTGATCTCTTTCTTTGACGTGGCTTCTTTCTCCATCATGTGTCCTTCATCATCTTCAACTTCATTACCTTCTTCATCCAACTCCACCAATGTTGCTTTGCCTTTGTTGATTGATTGTGCTTCATAGCTTGATGAAGATCTCCCCCTCCATGGTGAGTTCATGCTTGAACTATCTTCATTGATGGAACACCTTGGGCCGCTTAGCTCTAGGTCGATTTGTTCTTCATCATGTCCATGCTTTTCTTCTTCATAGTCCTGCATACAATCATACTTCTTATACCAAGGGAGTAGCTCATCAAATGCTACATCCCTTGATATCCTCAAGTCCTTTGTATTTGGGTTGAAGCACCTGTAACCTTTATGATCATTTGAATATCCTAGAAACACACACTTTTCTGCCTTTGGTTGTAGCTTGTGCCTCAATTCACTTGGCACATGTACATAACAAGTACATCCAAATATCTTCAAGTGGGAAAGATCAGGTTTCTTACCATAATAGGCTTGATATGGTGTCAAGCCATGGATCCCTGAGGTAGGAGCCCTATTCATTAGATACACGGCGGTATTTGCTGCATCACTCCAAAACATGTTAGGTACATTCATCTCATTAAGCATTGCTCTAGCGATCTCGGCAATGTATCTATTCTTTCTCTCTGCTACTCCATTTTGTTGGGGTGTGTACCTGCATGTTACTTGCCTCTTGATGCCTTGATCCATTAAAAAATCAGAAAACTCATTTGAGAAATATTCTCCCCCTCCATCGGACCTTAGCTTCTTGATATATGTACCTGTTTCCTTCTCTACCATTGCCTTGAATGCTTTGAAACATGTAAACACATCTGATTTGTTTTTGATGAAATAAACCCAAACCATCCTTGTGCAATCATCTATAAAAGTGACAAAGTACTTGTTACCTCCAATGGATTGCTCTTTGGTTGGCCCCCACACATCTGTATGTATCAACTCCAATGGATGTTGGCTTATGTAGCCACTCTTCTTGAATGGAAGTCTCGCTTGCTTCCCTAGTTGACAAGATTCACATAAATGCTTCATACCTTGTCCTTGGAAGTTGGGAAGACCTTCAACCAGCCTCTTGAATTGCATTTCCTTCATTCTTTGTATGTTGATGTGACCTATCCTCTTGTGCCACAAGTCCAACTCCGAAATCCTCTTGTTTCCATATGTGAAGTAGACATGTTGAGTAGAATGAGAATTTACCTCCAAAGTGAAGAGTCTCCCTTGCTTCTTTCCTCTTGCTATGACCTTGTAACCTTGCTTAGGGTTCTCCACAAAGCATCCACCTTTGTTGAACCTTACTTGATAGCCTCTTTCAACCATTTGCCCAACGGACACCAAGTTCTTTGTGATGGTAGGTACATGCAAGACATCCTTGAGACATCTTCCTTCCTCCTTGTCATCCAAAGCTACATCTCCAACATGGGAGATCTCATGGGCTGTATCATCACCTGTTTCTACATGTCCTTTACCTTTGGGAACATGTAGATTAGTAAACCAAGAAGCATTGCAACTCATATGGTTGCTACATCCACTATCAATATACCAAGTGTTATCTACTTTGCTTGAATTCCCATTCATGTGCATCATCAAGAGATTGTCATTTTCTGAACTTGTAGAAGCATAATTACCTTGGCCTTTGTATGAAGAACCTTGATTATAGTTCCTTTGGTTTCCTCCTTGGTAGCAATCTCTAGCATAGTGGCCAAACTTGCCACATATGTAACATCCTTCGCCATCTTGATTCCTGTTTTGTTGATGTCGTCCTCCTCTTCCTCTTGATCTTCCTCTCCCTCTTTGTGATGAGGTGCCTTGGTCATGTCCTTGATTTCTTGAGTGGCCTTGCCTTCCTCCAAACCTTCCTTTGCCCCTTCCTTGTCCTTGTCTTCCTTTGCCCCTTTGATTACCTGCATAGAAAACTTGTGCATCTTTGCTTTTAGTTGAACTTCCACCTATGTTCATTTCTTCGGTGACCATGAGAGCAACCAATTGCTCAAAATCGGGAAGATTATCCCTTACATAAACTGAAGTGGTAAAGGGTTTCCACTTCTCATCATCTCTCAAACCATTGAGAGTATAAGCCACAAGATCGTCATCGTCTACGTGGCTTCCAATGGATCCCAATGCATCTGATAACTCCTTGACCTTAAGTATGTAGTCATTTATGCTACTCCCTGAGCTCTTCCTAAGGGTGTTGAGCTCATTCTTGAGTTGGATCTTCCTTGCTTTGGTGCTTGTTGAATAAAGCCTTTCAAGTGTCTCCCATACCTTCATGCTTGAATCCAGGTCTTGGATATGGCCGATCATGCTATTGCTAATGTGTTGGGAAAGAATAAAGATAACCCTCTTGTCTCTTTCATTCCATTCCCTAAAGGCCCTTCTCTGGTCATTGGTTGGATTCTCATCCAACATAGGTCTTGGTTCACTTCCACTAATCAACCCCCAAAGGCCCTTGCCCATAAGATAGTTGGAGACCCTAAATCTCCATGGTTGATAGTTACCTTTGTCTAGCTTTTCAATTTGAGTGTTGAAGTCTCCCATATCTAGTCTTTGATACTTGACCTAGCCCTTGGCTAATGCTCCAATGTGTGTAAAATGAAAATGAGGCTCTGAGGTTACCTCAATCCAAAGCTTTCCTTAGATGGACACCTTGTGCTCTTGCAAATTTGAGTAGAATAGCTCCCCCTTGATGTGAGCTACCTCCAAGAAGCTTTTGTTGATGCAACTCTTCAACCACCAACTCCAAGATGTCTTCTTGCTTGTATGTGATACCTCCAAGATGCCCAAATGCTCTGACACCACTGATGGGGGAAGTATCTCAACCCCTAAGCAACGATGAAGCGCGAATGACCTCCACAGGTATCCTTCTTTGACCTCTGCACACAATAAATGCTCTTACTCAGAGCTTATGCAGAGAACTCCAGTGAGCTTTTGTAGACCTGTAGTAGACACCAGGGGCTTTCCAACAAAACAAATTTCACTTGAAATGGATGCTTACACAAAGAGAAAAAATGTCTACAACATGAGCTATTTGAATGCTCACATCTGCTAGTCAAGCAGAGACCTCACTTCACTCCAGCAAACTTTTCTCAGAGATTATACAGAGAATGAATCTCCAACTTAAGTCAGCTTTAGAAGACTCTAATAGCTACCCAATGACACCAAAATCATAGCAAATGGATACATAGAGAAGGAGAACCAGCCCTTACAACAGAGAGCAAAATATTTCCAACAGAGCCTACACAAAGAGAGATTATCAATCACACAACTTCACTAAAATGAATGTTGCTCCCAGTTACTCAGAGAATGCTCCAGAGAATTGGTAAGCATAAAATAGACTCTTATAGCTATCCAATGAGACACGAATTACATCAAATGGATACCATATGAGGGAGAACCAATGCTAACAACTCAGGGGTAGAGAGTTGCAACACTGCCTGCGCACACACATAGATATGCCTACTAAAAGAAAACAAACAAGCAAGCAAGGGTGTTGCTTAAGCAAGGGGCTTGCTTATCACAACTCCAGCACTTAGTGCTCACTTTACATGAGCTAAAACTCCAAGAAGATGGCCCAAAAGAAGTCGGGATACATGCTCCTTTTATAGTGAGAGGTGTGCCCCTAAAATCTAGGAACTACCTTTCCAAATCAGCCTCCTAACTTGGAGGAATTAGTTGAGATGACTTGGGGAGTGGTTGAGTGACTTTTCTTGATGGAATCTCGTGGCTTTTGGCTTCCTTTGATTGCTCCACATGTCCATAAAAGATTCCCCACGAATTTTTAGCTTGAAGCTTGACTTTTAACATACGTATATGTATATGTATACGTATATGTATATGTATACGTA
>CM035416.1:15607436-15612436 GCA_020310875.1 Ceratopteris richardii | reverse complement strand
CATCAAATGGATACAATATGAGGGAGAACCAATGCTAACAACTCAGGGGTAGAGAGTTGCAACACTTCCTGCGCACACACATAGATATGCCTATTTAAAGAAAACAAACAAGCAAGCAAGGGGCTAGCTTAAGCAAGGGGCTTGCTTATCACAACTCCAGCACTTAGTTCTCACTTTACATGAGCTAAAACTCCAAGAAGATGGCCCCAAAAGAAGTCGGGATACATGCTCCTTTTATAGTGAGAAGTGTGCCCCTAAAATCTAGGAACTAGCTTCCCAAATATGCCTCCTAACTTGGAGGATTTAGTTGAGATGAATTGGGGAGTGGTTGAGTGACTTTTCTTGATGGAATCTCGTGGCTTTTGGCTTCCTTTGATTGCTCCACATGTCCATAAAAGATTCCCCACGAATTTGTAGCTTGAAGCTTGACTTTTAACACTCCCCCTCAAGCTTCAATTCTTCATCCTCATCCAAGCTCCTTCATGTTGATGCTTTGCTTGAATTTTGGAATCTTCATTCCATCCAAAGCCTTTGTAAACATGTTGGCAACTTGGTCTTTGGTACCAATATGATGTACTGAAACTTCCTTGGATATCACCTTTTCCCTTATGAAGTGATAGTGCACTTCAATATGCTTGGTTCTAGCATGATAGACAGGATTCGATGCTAGATGAATGCTACTCATATTGTCACAAAAAGTTGGATATGTGTCAACCTGCAAATTAAGCTCCAAAAATAACTTCTTAATCCACATTAGCTCACATGTGACTTGAGCCAAAGCTCTATACTCAGCCTCAGTGGAAGATAATGCCACCGTGGGTTGCTTCTTTGAAATCCATGAGATGATCTTGCTACCTAGCATGACTAGGTAACCACTTGTACTTCTTCTATCCTCCTTGGAACCGGCCCAATCCGCATCAGAATAAGCTTTGACCTGCATATCATCATCAAATGAATAGAACAATCCTTCATTTATAGTGGCTTTGAGATATCGTAACATTCTTCTTGCAGCTTGCAAGTGTGTAGTCCTTGGACTATGCATAAATTGTGATAACACTCCAACTCCATATGCTATGTCAGGCCTAGTTATTGTGGCATAATTGAAAGAGCCTACAATAGAGCGATAAAAAGTTACATCCTCTAATGGCTCTCCATCAATGGAGCTTAGTTTTACATTAACTTCCATGGGATTTGAAATAGGCTTGCAATGTAGCATCCCAAACCTCTCAAGTAGGTCTAGAATATACTTCCTTTGTATGAGCATAATACCTTCTTCTTTGTATACAACTTCAATGCCAAGAAAATACCTAAGATCTCCAAGATCAGAGATCCTAAACTCCTTTCGAAGCTTTGCCTTGATCTCCTCAATGCCCTTTGTATCATTACCTGTAATGATAAGATCATCTACATACACACACATGTAGACTACAAGTTCTCCTCTTTGTTTGATGAAGAGAGATGGATCCACCTTGCATTGATTGTAACCACATTTGATCAAATAGTCCACCAATCTTTGGTTCCAGGCCCTTGGAGCTTGCTTTAGGCCATAAAGTTTTTCTTCAACCTACAAACATGATGTGGAAACTCTTTATGAACAAAACCTAGTGGTTGCTCCATGTATACCTCTTCTTTCAAGTCTCCATTGAGAAAGGCATTCTTGATATCCAATCGGAAAAGCTTCCATCCTTTGCTAGCAGCCATTGCAATGAGTGTCCTTATGGTGCTCATCTTTGCCACGGGGCTGAATGTCTCTTCAAAGTCCACTCCATAGGTTTGTGCAAAACCCTTGGCCACCAATCTTGCTTTGAGCCTAGAAATAGATCCATCTGAATTCCTCTTTACTTTATACACCCACTTATTACCTATTACCTTCATGTTCTCCTTCTTGGGCACTAGAGTCCATGTTTGATTTTCCTCAAGTGCGTCGATCTCTTCTTGCATTGCCTCTTTCCATTCGGTGTACCTGCTTGCATCTTCATAGCAATCGGGCTCATGATCTTCTACTACTTTGTTCATATATGCATAATGTGTTGCCATGTATGAATCATAAGTAAACCTTTGAGTTGGCTACTTAACTCTAGAAGACTTCCTTTCTTTACCTTTTGGAGGAATAAACCTCCTTTGCCTTGGGAACTTGATCTCTTTCTTTGACGTGGCTTCTTTCTCCATCATGTGTCCTTCATCATCTTCAACTTCATTACCTTCTTCATCCAACTCCACCAATGTTGCTTTGCCTTTGTTGATTGATTGTGCTTCATAGCTTGATGAAGATCTCCCCCTCCATGGTGAGTTCATGCTTGAACTATCTTCATTGATGGAAAACCTTGGGCCGCTTAGCTCTAGGTCGATTTGTTCTTCATCATGTCCATGCTTTTCTTCTTCATAGTCCTGCATACAATCATACTTCTTATACCAAGGGAGTAGCTCATCAAATGCTACATCCCTTGATATCCTCAAGTCCTTTGTGTTTGGGTTGAAGCACCTGAAACCTTTATGATCATTTGAATATCCTAGAAACACACACTTTTCTGCCTTTGGTTGTAGCTTGTGCCTCAATTTACTTGGCACATGTACATAACAAGTACATCCAAATATCTTCAAGTGGGAAAGATCAAGTTTCTTACCATAATAGGCTTGATATGGTGTCAAGCCATGGATCCCTGAGGTAGGAGCCCTATTCATAAGATACACGGCGGTATTTGCTGCATCACTCCAAAACATGTTAGGTACATTCATCTCATTAAGCATTGCTCTAGCGATCTCGGCAATGTATCTATTCTTTCTCTCAGCTACTCCATTTTGTTGGGGTGTGTACCTGCATGTTACTTGCCTCTTGATGCCTTGATCCATTAAAAAATCAGAAAACTCATTAGAGAAATATTCTCCCCCTCCATCGGACCTTAGCTTCTTGATATATGTACCTGTTTCCTTTCTTACATTGCCTTGAATGCTTTGAAACATGTAAACACATCTGATTTGTTTTTTATGAAATAAACCCAAACCATCCTTGTGCAATCATCTATAAAAGTGACAAAGTACTTGTTACCTCCAATGGATTGCTCTTTGGTTGGCCCCCACACATCTGTATGTATCAACTCCAATGGATGTTGGCTTATGTAGCCACTCTTCTTGAATGGAAGTCTCGCTTGCTTCCCTAGTTGACAAGATTCACATAAATGCTTCATACCTTGTCCTTGGAAGTTGGGAAGACCTTCAACTAGCCTCTTGAATTGCATTTCCTTCATTCTTTGTATGTTGATGTGACCTATCCTCTTGTGCCACAAGTCCAACTCCGAAATCCGCTTGTTTCCATATGTGAAGTAGACATGTTGAGTGTTATGAGAATTTACCTCCAAAGTGAAGAGTCTCCCTTGCTTCTTTCCTCTTGCTATGACCTTATAACCTTGCTTAGGGTTCTCCACAAAGCATCCACCTTTGTTGAACCTTACTTGATAGCCTCTTTCAACCATTTGCCCAACGGACACCAAGTTCTTTGTGATAGTAGGTACATGCAAGACATCCTTGAGACATCTTCCTTCCTCCTTGTCATCCAAAGCTACATCTCCAACATGGGAGATCTCATGGGCTGTATCATCACCTGTTTCTACATGTCCTTTACCTTTGGGAACATGTAGATTAGTAAACTAAGAAGAATTGCAACTCATATGGTTGCTACATCCACTATCAATATACCAAGTGTTATCTACTTTGCTTGAATTCCCATTCATGTGCATCATCAAGAGATTGTCATTTTCTGAACTTGTAGAAGCATAATTACCTTGGCCTTTGTATGAAGAACCTTGATTATAGCTCCTTTGATTTCCTCCTTGGTAGCAATATCTAGCATAGTGGCCAAACTTGCCACATATGTAACATCCTTCACCATCTTGATTCCTGTTTTTTTGATGCCGTCCTCCTCTTCCTCTTGTTCTTCCTCTCCCTCTTTGTGATGAGGTGCCTTGGTCATGTCCTTGATTGCTTGAGTGGCCTTGCCTTCCTCCAAACCTTCCTTTGCCCCTTCCTTGTCCTCGTCTTCCTTTGCCCCTTTGATTACCTGCATAGAAAACTTGTGCATCCTTACTTTTAGTTGAACTTCCACCTATGTTCATTTCTTTGGTGACCATGAGAGCAACCGATTGCTCAAAATCGGGAAGATTATCCCTTACATAAACTGAAGTGGTAAAGGGTTTCCACTTCTCATCATCTCTCAAACCATTGAGAGTATAAGCCACAAGATCGTCATCATCTACGTGGCTTCCAATGGATCCCAATGCATCTGATAACTCCTTGACCTTAAGTATGTATTCATTTATGCTACTCCCTGAGCTCTTCCTAAGGTTGTTGAGCTCTTTCTTGAGCTGGATCTTCCTTGCTTTGGTGCTTGTTGAATAAAGCCTTTCAAGTGTCTCCCATACCTTCATGCTTGAATCCAAGTCTTGGATATGGCCGATCATGCTATTGCTAATGTGTTGGGAAAGGATAAAGATAACCCTCTTGTCTCTTTCATTCCATTCCCTAAAGGCCCTTCTCTGGTCATTGGTTGGATTCTCATCCAACCTAGGTCTTGGTTCACTTCCACTAATCAACCCCCAAAGGCCCTTGCCCATAAGATAGTTGGAGACCCTAAATCTCCATGGTTGATAGTTCCCTTTGTCTAGCTTTTCAATTTGAGTGTTGAAGTCTCTCATATCTACTCTTTGATACTTGACCTAGCCCTTGGCAAATCCTCCAATGTGTGTAAAATGAAAATGAGGCTCTGAGGTTACCTCAATCCAAAGCTTTCCTTAGATGGACACCTTGTGCTCTTGAAACTTTGAGTAGAATAGCTCCCCTTGATGTGAGCTACCTCCAAGAAGCTTTTGTTGATGCAAATCTTCAACCACCAACTCCAAGAGGTCTTCTTGCTTGTATGTGATGCCTCGAAGATGCCCAAATGCTCTGATACCACTAATGGGGGAAGTATCTCAACCCCTAAGCAACGACGAAGCGTGAATGACCTC
>CM035416.1:15569936-15602436 GCA_020310875.1 Ceratopteris richardii | reverse complement strand
TATATGTACATGTATATGTACATGTATATGTACATGTATATGTATATGTATATGTATATGTATATGTATATGTATATGTATATGTATATGTATATGTATATGTATATGTATATGTATATGTATATGTATATGTATATGTATATGTATATGTATATGTATATGTATATGTATATGTATATGTATATGTATATGTATATGTATATGTATATGTATATGTATATGTATATGTATATGTATGTGTATATGTATATGTATATGTATATGTATATGTATATGTATATGTATGTGTATATGTATATGTATATGTATATGAATATGTATATGTATATGTATACGTATATGAATATGTATATGTATACGTATATGTATAGGTATATGTATAGGTATATGTATATCTATATGTATACATATAGGTATATGTATACGTATTTGTAAAGGTATATGTATATGTATTTGAATATGTATATGTATATGTATATGTATATGTATATGTATATGTATATGTATACGTATATGTATACGTATATGTAGCTTAGTGATGAGTAGCACCTCCTTTAATGTCAATCCGGGAAGACGTGAGGATGGTATGAAGACCTCGAGCAAGTGAAGGCACAAATGTGTGAGTGAGAAGCACACTAACATGCACACACATACACACACACGCGCACACACGGCAAGAACAAAGAGAGTAAGACAATGGAATCACTTCTATTGCAACCAAGTTCTCATACAAGCTCAAACCTACAAGAAGCTACCTCAAAAATGAGCTCTCTAGCTCTATTTATAGTTTTTGACTAGCTTTGGCTCTGTCCAGACCTAGTGTCCGGCCTAGTTAAAAATTAGGTTCCAGGGCTTATTTGAGGTTTCAAACGAGATCTAAAAATTATGAAAATTGGTAGGCAAGTACTTCTAAGGCTCCCCAAGCTCGAGGACTCCTCAGCTTGTACAAAATGGAGCTACAAAAAGGTGAAATGATATTTACAAGGGTTTTTAGTGATGAGAATCACTTTAAAATGATGTAAGGGTTTTGAAAAAAAATGAAGGGTTGCCTTAGTGCTAGATTTGCCTGTGTGTCCGTACTTGCTTCTTCCCGTATACTGTCAACACTCTCCCCCCCCTAGCGTCTGTCGCCTCTGACAGACCTCTGCTCCACTGTTTGATCAATGTATTTCTGCAGGAGGTCGGTTGCCACTTCTTGTTCCTTGATGCGTAGTCCCCAAACCAAGTCTCTCTGGAGGGCCTCCCAATTGACTGCACCCGGTATGTCCGGTTGTGGCGTTGTGTAGAGTTCTGAGTGCATCGTTTGTTCGCATGCAAAGAGGTGTAACAAATGGGTGGGCCTTGGCGCAAACACCTCTGAGTGTGCTTCCCAGAACCCTGTGGTGAACATATCATCGAAAGTTTGCTTATAGCAGGCAGGGAGATATCTGATGCATGCGTGCCATGCATAAGCAACGCGTATGCTCGGGGTGGTGCTCATATCATATAGCAGGTCATAATTACCATTGACAAACCCGGGAATCGGAGGCTGAATATGGCATACATTGCGAAAAGTTTTGAGCACCACCTACATCATATCGAATATCTTGAGCATCATCTGGGCAGCAACATCTGGCATGGGGTGGAGGCGTGGCATCCAATGTCTGATGGTTGCAATCATGTAAGATACTGTGGGGGTGCCGGTTGGGGGTGCAATGGCGGGGTAATTAAGCCATTCTCTACAGTTTACATTGTTCTGAACCTTGATGGCGAAGGCTTTCCATGATCTTCTCCTTTGTACTGGCCCATAACAAGGGTTATACTTCAAATGCATGGGAGCATGATCCCATGTTCTCAGCATTTCCGGGTATGATTCCAGTAATCTTTGCCTCCAAGTAGGTTGGAAAATCGCCCCTTTTCTGGCTGCCTCTGGTATATCTTCTAGTTCGAACTGGGTGGCGAAGGTAGGGCACTTGTTGGTGACTCTTTTGATCTCTGCGTTGTAGTCGGCCAACAATACAAAATATGGTTTATATTGTAATTCTGAGCTCGTGATGAGTCGTCTAGGAGCAAGGTGCCTGAAATATTCAGACTTGAGTATAGACTCCTCAATGGTTTTCATGGCCAGCATCTGATGTGTTACACGCTCTTCGTGAGTGTGGCCCATCTCCTCTACCTGCTTCATCCATGCTGACGGGGGTTCCTCATATGTATCCTGGCCTTCCTCCGTAATTCTGCCTCCTGGAAGGGGTTGAGGCTCATAATTGTCTTCAAATGTCTCCTCCACTGGAATGACTACTGTTTCTTCTTCTATGGTTTGATCAGGTGGAGAGGGAGGTCGTTCATACTGTAACAACTTAATTTTTAGTTCTGCAACCTGTTGCCGTAGCTCAAGTACTTCATTGGTTACTGATAATTCTGGCTCTGGTGAGGTTGCAGCGTTGGCCATCTCTTTAGGTTCTCGTTGGTGTGGTGTAGGTACTTGGGCTTTCTGTAGGTCTTTGACTTGGTCAGCAAGCTGATCATGTGCTTCTAAGAGATTGGCATAGGTTTCTAATATTTGTTGTATGTTTTCTGAGGGGATGGCTTGGAATTTAGCAGGGTCCATGGGTGCCCCTGGAGTATTTTCCATGGCTGCTTCGAGGTTGTCTTGATTTTGTTGCTGTAGTCTTTTGTTTTCTTCTTGAGCAGCCGCTAAATGGCATCGGAGTAGAGCCATGTTTCGTTGTAGTCTAGCGTTACGGGCTAGCTGATCTCTAAGTTGTTCTTCCATTTCCCTACTCTTCTCTGTATGTGTGGACTCGAGCTCCACCTGATATTGTTGGAGGGTGGTCACCTCCTGCTGTAATTCCGTATTAGACAACTCCAAGGCAGTGACACGTGCCTGGAGGTGGGATGACAAAGTACAGAGCTCTTTATTGTTTTCTTCTAGTAACCTGTATTCCTGTTTAAGTTGGGCAGCAGCTTCGAGCATGGTGTTGAGTGCATGACTAAATGAGGTGGGTGCAGGGGTATGGGTGGAAGATGCAAGGGGTCGGGAGATGGGAACGGGAAAAGTGGATGTTGTGCCTACAGTGTTTGGAAATGGTGACGTGAGTGAAATGACACGTGGTGATGTTGGAATAACAGTGGTGGTGGGTGATCCTATGGATGGTGAGATGTCCATGGGATCGGACGTGAGAGTGTGTGATTCGTGAACTGTGAATACAGGGATGGTGGGTGGTGTGATAGTGGTGGCAGTGAATGTGGGGGAGTGGGGTTGGGAAAGGGGCTTTTTATTATAATTATCCACCTGCTGGAGTATATTTACAAGGTTTGTCCAGAATGACGGTTGGGTGACTTGGGTTGAGTATGAGGTAGTTACTAGGGAAGTGGAGGATAGGGTTTGGGTGTGGGTGAATGGAAAAGGATGGGAGGAGGTCTGGCTAGTGGCAGGTGGTTGTCCAAGGGCGGGGAGATAGGAAGGGTGACCTATTATGGTTTGATCGGTGGCAGGGTGACCGGTGCGAGGTTCAGAAATTTGGGTGGAAGTGATGGATGTGGGTAAAGGGAAGGATGTAAAAACAGAGGTGTGTACAATGGTTTCATGATGGGTGGATATCGGTTGTTCAGAAAGACTAGTGGAGAAGGGTTCTGAGGGTTGCATGGAAGGTGACGGTGGAGATGGTACCTGTGTAATTACATCTTGTTTGTCAGTGGGACTTGGGCTCGTCATGTGAACATCCTCTGAAATTGTGGTAGGCAAGGCAGTAGAGACTTCCATTTGAATCATTTTTCCTCGTCGTGGCCGTGTATCAATCCTTCGTTGATCATAGGTAGGGTTCTCCTGATAGACCATCGTCCTCAATGCTTCCCCGATCCCACATGTCTCTGCCAATAGATTCAATGATTCAACAAAATGGGAATCTACATTCTCGGCTTGAAGCATTTGGTTCACTAGAGCTCGATTCGCCCCTTCTATCATCTTATGTCTTCTCTGTACCTGCTTGATTGTCTTGTATAGCCGTTTGAGTTGTGCCGTGTAGGCAGGGGCCTCCTCTTCACTCTCTTCTGGCTCATTTCTTTGTACTTCTTCCTGAACTTGTGTGCTTGGGCCATGAGGATGTTGTGCCTCATCTTCTCCAGGTACTCTGCTTGTTTCGCCCTGTGGCAGTTCTCTTTGGAATGATGCTCCTGGATCGTCATTTTCAGGGGCACCTTCACTGTCCGACAAGTGGGCCGTCTGCAGGAATCTTTCAAAATCAAAGTTTGGATCCTCTGTGAAGGTGGCCATAGATGCAAACTCTGCATCGGTAGGTAGTGGAGGGGCGGATGGAGCGGGTTGTACCACATCCCCAGCTTGAACTTCTTGAAGATGGATCGTGATCGGTGCGACCTGGGCTTCTTCTCTGGGGGAAGCTTCGGTCGTGGCCTCGTGAGGGATCATTACCTAGGAGAGAGATCCACGCATTCGTTTCGCAGGTTGGCTCCCTAACTTCCGCCCTTTGAAAAACTCCAGTTGTGCATATTTTAGGGCTCTGGCAACTGGCACATCATATGCAAGACATCTATAGATAATTCTTGTAAGCGCACAACAGCCATGTAAAGTAGGTTTCCTCACTCCCCGCTTGCCTGCTTCATACGCTTGGTCCAAGATCCATACAGGCATCTTAATGGGCAAGCTTCCAGTCTCTGCTAGATATAGCCCATACCATATTTTCTTGTGAGGTTGGGTGAAACAGTCCTGAGCTCGGAATGCGAAGTGTTGGAGGCACATCCACAATGGTATGGCGATGTTGGGGGTGAGGGTGCACATTTCTTTTAGCTTCTTGATTCTGTTGCTTTTCATCGACTCAGGTATCAATGGGTCGCGGTCAGAAGGTACATGCGTGCCATACATCTTAAGTGCTTCCCTGATTAAAGTAACATTCAATTCGAACTTCCTCATTTCCTCCAGATTCGACAAGGAGGGCACCCAGAATGTGCCTGAATGATCTTTCTCACCTGTCGGCTTCAGTGTGGCAATTAGGTAGTAGCACCTGAGGAAATCGGGTTTAGGCAGGGCTGCACTAAAATAAGTTTGTAATCCTGCTTTTTGCCAGATATCTTGAAGTGGAGCTGCATTCTGTAAAGTTTCGAATTCTCTTGAAAAGAACTGGAAGGTCCACCACACTCCTCCACACTCCATCTTGGACTCCCATATATGATCTGCGTCTCCCAAGTCTCCTGGCATTTCGTTGAACCAATGAGAGTGCCCTTTTACTCTTTCGGTTAGGCCATTTGGTGGATCTGGAATAGGAATTCTTTGCACATTCACGAACTCTTCAGGCCGAGCTGTTGGTGGGGCCTCCACCGGCATGGCATCCCAATTGATTTGAGCACCAGAGCCTACCTGAGAGCTTGTGCCTGCTGCTGTTGCCATGAGAGTAGGTTGCTTATCTGCTGGAAGAAGAAAGGCACATTAGTGTTGCATAGGAAACAAGATGTAATGGTGTTCCCTTCATAATACTAACATGACAATCCCGGAGGTCAGTGGTTAGTGGTGAAGTGTTTGTGATAGGTGTGAGTGGTGATTAGAGGTCAGTGTCATCCTAGATGCATACTTTGGTTATGCAATGGGCTCAGAATGCTCCTGTGTTAGAGTGGACGGATTTACAGAATTGGGTTAGGGGGTTTAATACACAGTTTAATTCTCCAAACTTTGATAGAGGATTCGTAGCTCTTAGAACTAAAGACAGGTGAAGATTTCTGGATGAGAGTGTGATGTATTTGGGACCTTTTGGGTACCCATTTCCAGACATTCCCAGGGTTGATGGGAGTGGAGACAGTGAGAGGTGTAGGTATCTCTTCATTTTCTGAGTTGTTGGCCACGAGTGCTTGTGAAAGTTGCTTCATCCTAGTGCCTGAAGGTGAAGTAATTTGGGCTTGTAAGCAGGCCTTGGGCACCCATATCTGTCTAGCATTAGGGGTGGCCTTCATTGACCGCTTAGGAACCCAAATAGAAATGGTATGCCTAGGGGTTATCCTAGGGGGCTTCTTCACTTTGTTCCTTGATGGTGAGGCTCGTTTCTTGTCTCCTTGAGAGTCTTCTATTAGAGTTGTGGGTTTTCCATCCTTGCGTATCCAGATCTGCTTCGCGCCACGAGGTGCTCTGTGTTGCACGGGTTGGCGCTCCTGCCTCTTGATCAGCAGCCTCCTTCGTGTAGAGTGATGTTCGGTCTGCTCGTTTAGAATCTTCTTTGGATCAGTTAGGAACTCCTTATTGGCTCCTGTACCTTCAGTAAGATTGACAATCCTCTGCACCATAGAAGTTTGTACAACAACAACATTGTTATCTTCATGTGGATTCCTGGAGGGACCAGGAGTTGGTGCCTGTTCTATTGGTTTGAGTGCTTGATTTTCTAATTCAATCGTGAGACGGCTTTGGCCTACCCAAGCCTGAAGAAGTCCACTTCTTAGGTTGAGGTTGACTGCGTGATCATAGATCCAGTCTTGGCCTAAGACAAGAGGTTCGGTCAGATCCTCGTCTTCACAAACTAGCACTTTTGCTGGCATGAGGACCTCTTGTATGTAGAGGGGAAGATTCACCTCTCCCATGCAAGGGGTTTCAACACCTCCTAATCCTATCAGATATGCTTCTAGGGGTTTTACCTCCAATTGCAGCTGCTGGCAATAAGAAAGTTGAACTGCACTTGTGGCTGCTCCTGAATCAATTAAAGCTCTCACGCTTGTTGTGTTGTCTCTTTGTCCTATTTCTAGGGTCACAAAAGGTCGTCGGTCCACTATCTTATGGGTACATTCACCTGAAGCCTCACACATGGCCATGTGGTAGCCTGGAGACTCTTGAGTGTCAATCATAGGCTGATCCCTCCCTTGTCTCCTCAACTTCATTCGTCTGATACGCTCTAAGGCCTCTGCCTGTGCTTCTTCTCGAATTCGTTTTTCCTCCTCTTTACGTTGCTTAGCAATATTGAGTCGACTTAGCATTTCCTCCGTGAGGGGTTCCTGATTTAGCTTGACTCTGCATCCGCTAATATAGTTTGGGAGAACATCCCCTCTAAAGTGGCTAGTTGTACTGCTCCACTCGTGGAGATCCTATTGATGATCATAGGTCTGTAGCCTCTCTTTTCTAGCTTTCTTGCGTGTTGTTTCAATGTGTAGAGTAAAACTAGATCTCCTGCTTTCAAGCCCTTATCCTTCACATGGGCATCAAAGTATGCCTTCTGTCTCTTCTTAGCTGCATATATCCCTGCAGCTGCTCTCAGTCTTGTTTCTCCTAATCGTTCAAGGTCAAAAAGTCTAGAGGAGAGTTCATGTCCCGTCCATTCGTGCTCTTGTGCTACTTTCAATGTAGGTATTAAGAAGTCCAAAGGTAGCATGGCGTTTTGGCCAAATACCATCTAAAGGGGGTGGCTTGGAGTACCGTTTTGTAGGCGACTCGGTATGCCCAAACAGCATGGTGTAGCTGTTTGTCCCAATCAAAGCGTTTATTGTTCACTAATTTTGTCAATACATTGCATAGGATCTTATTGGTGCTTTCGGCTTGCCCATTGGCTTGAGGGTGATAGGGAGCAGACTTCTTATGCACTACCAAGAATTCTTGGAGCAAATTTTCAATAACTTCATTCAAGAAGTGAGTGCCCCTATCACTAACTAGCTCTATGGGTAGCCCGTATCTTGTGAATACATTCTCAAACAAGAATTTAGCAGTTGTCTAAGCGTCGTTCTTCGTTGTGGCTTTTACCTCTACCCACATGGTTAGATAATCCGTGGCAACGATGATATACTCAGCATGGGAACCCTTAGCTGGGGGATTGATAGGACCTACAAAGTCTATTCCCCACTTAGAGAATGCACGTCCGCCCATCATAGGCTTCAGTGGCATCTCATCTCTGCGTATAGGATACTGGGTTCGCTGACAAATCTCACACCTCTTCACATAGGTATGTGCGTCCATGTGAAGGGTGGGCCACCAAAGTCCTGCAAATAGAATTGCTTTGATCACCCTATCTGGACCAAAATGTCCTCCTGCTACACCCTGGTGAGCTGTTTCCAAGATCTTTAGGTATTCACCTTCATGGACACATAGTCTCAGGTAACCATCCTTACCCCTTTTGTATAAATTATCACCAATGATGGTGTAATCCAAGGCTTCTTGTTCCAAACTTCTTTGCCTGGCCAAAGTCATATCTTGAGGAAATGTTTTCGTCCTCAAGAAGGATACTAGGGGTTCACTCCAATCCGGCACTATGGACACTTGATAAAGAGTGGCATGTTCCACAGGTGGTTTAGTGCAGCAGATTGGGCATTCCTTGCACAACTTCTGGACATCAGCTTCCATGGTCGGCCAATGCACTCCTAGTCTCCTCAGGGTCTGTAGGGTTCGTTGTTTTGAGTAGTGTTGCTCTAATGCACCTACATGTGCTAATTGCAACCACTTAGCGTACTCGTCCTCTTCTACACAACAAGCCAAGATTCCTTGATCCGTGTGCTTGTACATACTTCCAGCCATGATGTGGTACTTTTGAGCTTTGACTACCTCCTTATCCTGTGTGTTTACTATTGGATGATTAGGTCCATATGTAAGTATTGGCACTAAGGGCTTGGCCCATTGGGGCACCACTTCCAAATTGAACAAGTATGCATCAGGTAAGTCATCTGACACTCCTTGTGGGGCCTCTCCGGATGTGAGCCTAGAGAGATGGTCTGCTCTCAAATGAGTCCTACCTTTCCTCACCACAACCTCAAAGTCATACTCCATTAGTAAGAGAAACCATCTTACTAACCTTCCGGTGTTGCATGGTTTGTTTACCAGGTATAGTAATGCTTGATGATCAGTAAAAAACTTAAACTTATTTGCAAGCAAATAATGTCTAAACTTTTTAACCGCATACACCATGTCTAGTCCTTCCCTCTCAGTGGTGGTATAATTCCGTTCAGCTGCATTTAGTTGTCTACTAGCATAGGCAATAGGGAGATCCATGTTCCCTTCACCCGTAGGTTGTGCAAGTACGCATCCAATAGCATAATTGGAGGCATCCACATGAACATGGAATGGCTTGCTCCAATCTGGTGTGGTCAAGATTGGTGCTAAACACAATCGCTTCTTCAGCTCATTGAAGGAGTTCTCACACTCATTAGTCCACTCAAAATTTGTCAAAAGTCCGTACATGGGCTTTGCAATGACAACATACATGTGAATGAATCGGCGGTAGTAACCACAATGCCCCATGAAAGCTTGAACTTCTTTGACATTCCTTGGCCTAGGTAGTTCTGCGATGGCTCTCACTTTCTCTTCGCCAGTGGATATGCCGTTCTTAGACACTATGTGTCCTAGAATCTTGCCTTACCTGACCATGAAAACACACTTTTCTGGGTTCAGGCAGACTTGATATTCTCTGCATTTATCAAAGATCTGTATGAGTTCGGGTATATGGGTCTGCCTAATGTTGGAATGAGCACAAAGATCATCAACATAGACTTCTAAGTTCTTCCTCAGGAACTCCTTAAATACATGGCACATCAGCCTTTGGAAGGTTGCGGGAGCATTGGTCAGCCCGAATGGCATTACCCTAAAAGCAAATATACCCCACTCTGTGGCAAAAGCCGTTTTATGCTGATCTTCTGGTGCAATGGCTACTTGATTGTAGCCCGAAAACCCATCTAGGAAGCTGTACACTTCCTTGCCTGCTACCCTTTCTAATAGATGCTCAGTGATAGGAAGCGGATAGCTATCTCTAATAGTGGTTGCATTAACCTTCTTCAGGTTTATGCATACTCGTAATTTGTCGTTCTTCTTGGGCACCACTACAATGGGGGATACCCATTCAGTGTGCTCAATTTCATAGATAAATCCGGCTTCCACCAAGCGGTCTATCTCTTCTTTGATCTTAGCAGCATAGTTATCATTATATGTGTATGGCTTCTGCTTAAAGGGTTTAGCATCTGAGGTCATGGGAATTGTGTGTGAGCATATGTCTGGGTCAACACCCTTCAAATCCTTGTAGCTCCAAGCGAATACATCTCGGTATTCTCTTAGCAAGGCTATCAGCTCTTGTTCTTCCTCTTCTGTTAGGTCATGACCTATGTATGTGCATCTTTCTTCTCCTTCCTCGATGGCGACAACTATTTTCTTGGTAGTTTCCTTGCTATCATAGGCTTCTCCTGCTTGTGCCTCACGTTTAGGCATTCTTATCATGACCCTCCTATCGTCTATCTCATATTTTTTAAAGTTTTCAGGGACCTCAAACAAGGATTCTTCTGCCTCCAGGGTGACTTCCTTCTTCCTTCTTTTCTTTCCTCCGCTTTTAGAAGCTACTTGTGTGGCTAACCTTACCTCATTTGTAAGCTCTCCGTGCCTCTGGGGTTGAAATTCTACTTCATAGAAGTATTCTTCATCTGATGCAAAGGGTGGGTCCATAATGATTGACTCTAGATCGGAGTCACTTGCATCCTCAAATGCATCAGGGCTAGGTTCGCATTCTTCTAGAACTGCCTCTCCCATGATTGGCTCTATGGAGAAGACTGAAATATCATAGCCATCCTCATCACAGTGGGGTGTCCATTGTTCCTCATTGATGGCTACATCCATGGTTGCTAGAATTTCTGCCCAGCCATGGGGTTCAAATTCTTCGTCCGGAAAGACTACAGGTGCATAGGCTGGGTCTTGGATTGATCTATGGGTTTCTTTTGCACCTACCTCTCTGGCTTTCTCTCTCTTCTCTTCTTCTACTGCTACCTTACACATCCATAAGTGGGTGTCTTCATGCATCCACGAGGATCCGGATTCTATGGAATGCACAGACTCAGTCTCATCTTTGGCTCTATGGATGGGATTCCATTGAATAGGTGGTACGTCTCTATGAGAGTAATCCTTAAGATTGACTTTGGTTGTGACACCTAGATGTTGCAAATACAAGGAATTGGTTCCCCAATCCTGTACCACTTGCAACTGCCGCAGAAATGGTCTTCCCAAAATCATTTCATAGGCATGATTTTTGCTGAAGTCACATATAGCAAATGTATGTTCAAACTCGACACCACAGGTGGTGAGAGTTATTCCTTCTAGCAATCCTAAGGGTCTCTCAATATGACCATCGGCCATCTGCAATTTCATTCTCGTTGGTCGAAGTGCTGGCTTGCCCCATCGCTTCCATAGGGAAGTGGTGGCAATTGCAACTCCTGCACCTGAGTCCAAAATTGCCTTGGTGGTGTACTCCTGGTAGGTAATGGGAAGATAGGTGTTCCCTTCTTCACCTTCACACACATCTCCTATCTTATCCAAGGGTATCTCTGGCACTGTCCTATGTGATCCTACCTGGGAACGAGGTTTTGCTATCTCGGGCACTTGATTGGCTACATGTTTCCATACTTCTGGTCTAACCTTAAGCAGCTCTTCCAAAGTGAGATTGCACTGCACTTTGGTGTTCTTCACTACCTCTGTGTTCCTAGGTATAACTGAATCTTCATTTCTTACCATGACTATAGGTGCCCTCATACAGGTGGACTTGGCTTCCCATGGGCCTGTGAAATGGGGTAGTTCTTGTAAAGAATTAGACTCGAAGTCTAATCTTTCTTGAGATTGGGCACTCTCCTGTTCTCCATAAATGGAAGGAAGTTCTTGTGGGAATTGATCGTGTGTGTCATCCACCAGCTCAAAGGGAGGAGGGGCTTCACTTTCTTTAGCCCATTTGTCTTCTTGAATCTCGCATAGGAATTTTGGTGTGAACCGATTCATAGAAGATGATGTGTCTGGCTCCGTAGAGTTAGGCACATAGGCTTCAGGCACATAGGCTTTCTTGGTAGGAAAACCTGCTCTTACACTAGCCTTGTCATGGTGTTGAGGGGCGAGTTCCTTTTGTGATTGTGCCATTAGATTCTCTATTCTTTCTAGGGAGGGGGGGATGTCTGGTTCAGTGGAATTGGGCACATAAGCTTTCGGTGGGGAATGGGTCATGTTTTTGCTTGCTTTATCTCTTTCTTGATTTTTTTCTTCCTTGGCAGATCTTGCAATTATGCCCTCTAACTTCTCTAGAAGTCCATCCAAGTGTAATTGTGTCTTGGCTGAGCCCGAGTAATTGAAAAGGCGACTGGCTTCAAACATAGTCTGAGCCAATGCGACCATTTTCGTGCAAAGCTTGGTTCTTTCTATCTCTAGGTCAGCTCTAGGGTAGCACTTGTCATGATCCGTTACATTTGGCCCTTCTTGGATTCTGGCCTGATATGCTTTAAGCATCATGTCTATGTCTTCAGGAGTGGGATCAGCTAATACTGATCCTACTCGGGGTGGTGGGTGGGTTACGTGGGGTGTATTAGAGGGTGGAGGGATGGAGGGTGATGGGGATGGTAGCGGTGGGAATGTGTGAGAGTGCGGTTGAGATGTGATCTCTATGATTTTTGCTTTGGTTTCTCTCAAGCTTTCTTCAAGTTCGTTCATCTTTTTTGCCCATTGCCTTTTCATTCTTTCACGACTATCCTTCCAGGCTCTAGTCCTCTTTTTGGTTATGCTCTCTGTTTCACTCACCTCGCGGCTCTTTTCCTGACCAACACCTTGGCTTTGTTGTAGTGCTTGGGCTCTTGTGATCACTTGCACAGGTGCAGTGGAAGTCACACTCCCTGTGGAGTCTACAACTAACCCAACAACATTGATAGGAGTGATTTTAGGCATGTTATTAGGATTCTTTGGGCAATCTCGTAGGAGATGCTCTTTCCCGCAGTCTTGACAGAAACCCTGAATGGTTACTGGTTGAGGTTGTGTAGGGGCAGGCAGTGGACAATCACGTATAAGGTGATCTCCCTGACATCTGAAGCATGGTCCTCTAGGAAATGGGGGTCGTACCTGCCTAGGTTGAGGTCTAGAGTTGGGGTTTGTATACATGACATTAGCATACTCAGGTTCCCCACTATTTTCACTTGGGTCCTCATAATAGTATGACTCGTTATGCTCGGGTGACTGCATGTAATAAGCATGTGGGCTATCAATATGTGTGGAGTCAAAACTATGGTCACTTGGATCACTGTCTGATAGCAATGGGGTAATTGGGACTATGGCTCTGTTCGGATTTTCTTCAGCAGATGCATATTTCACTGGGATCACATTGGTTGGAGCAGGGGGTTGCTGCACTAGGACTGGTTGAGGTCTCTGCTGCCCTTGATAAGGTGGCTGATAAGTTTGCTGTGGTCTGTTGTATTGTTGTGGTGGGTACTCATTCTGGTATCTACCCTGTTGTGGATATGGCTGAGGGTAATTTTGCCTAACAGTTTGTTTGTTATATGGGCAGTCTTGTGCAGTGTGGTTGGTGTACGTGCGCTCCATGGTGCAGTACTGGCTACTAGGATTCGCCTGGGGTTGGGCCATAATGGGACATACACTTGCCATATGGTCACCGCCACAAGTGTAACACCGCTTAGCTGGGGCAAATCTCGGAATTTGTTTGCTAGAGACACCTAGTTTTTGAGCTACCTTCTCTGCAAGTTCCTCAATGGATGTGGATTGACCACATGTGAGGTTACTAGAGCTATCTGAATCCTTATAGATTTTTGATAGTTCCAATTCCTCACCTAGATTGTCCTCAATGTCTATGCACATGCGCACGCACTCTTCTATCGTTCTGGGGTCCTTCAGATATACATACGACCTGAGCTTGGTGCTCAACAATCCATCTAAGAACAAGGCCACTTGTTTGGCTGGTGTGGGTAACTCCGGCATCGGGCATCTCTCCAGGTACTGCCTAAATCTTCTTCCAGCTAGTATGACCGTCTCTTGAGGTGTTTGTTTGAAGCTATGAATTAGTGAGGAGGTGTTATGCCTGATTCCACTCTTAGAAAACTCAACGATAAATGCCTCTAAGAGCTGGTCTATGTTTCTGAAATGCCTCTCGTTTAGTGGTTGAAACCACGTAAGGGCAGTGTTCCTAAGGGTTAGACCGAAGGCATTATATTGTGTGAATAGGTCCTCTACCTGTTCAGCTTTCAATACTTGCCGAAATTCGGCCACATGGTCATAAGGGTCTCCCGTGCCATCGAAGTAATTCTTCATGGACTTCACCAGTTGAGTTGGTCGCAGTGTCCTAGTGTGTTCTCTCGGCCTTGGAAAAGGAAAATCGTCGGCATTCCTTTGATTCCATGGGGTTCTATGTCTCTCAGGTTCCACTCTATTCCTTTCTGTTCCCGTTCTTTCTCTTCCCAGGGAGTTGGCAAAACTTACCTCAGGTTTGTCTCTACTTCTATCTCTTTGAGCTCCATGAGCTTGGGAGGTCCCAGCTCCTTGGTGACCAAAGGACACATTAGACCTTGGTTGGGGAAAAACAAATTCACCCTTCCATGTGTAGGCATGTCTGCCATGCTCAGTGACCATGAAGATTCTCTCTGATGCATTGTCTAGGTAGGTTACTTGGCCTGGGCTATCAGGGTCTTTAAACTCATAGATTGTGAGGGCACTCACTTCCTGAGGTTGAGCAGATTTATATCTCCAAAAAGCCTCATCGGTTTCTCGATTTAAAAGCAGATCTATGCTTTTATTATCCTGTGGAATCCACTCTGGAGTCATGATTCTGGTCAAGACAGATTTACCACGGGGGGTTCTTGGCTCTCTCTCTAAGTTCCCTTGCTCTATATCACCCAAGTCGGTCTCCGCAATCACATTTCCAAACTCATCAGTTCTATCAGGAAGAGTCGTGACTACATATATAGTACCCTCTTTATCTAGGTATGCTCCATTCTCAAACTTGACTACCGGGTGTTCTAGTCCATGGGGTTGATCGGGGTTCTTAATCTGGACCACCGATCTTCTCAAGCCATCTTCATAGATGCGAGCACCTAGGCGATTAGTCCTGATGTATTCCAGTTGAGTCTTGTAAGGTCCTTCTGGCTTTTCTAGATAAGCCAACTCTAAACTGCCTATTGGTCTCTCCATGTGATAGGACATCTCAGAATCACTTGTTTCTGATCTGGGAGTGTATGGGTAATCACTCAACTGTTGGGCCCAAGACCTGGCAGTGTGATTGACACTAGCTTCAGAAGATCTGAGGCTTTGTCTGTCTCGGCCTAAGTGTCTGCCTGATCTAAGGTTCATATGCCTGATTTATCTACCCCCTTGGACCTAAGCACACTCTCGTTGCAGGTTAATTTGCACCAATCACTTTGTTCTTTTGAGTTGAATATTATGTTTACGGTCTTGTCTGAAATCGCGTCGTCAAGAGTACTTAAGTGAATTTCCGCACTTGATAAGTGATCGATTCCAGTTTACCTTTTGTCCCTTAGAGTTTTCGCACTTAAGACCTACTTAATTCTTGCACTTGGTTGATTAATACTCTTGGACTTGATTCGTGCCTAACGTTGCCCTAATTAATTACCACACCTAAGTCGTACTTAGCCTAGGCTAGGAATTGACAAAGGAGGGTTGAGAGATCTTCCAACCTCAATTAGCTGGTTGACCAGACTGCTACACAAGCCCAGGAAGCCTTCTCCCAAGCTTGGTACTCACCCTTGCTAGCTTGCTTTGGATTGCCTTGAGTGCACACAATGTTCCTGCAAAAGCTCACCAGTTAGTATAGCTCTATTACCACAAGTAATTGGAAGACACACATCAATATTTTCAGTCCCCCCTGGAGTAACTCACTGTACCCCTTCAATCTTAGGACCACCTAGTTTTACCTAAAGGTCAACGAGCTTTCCAACGAGACCAAAATCTCATCAGTCGGAGTTCGTATGGTCAAGTTATGACCATTCAGGCACTAAAGGGTCAAAACAGGCTCTCAGGGTTCAGGAGATCCCTCTCTGGTTTCTAGGTCTTTTGCCCACTTCCAAGGTTCTAAAGTTATACCAAGGTGCTCAAAATTAAGCTCAACTACCCTTCAATTCACTCAAAAATAACCCTAAATTTTCCATGTGTTAAAGGCCGTGTATCGCGATAGGTCGGGTCGAAGTGTCGCGATAGGTGGGAAGTGTCGCGATAGCTCGTGGGAAGTGTCGCGATAGGTTGAAGTGTCGCGATAGGTCGAAGTGTCGCGATAGCTCATGAGGTGTCGCGATAGGTCGTGAGGTGTCGCGATAGGTCGAAGTGTCGCGATAGCTCGTGAGGTGTCGCGATAGGTCGTGAGGTGTCGCGATAGGTCGAAGTGTCGCGATAGCTCGTGAGGTGTCGCGATAGGTCGTGAGGTGTCGCGATACTCCCAAGTGTCGCGATAGCTCGTGAGGTGTCGCGATAGGTCGTGAGGTGTCGCGATACTCCCAAGTGTCGCGATAGCTCGTGAGGTGTCGCGATAGGTCGTGAGGTGTCGCGATACTCCCAAGTGTCGCGATAGCTCGTGAGGTGTCGCGATAGGTCGTGAGGTGTCGCGATAGGTCGTGAGGTGTCGCGATAGGTCGTGAGGTGTCTCGATAGGTCGTGAGGTGTCGCGATAGCTCGTGAGTGTCGCGATACCTCGAGGTGTCGCGATAGCTCGGGATATGGTGAATTTTTCTGTTCTGTCTAGTGATCCTGGGAGCTCTAGGCCTGCACAGTGTCGTGGTGCACTCAGAATCGTGATTGGGTGAAGTTTTTGGAGTGTCGCGATAGCTCGAGCTCAATGCCTCGGGGACTGTGCAGACAGATTCCGTACCTGCTGAGCTTGCTGGAGATGATGATGGAGCTGCCACCTGCAAGAAACATGCAAAAAACACACAAAACAAGAACACACACGCTCGCTCTCTCTCAAACTCGCACACAACAAATGAGGGGAATGACAAGGAAGAGGGAATATGTAGTGGAGAAGGAGGTGGAGGTGGAGATGGAGAAGGAGGTGAAGATGGAGATGGAGGTGGAGAAAAATCAGAAATTTACCGACTACTTACCATTCCAACGCGTCCTCTCTACGTCTTACCATCACACGCTCGTCCTCAAAGCTCGAATCCCCGGCAACGGCGCCAAAATTTGGTGTAGCTCAGTGATGAGTAGCACCTCCTTTAATGTCAATCCGGGAAGACGTGAGGATGGTATGAAGACCTCGAGCAAGTGAAGGCACAAATGTGTGAGTGAGAAGCACACTAACATGCACACACATACACACACACGCACACACACGGCAAGAACAAAGAGAGTAAGACAATGGAATCACTTCTATTGCAACCAAGTTCTCATACAAGCTCAAACCTACAAGAAGCTACCTCAAAAATGAGCTCTCTAGCTCTATTTATAGTTTTTGACTAGCTTTGGCCCTGTCCAGACCTAGTGTCCGGCCTAGTTAAAAATTAGGTTCCAGGGCTTATTTGAGGGCTCAAACGAGATCTAAAAATTATGAAAATTGGCAGGCAACTACTTCTAAGGCTGCCCAAGCTCGAGGACTCCTCGGCTTGTACAAAATGGAGCTACAAAAACGTGAAATGATATTTACAAGGGTTTTTAGTGATGAGAATCACTTTAAAATGATGTAAGGGTTTTGAAAAAAAATGAAGGGTTGCCTTAGTGCTAGACCTGCCTGTGTGTCCGTACTTGCTTCTTCCCGTATACTATCAATAGTATATGTATATGTATATGTATATGTATACGTATATGTATACGTATATGTATATGTATATGTATATGTATATGTATATGTAAATGTATATGTATATGTATATGTATATGTATATGTATATGTATATGTATATGTATATGTATATGTATATGTATATGTATATGTATATGTATATGTATATGTATATGTATATGTATATGTATATGTATATGTGTAGCTCAGTGATGAGTAGCACCTCCTTTAATGTCAATCCGGGAAGACGTGAGGATGGTATGAAGACCTCGAGCAAGTGGCGGCACAAGTGCGTGAGTGAGAAGCACACAAGCATGCACACACATACACACACACGCGCGCACACGGCAAGACAAAGAGAGAGAATCAATGGAGTTCTTTAGATTACTTTCAAAAGCTCTTACAAGTTTGTTTCTATTACAATCTAACCTCAAAAATGAGCTCTCTAGCTCTTTTTATAGTTTTTGACTAGCTTTGGCCCTGTCCAGACCTAGTGTCCGGCCTAGTTAAAAATTAGGTTCCAGGGCTTATTTGGGGGCTCAAACGAGATCTAAAAAATACGAAAATTGGTACGCAACTACTTCTAAGGCTCCTCAAGCTCAAGGACTCCTTGGCTTGCACAAAATGGAGCTACAAAAATGTGAAATGATATTTACAATGATTATTAGTGATAAAAATCACTGTTGTTGTAGGGATTTCTTCTAGTGATCTGCCATACATATCTTCGAGCTCCCTACTTGCTCTTCCTCCCTGCATGTCCATCTCTTTGATCTGCATTAGTGTCTTGAAAAAATATTGGCCTACTTCCCAGATCTTCTTTGACTGCCCTGTTTGCTTGTGCTGTCCCTTCGCTCTGGCTCCCTTCTTTGACTTTCACGTCTTGTAAGTCCTGGTGTACCAAGACTACTGCCAACACCCCCCCCACTCTCGCGTCTGTCGCCCCTGACAGACCCTTGTCGAGCTGCTTTTTGGACGTAATATTGGACAACATCCGCGGCGAGGTGGTGTTCTTCTAGCCTGAGTCCCCTTGCTAGATCTGTCAGCAATGCATCCCAATTGACTGGTCCTGGGACATCTGGATGTGGCACCCGTAATTGTTCTGAGTGAATGGTTCGCTCCACAGCAAATAAATGGAGGAGATGTGAGGGTCTGGGTACAAATATTTCTGAGTGGTATTCCCAGAACCCTTTTATGAACATCTCCTCGAATGTTTGTTTAAAGCAGGCTGGGAGGTATTTTATTCTGGCGTGCCAAGCATATATCACCTCTATGGAAGGAGTGGTGCTCATGTCATAAACTAAATCCTGGTTTCTTGTAAGGAATCCGATGCCTGAGAAGTGTGGGTCCTTGATATTCTTGAATGTCCTGAATGTAATAAGCATTAATTCAAAAATTTTCATGCACATCTGGGCCATTACATCAGGGGTATTCCTTAATCGGATGCTCCAGTGCCGTATAGTGGAAATCATGTAATTGACGGTGGGAGGCCCTTGAGGGGGTGCTAGATAGACGTAGTTTAACCATTTGGCGCAGCCCTTGATATTCTTGACTGCAAGGGTAAATTCTGGCCATGTGCGTTTGCGGAATACAGGAACGTAACAAGGGTTATATTTAATAAAAAGAGGCATATTCGTCCAGGTGCGAACCATCTCCGGGTAGGTTTCGAGGAGTCGGATCCTCCAGGTGGGTTGATGAATGGATCCTTTTTGAGCGCTCTCTGGGATGTCATCTGGCCCAAATTGTGTAGCAAACGTTGGAGGTTTGCCACATCTTTGTTGGATTTCTGCATTGTAGTCCGCCAGGAGTATACAATATGGCACGTATTGATCATCATTGGTTCCGATCCATCTATGGTGGGACATGCTGCGGAAGTATTCTGATTTAATAATAGTGTCCTCTATCTTTGCCATAGATTGGATTTGAACTGCCACTCGATCTTCATGAGTTGATGCTGTTTTCTCTAGTGTCTGGAGCCACTCAGGTACTTCAATTTCTAACGTATCCATTCCTTCTGCGGTTTGCTCACCACCTGGCATTGGCATAGGAACGTATGGTTCCTCATACGTCTCATCTACCTCGATGGGTACCAAATCCTCGGGTTCTGGTTCGACAACTGGAGAGGGCTGCCTTTCGTGTGTGAGTAATCTTTCCTATAATTCGGCCACCTGCTCTTTCAATGTCTTGACTTCCTCGGAAGTCGTGGTCGTTTCTGTGACTCTGGGTGCTGTCTGTTGCTCTTGGAGTTGATTGCGCAGCGCATCACGTTCCCTTTCCAAGTCATCATGAGCTTCTAATAGATCTGCATAGCTTTCCAAGATGGTCTTCATTGTCTCTGAGGGCACGGCTTTAAACTGCTCTGGATCAATTTCGTGGGGAGAGCCTTCCATTGCTGCTTTGCTTCATTTTGCTGCTGCAGTCTCTTGTTCTCTTCAAGGGCGGCCGCCATGTGTTTTCTGAGGAGTGCCAGGTTACGCCGGACTTTGAGATTATCGGCTTGGTATACTTCGAGTAAAGCTTCTAGTTGTTTGACACCTGATTCTGTCGATGGTTGGGGTGCCTCCAATAATGTTTGGTGAGCCTGCTCAAGCGTTGTGTAGCGTTGATTCAGTTCTGCATTTTCTGTTTGTAGAATGTGAAATTGTCTTTGTAAGTTATGATGGTGCGTTGTCAGTTGTTGATACCGGTCGTCCAGAGCTCTGTACTCATTTTGGAGCTGGTATACACATTGATTTAATGCTAAAAATATGCTATTTACATTAAATAATGCTGGGAGGGGTGAAGATGCAGGGGGAATGGGGGCGGGAATGGGAGATGTGAATGATGTGGATGCAAGCGGAGATGTGGGTGGAGGGGGTATGGGAGATGAAGGTGGCATGGGGGGAGGGAGCGGTGCTGTGGCAGGTGATGTTTCCATCGTGTCAATTGTTTGAGTGACAGTGTAGATGGGGATCGTGGGTGGAGTGGAGGTGACGTCAGTGAACAGAGTGGTAAAAGTGGGCATGGTGACTCCCCCGAATTGGATTCCCGGAGAGAGTGGGATGCCCATGACAATGGTAGTGGTAGTGGACGTGGTAGTGCTAGTGTCATGTGGTGGAGTGAATTGTGTAGTGCGAGGTGGGGATGGTGGTGACAGTGGTGCTTCCTGATGTTCTTCTTCTTGCGTTGTCTCTCCTGGTGCCGATACATTGATGTGAATTTGTTTCCCGGACCTCCTGGGACGAACGGGAACCCTTTTCTCAAACCTGTGAATGTAGGCCATTTCCTCATGAATGGCCTCATCCAATCCTACGGCGTCGGCATGAAGGTTCATGGACTCAATGAACAACTCATCCACACCTTCCTCAGCTAGCAAGTCGTTCATGAGTCTCTTGCCCGATTCTAGTGACATCTTATGCTGTTCCTGAACCAGTCGCATGGTTCGATATAGTCTCTTGATTTGTGCCGAATATGCTGGGGCACTTGCTAACTCGGAGAGTTCGTCATATTCTTGATGTTGTTCTTCGTCGGCTTCTTCTTCGTCTCCTCCTGCCTCTTGTTCATCTACATCGACTTCTACAACTTGTGGTTGGGTGGGGGCCGATGTTGTTGTTTGGGGTTGTGGTTCTTGAGCTTGCTCAGCTTCAGCTTCGAGATTAGAGTCATAGATCAACCTGGCAATTTCTTCATCCGTGAGGTCCTCAAGAGTAAATCCCTGTGGAAATTCCAAATCTGATGGAATGGGTGGAAACACCAGATTAGGCCCCTCTGTGCTTGGTCTTGGTAGCCGGATTGTGAATGGCCTAACTCGTCGTGTCTGGGGAGGGGTGATTTCTGGTGTAGTGGTAGCTCCCCTTGGTTGAGCACAGGGTAATTGGACTCCCCCCCTCATCTTCTTTGATGGGGGGCCTGCTGCTGATAGTCTTCTCTGGAATTCTTGGACTCGGGACCATACGAGTGCCCGCTAAACAGGCACGTCATAAGCCAAGCATCGGTAAATTATCTTTGTTAGAGCGCAACATCCATGGAGCACATTTTTCTGCTTCTTGTTCCACCTTTGATGGGCTAGGTGGATCTGATCTATGATCCAGTGTGGCACATTGATGGGAAGGCTTTCTGTCTCTGCTAGGTACAAGCTGAACCATATTTTCTTCGGGGGCATTGTGAATCGTTCCTGGGCGGGGAAAGCAAAATGTTGCATGAGGGTCCGCAGGTGAAGCGCAATGGTAGGTGTCATCGCTACCATATCCTTCAACTTATTAAGATCTTTGTGTTTCATTCGGCCTAGAACCATGGTTTCCTTTTCTGTTGGGATGTGCATGCCATACATACCCAATGCTTCTCTTACCAGATTGAGGGTCAACTTGAATCTTTTAAGCTCATGACCCGGCAGCAGTGATGGCAACACAAAGGTGCTGTCGCCTCCCTTGGCCCTGCTTGGCGTGATGGTGCTGATCAGATATGAACATCGTAAGAAATCCGGCTTTGGTAAGTGGGCCCTGAAATAACTGTCCACACCCGCTTTGATCCAAACTGATCTCATGACTTCGGCATTTTGATAGCTTTCAAACTCACGCGTGAAAAAGTGGTATCGACCCCATTTGCCATTAAATTCCAATTTTGCTTCCCAGAAATAGGTTCCATCGCCCAGTGGTCTAGCAACATCACTGAACCAATGCGCATGCTTACCTACTTGAGAAGTGTGCCCTTGAGGAGGGTCCTGAATGGGGAGCACATGCACGGCTTGAAGTTCTTGCGGCCTCGCGGTGAGATGTGGCTCGAGGAGAAGTGTTTCTATGTCCACAATCTGGGCACCAGATCCGGCTTGAGAACTGGCACCTGCTTCTGCCATAGCCCTGTTTTCTGGTTGGTTCTGTGAGAATATAGAACCAAGTGTTAACATCGTAATGGACAGAATAAATCCGTTGTTGTCCCCGTTACAACATTAACATGAGGTAGATGGTGAGTTAGTGGTTAGTAAGTGCACGAAGACAGTGTGTGTAGTTAGTGCTTGGGTTGTCTTAGGAGACTAATGCAGTTAGTAAGTGGGTATGAATTTACAAATTGGGGTCGGGGGTTTACTACACGTCCTAGGCTGCCAAATGTAGTGGATGGGCTTTGCTTTCGGTTTCGGAGAGACTCTAGAGAGCTTTCTCGGTGTCGCGGTTTGAAAATGAGGCCTTTTAGGGACCCATTTACAATTGATTACATGTACGCTCTTGGGTCTTGGTGTGTTCTTGAGCGTTGAGAACGAGTGAATACTGGCAGTATGCGTAGCTGCGTTATGCTGTTTAGGTTGTGGCCTCGGCGTAGCTACTTGTGCCCTCAAGCAAGCCTTAGGCACCCAAATTTGTCTTGATTGTGGACTAGCCTTCATCGACTTCTTGGGCACCCAAATAGATTTCACATTAGCAGGAGAATTTCTGCAAGACTTCTTATTAATGTCATGTTGTTGGTTATTAATAAGAAACTTCGCTCGTGTAGTTGACGGTGGTGCAACCGGTTGTTCGCCTTTCCGCACCCACACATGGTTTATTTTCTGAGACATTCTGCTGAGCAGGTACTTTTGATCTCGGATATAGGTAGTACTCTGCTTCTTCTGCCTTTGATCCACCTTGGGTTGCTGCCTTCTTCTGGCCTTTGGAAAAGAAGGGAGTTCTGTTGCATTCCTGACTCCTTTTTTGCGAATATCATTCCTCTGCAACACATAGTTTTGGACAAGAACAGCATGGTCATCTTCATGTGTACCCCTGGACGGACCAGGAGTCTGTGCCTTTCCTAGTTCCTTGAGTGCTCCATTGTCTAATTCTACTGTAACTCGACTATGATTGATCCAAACCTGGAGAAGTCCACTTCTTAGGTTTAAATTGACTGCTTGGTCATAGATCCAATCTTGACCCAAGACAAGAGATTCCGTGAGATCCTCATCTTGACACACCAGTACTTTAACTGTCATTGCCTCATCGTGAATGTAGAGGGGAAGTTCCACCTCGCCCATGCAAGGGGTTTCCACGCCTCCCAATCCTATGAGATATGCTTCCACAGGATTGACAGTTAACTGTAGCTCTTGACAGTAAGACATTCTAACAGCACTAGTGGCTGCACCTGAGTCAATCAAGGCTCTTATGGTCCTTGCACTCTTACCTTGTCCTATGTCTAGGGTTACGAAAGGACGTCGATCAGTTATCCTATGTGAGCTGCTCTCTACCTTGCCTTCGTAATTTCATCCTTCTGATGCGTTCTAAAGTTCTGCTTGAGCTTCTTCTCTAATTCTCTTTTCTTCCTCTTTGCGTTTCTTAGCAGTGTTGAGTCGGCTGAGCATTTCCTCCGTGAGGGGTTCCTGATACAACTTGACTCTGCATCCGCTAATATAGTTAGGGAGAACATCACCCTCTAACGTGGCTAATTGTACTGCTCCACTCGTGGAGATCTTATTGATAATCATAGGTCCGTAGCCTCTCTTTTCTAGCTTCCTCGCGTGTTGTTTTAGTGTATAGACTAAGACTAGATCTCCTGCTTTCAAGCCTTTATCCTTCACATGGGCATCGAAATATGCCTTCTGTCTCTTCTTGGCTGCATATATTCCTGCAGCTGCTCTCAGTCTTGTTTCCCCTAATCGTTCAAGGTCAAAGATCCTAGAGGAGAGCTCATGACCTGTCCATTCGTGCTCTTGTGCTACTCTTAATGTAGGAATCAGGAAGTCCAAGGGTAGCACAGCGTTTTGGCCGAATACCATCTGAAAGGGGGTGGCTTGGAGTACCGTTTTGTAGGCAACTCGATATGCCCAAACAGCATGGTGTAGCTGTTTGTCCCAATCAGAGCGTTTAGTGTTCACTAATTTCGTCAGTACATTGCATAAGATCTTATTAGTGCTCTCAGCTTGTCCATTAGCTTGAGGGTGATAGGGGGCAGACTTCTTGTGTATTACCAAGAATTCTTGGAGTAGATTTTCAATCACCTCATTTAAGAAATGAGTGCCTCTATCACTTACAAGCTCTATAGGTAGCCCGTATCTCGTGAATACATTCTCAAACAAGAATTTAGCAGTTGTTTGAGCATCGTTCTTTGTCGTAGCCTTTACCTCTACCCACTTAGTTAGATAGTCTGTTGCAACAATGATGTATTCCGCATGAGAACCCTTAGCTGGGGGATTAATAGGACCTACGAAGTCTATTCCCCACTTAGAGAATGCACGTCCACCCATCATAGGTTTCAGTGGCATCTCATCTTTGCGTATAGGATACTGAGTCCTCTGACAGACATCACACCGTTTCACATATGTATGTGCATCCATGTGAAGGGTAGGCCACCACTCCGAATCTCTTTAGAGTCTGTAAAGTTCGTTGCTTTGAATGGTGTTGCTCTAACGCACCTACATGTGCTAATTGCAACCATTTAGCGTACTCATCCTCTTCTACGCAACAAGCCAAGATCCCTTGATCTGTGTGCTTGTACATGCTTCCTGCCATGATGTGGTATTTTTGGGCTTTTACAATCTCTCTGTTCCGTGTGTTTACCAATGGATGGTTAGGCCCGTATGTCAATACTGGTACCAATGGCTTAGCCCACTGCGGTACAACTTCCAAATTAAACAAGTACGCATCAGGAAGGTCATCTGACACTCCTTGTGGGGCTTCTCCCGATGTGAGCCTAGAGAGATGATCAGCTCTCAAATGAGTCCTACCTTTCCTTACCACAACTTCAAAGTCATATTCCATGAGCAAGAGAAACCATCTCACTAGTCTTCCTGTATTGCATGGCTTGTTTACGAGGTATAGCAATGCCTGATGATCAGTAAAAAATTTAAACTTATTTGCAAGCAAATAGTGTCTAAATTTCTTAACTGCATATACCATGCCTAATCCTTCTCGCTCTGTAGTGGTGTAATTCCGTTCAGCCGCATTCAATTGTCTACTGACATAGGCAATTGGAAGATCCATATTACCTTCACCAGTAGGTTGTGCAAGCACACATCCAATAGCATAATTGGATGCATCAACATGAACATGGAATGGCTTATTCCAATCTGGTGTGGTCAAGATTGGTGCTGAACATAATCTTCGTTTAAGCTCCTGGAAGGAATTCTCACATTCATCCGTCCACTCAAAGTTTGTCAGAAGTCCGTACATGGGCTTTGCAATGACCGCATACATGTGTATAAATCGTCTGTAATAGCCACAATGCCCCATGAAAGCTTGTACTTCCTTGACATTCTTAGGCCTAGGTAGCTCTGCTATGGCTCTCACTTTTTCTTCGTCGGTAGATATGCCATTCTTTGACACTATATGTCCTAGAATCTTGCCTTGCCTGACCATAAAAACGCACTTTTCTGGGTTCAGGCAGACTTGATACTCTCTACATTTGTCAAAGATTTGTCTGAGTTCCGGAATATGGGTTTGTCTAACATTGGAATGAGCACAGAGATCATCAACATAGACTTCTAAACTCTTCCTTAGGAACTCCTTAAACACATGGCACATCAGCCTCTGGAAGGTGGCTGGTGCATTGGTAAGCCCAAATGGCATTACTCTAAAAGCAAAAATGCCCCATTCTGTGGCAAAGGCTGTCTTATGCTGATCCTCTGGAGCTATGGCTACTTGATTGTAGCCCGAAAATCCATCAAGGAAGCTGTACACTTCCTTGCCTGCCACTCTTTCTAAGAGATGTTCTGTGATGGGAAGCGGATAGTTATCTCGAATCGTGGCGGCATTAACCTTTTTCAAGTTAATGCACACACGCAGCTTTCCATTCTTCTTGGGCACCACTACGATGGGGGATACCCATTCAGTGTGCTCAATTTCATAGATAAATCCAGCTTCCACCAGTCTATCTATCTCTTCTTTGATCTTGGCAGCGTAATTATCATTATAGGTATAAGGCTTTTGCTTAGAGGGTTTGGCATCTGAGGTCATGGGGATAGTGTGTGAGCATATGTCAGGGTCAACACCTTTCAAGTCCTTGTAACTCCAAGCGAATACATCCCTGTATTCTCTTAGCAAGGCAATCAATTCGTACTCTTCTTCTTCTGTTAGGTCATGGCCTATGTACGTACATCTCTCCTCTCCTTCTTCTAGGGCCACTACGATTTTCTTGGTAGTTTCTTTGTTATCATAGGCCTCTCCTGATTGTGTCTCTCGTTTAGGCATTCTAATCATGACTCTCCTGTCATCTATCTCATACTTCTTAAAATTTTCTGGGACCTCAAACAAAGATTCTTCCTCTTTTGGTGAGGCTTCTCTCTTCTTTCGTTTCTTTCCTTCTTCCGTCGGGGTCACATGTGTTGCTAATCTTACATTAGTCGTAACCTCTCCATGCCTCTGGGGTTGAAATTCTACTTCATGGAAGTATTCTTCATCTGATGCAAATGGTGGGTCCATAATGATAGACTCGAGATCGGAGTCACTTGCATCCTCAAATGCATCAGGGCTAGGTTCGCATTCTTCTAAAACTGCCTCTCCCATGATCGGCTCTATGGAGAAGACTGAAATGTCATAGCCATCCTCATCACAGTGAGGTGTCCATTGTTCTTCATTGATGGCTACGTCCATGGTTGCTAAAATTTCTGCCCAACCGTGAGGTTCAAATTCTTCGTCTGGAAAAACTACAGGTGCATAGGCTGGGTCTTGAATGGGTCTATGAGTTTCGCTCGCACCTGTTTCTCTGGCCTTTTCTCTCTTCTCTTCCTCTACTGCCACTTTGCACATCCATAAGTGGGTGTCTTCATGCATCCAAGAGGATCCTGACCCTATGGAATGCACAGATTCCGTATCATCTTTGGCTCTATGGATGGGATTCCACTGGATAGGAGGGACATCTCTATGAGAATAGTCCTTGAGATTGACTTTGGTTGTAACACCTAAGTGCTGCAGGTACAAAGAATTGGTCCCCCAATCCTGTACCACTTGCAACTGTCGCATGAATGGTCTTCCCAAAATCATCTCATAGGCATGATTTTTGCTGAAGTCACATATAGCAAAACTATGCTCAAACTCGACACCACAAGTGGTGAGAGTTATTCCTTCTAGCAATCCTAGGGGTCTCTCTATGTGACCGTCGGCCATCTGCAATTTCATCCTCGTTGGCTTGAGTGCTGGCTTGCCCCAACGCTTCCACAAGGAGGTGGTGGCAATTGCAACTCCTTCACCTGAGTCCAAAATTGCCTTGGTGGTGTACTCTTGGTAGGTGATGGGAAGATAGGTGTTCCCTTCTTCACCTTCACACATATCTCCTATCTTATCCAAGGGAATTTCTGGCACTGTCCTATGGGATCCTACCCGGGAACGAGGTTTTGCCACTTCAGTGACTCGACTGGCTGCATATTTCCGCGCGTTTGGTCTATCCTCAGGCAGATCTTCCAAAGTGAGATCGTGTTGCACTTTGGTGTTCATTACTACCTCCGTGTTTCTTGGTAGGACTGAGTCGTCGTTCCTTACCATGACTGTGGGTGCTCTCATACATGTGGACTTGGCTTCCCATGGGCCTGTGAAGTGGGGTAGCTCTTGTATGGAATTAGACTCAAAGTCCAATCTCTCGTGAGACTGAGCACTCTCATGTTCCCCGTAAATAGATGGGATGTCTTGTGGGAATTGGTCGTGTGCATCGTCCACAAGTTCAAAAGGAGGGGCGACCTCGCTTTCGTTATCCCATTTGTCTTCTTGAATCTCTCGTAGGAAGTCTGGTGCAAACCGATTCATAGAAGAAGAAGTGTCTGGCTCCGTAGAATTGGGCACATAAGCAACCTGGGAAGGAGGGCTTGTTCTATCGTTGACTCTCTCCTTGCTCTCGTAAATGGCTGGAGCACAAGCTTCTTGGGGAGGATTACATACTCTATTGCTCTTCCGAGCAGGCTCATAGGCTCTCTGGGAAGGAATGTGGGTTACCTGTGGAGGTACGTAAGCTTCCGAGGGAGGCTCCTGTGACTTTTGGGGGGGAAGATAAGCTTCTTGGAAAGGCACGTGGGCTTCCTGAAGAGGCTGGCTTTTCCGTTCTCTTGCCCTTTCCTTTCTTTGAGGGGTAGGTTCCTTTTCTGACTGTGCAATTAGCCTCTCTAATCTTTCTAAGGAGGGAAAGGTGTCTAGTTTAGTGGAATTGGCCACATACACTTCTGATGGGGAATGCTTCATGTTTTTGCTTGCTTTATCTTTTCCTTGATTTTTTTCTTCCTTGGCAGATCTTGCAATTATTTCCTCTAACTTCTCTAGGAATCCATCCAAGTGTAATTGCGTTTTGGCTGAGCCCGAGTAATTGAAAAGGCGACTGGCTTCAAACATAGTTTGAGCCAATGCGACCATTTTCGCGCACAGTTTGGTTCTTTCTATCTCTAGGTCAGCTCTAGGATAGCACTTGTCATGATCCATGACGTTTGGCCCTTCTTGGATTCTGGCCTGATATGCTTTGAGCATCATGTCTATGTCTTCAGGAGTGGGATCAGCTAACACTGATCCTACCCTAGGAGGTGGTGGAATCGTATGACGTGGTGGGGCAGGTGGTGGGTCGGATGGAGATGGGAGTGGTGGCGGCGGGGTAGTGTGAGAGGGAATTTGAGAGGTGATTTCAGTTATCCTAGCTTTGGTTTCTCTTATGCTTTCCTCAAGTTCACTCATCTTTTTAGCCCATTGTTTTTTCATTCTTTCCCGACTATCTTTCCATGCTCTAGTCCTTTTCTTTGTTGCGCTCTCGGTTTCACTAGCCTCTGAGTTCTTATCCTGGTTTACCCCTTGATTCTGCTGCAAGGCTTGAGCTCTCGTGACTACCTGTACGGGAGCAGTGGAAGTGACACTTCCTGTGGAATCTACCACTAACCCAATAACGTTGATCGGAGTGATTTTTGGCATATTGTTAGGATTCTTAGGGCAATCTCGTAAGAGATGTTCTTTTCCACAGTCTTGGCAAAAACCTTGGATCGTTACTGACTGGGGTTGTGTAGGTGGAGGCAAGGGACAATCACGAATGAGGTGATCTCCTTGGCATCTGTAGCACGGTCCTCTTGGGAATGGAGGTCTTACTTGCCTGGATTGAGGCCTAGGATTGGGGTTTGTATACATGACGTTCGTGTAATCTGACTCCCAACTAGGTTCACTCGGTTCTTCACTATAGTAGGACTCACCATGTTCTGGAGACTGCATGTAGTAAGCGTGGGAACTATCGACATGTGTAGAATCAAAGCTATGGTCACTCGGGTCACTTTCAGAAAGCAGGGATGTTACAGGGACTATAGCTCTATTCAGGTTCTCTTCTGCAGCAGTATACTTTACAGGAATTACATTAGCTGGGGCTGGGGGTTGTTGAGCTAGCACAGGCTGAGGCCTTTGTTGGTTTTGGTATTGTGGTTGGTAATTTTGTTGTGGCCTGCCATATGGTTGTGGAGGGTACGGGTTCTGGTATCTTCCTTGCTGCGGGTATGGCTGAGGGTAGGGTTGCCTAACTGCCTGCTTGTTGTATGGGCAATCTTGTGCGGTGTGATTGGTGTATCTTCGTTCTATGGTGCAATATTGGCTATTTGGATTGACCTGGGGTTGAGCCATAATGGGACACACGTTTGCCATGTGGTCACCACCGCATGTATAGCACCTCTTCGCTGGGGCAAACCTTGGGATTTGTTTGCTATTTACACCTAATTTTTGAGCTACTTTCTCAGCGAGTTCCTCAATTGATGTAGATTGCGTGGAAGAGTGACTAGAAGCACTATCTGAATCTTTGTAGATTTTGGAAAGCTCTAGTTCTTCCCCTAGGTTATCTTCAATGTCAATGCACATGCGTACACATTCTTCTATGGTCCTAGGGTCCTTCAGATACACATAGGATCTCAATTTCGTACTCAGCAATCCATCAAGGAATAAGGCTACTTGTTTAGCAGATGTGGGTAGCTCCGAAATAGGGCACCTTTCAAGATATTGTCTAAATCTTCTTCCGGCCAATCTGACAGTCTCTTGGGGGGTCTATTTGAAGCTGTGAATCAATGAGGAGGTATTGTTTCTTATGCCGCTCTTAGAGAACTCTACAATGAATGCCTCTAGGAGTTGGTCTATGCTCCTGAACTGACGCTCATCTAATGGCTGAAACCATGTAAGTGCTGTATTCCTAAGGGTTAGACCGAAGGCATTGTACTGCGTGAACAGATCTTCCACTTGTTCAGCTCTCAAGACTTGCTTGAACTCCGCCACATGATCATAGGGATCTCCTGTGCCGTCAAAGTAATTCTTCATGGACTTAACTAGCTGGGTGGGTCTCAGGGTTCTTGCGTGCTCTCTAGGTCTCGGCAGCGGGAATCCATCCACATTTCTTTGGTTCCTGTGAGCTCTAAGCATCTCAGGTTCTACCCTATTCGTCTCCGTCCCCGTTCTTTCTCTGCCCACTGGGTTGGAAAAACTTACTTCTGGTCTATCTCTACTTCTGTTTCTTTGCATACCATGAGCTTGGGATGTGCCAGCCCCAGGGTGACCATAGGATACATTTGATCTTGGTTGGGGGAAAATAAATTCACCCTTCCAAGTGTAGGCATGCCTATCATTTTCTGTCACCACAAAGATCCGTTCCGAAGTGTGATCTAAGTAGGTCACTCTACCTGGGCTATCTGGATCCTTAAACTCATAGATCATGATATTTCCTATATCAGTTGGCTGATTGGATTTATACCTCCAAAAGGCTTCATCAGTTTCTCGATTGATAAGCAACTCTATGCTCTTGTTGTCTTGGGGTACCCACTCAGGCGTGATAATCCTAGTGAGAACTGATTTACCTCGAGGGGTTCTAGGTTCCGCACCCATGTTCCCTTGTTCCAGGTCACCTAGGTCCGCTTCTGAGATTACATTCCCAAAGTCATCTGTCCTATCCGGGTGACTAGTGACTACATATATAGTTCCTTCCTTGTCCAGTATGCACCATTTTCAAACTTGACAGCTGGGTGCTCTAGTCCTATGGATTGGTCAGGGTTTTTAATCTGGACCACAGATCTTCCTAGGCCGTCCTCATAGATGCTAGCACCTAATCGGTTGGTCCTACGGTACTCCAGCTGCGTTTTGTAAGGGCCTTCTACCCTGTACAGGTAAGGCACTCCTGAACTTCCCGTAGGTCTATCCATGCCTTGAGACATCTCTGACTCACTGGTTTCAGAGCTAGGGTAATACGAGTGGTGGCTCAACTGCTGGGCCCAAGACCTTGCAGTGTGATTGACACTAGCCTCTGAAGACCTAAGGCTTTGTCTCTCTCTTACTAGGTGTCGTCCTGATCTAAGGTTCATATGCCTAACTGATTAGCCCAATTTTTGCCCAGAGTACAACCTCGTTGCCGATCAATTGGTACCAGTCACTTGATTCTTTTTAGTTAATTATTGTGTTTATGGTCTTGTCTGATATCACGTCGTCAGGAACACTTGAATGTTTTCCGTACTTTAGGTTGATCGTTCCACGTTAGGTTCTTTTCCTTTATGTTATCGACAGTGCAGAGATTGTGTTTTTAACTTGAACTTGAGTTTTTAGGTAGTCTTCACTTGATAACTGCCTACCGTCGCCCTGGCTTACTCCTATCACTAGTCGTTCTTAGCTTGAGCTAGGAAATGACAGAGGGAGTTGAGAATATTCCAACCTTACTTGTTGATCCCTTGCTTTATGGTGCTCAAGAACCCGGTTCTCAAGCTTGCAAAGAAACCTTGCTTTGTACGCTCTCAGTTGCTCTCAATGGACCTATAAAAGTCCCACGGTTAGCTCAATGCTTATATTCAAAGGACAAAACCAATCACTTTCATTCATGTGACACAAACACACATTTGCATTGTGACTTTTAGGAAAATAATTCTAAAGACCCCTGACTTTGATCCCCTTGGGTATGGTCAACTTCAAAATACCCTATCTGAAAATCAACGCATTATCTTTGTAAAAAACAGTTGAGGGCGTGTAATATATGCCACGAGCTTTCCAACAAGCCCAAGAGCTCAAAAATTGGATTTCGTAGGAAAAAGTTATGACTGTTCAGGGTTTAGGGAGTTAAATCAGGATTCAATACAAGCTAACAGTCAAACAGGAATACTCGAGTAGCTTGTGGCATGGCCTCGCGATACAATA
>CM035416.1:15439936-15562436 GCA_020310875.1 Ceratopteris richardii | reverse complement strand
CTAATTTTCTCTTTCTTACCTCACCACTATCATCATCATCATCATCATCACCATCTTCCACCTCCATCTCCATCATCGCGAAAATTTCAGTTTTTTTGACTATATCCCCATCTCCACCTCATTTCCCTCATTTCACTTGTGAGAGAGAGCGAGAGAGAGCTTGCATGCTATCTGTTTTTGGTGTGTTTTTGAGCTTTTGTTGCAGGGACTTGCTGTACCACCTCCTCCAGCTGTGTGCGCAGGTACGACAGGCTCTGCACAGGTCCCGGGACGACGACCTCTGTCTGTCGCGACAGACAGAAAAACTTAAAATTTTGTGAAGCACGGTAACCTACACCATTAAGGCACTCTAAATCACTAGAAGTTTCTCAAAAATTTGCGTTTTTTCAGTCTATCGCGATAGACACCGTCTATCGCGACAGACACTGTCTATCGCGACAGACACCGTCTATCGCGACAGACCGAAATTCCACGACAGACAGCCTCCACGATAGTTTGTGTCTATCGCGACAGACACCGTCTAGCGCGACAGACAGACATTTTCGGCAAAAATTAAGGGGGTAAATTTTTTTGGAAATTTAGGCTAAACTTTGGGCTTAGTTGCACTCTCAAATACTCATACACTTGCAAAGGCCTTAGAAAAATGCATTAAAACCCTGAAAGGTTCTGTTTGTCTAAGTTAACCACCTAAACCCTGAACGGTCATAACTTTTTCATACGAAATCCATTTTCTGAGCTCTAGGGCTTGTCGGAAAGCTCGTGGCATATACTACACGCCCTCAACTGTTTTTTATAAGAATAACGCGTTGATTTTCAGATAGGATATTTGGAAGTTGACACACAGAGGGGTAGAAACACCAAGGGAGCTCTAGAGGAAATTTCTAGCAATACAAAAGGGGGAACAAGGGTCATTAAAAAAGTGTCTGAAATAAATTGTCTGTCAATTGAAAGGTCTACTTGGAGCTAATCTTGGGACTTATGCAGGTCTATTGAGAAGCAATTGAGAGCGTCCAAGCAAGGGTTTTGCGCAAGCTTGAGAATCAACTTCTCGAGCACTAAAGAGCAAGGTTCGGCAAGAAAGGTCGGAATACTCTCAACTCCTCTTCGCCAATTCCTAGCTTAGGCTAAGAACGATTAGAAGTAGGAGTAAGTCAGGGCGACGATAGGCCACTATCAAGTTGAAGCATACCTAAACTTTCAAGCTCAAGCTAAGGGCATAATCCTTGTACTGTCGAGAATTTTAAAGGGAAAGAACTTAACGTGGAACGATCAACTGTAAGTGCGAAACAACATTCAAATATTCCTGACGACGTGATTTCAGACAAGACCTTAAACACGATAATCAACATAAAAAGAACCAAGCGACTGATATAAAGAAACCAGCAACGAGGTTGTACTCTGGGCAAAGAACTGGGCTACTTAGATAGACATATGAACCTTAGATCAGGACGACATCTAGTAAGGGAGAGACAGAGCCTTAGATCTTCAGAGGCTAGTGTTAACCACACTGCTAGGTCCTGGGCCCAGCAGTTGAGCCACCACTCGTACTACCCTAGCTCTGAGACCAGTGAGTCAGAGATGTCTCAAGGCATGGACAGACCTACGGGAAGTTCAGGAGTGCCTTACTTGTACAGGGTAGAAGGCCCATACAAAACACAGCTGGAATACCTTAGGACCAACCGATTAGGTGCCAGCATCTATGAGGACGGCCTAGGAAGATCCGTGGTCCAGATTAAAAACCCTGATCAATCCATAGGACTAGAGCACCCAGCTGTCAAGTTTGAAAATGGTGCATACCTGGACAAAGAAGGAACCATATACGTGGTCACCAGCCACCCAGATAGGACAAATGAATTTGGGAATGTAATCTCAGAAGCGAACTTAGGTGACTTGGAACAAGGGAACATGGACGCGGAACCTAGAACACCCCGAGGCAAGTCTGTTCTCACTAGGATTATCACACCTGAGTGGGTCCCCCAAGACAACAAGAGCATAGAATTGCTCCTCAATCGAGACACTGACGAAGCCTTTTGGAGGTATAAATCTAATCAGCCAACTGATATAGGAAATATCATGATCTATGAGTTTAAGGATCCTGATAGCCCAGGTAGAGTGACCTACTTAGATCACACCTCGGAAAGGATCTTTGTGGTGACAGAGAATGATAGGCATGCTTACACTTGGAAGGGTGAATTCATTTTCCCTCAACCAAGATCGAATGTATCCAATGGTCACCCTGGAGCTGGAACATCCCAAGCTCATGGAACTCAAAGAGACAGAAGTAGAGATAGACCAGAAGTAAGTTTTGTCAACCCAATGGGCAGAGAAAGAACGAGGACAGAGATGAATCGGGTAGAACCTGAGATGCTTAGAGCTCACAGGAACCAAAGAAATGTAGACGGATTCCCTCTGCCGAGGCCTAGAGAGCACACAAGAACTTTGAGACCCACCCAGCTAGTTAAGTCCATGAAGAATTACTTTGACGGCACTGGAGATCCCTATGATCATGTGGCGGAGTTCAAGCAAGTCCTGAGAGCGGAGCAAGTGGAGGATCTATTCACGCAGTACAATGCCTTCGGTCTAACCCTTAGGAACACCGCACTTACATGGTTTCAGCCATTGGATGAGCGCCAGTTCAGAAGCATAGACCAACTCCTAGAAGCATTTGTTATTGAATTCTCCAAGAGTGGCATAAGACACAATACCTCCTCACTGATTCACAGCTTCAAGCAAACCCCTCAGGAGACTGTGAGACTTGCAGGAAGAAGAATTAGGCAATACCTCGAAAGATGTCCTGTTTCGGAGCTACCCACGTCTGCCAAACAAGTAGCCTTATTCCTTGACGGATTGCTGAGTACGAAATTGAGATCCTATGTGTATCTGAAAGACCCTAGGACTATAGAAGAGTGTGTACGCATGTGCATTGACATTGAAGATAACCTAGGGGAAGAACTAGAGCTTTCCAAAATCTACAAAGATTCAGATAGTGCATCTAGTCAATCTTCCACGCAATCCACATCAATTGAGGAACTCGTAGAGAAAGTAGCTCAGAAATTAGGGGTAACTAGTTAACAAATCCCAAGGTTTGCCCCTGTGAAAAGATGCTACACCTGTGGTGGTGACCACATGGCAAATGTTTGCCCCATTATGGCTCAGCCCCAAGTAAATCCTAGTAGCCAATATTGCACCATAGAACGGAGATACACCAATCACACTGCACAAGATTGCCCATACAACAAGCAGGCAGTTAGGCAACCCTACCCTCAGCCCTACCAACAAGGCAGATACCAGAACCAGTACCCTCCACAACCATATGGCAGGCCACAACAAAATTTCCAACCTCAATATCAAAACCAACAAAGGCCTCAGCTTGTGCTAGCACAACAACCCCCAGCCCCAGCTAATGTGATTCCGGTAAAGTATACTGCTGCAGAAGAGAACCTGAATAGAGCTATAGTCCCTGTAACATCCTTGCTTTCTGAAAGTGACCCGAGTGACCATAGCTTTGATTCTACACATGTTGATAGCCCCCAGGCCTACTACATGCAGTCTCCTGAGCATGGTGAGTCCTATTATAGCGAAGAGACAAACGAACCTAGTTGGGAGTCAGATTACACGAACGTCATGTATGCAAACCCCAATCCTAGGCCTCAATCTAGGCAAGTAAGACCTCCATTCCCAAGAGGACCGTGCTACAGATGCCAAGGAGATCACCTCATTCGTGATTGTCCCTTGCCTCCACCTACACAACCCCAGTCAGTAACGATCCAAGGTTTTTGCCAAGATTGTGGAAAAGAACATCTCTTACGAGATTGCCCTAAGAATCCTAATAATATGCCAAAAATCACTCCGATCAACGTTATTGGGTTAGTGGTAGATTCCACAGGAAGTGTCACTTCCACTGCACCAGTACAGGTAGTCACTAGAGCCCAAGCATTGCAGCAAAACCAGGGTGTAGACCAGGAAAAGGGCCCAGAGGCTAGTGAAACAGAGAGCATAACCAAGAAAAGGACTAGAGCTTGGAAAGATAGTCGGGAAAGAATGAAAAGACAATGGGCAAAAAAGATGAGTGAACTTGAGGAAAGTCTACGAGAAACCAAGGCTAAAATCATAGAGATCACATCTCAACCGCACTCTCACACATTCCCACCGCTACCATCCCCATCACCCTCCATCCCTCCACCCTCTAAGACACCCCACGTAACCCACACACCACCCCAAACAGGATCAGTATTAGCTGATCCCACTCCTGAAGACATAGACATGATGCTTAAAGCATATCAGGCCAGAATCCAAGAAGGGCCAAACGTCACGGATCATGACAAGTGCTACCCTAGAGCTGACCTAGAGATAGAAAGAACCAAGCTGTGCGCGAAAACGATCGCATTGGCTCAGACTATGTTTGAAGCCAGTCGCCTTTTCAATTACTCGGGCTCAGCCAAGACGCAATTACACTTGGATGGATTCCTAGAGAAGTTAGAGGGAATAATTGCAAGATCTGCCAAGGAAGAAAAAAATCAAGAGAGAGATAAAGCAAGCAAAAACATGAACCATCCCCCATCGGAAGTTTATGTGACCAATTCCACTAAACCAGACAACTTCCCCTCCTTAGAAAGAATAGAGAGGCTAATTGCACAATCAGAAAAGGAACCTGCCCCTCAAAGAAAGGAAAGGGCAAGAGAACGGATAAGCGAGCCTCTTCAGGAAGCCCATGTGCCTCCTCAAGAAGCTTATCTTCCCCCCCAAAAGGCACATGAGCCTCCCTCGAAAGCTTGCGTACCTCCACAGGTTGCCTACATTCCTTCTCAGGAAGCGTATGAGCCTGTTCGGAAAAGTAATAGAATGAGTAACCCTCCCCAGGAAGCGTGTGCTCCAGCCATCTATGAGAACGAGGAGAGAGCCAACGATAGAATAAGCCCTCCTTCCCAGGTTGCTTATGCGCCTAATTCTACGGAGCCAGACACTTCTTCTTCTATGAATCGGTTTGCACCAGACTTCCTACGAGAGATTCAAGAAGACAAATGGGATAACGAAAGCGAAGTCGCCCCTCCCTTTGAACTTGTGGATGATGCGCATGACCAATTCCCACAAGACATCCCATCCATTTACGGGGAACATGAGAGTACTCAATCTCACGAGAGATTGGACTTTGAATCTAATTCCATACAGGAGCTACCCCACTTCACAGGCCCATGGGAAGCAAAATCCACATGTATGAGAACACCCACCGTCATGGTAAGGAACGACGACTCAGTCATACCTAGGAACACAGAAGTAGTGAAGAACACTAACGTGCAGTGTAATCTCAAGTTAGAAGAGCTACTCAAGGTTAGACCTGAATTATGGAAACCTATAGCCAAACAAGTACCAGAGATAGCAAAACCTCGTTCCCAGGTCGGATCCCATAGGACAGTGCCAGAAATTCCCTTGGATAAGATAGGAGATATGTGTGAAGGTGAAGAAGGGAACACCTATCTTCCCATCACCTACCAGGGATACACCACCAAGGCAATTTTGGACTCAGGTGCAGGAGTTGCAATTGCCACTACTTCCCTATGGAAGCGTTGGGGCAAGCCGGCACTCAGGCCAACGAGAATGAAATTGCAGATGGCCGATGGTCACATAGAGAGACCCCTAGGATTGCTAGAAGGAATAACTCTTACCACTTGTGGTGTCGAGTTTGAGCATACATTTGCTATATGTGATTTTAGCAAAAATCATGCCTATGAGATGATTTTGGGAAGACCATTTATGCGACAGTTGCAAGTGGTGCAGGATTGGGGGACCAATTCTTTGTACCTGCAACACTTAGGTGTCACGACCAAAGTCAATCTCAAAGATTACTCCCATAGAGATGTACCTCCTATCCAGTGGAATCCCATCCATAGAGCCAAAGATGATACGGAATTGGTGCATTCCATAGGGTCAGGATCCTCATGGATGCATGAAGACACTCACTTATGGATGTGCAAGGTTGCAGTAGAAGAAGAGAAGAGAGAGAAAGCCAGAGAGGTAGGTGCGAAAGAAACCCATAGATCAATCCAAGACCCAGCCTATGCACTTGTAGTTTTTCCAGACGAAGAATTTGAACCTCACGGTTGGGCAGAAATTTTAGCAACAATGGACGTAGCCATCAATGAAGAACAATGGACACCTCACTGTGATGAGGATGGCTATGACATTTCAGTCTTCTCCATAGAGCCAATTATGGGAGAGGCAGTTCTAGAAGAATGCGAACCTAGCCCTGATGCATTTGAGGATGCAAGCGATTTTGATCTAGAGTCAATCATTATGGACCCACCATTTGCATCAGATGAAGAATACTTCCATGAAGTAGAATTTCAACCCCAGAGGCATGGAGAGGTTACAACTAATGTAAGATTAGCAACACATGTGACCCCGAAGGAAGAAGGAAAGAAACGAAAGAAGAGAGAAGCCTTACCAGAAGAGGAAGAATCTTTGTTTGAGGTCCCAGAAAATTTTAAGAAGTATGAGATAGATGACAGGAGAGTCATGATAAGAATGCCTAAACGAGAGGCACAATCAGGAGAGGCCTATGATAACAAAGAAACCACCAAGAAAATAGTAGTGGCCCTAGAAGAAGGAGAGGAGAGATGCACGTATATAGGCCATGACCTGACAGAAGAAGAAGAGCACGAATTGATTGCCTTGCTAAGAGAATACAGAGATGTATTCGCTTGGAGTTACAAGGATTTGAAAGGTGTTGACCCGGACATATGCTCACACACCATCCCCATGACTTCAGATGCCAAACCCTCTAAGCAAAAGCCCTATACTTATAACGATAATTACGCTGCTAAGATCAAAGAAGAGATAGATAGATTGGTTGAAGCTGGATTTATCTATGAAATCGAGCACACTGAGTGGGTATCCCCCATCGTAGTGGTGCCCAAGAAGAATGGCAAGCTGCGTGTGTGCATTAACTTGAAAAAGGTTAATGCAGCCACAATTCGAGATAACTATCCGCTTCCCATCACAGAACATCTCTTAGAAAGAGTGGCAGGCAAGGAAGTGTACAGCTTCCTTGATGAATTTTCTGGCTACAATCAAGTAGCCATAGCTCCAGAGGATCAGCATAAGACAGCCTTTGCCACAGAATGGGGCATTTTTGCTTTTAGAGTAATGCCATTTGGGCTTACCAATGCACCAGCTACCTTCCAGAGGCTGATGTGCCATGTGTTTAAGGAGTTCCTGAGGAAGAGTTTAGAAGTCTACGTTGATGATCTTTGTGCTCATTCCAACATTAGACAAACCCATATCCCTGAACTCAGACAAATCTTTGACAAATATAGAGAATATCAAGTCTACCTGAACCCAGAAAAGTGTGTTTTTATGGTCAGGCAAGGCAAGATTCTAGGACACATAGTGTCAAAGAATGGCATATCTACCGACGAAGAAAAAGTGAGAGCCATAGCAGAGCTACCTAGGCCAAAGAATGTCAAGGAAGTACAAGCTTTCATGGGGCATTGCGGTTATTACCGACGATTTATACACATGTATGCTGTCATTGCAAAGCCCATGTACGGGCTTCTGACTAACTTTGAGTGGACAGATGAATGTGAGAATTCCTTCCAGGAGCTTAAACGAAGATTATGTTCAGCACCAATCTTGACCACACCAGATTGGAATAAACCATTCCATGTTCATGTGGATGCATCCAATTATGCTATTGGATGTGTGCTTGCACAACCTACTGGTGAAGGTAATATGGATCTTCCAATTGCCTATGCCAGTAGACAATTGAATGCGGCTGAACGGAATTACACCACGACGGAGAGAGAAGGCTTAGGCATGGTATATGCAGTTAAGAAATTTAGACACTATTTGCTTGCAAATAAGTTTAAATTTTTTACTGATCATCAGGCATTGCTATACCTCGTAAACAAGCCATGCAATACAGGAAGATTAGTGAGATGGTTTCTCTTGCTCATGGAATATGACTTTGAAGTTGTGGTAAGGAAAGGTAGGACTCATTTGAGAGCTGATCATCTCTCTAGGCTCACATCGGGAGAAGCCCCACAAGGAGTGTCAGATGACCTTCCTGATGCTTACTTGTTTAATTTGGAAGTTGTACCACAGTGGGCCAAGCCATTGGTACCAGTATTGACATACGGGCCTAATCATCCAGTGATAAACACACGGAATAGAGAGGTTGTAAAAGCCCAAAAGTACCACATCATGGCAGGAAGCATGTACAAGCACACAGATCAAGGGATCTTAGCTTGTTGCGTAGAAGAGGATGAGTACGCTAAATGGTTGCAATTAGCACATGTAGGTGCGTTAGAGCAACACCATTCAAAGCAACGAACTTTACAGACTCTAAAGAGATTCGGAGTGCATTGGCCAACTATGGAAGCGGATGTCCAAAAGTTGTGCAAGGAATGCCCAATCTGTTGCACTAAACCACCAGTGGAACATGCCACTCTTTATCAAGTATCCATTGTGCCAGATTGGAGTGAACCTCTAGTATCCTTCCTGAGGACAAACACATTCCCTCCAGACATGACTCTGGCTAGGAGAAGGAGTTTAGAACAAGAAGCCCTGGGTTACTCACTTATTGGTGATAACCTATACAAGCGTGGTAAAGATGGTTACCTGAGGCTATGTATTCATGAAAGTGAATATCTTAAGATCTTAGAAACTGCTCACCAAGGTGTAGCAGGAGGACACTTTGGACCAGATCGGGTGATCAAGGGAATACTATTTGCTGGGTTCTGGTGGCCTACCCTTCACATGGATGCACATACCTATGTGAAACGGTGTGATGTCTGTCAGAGGACTCAGTATCCTATACGCAAAGATGAGATGCCACTGAAACCTATGATGGGTGGACATGCATTCTCTAAGTGGGGAATAGACTTCGTAGGCCCTATTAATCCCCCAGCTAAGGGTTCTCATGCGGAATACATCATTGTTGCAACAGACTATCTAACTAAGTGGGTAGAGGTAAAGGCTACGACAAAGAACGATGCTCAAACAACTGCTAAATTCTTGTTTGAGAATGTATTCACGAGATATGGGCTACCTATAGAGCTTGTAAGTGATAGAGGCACTCATTTCTTGAACGAAGTGATTAAAAATCTACTTCAAGAATTCTTGGTAATACACAAGAAGTCTGCCCCCTATCACCCTCAAGCTAATGGACAAGCTGAGAGCACTAATAAGATTTTATGCAATGTACTGACGAAATTAGTGAACACGAAACGCTCTGATTGGGACAAACAGCTACACCATGCTGTTTGGGCATACCGAGTGGCCTACAATACGGTACTCCAAGCCACTCCCTTTCAGATGGTATTTGGCCAAAATGCTGTGCTACCCTTGGACTTCTTGATTCCTACATTGAGAGTAGCACAAGAGCACGAATGGACAGGTCATGAACTCTCCTCTAGGATCTTTGACCTTGAACGATTAGGAGAAACAAGACTGAGAGCCGCTGCAGGAATATATGCAGCCAAGAAGAGACAGAAGGCATATTTCGATGCCCATGTGAAGGATAAGGGCTTGAAAGCAGGAGATCTAGTTTTAGTCTATACACTGAAACAACACGCAAGGAAGCTAGAAAAGAGAGGCTACGGACCAATGATTATCAATAGGATCTCCACGAGTGGAGCAGTACAATTAGCCACGTTAGAGGGTGATATTCTCCCAAACTATATTAGCGGTTGCAGAGTCAAGTTGTATCAGGAACCCCTCACGGAGGAAATGCTCAGCAGACTCAACACTGCTAAGAAACGCAAAGAGGAAGAGAAACGAATTCGAGAAGAAGCTCAAGCAGAAGCTTTAGAACGTATCAGAAGGATGAAGTTACGAAGGCAAGGCCGAGATCAGACTAGAACAGATGACGATGTAGATCAAAGATATCCTATGGACATGTGTGAAGTCGCAGGAACAAGCTCGCATAGGATAATTGATCGACGTCCTTTCATAACCCTAGATATAGGACAAGGAAAGAGTGCAAGGACCGTAAGAGCCTTGATTGACTCAGGTGCAGCCACTAGTGCTGTTAAATTGTCTTACTGTCAAGAGTTGCAGTTAAATGTCAATCCCGTGGAAGCGTATCTCATAGGATTGGGAGGCGTGGAAACTCCTTGCATGGGCGAGGTGGAACTTCCCCTCTACATTCATGATGAGGCAATAACAGTTAAAGTACTAGTGTGTCAAGATGAGGATCTCACTGAACCTCTTGTCTTGGGTCAAGACTGGATCTATGACCAAGCAGTCAACTTAAACCTAAGAAGTGGACTTCTTCAGGTATGGGTCAACCATAGTCGAATTACAGTAGAGTTGGATAATGGAGCACTCAAGGAACTAGGAAAGGCACAGACTCCTGGTCCCTCCAGGGGTGCACATGAAGTTGACAATGCTGTTCTTGTCCAAAACTATGTGTTGCAGAGGAATGATATTCGCAAAAAAGGAGTCAGGGATGCAAAGGAACTCCCTTCTTTTCCAAAGGCCAGGAGGAGGCAGCAACCAAAGGTGGATCAAAGGCAGAAGAAGCAGAGTACTACCTATGTCGGCGATCCAAAGTGCCTGCGCAGCAAAATGTCCCAGCAAGTGAAACAAGTGTGGGTGCGGAAAGGCGAACACCCGGTTGCACTCAAGCCAACCACACGGGCAAAGCTTCTTATTAGTAACCAACAACACGACACTAATAAGAAGTCTTTCGGAAATTCTTCTGCTAACGTGAAATCTATTTGGGTGCCCAAGAAGTCGATGAAGGCTAGCCCACACTCAAGGCAAATTTGGGTGCCTAAGGCATGCTTGCGGGCGCAAATAGCTACGCCGAAGCCACAACATATACAGCATAAAACATTCACTCTCACAACCGGCATCCACTCGTTTTCAACACTCACGAACATACCAAAGCCCATGAGCACGGACAGAATCATTTGTAAATGGGTCCCTAAAAGGCCTCATGTTCAAGCTGATACACCTATAATGTTCTCTAGCGTCTCTACGAACCCGAGAGAAAAAACCATCCACTGCATTTGGCAGCTTAAGCCCTGTAATAAACCCCCCGACCCCAACTTGTAAATTCACCCCCACTTACTAACTGCATTCGTCTCCTAGGAATACCCAAGCATTAACTACACACACTGTCTTCGTGCACTTACTAACCACTAACTCACCATCTACCTCATGTTAATGTTGTAACGGGGACAACAACGGATTTAATATGTCCATTACGATGTTAACACATGATTCTATATTCTCACAGAATCAGAAGGCAAGCAGTAAAATGGCAGAAGCAACAGGTTCGGGCTCACAAGTAGGGATACTTACTGCAGGAATTGATGTGGATAGTCTACCTGTGGATGTGCCACCAACTGAATGACCAGTGGAGCTACAGCACCTTCAGCAAATCCCGGTGCCGGATCCACCCACAGGGATCACAGAAAGAGTCCACGCCAACTCTCATTGGTTCAATGGCATGCCAGGACCATTAGGAGAGGCCAAGTATATATGGGAGTCTAAGTGCGAGTATGACAGATCTTGGGTGTGATTCCAGTTTTTCTCCAAGGAGTTCGAGACTTTACAGAACACCGAAGATCTCCAGACCATATGGCAACGAGCAGGGCTGGCAGAATACTTTGAAGCCCCACTACCTAAACCCGATCTCCTCCGATGTTACTATCTGGTCTCCACATTACAAGCTAATGAAGAAAAGGACAAACCCGGATCATTTGTTCTTCCCTCATTGCTGGGCAACAACGAGTTGAAGAGGTTTGAACTTACTGTGGAGTTGGTAAGCGACGCTTTGAATATGCACGGCACGCATGTACCCTCTGAAAAGGATGCTCTTGTTCCCACTAACATGAAGGATAGGAAACTATTGAAGCTTAAAGACATGGCAGCACTCACCCCGAATGTGTCCATCCCTCTCCGCATGTGCATGCAACATTTCGCCTTTCCCGGACAAGACCGATTCACACAACCACACAAGAGGATCTGGTTCGCTCTCTACTTAGCGGAAGCAGGTGCGTTACCCATTAAGCTACCTGTATGGATTATAGATCAGTTGTATGAAGCAAACAAACGGGCTTCTAGGAAATTAGTGGTGAACGGATGCTGTGCAATCACACGCATTATTTACCGGTGCCTAGCATACGATGTCCCCATCGAACGTGCCTTAACTTGGGCACAATTACAAATGTTTAAAAGGCTCAAGACGTCCACACATCAATCCAAGCGCATGAGGGGTGCGATCCCTTGTGTCCAGACAAGGGAAGTTCTGACTACTCTTGAGGCATCACCACTAAGGGAGGCCACTGTACCTCCCTTTACCATCAGGATACCCAGGTCGGAATCTGACACTACTACACAAGCTACCCCATCGGCTCCTCTTGTTCCACCTGAATTCGAATTTGCTGCCACGGGAGATGCTGAGGGAATGGACCCCCAGGACTTCGAAGCATTTCTACAAAGTACCCAATTCTCTGATGTGGAGTTTTATTCAGAGGCAGAGGAGCAAGGCACATCCTCACGAAGAAGAAGAAAGTCTACAGACGGCCGACATGTACATTGGAGTGATGCTCAGCAAGGTCAACAACAGGGACACCTAGAAGAAGAAGGAGTGTATGAAGAGGAGACCACTGAGGCCCCAGCCTATACAGCAGAACTCCGAAGGCTGTATCAGATTATGGAAAGAGTTCGATCGCAACTACTCACCGAACAGAGTAGCAGAGTACTCATGACTCAGTTGTTAGAAGAAGCAGGAGTTGACTCAGAGTTTAGGGAAGGTCTCTTATTGATGGCAGAAACATATGGGGTAGTAGAAGCAGTGCGCACTGCCATTCAGAGGCCTCCAGTTCAATATGACCCACGAAGGTTCCAGACGCGACCACAATCAGGTAAGAATATCCAGATTCCCATTACAGTTGCAGAAGAGCCAACTACTACATCTGAAACTATCAGGACAACCTCCCAAACAGCTAGCCAACAGCACCCAGTCACCCATGAGGAGTCCACCAAACCACTACCACCCACACCCCCACCATCACCTCCTAGAACAGAAACAGTGGAAATCACATCGACCACTCAACCCACTGACCCAACCTTCATCTTCCGTACTCCCATCGCTAGTGCCACCCTATTCTCTACCACTGATAACCCAATCTTTGAAGCAAACCCCATCACTACACAATCCACCGAACCCCTCCTAGAGCCTGCCCTAGGGCAACCCTCCCCCATGCCCTCAGCCAGGGGTCATCCTGACCCTAGATCCATATTCATGGGCTTCCCTGCTACCACGCAACCCTTCCAGCCCTCCTCCAATTTACGACCTCAACCCCCGACATCTCTCTCTCCATTTCTACAATCCCTCCATGACCTCCTTGCTAGAGCTTTTCAACCAGGGTCTCAACCATTTCCTGTCTTTTCAGCTCCCCACCCCACTTCGCATATATTCACCACTTCCACACACACACCACCTACCATCCCAATGTATATGGCAGACCCCACACTCACACCCACTCCTGAAGGTATGGACATTTCACCATCCACGGCACCTCCCCCCACGGTTTCACCTCCTCCCATTCCCCCTCCACCAATTTCACTCACACACACAACTTCCGTAGACACATCATTCACTGTCTCCCTTCCCCAATTCCCTTCCCATGCATCTCCCACTGTAAACACCACCCACTCATCTATAGGAAATGCATTGGACACCATGTTGGCTTGTATATCAAATTTAAGGACAGATTACATTCAGCTCCAGCAACAAAACGAACACCTGCACGAGCACTCAGAGACACTACGGCACCGCCTTGCGGCACTAGAAGAGGAGAATGCTCGCCTCCACACACAGTTCCAAACCCTCCAAGAAGCTCATAGCATATTGGAGGTACAGTTACAGAACGTAGATCAGGAAGCGGTGCAGGTGGTAGAAGGTCACCTACGGACACAACTGGAACGCAACTCAAAACTTCAGCGAAATATGGCACTACTCAAACGCCATCTTGCGGCTGCTCAGGAAGAGAATAGACGCCTGCAAATACAAAATCAAGAGAACCTGGAGGCAGCTATTGAGAGCACACCGGGGGCACCCATCAGCCCATCCAAGTTTCAAGCAGTGACCCCCGATAATATCAAGATTATATTGGAAGACTATGCCATGCTGCTTGAAGCACATGATAAACTATCGGAGGAACTGGGACAATTGAAGCAGGAACACCAACAAGGACCAACAGCAGCCTCTCCAACCACCCCCTCTGCCGCTTCACTTCTCACAGACGCAGAGGCCATAAAAGATCTCCAGAAACAGGTCAGTGAATTGCAAACACGCCTACTACAATATGAGAGACCATCTTCCCCTCCAGAGGCTCCCACGGACGAAGAAGTTGTGCAAATTCCTGTGGAACAAACGTTTGACGAAGAATACGATCCGCAACCATTCCCAGGAGGCCAACAAACAGAAGAAGCGCAGGACACATTCGAGGCACCACGGCCCCCATGGCTACGTCAAGTGGAGGAAATCGGGAGTTCGCACGAAGAGCGCACAGTAGTGCAAAATCAGGCTATGAGAGTCATAGAGGAAACTGTGTTACAATCGGCTTACATTAAGAACCTGTCATCGAGACGCCTGATTCTCTCATCTGAACTCCAATACAGGCCGTATTATATTATCTTGGCAGATTATAATGCAGAAATACAAAGAGTCACGGGTCAGATTCCTACCTTTGCGACCCAATTCCAACCCGAAGACCTTCCTCCAGAGGTGCAAAAAGGCAAAATTCGTCAACCCACATGGCGGCAGAAACTTCTAGAGACATATCCAGAAATGCTACGCACATGGAACAACGCGCCTTTACACCTCCTGTACAATCCATACTACGGTCCAGTCCCCCGCCGCAGGTCGTGGAAGGCATTCAATATCAAGGTACAGAACAACGCGCAATGCAAGGAATGGCTGAACTACCCGTACATTGCGCCACCACAGGGACCACCGTCGGTAGCATATATGATGGGAACCATTCGCCACTGGATGCCGCGCTTGAAGCCCATGCAAGATGTAGCAGCGCAAATGATGCTTAAAATGGTACGTCTCCCGGGGTTTAGCAATGGAAATTACGACTTGGTGTATGACATGAGCACCACCCCCAGTATCCGTGTGGCTTACGCTTGGCATGCACGCATCAAATACCTCCCCGCCTGCTACAAACAGACCTTCGAAGAAACGTTCAGATCAGGTTTCTGGGAGTATCACTCGGAGATTTTTGCACCAAAGCCAACACATCTGCTCCAACTGTTTGCTTGTGAACAAGCAATGTACTCAGAGTACTACACCACCCCGCAACCAGAGACCCCTGGTGCAATAAATTGGGATGCATTGGAAGCTGATCTAGCAAGAGGCTTAAGGATAGGAGAACATGAACTGGCCACCAATGTCATCCAATATTACATCGACCACCCGAGAGAACAAAGGTCTGTCAGGGGCGACAGACGCTAGGAAGGGGGGAGTGTTGGCATACAAAGCAACAGAGGAGTCATGCACAATACGGCAACAAGGCCAGATCATTTTTTCCCATGGATTATGTACAACTCAAGTGATTTTAATCACTACACAAACATTGTAAATCCCGTTTTTGGTAGATTAGACTCCATTTTGTGCAAGCCGAGGAGTCCTCGAGCTTGAGGAGTATTAGAAGTACCATCGTACCAATTTTCATAATTTTTAGACCTCGTTTGAGCCCTCAAATAAGCCCTGGAACCTAATTTTTAACTAGGCCGGACACTAGGTCTGGACAGGGCCAAAACTAGTCAAAAAACTATAAAAAGAGCTAGAGAGCTCATTTTTGGGGTTAGATTGTTTGTGAATTGAGCTTATGTAAGAGATCTATTGATTAATGCAAAGGACTCCATTGACTCTCACTCTTTGTCTTGCCGTGTGTGCGCGTATGTGTGTATGTGTGTGCATGCTTGTGTGCTTCTCACTCACGCACTTGGGCCGCCACTTGCTCGAGGTCTTCATACCATCCTCACGTCTTCCCGGATTGACATTAAAGGAGGTGCTACTCATCATTGAGCTACACATATGCTTATGTATATGCATATGCATATGCTTATGTATATGTATATGCATATGCTTATGTATATGTATGTGCATATGCATATGCATATGTATATGTATATGCATATGCATATGTATATGTATATGCATATGCATATGCATATGTATATGCATATGCATATGCATATGTATATGCATATGCATATGCATATTTATATGTATATGCATATGCATATGTAGATGTATATGTATATGGATATGTATATGTAGATGTATATGTATACATATATGTAGACGTATATGTATATGTATATGTATATGTATATGTATATTTATATGTATATGGATATGTATATGTATATGTATATGTATATGTATATGTATATGTATATGTATATGTATATGTATATGTATATGTATATGTATATGTATATGTATATGTATATGTATATGTATATGTATATGTATATGTATATGTATATGTATATGTATATGTATATGTATATGTATATGTATATGTATATGTATATGTATATGTATATGTATATGTATATGTATATGTATATGTATCCTAGAAACTCTAGAGAGTCCCTATAAGACTCACGTAGAGCATATTCAAACCAATTTCTTAGGTGCTCACATCTATGAGGATGGTTTGAGAAGATCAATAATCCAACTTAGAAACCCAGAGTACCCCTTTAGAATTGATCATTTGTGATCAAATTCTAAGAGGGATCCTATATTGATAAGCAAGGAACCATGTATGTGGTAACTTGCTTACATGATAGGATAGATGAGTTTGGATCAATCATATGAGATTCGGAGATAGGAGACTTAGAACAAGAAAAAAGAAAGGGAGCCAAGAAATCCTCGAGTTAAATCTTTCTTGTCAAGGATCATAACACCAGTGGATTTCCAAAGATAATGATAGTATAGAGCTCTTTGTTAACAAAGAAATTGATGAATCTTTTTGGATTCATATTGTTCCACTCTCTAAAATCTATAAGTATTCATATTGTTCCACTAATATCATATCCAAACCCACAATGTCAAGAGACGAATTAGCTAAACAAGTGGCTCGAAGGCTAGGAGTCCAAAATAGACAAATTCTTAGAATGGCCTCTGTAAAGCATTGTTATACATGTGGAGGAGATCACATGGCTAATATGTGCCAAATGCAAACCCAAAACACAAGAAATTTAAATGCAAAATATTGCACAATTGAGAGAAAATACAAAACCACACTTCTCAAGATTGTCGGTACAGTAGGGAGCCAGTTAAGCAAAACTATGGACAGGCACATCAGCAGCCAGGTAGGTATCAAAATCAATTTTAGCAATGGCCATACTATAGACTACCACAAAAAAGCCAACCATAGTATCAAGCACAACCTAGAACTCAACCAATGTGAGGACAACAATCGACACCCCCATCCAATATATTTTAAATCAAGTATGTGGTAGTTGAAGATAACCTCAACAGGGCATTAGTGCCAGCATCCCTTTGATAAAAAAAAAAGTGATTCAAGTGCTTAGAGCATTGATTCAATACAAGGAAATATCCCACCGACTTATTACATAGAATCCACCGAGCATAATGAGGCCTCTCAATATAATGCACCATTGTGAGAACTTAATTGGGAGCGAGAATACTCCAATGTGATGTACACAAATCCAAATTTGAGGCCCCAAGTTAGCCGAATGAGACTTGAGGCCTATAGAGGACCAAGCTACAAGTGTCAGGGAGATAACTTCATTCGCTAATCTCCTCTCCCACTTATTATTGTGCCTAACACAAGAATTCTAGAGCCTTAGTTCCAAGAATTCACTCAAAGAATGGCACCTAAGGATCCACCTCAAGGCATTACATGATCACCAAAAGAAACTCCTGAGATTCCTAAAGCACCAAGAAAGGAAGTAGAGAATGGGAAAAAAATCCCAAACATGGAAGAGATTTGGCACCACAAACTTTGAGAAAAAGTTCAAGAAACATAATAAAAGAAAGAGCAACAAGCCAACCTACCTAGCCCAAAAATAGTTATGGGTAAAATTGATGAGATTCCCCTTGAGGGATCTTGTTATGGTGATGCTCAAAATCATACTATTTCTAATGAAGATACTTTGCATATTCAAAATCTCTTAACTAAATGGGATAATATGAAGCTAGGAGGGAATACAAGGGAGCACCTAGAATGAGAAGAAAATGCTTAGGAAAAAGTGACCTTTCACCACCCACAATGGAAGAGAAACTCACCTTGGATGAACAACTCAAACCTTATATGTGGGATAAGCTAGCCCAACAGATGAATCCACATATAAAATATATAGAAATTGCTTCCACCCAAGTTAACTCATGTCGAATCAATCTTGACAAGATAAGAGATTACAGCAAAGGAGATGAGGGAAACACATGTTTTCCAAACTTCTACAATGGGTTCACAACTAAAGTAATTCTAAAGTTAGGAACAAGAGTGGAAATTTCCATGGATTTATGGGAAAACTAGCCAATGTTCATGTAGATCATCCTCTTGAACTTTTGGAAAGATTTTTTCTCACAAGACAGATGAAGTTTGAGCACACAGTAGCAATCTATCAGTTTGGAAAGTCTCGAAACCATGAAATGGGGATTAGGAAGGCCGTTTATGCATAAAACAAAGGTGGTTTGTTATAAATAAAGTACTTAAAAACACCTTACTCAAGCAAAGATTAAGATTTTCAAGGGTTTAGGAAAGCTAGAATCTTGGCCTAGTGGTGTGACGTGTCCAATGTATGGAAAAGAGGAGGTCTTGGGTTCAAATCGTATGAGAGATGTAAGAGAGTATCTTGCACAAAGGTTTTTAGAGCCTTTTAGAACCATGCATTGGGACACATGGCATACATGTAGACATTTACCACTGAGAGAGTGGGACACATGGAGGTCATGTAATTGCCTACCTTGGAAGACTCCTTATGAGTGTAACTATATAATAGATTGTTGGGTGGCGAGTTTCAAGTCATTTCTCATGTAAAGAACAAGTCTTCAACACTAGTATCAAGGGCTACAAAGATTTCTCTACATATTGCCCGAAAAAACATGACGGCTTGCTTTGATAGCAAATTTTTAAAGTTAGAGGACTATAGAAGCACACAAATAGCACAAAGACGAAGAAGAAGCTTGAAGCACATCACATTGAGTATAGTACTAAGCTTGAATCACATCACACTTGATTTAAAATGCTATTAACAATTTTCATTCGACATGCGGGAGCAAAGGTCTCAACAAAACAATGTCGTTCTCTTGAGCATAATCTTTGGCAAGAAGTCTAATATTATACTAATCAATGGTTCCATCAAACTCTTTGCTAGGAGGCAAATCACATAAAGACCAAGTATCATTGATCATAATAAGATCATACTCTAGTTTCCACCCAATATTTTAAGTTATATGCTTCATCAAAAGAAACAGGTTCATTTGCATCACTAAGACTAGAGACATCCAATGTATAACAATGTAAAACAAAAGAAGCATTATGAGAGCTTGAGAAAGTATGATATGACAAAGGTGCATCTAACTTGCTCTCTTTCAAGGTATACACCAATGACTTAGGCATATTTTTTGTCTCTTTACTGTTATCTCTCTCATGAATAAGGACATCATGTAATATCTACATGGGAAATAGAATGTTATGCATCATTATTTCAAACCTATAAGGGCTAGGAAGTTGCCTCTCTTGGAACAACATTTGACTATGAACCTTGAAAAAGAGGCAAGAAAGCTTCATACATATCTTTTGAGCTGACTAATGTCTCCATGGTATATGAAAGTAAGGTTTGAATTGCATATTCAACAAAAGAAACATCACAACTAATGAGAGTGTGTTTAGTCTATGAATGAAACAGACAATAGCATTTGATTTTAGAATTGTACCCAACAAAAATACATTTCACAACATTATCATCGAATTTCTACAGTGTTGTTCATGCACTAATGCATATGGCAGACAACCAAAAACAAGCAAATGAGCAAAGATGGCTTGCAACCATGCCAAACCTCATATGGGGTGATAGAGTGATAATGTAGTGATAGAGTGAAATGCTATGATGGGACACTTATTAAGTACATGTGTTGCACACACAATAGTCTCAAGCCAGAAGCTTACTAAAACCTAACTTTTGACCATACACATTGCCATTTCCATGAGAGACCTTTTCTTCCTCATAGAAACTCCATTTTTCAAATGAAATGAACTTCACTCCAAGGTAATATATTTGGTTGCACCACTATCAAAATACTGGCAAATATTAGAGTCTAATAGATACATAAACTTCTCATGAGAAGAATTTTCATAGCTATAATTAGTAAACACCCATTCTTCATTCTCAATAAGGTTAATAGACTGCGATTTAGATGTAGAGGCCTTTTTAGCAACAATTCCAACCTCCTTTTTTGTGCCTCTTTTGTAGCCAATGTGTCTTAACTTTTGGTGGCATAATCACTTGCCTTATGATACTTGAAAGAATATTTCGTTTCTTATGTTTTCTTCTCATCTTTGTCTTTTTTATTTGATTGTGCAACATTAGTATATTTCTTTTCACTAGTATATGAGCTCCATTCACATTTTCCCTTCTGATTAGCCAAGAAATCTTGATCTCCAACATGCATAACTGATATGTTCTATCTAGATTGATCTTCTTTCATCAAGACAAAGACTATCTCCTCAAACGATAAGGCATTTAGATTTTCGTATATCATCAAACAAAGAGTAAAACAAAACTCTAATAAGGATCTCAAACCATGAAGAACAATTTGCATAAATGAACTATCTGGCAAGTTTTCATCGACAAAAAATGATCGCTCTTTCAAATCCTTGATCTTTATTATGGAACTTTCCATTGAATCTCCTTCATTCATATGATCACTCTCCTACTTTTTTGAAGGTAAGAAATACGAGCCTCAATTTCTTACCTTGTATAGTTGTGGTAAGAGTATCCCAAGCATATTTTCCTATTTTTCATGAGAAAATGTTAGGGATAATGGTAGGTTTGAGAGACAAATCTATCAATGCATGTGCATGTGTATGTGCATCTATGCTGTCCAAATGAAGTTGCTCTATTGTAGGTGCAATAGGAACTATAGTACGACCAAGAAATCAAAGACCATCATCTTCAACACCACCCCCATCACCTGGGATCATAACATTTGTAGGCATAGGAGGATGTATTTCAACACATGCACAATATTCCACAAGCCATTTGCATCATGTATACCCACAATAGGTAGTTAAAACTATGCAACTTATCATAAAAAAACCAACATACAAAGTACATCATTACTTTCAATCATGAATGTTTCTAAAAAATGTTGAACAAAAATGCCTAATCAAGCTCCATTAGACCTGTAGAAAACCTTAAGATGCTTGTACTAGCAAACTAAAAATTGTATATATGTTTGATGAAATTGGTTGCATAGTCACTATGATAGTGCGTTCAGAGGTTGAAAGGAGCTCACATCAAAATTTTGATGTCACGTAGAATAGTTTTTTTGAGTTAATAATGACCCCAAATATGCTCACAAATTTTTATGTGATTCTAAGACTATGAATGGGAGTGTTTTTGGCCCTTTTTTGTAGAAAAAAAACGTGGAACAGAGCCCCCCATAAGGGTTGGAACCCCTGTCCAAGGAAGCAGGACAACCACACATAGATCCATTCAGACTACTCTAGCCACACACTAAATAGTGAGGACCAAATAGGCACCCATCCATGAGGAGATCACACTCACGTTCCTACCTTATCCTTTGGAGTTGAAAGAAAAATGGTCTTATTCTCTAATTATAGGCTTCTCCTAACTCTTTCAACATCCAATATGGTATAAGTCCACAACAATCTCCTCTCTGTGATGGATTTCCACACCCATAGATCTTACATCCGCTCATTTCAAGCCGATGGTACCCCTATTCTTGAGATATTCTCAAATCCCAAGAGCTATTATTTTGATCTTTTTCTATGAAAAAGGGTGAACCTAAGATCTTATAAGCTCTTTTTCTCTATTTTGTAGACTTCATACATCTTTGAAGACATATTATCTCAGCTTTGAAGACTTCCAACCTCTCATTTCCTTCATAAGAAGAGAGATTTGAGAATCCTTCACTCATCCAAGGTGAAGAATTGACCAATAATTCATCAACTCATGTTTGAAGAAGGAATTTAGCTTTGCTATTTCCTTCTCGCACATCAAAGGTTTTTTGCACATCATTGGCATTAGAACACACTTTTTTTGAACTGTTTTATCATCCAAAAAGGGCCACCATATTGTTTTGGAAGCAAAAAATCTATCAATTGAAGGAGTTTGGACCATGGAAGGAAGCATCAAGGGCATGGATGAGGTGATTCTCTCGAAGTAAATATTGGATGATCCCCTTTGCTTCAAGCTCTAAAGAGAAGTACTCTTGTGAATTTCATCTTTAGTTAGAATTAAAGAAACCACTTTGTCTTCATTTTTTCTAAATTCCAAGGTTTTAGGATTATCAGAGAGGATACTTCATGTTTAGAAAGGAGCATAAAGCATGTTCTTGATTTGTATCACATGATTAGCCACGAGGCATCTGAAGTTTATTGTGCATTACCATGAACATGAAATCATGTATTTAGGAATTGAGAGTATAGTTACCATTCCAAGGTTAAGTTCACTTATGAAGGACTTGGATTTTCTCCCATGCCAAATGCAAAACATTGGTAATATTGGCACATTCAAAACAACAAACATTGCAGAATTTGAAATGTTTAGGAGTGTATTTGCCTAGTATGGACAAAGAAATACATGAGTGGATTAAGAATTGTCCACTACTCCAAGAGAGACCCCCAGTGGAGTATGCCACCCTTTATCACGTGCCGTTAATTCCAAAATGGAGTGCTCCATTGGTAGAATTTATGAAATCCGGAACACCACCCAGTGAGGCTAGTTTAGCATGAAAACAAAGCATGGAGTAAGAGGCTCAGGACTATGCCTTAGTAGGAGACAACCTATACCAAAGAGGCAAAGATGGTTACAACTATGCATTCATGAATCAGACTATTTAACAATCTTAGAAACTACACTTAGCGGTGTTGCAGGTAATTAAGACCATTCTATTCTCAGGAATTTTGTGGCCCACTCTTCATATGGATGCACATACCTATGTGAAGAGATGTGATGACACTTGCCAACATGCACAATATCCAATCAGAAAAGATGAGATGCCTTTGCATTTTCGAAGTGGGGTATAGACTTTGTAGGTCCTATTAACCACCCAGCTAGAAACTCCCATGCAGAGTATATCATTGTAGCCACAAAATACCTTACAAAGTGGGTAGACATCAAAGCCACTACAATGTACAATGCTCAAACTATGGCTAAGTTCTTATTTGAGAATGTGTTCACCAGATATGGGTTACCAATAGAGTTATTAAGTGATAGAGGTATGAATTCTTGAATGAAGTCATTGAAAACCTTCTCCAAGAATTCTTGGTGATAAATAAGAAGTCTGCCCCTTATCATCCACAAGCTAATGGACAATCCGAGAGCACAAATAAGATCCTATGTAATGTATTGACAAAACTGGTAAATAATAAATGCTCTGATTGGGATAAGCAACTTCATCATGCTTTTTGGGCTCACTAAGTTTCCTATAAAATGATACTCAATGCCACCCCATTTTAGATGGTCTTCAAAAAAAATGTTGTGTTACCATTAGACTTCCTAATCTTGACATTAAAAGTAGCACAAAATCACGAGTGGAATGGACATGAGTTGTCCTCCAAGATATTTGATCTAGAACACTTAGGTGAGACCAAGCTATGAGCAGCACTAGGCATCTACGCTGCAAAGAAAGACAAAAGACATACTTCGATGCACACATCAAGGGCAAATGATTGAAAGAGGGAGACCTAGTGTTGGTATATACACTAAAGTAGCATGCCCATGAATTGGAAAAGTGTGGATATGGACCCATGACCATTAACAGAATTTCCACTAGCAGTGCAGTTCAATTGGCCACTCTAGAAGGTGACATCTTGGAAAACTATATTAGTGGATTCCGATTCAAACTATATCAAGAACCTCTTACAGAATATATGCTAATGAGATTCAACACTGCTACAAAGCAAAAAGAAGAAGAGTTAAGGGTTATAGAAGAAGCACAGGTAGAGGCTAGAGAGCGCATTAGGCAAAATAAGTTAAGTTGACAAGGCCTAGATGTCAATCCAATGCCCCTAGATATCACATGGCTATGTGCACCAAAATGAGTACACATCCTAACATCATTGATAGATGAAAATTCATCATGGTTGAGCTAGGCCATGGCACTACAAATAAGACGATCAGAGCTCGAATCGATTCTGAAGCTGCCACTAGTGCAATTAGGCACTCATGGTGTAAAGGTTTGGGCATAGACATTAAGCCATTAGAAGCTTATTTAATGGGCTTAAGAGGGGTGGAAACCCCTTGTATCAGCAAGGCAGACATTGCTATCCTCTTAAAGAATGTCTGTTTGACAATAAATTTGCTAGGTTTCCATGATGAGAATATCACATAACATATGATACTAGGGCAGGATTGCTTGTACAATCACGCAATTGACTTAAAACTACAGTAGTGCTCGCTTTAGGTTTGGGTTATCAAGCAATGTCTAATAGTTGAATTGGAAGGCAAGGACCTTTTTGATTCCAGTATCCAACACTTTGCAAGCACAAGAGAGTCCAATGTACACCATTCCTCACCTATTGATGGGAAGTCATGCAAGTGGTGGAACCCTCCGCTCTTCCAAAGGTATCGACACCACAATTGGAACAATCAATTTCATAGAGTAGAGGAGGACAACCATAACCAAAGGACAAGAAGGAGGTCACCTCAATGACAAAAGCTAATACACAACCCTGCTCCTCACTCACAAAGACAAAACGTGAAACAAAATTCAAGATTAAACAAATATGGGTGAAGAAAGGAGAGCAACCACCAGCTTTGCCACAATAATTTCCATCGAGGCAAGCCAACCATGCCAAAAGAAGAACCAAGCAACTAGGACAAGCTCAACCGCAAAGTATGTGAGAAATTTGGGTACCTAAGAAATTAGCTGCTACTCAACAAGGGCAATTACACATGTGGGTACCCAAGGTACTCTTACATGCACAAAACTGTATGTTGTACCTCACGAGAAAAGTCTAAACAAAGAAGCAAAGGAGAAGCAAGAGTCAAAACAAAGCACAGAGATCGAATGAAGATCAACTCACCTCTTCGGAAATAGTAAGAAGTCAATCAACAGGGAATGGGTTTGGAAGCCAAAAGCATCAGTAGCCCCCACAGAACCAAGGAGTCAACCATGAGGGATAAAAAAAGTGCAAAATCATCCAAAGATGAAGAGGCCAACGGTGATCTCTATGCAATCAAACATTGTTCTAAAATGGATCCCTATAAGAAGGAATGATCAGTTGTCAATTAATCATTTTGATTGCACCATTTTGAGATTCAATGGATACCTCCAGAAAAAGATTGCATCAAGATTGCAAGTAACATAGGAAGCCTCAACATGCAAAAACCATGTGCCATTCGCATAACCCTATCTTTTGCACCATTCAAGTCATGCATTTCCAAAGTATGCATTAATATAGGGCCACATTACAAGGCCGTGCATAGACACAATTGAGCATCCCAAGTACATGAGACACATGACACATTTGACACATGTAAAGTATTTTATTGATCTAACATCTTTCTTCTTGTTAAGTGACATTGTTCCCAAAACAAAAGAGAAAAAGAAAAGCAAAAAAAAAGAGGGGAGAAGAAGAAGGGACAGGACCATGCGCTCATAGAATCTCATATGTTAACCATTAACAAGGAAATCCATCAACCATGAAATTCAAGCCAATGGTCAATCACCTTGATGGAAGTACAACGTGAAGAGATGAGTATCAACCAACCTTTTAGCATGGTAAGAATCCCCTACTTTGGCAACACTATAACAATGATAGATTAGGAAACCTCTTCATTAGCATACTCTTAAGCACTCAGCTCAAGAACCAGTTTTATGCTCCATACTTCTTACAATGCATTTCCCAAGTAAGCATGCATAGGGCCACATTACAAGGCCATGCACAAGGCACATATTTTCTTCAACCCATGCACTAACATGCTTACCCATAATTCCTTATGGGTTGCAAGTACTTGGCATGATAATTGTGAAACTCATGTTTGAAAGATCCAAAGGGCATCAAAGTTACAACATTAGCACCTATGAAGCAATTCACAGTTAACAGCTGCTCACAATCAAAGTTTCCAACCTCTTTTGAGCAACTCACAATTCTTGGAAGCTCACAAATACACTGTCATGCTGGAATCCAAGGAAGAACTACATACAAAGGGACTCAACCTTGCAAAGGCTAGCAACGAAATAATGAAGAACATGACAACAAACCCTGCTACATTTGGAAGACAAACCGCTCTTGCATATATACATGATGGGCATTGCCCCTCACAATACTACATGGAACACCCACTCCAATAAGGGTCTGTCAAGGACGATAGACTCGAGAGGGGGGGAGTGTTGGCACTCAAGGTCCAACACAAGGTGCAGGAATGCATCAAAGAAGTGAACACACAAGAAGAGGGAGCATGTAGGGAGCTCCAAGAAGTATATGTCAAATTTTTAGACGAAATCCCTTATAAACAGTGATTCTGATCACTAAAAACATTAAAAATATCATTTCATATTTTTGTGACTCTATTTTATTAAATCTGAAATTCCTCAAGCTTGAGGAGTATTATAAGTATATACATATCAATTTTTATTATTTTTTGGATGCGTTTGAGCCTTCAAATAAGCCCTAAAACCTAATTTTTAACTAGGCCAAACATTAGGTTTAGACAGGGCCAAAACTAGTTAAAAAACTATAAAAAGATCTAGAAAGGTCATTTTCGAGGTTATCTTTTTAGTAGTCCATGGAGGTTAGCTTGTTAGAGATTTGAGCTTGTGTAAGAGAGTTCTTTTGTAATCAAAAGATTTCCATTGTTTCTCTCTTTGATCTTTCCTTGTGTACATGTGTGTGTGTGTGTGTGCATGTATGTGCTTGTCCCTCACATATGCTCACCACAATTGCTCACGATCTTCATATCCTCCTCATGTCCCTGTGGATTGACAAGTAAAGGAGGTGGTGCTCATGCTTGAGCTACATATGCCTAAGAAGTACTTCAACTCTCCAAGATCTGAGGTCTTGAACTCTTCTCCAAGCTTGTTCTTGCTCTCTCTAATGCTTGCTTCATTATTCCCTATAAGAATAAGATCATCGACATATATGAAAATGTAGACAACTTGATCACCTTCCTTCTTCATATACAATGATGAGTCAATATCACTTTGCTTGTAGCCACATTTGGCTAAATATTCCACTAACCTTTGATTCCATGATCTTGGTGCTTGCTTCAGACCATAAAGAGCTTTCTTTAACCTTCACACATGATGTGGATACCTCTGATCTTCAAAAGCTTTGGGCTGCTCCATGAAAACAGTCTCCTCTAGGTCACCGTTTATGAAAGCATTCTTCACATCTAGTTGGTAGATCCTCCAACTCTTTGAGGCTACAATTGCAATGAGAGTTCTTACCATAATCATCCTTGCCAAGGGCTCAAAGTCTCCTCAAATTCAATGCCATAGGTTGGTGCAAAACCCTTGGCAAGGAGCCTTGCTTTACACCTAGATATGATGCCATCTGAATTTCTCTTCACCTTGTATACCCATTTGTTGTTGATAACCTTCATGTCCTTGGTTTTAGGCACCAATAAACAAGTGTGGTTATCCTCAAGTGCTTTTAACTCTTTGTTCATGGCTTGGTTCCATTCTTCATACTTTTATCAAAATTTTGTGCTCTTGATTCTCACAATGGCCAAAACGTTTTTACAAAGAGTCACAAAATGACTTATATACTTGTGCCCTAAAAATGGTCCTTTCACACAAGAGATCGGCACTTTATTGACTAAAAGACTAATTCCCTACTAGTTTACAAGGGTAATGATACATATATCTATGGATATGCATCTAGAGGACTCGTCTAGTGCATTTACATCGGAAAATATATTACAAAGTGACTATTTTACCAAAATAAAGTGTCCAAATCGGAAAAATTTTGGGGCCCTTCTTTTTCTCTGCATCTCTACTCTTCTTTGCCCTACAACACTCTCCTCCTCTTTGTCTCTGTCATCCCTTGATAGGCTTTGCTTCTTGTCTCTAGTTATGTGCCTATAGTCGATCTGGCTCATTATTAATTGATAGCCTCTTTATAGTTGACCACTGTCAGCTCCTGTGGAAGTCGTAATGATATAGTTTTACTAGTGTTCAAGGAACTGATCATAACTCGAGACCTGTTGCATTGGTTTTGGCCTATTCTTTTCTTTCCACTATGCATGCAACCAGTGGAGATGGACTATAATAGATTTGTAGTCTAGCTCACCAATAACCTCTTTGTATTTTCACTACAAGCACCATACCGAAGGTATGAAGCTATGGATTTCCAGCCTTCGATCTGGACCTCTCGAAGATCAAGAGGTTGAAGCATCTTCCGGGGCTCGGGATCTGCCAAATATCTTCTTGCATTTCTTCATGGGTAGTTGCTGGCCTTGATCTGTCCTTGTCTGTTGCATACTTTCCACTGTTGTGTGCCCCTGTAGGGCTCTCTGTAGAGATGAATGTTGTGTGCCCCTGCGGGGATTCCTACAGAGATATGTCTTCAGATATATTCTACTTAGTGAAGCTTCTTTCTTGGTTTTCTTCTTCTTTTATTTTTGCTTGACTCTTCTTCAACACCACCCCCTCCTGAACTCTGTCATCCCCGACAGGCTTTGGATGTCGACGAGAGTACGTCCTATATACCTGTTGCTCTATTTCATTAAGCAAATTGTATCATGAGTTGCTTCCATTGTTCTGCTTTTACACCATCATGTGGTGCCTGTCTATGGTCTGCAAATAAGCTTAATTCATACGCCACAAGTTTGGCATTCAGATTAGTTGACATCTTCAAGAAAATTTCTAAGTCAATCTCAAAAAATCCTATAAAAACGCTTCCTCAAAAGTTTGCATGTATGGGCTCGGCAAAAACATAAGTCTGGAGTAATATGCCATAATTGTAGGATGACTAGGCATAACAGATAGATTAAAAATGAGGATATATGTGCCTTGGTTAATGCCGATGAAATTCAAAAATGTATATTCAGCATGCTTAAAAACTTTGAGTATTGTGAGTATCATATTGAGGCATTTATTAGTCATCTTTATTGTGAGATCGGGTATTGTTGCATAATGCTTTAGCCAAAACTCAATGAATCTCACCATATATTCCTCAGTCGGTAAATAGTTGTGAGGCAGACTTGGAAGTAAAGGGTAACTCAACCATTGCTTATTGAGCTTACCAGTTCTTTGAAAATCCAAAAATTCATGTACATCACGTCGACGTGGCATCGGGCAAAAAGACGGATTCACCTGGAATAAATATGGTGTTGCTTGCCAATGCACCCATAATGTTGGATTCTTTTCCAAAAACTTCCTTCTTCATAATGGTTGTGCCGCCTCAAATTCTTCTTGAGTGTAAGTGAATATGTTTGTCTTGAAGTTCAACTGGGCATCTCGATCTTTTTGTGTAATTTGCTTTATGTAATGGCACATCTGCTCTTTCAACAGCCCATAAGGTATGTTGAATGGCTTTATTATCTATTCCAAGTCCTTGCCTTTTATTTTTGCTTCTTTCATTACTTTGACTACTTCTTTTTCAAAATCTTCCATCAACGGGACACCACTAGTGCTCGTTCCTTCTGACCTAGTTCTGTAGTATACGGCATTGGATGATCATCACTAGGTTTTGTCGCTTGCTCTCTTATTGGTGAATGATAGATCAGGGGAGATAAAGGACATACCTCTACCTTGTCAGTAGGATTCCCTTGTTGTGGCTCTATTGGTGTCCCGATTTTTCTAGCATCTTCTAACTGTTTCTTGAGCTGAGCAATGATTTGATCTTTTTCTTCATTGTCCTTGACGTTGGCTTTGAGCTTCTCTTCAATACTAGTCTTTTCTTCATATATGATCCTCACTTGATCCGCATCTTGTATACATTGCTCAGTATACTTTCCTTGAGGGTCAACTCCTTAGTGTCTATAGAATATTTTGTTTCTAATAGTTTGTAGCTCTCCTCTGCTTGTTTAAGCTGATTTTCCATACCTTCCAATTGTTTGCATACCTCATATGTGGCACTGTAGTCAGTATTCGGTACCTTTAAGGGTTTATCCATTAAGAGAGAATTCATGAGTTCTTTGTTCCTACTCCTCAAATTATCATTTTTGAAAATATATATGTTGATTTGAGTTTCAAGGAGTTTGCTTCGGTTGAGTATACGACCTTTCTCTATGTCGGAAGCTGCTTTTTGGTGTTCTAAGTCTTGAACTTTCTTTTTTAATTCTTCAACTTGTTGCATGAGACCATTTTGTTGTTCTTGTGATACTCATAAATCCTCTTTTAAGGTCTGCAGTTCGGCATCTTTCCCAGATAACACACTTTGTAAATTGACTATGGTGGCTATGAGTTCTTCACTCATTTTCTGAAATCTATACTTGTCAGCCATCAACATTTCTTTCTCTTGATCTTCTTCCATGAGCATCATTTTTGCAGTCATTGCATTATCAATCATGGTCTTTACAACTGGTTTCAGTTTATTGACGTCCACATTTAACCAATTTTGCAGTATAATAGGTTCTTCATCTATGGTAACCTCCTTTCCTTATGCCATGTGCAGTGTTGTTTGGTGGGGCTATCGAATATGGAGCTGTATCGTTGGCTCAACCTCTTTAGTTACTCCCTTCCCTTGTGGCATATCATATGGAATCTCAATCGTAGTTTTTATCAGAGTTTGTTGTGATAGTACCTCTTTTTCTAGCTTCCTTTGCAATTCATCTTTGATGGGTGGTACCACATTTGTTTTTGGTGGAGATGCTTCTTTTACACTCATCTTGGACTAGGTATTCAACTGGATGGTGTGCCTTCCTTTAGAGGGTGCTTCCTGATTCTGTACTTGTAGATTTTGATTTTTGGGGGTGGTTTGGACTTGATGAATCTCTATCCAATCTTCTTCATTCGTCTCTGTTCTTATATCTATGTCCAATGTATCTTGTTCATGAATAGATTCATCATTGGAACTTGAATCATCAAGCCCCAATTCCTTGTATCTGGCGGTTTGTGATGGGTTGTGGTTTTTTTACTCTTTTTCTGCAAGCGTTTGGACTGCTTGTATTGGTGTCCTTGTACAGTAAGATTTACCTAGCCGCGCATGTAAGTATGTGTTTCTTCTATAGCGAATGATATATCCCTTTGTGTTATTAGAGGTTGAGTTAACGAGACTCGTGGTAGTAGGTGTGTTCGTTTAGACTGGGGAGTCTCCTGTACTTCTTCTTCTCTAGCTTGCTTGGCTCCACGCATCATAGTTCTCGAACTTTTTCCAACTTCTTCTCGTGATATGGATGCTTTCTTCTTCTTTGGAATTGTTGCAAACTTCACATAACTTGCCATTTCAATAGAGCTTGGCATTAATCGTAAGCATTCCTTCATTTCCAGTGCTTCGTAGATCAATAGGGTCAAGGCAGATCTCCCATTCAAAAACTTCTTATGCTCCCATTTCTTCTTAGCTTTGAATAAACGTTCATGTATGTATGGCGTAAAGTTGAATTTGTTCTCGATTTGCCTCATAGCATGAGATAGAAATTGAACTACAATCTTTTGAGGCGTTGTATATCTGTTCATGCTTGGGAAACAGAAATTTTGATGCACCACACGAACTAACTCTTCAATATCCGTCCTGTTGATTTCCATAAAGGTCCTCTTTTTAGCATCATGACATTCATTTTTGAGATTAGTTAGACCGTCTTGATTCCATCCAAAATCTTTGTTGATGATCTCATGCATAAATCAAACATGTTTCCATTTTCCAGTTTTGTTAAGAACTGTAGCTTCTGGTACTGAGCGCATATCCACTGCTGCCTGCAACGTGTTCATCATCTGGGTACATCGTTGAAAATCTGGTAGATAAATTGGAAGTCATAAAAATGCATCAATTCCTGCCCTTGTCCATACATCCATAATGCTTGGTAATCCATGTTGTAGAGTTTGGAAATCTTATGGTACCAATGGAAATTGATGGTCTCTATCCATAACCTTGATTGTGGCCAAAAAGATAAGGTCTTCCACCGGTTGGTCTTCGCAAAACCAATGACCTCTTGCTTTCGTAATTGACTCCAAAGGAAGAACCAGGACCTCTTCCTCATGCATAGCTTCCAAATCAGATGATGTCATCTACACTTAAAGCACACTATAATCAGTGTTAAAGCGGTTGCATGACTTATCTCCAATTAATCTCCATGGGTTGAATAGTTCTCTAAGTGACTTGTGTCATCCTTCCTCGTGTGTGTAAGGAAGGCAATACCTGAGAATTACTTTCCATATAATATTTTTCTTATTTTTTTCTGAAAGAAAACAAAACTGTTAGTGAATAGCCGAAGCTTTATTTTATTTTTAATTATTTTCCTTGAGGTTATTGTACAAGTGCTCTCCTATTCCCTAGGAGGGAAACGTGCATCACTAATAAGTAGAAGAAGAATCATGTGCCGAATGCATGACCTTATAATGTGGCCCTATCATGCATGTTCGAGGGTATGGAACTCAAGATGTGTGCAAGAAGAAGTTGTTGGTGGGTTTGTAGATGGTGATCGAGATTTGGGTATCCAAATCAGCTTTATTTTGTTGTTCTTGAATGCAACTTTGTCTCCTCTTGTGCTTTGTGTACCTGTCGTATTGTGATTCTTCTTTGCTCTCCATACATATCTTTGAGTTGATTTCTTTGAGTACTCTTGTTCCTGCAATTTTGGGTTATTGTGTCTTTCTTGTTCCTTTGACTTCATTTTGTATGGATCCTTCTTTTGTACTGGTGACTTCAGTTTAGTTTTCTTCATTGGCATAGTTGATTTGGGAATCCATATTTGCATTCTTGAGGGTTGAGTGGCAATCAGTTTCTTTGGGGTCCATAATTGAAAAATCTTCTGTAGACCTAGTGATCCAGCTTGGCTTGTAGTCTTGACCTTTTGTTGGTTCCTTTGTAGATGATGGCTTTGTTGTTGATGATATGCTGCGACTTGATCTTTTCGAATGCATGCCTATCTGGTTCCTTGAATATATTCTAATGTGGAAAGTTTTGGGTTGATTACTCTGACTAGTCACTCTTGGGCTCAATTCCTCACTAGGGCTCTCAATGGAAATGATGTTAGTTGAAAGTTCCAATGGATGATGATGAGGTGTGAGATTAATAAATGGTGTAAACACAGGTGAAGTACTTGGAGGTGAGGGTTCCACAGTAGAGGTGGATGCACAAACACCTTCATGCATGCCTGATTGACCTCTCAAAGCTAAGAAATTTGATTTGACTGGTCTTTCATCTAATAAATTAAACACTTCTCAATGTCCTATCTTGGCTGAGATGTAGCCTAAGGACAACTGAATGGTTACCTCATATTCATATATCCAGTCTTGTCCTAACACAAGTTCTTCTAATAGATCTTGATCGTTGCACACTAATAGCTTTTGTTGCATCACGTTATTTCCTAGGTGCAATGATAAGGTTATCTCACCTATGCATTCACTAACATTTCCTCCTATTCCAATCAGATGTGCTTTGGTTGGATGTAATTGGGCTTTGAGTTGATGAGTCAAAGAGGATTTGATGTAGCTGATAGCTTTTCCTGTGTCGACGAGGGCATCCACCAAATGGTACTCCTCTATTCCCACTCCTAAGTTCAAATATGGTTGCCCCACTTGATGTCCTAGGGTTTCTGAGGCTCTGAAGTTAGCCATTGGGATGGGCTCTTCTCCTAGCCGATATCTTTCATCCCTCTCTCTCATCCACTCTTTCTGTTTCCTTATTCATTCTAGGGCTTCCTATCGTGCTTCCTCGTGTATTTTTTCGTCTTCTTCTCATCTACTCCTTGCTGCTAGAAGTCTTCACAGCATCTCCTCTATTAATGGCTCTAAATACTTCTTCACTCTACAGCCACTTATATAGTTCAGTAGTACTTCTCCATCCAAGGTTGCTAGATTGATGTCTCCGCTAGTTGATATGTGATTGATCACCAAGGGACCATATCCTCTTTTTTGCAGTTTCTTTGCATGATGCTTTAAAGTATATACCAGGACTAAATCTCCTTCTTTCAAACCTTTATTCTTGATATGAGCATCAAAGTATGCTTTTTGTCACCTTTTGTAGCCTAAATGCATGCTACTGCTTGTAATCTAGTTTCATGTAGCTTCTCGATTTGGTCCAATTGATTAGATAACTCATGTCCAACCCATTCATAAGTCAATGCTACTCTAAGAGTAGGAACTAGGAAATCAATTAGTAAGATAGCATTCTGGCCATACACTAGATTAAAAGGAGTAGTTCCTATAGTTGTCTTGTATGCTACTTTGTCACCTTTTGTAGCCTAAATGCATGCTACCGCTTGTAATCTAGTTTCATGTAGCTTCTCGATTTGGTCCAATTGATTAGATAACTCATGTCCAACCCATTCATAAGTCAATGCTACTCTAAGAGTAGGAACTAGGAAATCAATCAGTAAGATAGCATTCTGGCCATACACTAGATTAAAAGGAGTAGTTCCTATAGTTGTCTTGTATGCTACTTTGAATGCCCATCAAGCATGATGCAACTGCTTGTCCCAATTAGATCTTCCAATATTAACAAATTTTGTAAGCACTGTACACAAGATCTTGTTTGAACTTTGAGCTTGTCCATTGGCTTGTGGGTCATAGGGAGCTGATTTCTTGTGAACCACTAGGAATTCATTCATCAAGGCTTCTATTACTTCATTGATGAAGTGTGTGCCTCCATCACTCACAATTTCTATGGGCAATCCAAATCTAGTGAATATGTTCTCAAAGAGAAACTTAGCCATGGTCCTGGCATCGTTCTTCTTTGTTGCCTTGGCTTTTACCCATTTGGTCAAATAGTCTATTGCTACAATTATGTATTCTGCATGGGAACCTTTTGTTGGTGGGCTAATAGGTCCTACAAAATCTATTCCCCATTTGGTAAATGCTCTGGCACTTATCATAGGTCGTAATCGCATTTCATCTCTTCTAATAGGATACTTTGTTTGTTGGCAAGTGTCACACCTTTGGACATATGTGGCTACATCTTAATATAGAGTTGGCCACCACAATCCAGCAAAGAGAATCATTTTTGCAGTTTTATCTGCAGAAAAATGCCCTCCTACGACTCCCGTATGAGCCATTTCCAAGACTAGAATATACATGTCTTCATGGATGCACAATCTTAATTGGTTGTCCCTCCCTATTTTAAAAATTTGTTTGCTATGAGCACATAATCTTTTCTTTGCTCCTTAAGGGCTCGCTTCCTCGCCAAACTAGCTCTTTTGGGGTATTCTTTGGTTCTCAAGAATTCCACTAGGGGCATGCTCCATCTAGGTGCTACTGTAGAGTAACATAAAGTAGATTTCTCTTCAGGTGCTCTTTCTAGACAAGTGGGGCATGTAGAGACATAGTTATGTGTATCTCTCTGCATAGTTGGCCAATATATTCCTAATCTCTTAAGCTCTTTCCAAGTCCCATTAACACTTCAATGAGTTTTCCATTGATTCATGTGTGCTTTTTGAAGCCACATTTCTTGCTCATCTTCTTCCACACATCTCAAAAGTAATCCACTTGACTCTTGATGGTATAGGCTTCTGGCTATGATGTGGAGATTTTTAGTTTTCCATAACTCCCTGCTCTTGTTTAAATTGATCCTATGTTGAGGTCCATGCGTGAGTATAGGAATCAATTTTTCAGCCCATTGTGGACATACTTCCAAGTTGAAAAGATAAGTATCCCCCAAATCATCTGGCACTCTTGTAGGAGGTTCTCCATGTGTCATTCTTGATAGGTGGTCAGCATGGATGTGTGTATTTCCTTTTTTGACTACTACTTCAAAATCAAATTCCATTAACAATAGAAACCATCGTACTAGTCATCCGCTATTACAAGGCTTATTGACTAGATATAATAGAACCTGATGATCAATGAAGAATTTGATTTTTGTTTGCCATCCCTAAGCCTTCTCATTCCATAGTGGTATAATTTCTTCATTGCATATACCATCCCTAAGCCTTCTCATTCCATAGTGGTATAATTGCGCTCCGCTTGGTTTAATTATCTACTAGCATAGGCTATAGGATGATCCAGTTTTCATGTATCTGCTGGCTCCGCTAAGATGCAACCAATGCCAAGCTTGGATGCATTCACATGAATATGAAATGGTTTATTCCAATCTGGTACTTTCAAAATTGTTGCTGAACTTAAATGACTCTTTAATTTGTTGAATGCCTTTTCACATTCTTCTGTCCAGGTAAATTGAGTCAGCAATCCATAAAGAGGCCTCGCAATTATGGCATACATGTGAATGAATCTATGATAATATCCACAATGTTCCATAAATGCTTGCACTTCTTTAGCGGTCTTTGGTCTTGGCAAATCTAGAATTACTTTGATTTTGTCTTCATCAGTGGAAATTCCATTCTTAGAGACAATAGATCTTTCCTTGGCGAACCATGAAGACACATTTTTCGAGGTTAAGGCATACTCTATATTGACGATATTTGGCGAATATTTTTCTTAGTTCTGGGATGTGCTTTGGACTCATAGTTGAATAGGTGCATAAATCATCTACGTATACCTCCATACTCTTTCTCAAAAATTCCTTGAACACATGGCACATTAGTCTTTGGAAAGTGGCTGGGGCATTAGTTAGACCAAATGGCATAACCCTAAAAGCATAGACTCCCCATTCTATTGCAACGGCTATCTTGTGTTGGTCTTCAGGAGCAATGGTTACCTGATTACATCCTAAAAAGTCATCAAGAAAGCTATAGACTTCCTTACCTACAACCATTTCCAACAAATGATCTGTGATGGGTAATGGGTAACTATCACGTATGGTGGTTGTGTTTACCTTTTTTGGATTAACGCACACCCTTAATTTGCCATTCTTTTTCGGCACTACCACTAATGGCAATACCCATTATGTCTGTTCATTTCATAAATGAAACCCGCATCCAACAATTTATCTATCTCCTCCTTAATCTTTGCCAAATAAACATCATTGTATGTGTATGGTCTTTGTTTGGAGGGCTTGGCTTCTGTTATTATAGGAATTCTATGAGCACAAATAAAAGGATCTACACCTTTTAAATCCTTATAAGTCCATGCAAAGACATCTCGATACTCCCTTATAAGTTGTATTAATTCTTGTTCTTCTTTAGGCAAGACACCTTGTCCTATGAAGATGCATCTCTCTTCTCCTTCTTCAATCATGACTACAATCTTCTTGGTATGCTCTTTATTTGCGTATGATATCCCTGGTTGTGCTTCTCATTTTGGCATCTGAATAGCAATCCTTCTTTCTTCTACTTCATACTTCTTGAAATGCTCAGGTACCTCAAATTGATCTTGAGGTGTGCTATCTTCTTTTTCTTTTTCCACATTTGGTTCATCTATTACAGGTTGTATCACGTCTTGAGTCAAATCTAGACTAGTTTCAATTTCTTCCTTCTTTTTCCTTTCCTCCTTAAGTGGTTCTAGTTCCATTTCTATGATCTCATAGTCTTCAATCCATTCTTTTTCAATTAGCTCTCCTTCATCCACTTCTTGGAGAACAGCCATGTATAGGTTTACATCATATCCTTCCTCATCTATGCATTCATTCATAGTTATTACTTCTTCATTTACACATACATCAAGAGTGGCTAAAATCTCCATCCAACCATGGGGTTCAAACTCTTCATCTAAGAATATTTGAGGCATGTAAGCAGGATCTTATACAAGTCTAGACACTCCTTGTCATGGCTGCCATCTTTGTCTCCTTTCTTCTTCCCTTTTAGCTGCCTTACACATCCATAGGTGAGTATCTTCGTTCATCCATATTTGACTACTCGATCCTATACTATGAATGGATAAATTATCGTCTTCCTTGTGTATCGGATTGTTGAAGCTCAAGGTCAAGGACAAAGCATGGAAGCACATCAAAGAAGTGGACATAGAAGAAGAGAGAGCAAGTAGGGAGCTCCAAGAAGTGTATGTCAAATTTTCAGAAGAATCCCCTACAAAAATAGTGATTTTCATCACTAGAAACCATTGTAAATACCATTATCTATTTTTAGTAACTCCATTTTGTTCAAGCCGAGGAGTCCTCGAGCTTGAGGACTATTAGAAGTACCATCGTACCAATTTTCATAATTTTTAGACTTCGTTTGAGCCCTCAAATAAGCCCTGGAACCTAATTTTTAACTAGGCCGGACACTAGGTCTGGACAGGGCCAAAACTAGTCAAAAAACTATAAAAAGAGCTAGAGAGCTCATTTTTGAGGTTAGCTTGTTAGAGAATAGAACTTTTGTAAGAGAACTCTTTTGCAATCTAAGCTTTCCATTGTTCCTCTCTTTGATCTTACTTTGTGCGCGTGTGTGTGTATGTGTGTGCATGTTTGTGTGCTTTCACTCACGCACTTGCGCCTTCACTTGCTCATGGTCTTCATACCGGTCCTCACGTCTCCGCGGATTGACAAGTAAAGGAGGTGGTGCTTACGCTTGAGCTACACCAAATTTTGGTGCCGTTGCCGGGGAGAGTGCTTCGAGGACGAGCGTTGTGATGGTAAGATCGTAGATTTGCGACGTTGGAAGGTAAAAAAACTGTCATTTCAGTTCATTTTCTGTTTTTTTCCTCTTCATCTTCATCATCATCATCATCTCCACCTTCTTCCATCTTCTTCTTCATAGAAATTTCTTGTTTTTTAGTGCATTTTCACCATTTTCATACCATTTTTCATGCATTATTGTGTGGGAAGGAGTTAGGAGGTGCAAGGGAGAGCAAGCGCTGTGTTTTTTTCATGATTTTCTGCTCATACGGAGCTCGCCATAGCCGGCGCTCATAAATTTGAATTTCCCGCCAAAAAACGCGATTCTGTGATGAAAATCGCGATTCTGTGAAAATTCAAAATTTTTTGAAAAATCACGATTTTCAGTTTTCCCGCCTAAAAGTTGGTTGAAAAGAATCGCGATTCTGTGTTTTTTCTCAAAAAAACACGATTCTCTGCTCAAGATCGCGATTCTCAAAAAACACGATTCTCTGCTCAAAATCGCGATTCTCACCAATCACGATTTTCAGCAAAAAAACACGATTTTGTGAAAAACACGACTTTCTGCTCAAAATCGCGATTCTCACAAATCACGATTTTCAGCGAAAAATACGATTTTGAAAAAAACACGATTCTCTATGACAAAATCGCGATTTTCATGCCAAAAACACGATTTTGTGAAAAAGGCGATTCTGTGAAAACACGAATTTTTGCTCAAAATCGCGATTTTCAAAAACACGATTTTGTGCTCAACATCGCGATTTTCATGTCAAAAACACGATTCTGAGAAAACACGATTTTCAGTCAAAAACACGATTTTGTGATCAGAATCGCGATTTTCAGAAACACGATTTTGTGATCAAAATCGCGATTTTCAGAAACACGATTTTGTGATCAAAATCGCGATTTTCAGAAACACGATTTTGTGATCAAAATCGCGATTTTCAGAAACACGATTTTGTGATCAAAATCGCGATTTTCAGAAACACGATTTTGTGATCAACATCGCGATTTTCAGAAACACGATTTTGTGATCAAAATCGCGATTTTCAGAAACACGATTTTGTGATCAAAATCGCGATTTTCAGAAACACGATTTTGTGATCAACATCGCGATTTTCAGAAACACGATTTTGTGATCAACATCGCGATTTTCAGAAACACGATTTTGTGATCAACATCGCGATTTTCAGAAACACGATTTTGTGATCAAAATCGCGATTTTCAGAAACACGATTTTGTGATCAACATCGCGATTTTCAAATCACGATTTTGTGCTCAACATCGCGATTTTTTTTTACTTCACAACATCGCGATTTTCAGAAAGTTCACAAAATCGCGATTTTCTCCAAAGGTCCTGTTTGCCTGTTTTGACCCCCAGGAGCCTGATTTGACATAACTTTCTCATCCAAAGTCCATTTTTTGAGCTCTATAGCTTGTTGGAAAGCTCGTTTCAAATCCTACATTGATTTTGAGATAGGATAATTTGAAGTTGACCCTCAGGTGGGACTAGGGAACCAAGGGGGCTCTAAAGAATTTTGAACCATACCAAAGGGAAAATTTGGACTCTTGACTAAAGCTTATGAACCTGAGATCTGGTAGACACTTAGGCAAGGATAAACAAAGCATTAGATCTTCTGAGGCTAGTGTCAACCATACATCCAAGTCTTGGACACAACAACTAAGTGGTGATCTTTTACTAAGTTCAGACACAAGTGATTCAGAAATGTCTTTTAGCATGGGAAAACCTGCAGGAGGCTCAGGGACTGCCCATCTACAAACACCGGAAGGTCCCTATAAGACACAGTTGGAATATATTCGGACCAACCATTTAGGTGCTCGCATCTATGAGGATGGTATGAGGCGATCAGTGGTCCAACTCAAAAATCCATATCAATCCTTTGGACTTGAACACCCGGTGGTCAAGTTCGAAGAGGGTTCATACATTGATAAGGAAGGAACCATGTATGTGGTCACCAACCTACCAGATAGGACTGATGAGTTTGGAAATGTCATTCCTGAGAATGAAATAGGAGACCTAGAACAAGGAAACGTGGGACAAGGACCCCAGACTCCTAGAGGTAAGTCAGTTTTGACCCGAGTGATCACTCCGGACTGGATCCCTCAAGACAACAAAAGCATAGAACTATTTTTGAATAGAGAAACAGAGGAAGCCTTTTGGAGGTTCAAGCCAGATCAACCTAGCCAATTGGGCATAGTCATCATCTACGAGTTCAAGGATCCAGAGATACCAGGAAAGGTTGTCTACCTGGATAACACATCAGAGAAAATTTTCTTGGTAACAGAACATGATAGACATGCATATACTTGGAAGAATGAATTGATTTTCCCCCCACCAAGATCCAATGTTTCCCATGGCCTCCAAGGAGTAGGATCATCCCACGCTCATGAAGCCCAGAGAGGAAGAACTAGAGAGAGACCTGAGGTAAGTTTTGTACACACCGTGGGCAGGAATAGAGCAGGATTTGAAAATGAAAGACCTGAAAGAGAGAGACATCAAGCACATAGGCAACAAGGAGATGAACAGGATTTTCCATTGCGTAGACCCCGAGAGTACCCAAGAACCCTTAGACCCATTCAAGTGATCAAGGCAATGAAGAACTATTTCGATGGGACAGGGGATCCTTATGATCATGTGGCCGAGTACAAACAAGTGCTGAGAGCCGAACAAATTGAGGACTGGTTCACCCAGTACGAGGCATTTGGTTTGACCCTTAAGGGCACCGCCTTAGCTTGGTTTCAACCATTGAGTAGAAGCAGCTATCACGATATAGGTCAACTGCTAGACGAATTCATTGTAGAATTTTCCAAGAGTGGTATCAGGCATAACACATCATCCTTGATCCACAGCTTCAAGCAGACTCCCCAAGAAACAGTGCGACTAGCAGGTAGAAGATTCAGACAGTATCTAGAAAGATGCCCTGCTCTAGAGTTACCCACTCCGGCCAAACAAGTGGCTTTGTTCTTAGATGGCTTACTGAGCACCAAGTTAAGATCATATGTGTACTTGAAAGATCCTAGATCCATAGAAGAGTGTGTGCGGACGTGCATAGACATAGAAGATAACTTGGGTGAGGAGTTAGGATTGTCCAAACTCTACAAAGATTCGGATAGTTCTACTAGTCATACTTCAAAGATCTCCACAGAAATAGAAGAGATAGCTGAGCAAGTTGCCAAGAAGCTGGGAGTCCAAAATAAACAAACACAGAGAGTCACTTCATTGAATCGGTGCTATACTTGCGGAGGTGACCACATGGCTAACGTATGCCCAATGCAAAACCAAAACATTAGAGAAAGGAATGCTCCATATTGCACTATTGAGAGAAAATACACAAACCACACGGCTCAAGATTGTCCCTACAATAGGCAGGCTGTTAGACAAAATTATCAGCAACCTTACCCACAAGGTAGGTATCAGAATCAATACCAACAGCCATATTATAGACCACAACAGCAGTATCAGGTACCATATAGGCCACAACCTGTCTTGGGAAACCAACCACCATCTCCAGCCAACGTGATTCCAGTCAAGTATGGTGTGGGAGAGGAAAATCCAAATAGAGCATTGGTGCCCCTAACCCCATGGACACCAGATAATGATTCTCATGCTCATAGTTCAGACTACTCCCATGAAGGTAGTCCACATGCGTATTACACAGAGTCACCTGAGCATAGTGAGATTTACTCGTATCAATATGAGGCGCCACCTATGGAGCAAAATTGGGAGCCAGAATACTCCAATGTCATGTACACAAATCCTAACCCTAGGCCCCAGTTGAGACAAATGAGACCACAAGCCCCTAGAGGATCTTGTTTCAGATGTCATGGTGACCATTTCATTCGTGACTGTCCCCACCCACCATCTCCGAGCCAAGGACAGGCTATCACCATACAGGCTTTTTGTCCTGATTGTGGCAAAGACCATCTCCCCAGAGATTGTCCAAGAAACCCCTCTAGTGCACCCAAGATTACACCCATTAATGTGGTAGGCTTAGTGGCAGATCCAAGTTCAAGTAGTAGCAATGTGGCTCCTATACAAGTTGTCACTAGAGCACAAGCCTTAAAACAGGATAAACCAGTAGAACAATCAGAGTCAAGTGAATCGAGAGAGCCTAGTAAGAGGAAAACAAGAACATGGAAGGATACCAGAGAGAAGGCCAATCGTAAGTGGAATAAAAAGTTATCGGAACTAGAAGAAAGCTTAAAAGAAGCGAAAACAAAAATAGAAGACATTGCATCTCAAAGCCCCTCGCATGCCGAAACTCCATCCACTCCACCTCATCCCACCCCACCACCCATTGTAAATAGACCGCAACCAGGATCTGTTCTCGCAGATCCAACCCCAGAAGGTTTGGACATGATGTTCAAAACCTACCAGGCTCGACTTCAAGAAGGGCCTACAGCTGCAAACCTAGACAAGAGTTACCCTAGAGCAGATTTAGAGATTGAACGAATGAAAATGTGCATGAAAATGGTAGAACAAGCTCAAGCCATACTTGAGACTAGTCAAAAGTTCAATCAGACAAACTCTATCAAATCGGATTTGCATTTCCAGGGCTTACTAGAACGATTAGAGCAGTTGGTAAACAAATCACAAGTTTCTCTACCTCCACAGGCTCAACCAGTTATTGAAAGAGGAAGCTCACCACCAAGGGGAGCTTATGTTCCTAATTCCACGGATGCTGGAATACCTCCTTCTATTCAACAGTACTCTCAAGAGTTCTTGCGGGAAATACAAGAGGAGAAATGGGCCAAGGAGAAGGGTAATTCCCCTCCTATTCCTGAGATTGATGATCTTCATGATCAATTTCCCCAAGACATTCCATCTATTTACGAAGATGAAGCAGAACAAGAAGACGAAAGATTAGATTTTGAATCTAATACCTTAGAAGAACTGCCTCAATTTCCAGGCCCATGGGAATCTGAATCACTCCAGATTAGAGCTCCCACAATACTAGTAAGAAATGAAGACTCAGTGGTTCCAAGGAACACGGATGTCGTGAAGAACACTAAGGTTCAGTGTCATCTCACTGTAGAAGAGCTGCTCAAAGCAAAACCTGAGTTATGGAATCATGTGAAGGATCAGGTCCCAGAACTTGATTCCAACATGCCAAAAGCAGGCTCTAAGCAAAGGGTACCAGAGATACCTCTAGACAAAATAGGGGACATGTGTGAGGGTGAAGAAGGTAATACTTATCTTCCAATCACCTACCAAGGTTACACAACCAAAGCAATCATAGATTCAGGTGCTGGTGTTGCTATTGCGACCACCTCCTTGTGGAAGCAATGGGGCAAGCCCACATTAAGACCAACTAGAATGAAGCTTCAAATGGCTGATGGTCATTTTGAAAGACCTCTAGGATTGTTAGAAGGGATCACTCTAACCACTTGTGGTGTAGAGTTTGAGCACACATTTGCTATATGTGACTTTGAGAAAAATAATGTCTATGAGATGATCCTAGGAAGACCCTTCCTACGACAATTGCAAATAGTACAGGATTGGGGAACTAACTCCTTGTACTTACAGCACTTAGGGGTTACCACCAAGGTCAATTTGAAGGATTACACCTTCAGAGATGTACCACCCCTACAGTGGAATTCTATCCACAAAGTGAAAGAAGATTCCATCTCTGTGCATTCTGAAAGTTCACCTGATCCATCATGGCTGCATGAAGATACTCATTTGTGGATGTGCAAAGTCGCAAAGGAAGAGGAAAAACGTTTAAAGGCAAGGGAAGAAGGAACTTCACTAGGAGATAGACCAGTTAGAGACCCAGCCTACACACCGATGATCTTTCCAGATGAGGAGTTTGAGCCTCATGGCTGGCCAGAAATCTTAGCCACCATGGACATTGCTGTCAATGAGGAACAGTGGACACCTCATTGTGATGAGGAGGGTTATGATATCTCAGTGTTCATGTGTCAACCCTTGCTAGAAGAATGTGACCCTAGTGATGTCATAGAAGAAGAAGAGAATGACGATGATCTGGAGTCTATTGTGATGGATAGTTGCTTTAACTCAGAGCAGCACTATCTAGAAGATATAGGAGTGTTCACCCAGAAAGAAGAAGAACCTCTCACAAGTATTAAAACAGTAAACTCAAAGGATGGAAGTGAGAGTAGTCAAAAGAAAAAGAAAAGAAAAGCAGTGAAACAAGAAAAGGAGGAATCATTGTTTGAAGTACCAGAAAACTTCAAGAAATATGAAGTTGACGACCGCAAAATTTTGGTACGAATGCCTAAGAGAGAGGCCATCATAGGAGAATCATATGATAATAAAGAAAAGACCAAGAAGATTGTAGTGACCATTGAAGAGAACGAAGAGAGATGCACATATATAGGAGATGACCTAAGTGCAAGAGAAGAAATGGAGCTCATAGCTCTATTAAGGGAATATAGGGATGTGTTTGCATGGCACTATAGAGACTTAAAAGGGGTAGATCCAAGAATTTGCTCTCATACTATCCCCATGACTGCTGATGCTAAGCCCACCAAACAGAAGCCCTACACATATAATGATACCTATGCAGCCAAAATCAAAGAAGAAATTGATAGGTTGATTGAAGCTGGATTCATCTATGAGATTGAGCATACCGAATGGGTGTCCCCCATTGTTGTGGTACCCAAGAAGAACGGGAAGTTGCGAGTGTGTATTAACCTTAAAAAAGTTAATGCCGCTACGATTAGAGATAGTTATCCACTTCCAATCACAGAACACCTATTGGAGCGTGTTGCAGGCAAGGAAGTTTATAGCTTCCTTGATGGATTTTCAGGTTACAATCAAGTAGCCATTGCCCCAGAAGATCAACACAAAACAGCTTTTGCTACAGAGTGGGGAATCTTTGCATTTCGGGTGATGCCATTTGGGCTCACCAATGCACCTGCAACATTCCAAAGGCTCATGTGTCATGTCTTCAAAGAGTTCTTGCGAAAGAGCTTAGAAGTGTATGTGGATGATTTATGTGCTCATTCCCAAGAAAGAAGGGTTCACATCCCTGAGCTCAGACAAATCTTCAACAAGTGTAGAGAATATCGAGTGTGTCTAAACCCAGAAAAGTGTGTGTTTATGGTGCGTCAAGGTAAAATCCTCGGTCATATTGTTTCTAAGAATGGAATCTCAACGGATGAAGATAAGGTACGAGCCATAGCGGAGTTGCCAAGGCCAAGGAATGTTAAAGAGGTACAAGCCTTTATGGGCCATTGTGGATATTACCGTAGGTTTATCCACATGTACGCGATCATAGCTAGACCCCTTTATGCCTTGTTGTCTAATTTTGAGTGGAACGACGAATGCGAGAATTCTTTCAATGAACTGAAGAAACGTTTGTGCACAGCACCAATATTGACCACTCCTGATTGGAATAAGCCATTCCATGTCCATGTGGATGCATCCAATCATGCCATAGGATGTGTGCTAGCACAACCCACAAGTGAAGGGAATTTAGATTTGCCCATAGCATATGCTAGTAGACAACTAAACCCAGCCGAAAGAAATTATACCACAACCGAGCGAGAGGGCTTAGGCATGGTATATGCTGTGAAGAAGTTTAGACACTATTTATTGGCCAACAAGTTCAAGTTTTTCACTGATCATCAAGCTTTGTTATATTTGGTCAATAAACCTTGCAATACTGGACGCTTAGTAAGATGGTTCCTCTTACTAATGGAATATGACTTTGAAGTTGTTGTCAGGAAAGGTAGAACCCACCTTCGGGCAGATCACCTTTCTCGCATCACTTCAGGAGAGTCACCGCAAGGAGTGTCTGACGAATTACCCGATGCTTATCTGTTCAATTTAGAAGTTGTTCCTAAATGGGCAAATAAGTTGGTACCAGTCCTAACCTTTGGCCCTGCAAATAAGAATGTGAAAACATCACAAGAAGAAATTGTAAAATCACAAAAATATCACATATTAGCAGGAAGCATGTACAAACAAGATACGGAGGGCGTATTAGCTTGTTGTGTCGAGGATGATGAACATAATAGTTGGTTGCAGCAAGCTCATGAAGGATTGCTAGGAAATCACTATTCTAAACAACGAACATTGCAGAATCTAAAGCGTTTAGGAGTGTATTGGCCTAGCATGGACAAAGAAATACATGAGTGGATTAAGAATTGTCCAAGGTGCAGAGAGAGACCCCCAGTGGAGCATGCGACCCTTTATCAAGTGTCATTAATTCCAGATTGGAGTGCTCCATTGGTAGAGTTTATGAGATCGGGAAAATTACCCAAAGAGGCTAGTCTAGCAAGAAGAAGAAGCATGGAGCAAGAGGCTCAAGGCTATGCCCTAGTAGGAGACAACCTATACCGAAGAGGCAAAGATGGTTACTTAAGACTGTGCGTTCACGAATCAGATTATTTGAAAGTCTTAGAAACTGCACACAGCGGTGTTGCAGGTGGACATTTTGGTCCTGACCGAGTGATCAAGACCATTCTATTCTCAGGACTTTGGTGGCCCACTCTTCATATGGATGCACATACCTATGTGAAGAAATGTGACACATGCCAACGTGCACAATATCCAGTGAGAAAAGACGAGATGCCCTTGAGGCCAATGATGGGAGGACGTGCATTTTCGAAGTGGGGCATAGACTTCATAGGTCCTATTAACCCCCCAGCTAGAAACTCCCATGCAGAGTACATCATTGTAGCCACAGATTACCTTACAAAGTGGGTAGAAGTCAAAGCCACAACAAAGAATGATGCTCAGACTACGGCTAAGTTCTTATTCGAGAATGTGTTCACGAGATATGGACTACCAATAGAGTTGGTGAGCGATAGAGGCACACACTTCTTGAATGAAGTCATTGAAAATCTTCTCCAAGAATTCTTGGTGATACATAAGAAATCCGCCCCCTATCATCCACAAGCCAACGGACAAGCCGAGAGTACCAATAAGATCCTCTGTAACGTATTGACAAAACTGGTGAATAATAAACGCTCTGATTGGGACAAACAACTTCATCATGCTGTTTGGGCTTATCGAGTTGCCTACAAAACGGTACTCAACCCCACCCCATTTCAGATGGTCTTCGGACAGAACGCTGTGCTACCATTAGATTTCTTAATCCCTGCCTTAAAAGTAGCACAAGAGTATGAGTGGAATGGGCATGAATTGTCCTCTAGGATCTTTGATCTCGAACGCTTGGGTGAAACGAGGCTACGAGCGGCAGCAGGCATCTACGCTGCAAAGAAGAGGCAAAAGGCATACTTTGATGCACACATCAAGGATAAGGGATTGAAAGAGGGAGATCTAGTGTTGGTATACACACTAAAACAACATGCCCGTAAGTTGGAAAAAAGAGGATATGGACCCATGATCATTAATAGAATTTCCACTAGTGGTGCAGTTCAGTTGGCCACTCTAGAAGGAGATATCTTGCCAAACTATATTAGCGGCTGCAGAGTCAAGCTATATCAAGAACCTCTTACTGAGGATATGCTAATGAGACTCAACACTGCTAAGAAGCGAAAAGAAGAAGAGTTAAGAGTGAGAGACGAAGCACAGGTAGAGGCCAGAGAGCGTATTAGGCGAAATAAGTTAAGGCGATTAGGCCTAGATGTCAACTCAAAAGCCCCAAAATACCACATGGATATGTGTCAAAAGTCAGGCATTGCGACTTCTCAGGTCATTGACCGAAGACCCTTTGTGACCATAGAGATAGGACAAGGGAAGGGTGCAAGGACGGTGAAAGCATTGATTGACTCAGGTGCAGCAAGTAGTGCAGTTAGACTTTCCTACTGCCAAGACTTGGGGTTGAACATCAATTCCATAGAAGCTTATCTCATAGGATTGGGAGGTGTGGAAACCCCTTGTTTGGGCGAGGTGGAACTTCCCATCTACCTTCAAGATGTTCCAATGAAAGTCAAAGCGCTAGTATGTCAAGATGAGAACCTTACAGAACCACTTGTCTTGGGTCAAGATTGGATCTATGACCATGCAGTTAACTTAAACCTAAGAAGTCAAATTCTTCAACTTTGGGTACATGAACAATGCATTACATTAGAATTAGAGAACTGCATGCTCCTAGATCATGGCACCACACACTCTCTTAGTTCTTCCAAGACTAATCATAGGAAAGAAGATGTTGTATGTGTCAAAAGCTCTATGATGCAGAAGGAGTCAATCGTGGAAGACCAGGTTCGAAGGCGGGTGGATCTTTCTTCTTCTCCAAAGACTCAAGTAGCCACAGTAGTGAGCCCACCACACAAGCAAACACAACCGTTCACGACAACTGCTACATCAAATAGAAAGACACCATTCGATAAAAAAGCGGTTCCGGGCATGAAGCAGATCTGGGTACGCAAAGGAGAGCAACCACCAGCCTTACCCCCACAAATCCCATCCATGCACACTAACCAGGCCAGAAGACGAAGGAAGCAGCTCAGACAAGCTCCATCACAAGATATCCAACAAGTTTGGGTGCCTAAGAAGTTAGCTGCAGCTCAACAAGGGCAATTACAGATGTGGGTACCTAAGAAGATCCTACACCCACAACAACCTTTGTTCTCCCACATGCAAAAGGTTTCAACAAAGAAGCCAAAAAGAGAAAAGGGTAAGAACCACGTACAGAGACCAAAGGAAGATCAAATCAGCTCTTCAACATTAGTAGGAAGACATGCAAAAAGGATATGGGTTTGGAAGCCAAACGTGCAAGTAGCCTCCACCGAACCAAAGCATCAACCACACTGGATACCACAGTTCAGAAAGCATCCAAAGAGAAAGACGCCTGAAGTGACCTTTACAGTGCCAAATGATGTTCTAAAATGGACTCCAATAAGGAGGATCACATCAGTTCGAGACTCAATGGATACCTCCACCAAGGTCGGCATCAACCTCCACAAATAACATCGAAAGCCTCGAACGAGCAACAACCATGTGCTCCTTGCACAACCCTGTCTTTTGCACCATTTAGGTCATGCATTTCCAAAGTATGCAGTAATATAGGGCCACATTACACGGCCGTGCATAGACACACTTGAGAATCCCATGCACAAGAGCACAGTGACATATGTCGAACATTTCTATTGATACTAACTTTTGTCTTCTTGTTTTGTGATATTGTTCCACAAAAAAAAAAAAAAAAAAAAAAAAAAAAAAAACGAGGAAGCACTTGTTCCCAGGTTTTGCTCATGGAACATGAATGAGTCATGCTTAGTTGAAGATTGAACCATCGATTACTGGGCATTTATCAGTTTGGATAGAAGTGTGTCTTGGCTAGCAGATGATTTAATTGCTGCCTTATCTCATAGATGTCAAGAACTTAGCATGAGCAGGGCATCCACAACTATGGTTTCCTCTTACTATAGTAGGAGTGAAGAGCTTGAAGGTCCACAACTTGAGTGATGCTAACTACTGTATGTACAAGAGCATCCAAGGAGATATCTGCAAGGGATAGTTCTGGAGGCGAGGGGATCTGCCATTCAAAAGATCTCATCAGTGGACCATCAACAATGGTCCATCCCAAACGCCAAGTGTACAACATGAAGAGATGAACATCCATCGACCTTCCCCATGGTAAGCATCTTTACTTTGAAAACATCATAGCCATAATAGCGTAGGAAACCTCTTCGTCGGCATACCCTTGAGCACTTAGCTCAAGAGCCCCAATTTTTGCACCATTCTTCTTCCAATGCATTTCCCAAGTAAACATTCATAGGGCTACATTACAAGGCCGTGCACAAGGCACATATTTTCCTCAACCCATGCACGAACACACTTACCCATCACTCAATATGGGTTATGAGTACTTGGCATGACTACTATGAAGATCAACTTTGGAAGATCTAGAAAACATCAACGGAGACTCACAACGACACAGTCATGCTGGCATACAAGGCAGAAGCACATACCAAGAGACTACAACCTGCAAAGACTCACAGTGATAGATGAAGAACGTCGGACGACTTGTGTTCATACAGAAGGGACACTCCCTCTCAAGGCACTACTTGGAACAACCACTACAACAAGGGTCTGTCAGGGACGACAGACTCGAGAGGGGGGGGAGTGTTGAAGCTCGAGGTCAAGGACAAAGCATGGAAGCACATCAAAGAAGTGGACATAGAAGAAGAGAGAGCAAGTAGGGAGCTCCAAGAAGTGTATGTCAAATTTTCAGAAGAATCCCCTACAAAAATAGTGATTTTCATCACTAGAAACCATTGTAAATACCATTATCTATTTTTAGTAACTCCATTTTGTTCAAGCCGAGGAGTCCTTGAGCTTGAGGAGTATTAGAAGTACCATCGTACCAATTTTCATAATTTTTAGACTTCGTTTGAGCCCTCAAATAAGCCCTGGAACCTAATTTTTAACTAGGCCGGACACTAGGTCTGGACAGGGCCAAAACTAGTCAAAAAAACTATAAAAAGAGCTAGAGAGCTCATTTTTGAGGTTAGCTTGTTAGAGAATAGAACTTTTGTAAGAGAACTCTTTTGCAATCTAAGCTTTCCATTGTTCCTCTCTTTGATCTTACTTTGTGCGCGTGTGTGTGTATGTGTGTGCATGTTTGTGTGCTTTCACTCACGCACTTGCGCCTTCACTTGCTCGTGGTCTTCATACCGGTCCTCACGTCTCCGCGGATTGACAAGTAAAGGAGGTGGTGCTTACACTTGAGCTACACGGATTCCATTGTAGAGGAGGTACATCTTGATAAGTATGGATGTTTATCCTAGTTGTCGTTCCTCCATGCTACAAGTATAGTGTGTCTTTACCCCAATCTTGCACTACCTTGAGCTGTCTCATAAAAGGCCTTCCGAGTATCATCTCATAATTGCTAGCCTTTTCAAATTCACATATTGCTAAGGTGTGCTCGAATTGGACTCCGCAAGTGGTAAATACTACATTTTCCAATAATCCTAAGGGTCGCTCCGTATGTCCATCTGCCATTTGAATCTTCATTCTGGTAGGTTGTAAAGTTGGCTTTCCCCGTTTCTCCCATATTTCTTTGGTAGCAATTCCTACTCCAACTCCTGAATCTAATAGGGCTTTTGTGGTATATCCTCTATAAATGATAGGGAGGCACATGTTTCCTTCATCCCCCTCACTGAAATCTCCAAATGATAGGGAGGCACATGTTTCCTTCATCTCCCTTGTCAACTGGGATTTTAACAGTGGCTACTTCATCTCGCATCTCACTTTTGTCTAACTTTTTCTCTAACTGGTTGGTGATTTTCTCTCTTAATTTAGGCTTCACTTTCAAGAGTTCTTCCAAAGTCAGAGTACATGGTATTTTTACTTTTTTAAGGTGTTGTATTATGTCAGAGGTTTGGATTGATGGGTTCTGCTCCTTTCTCCTCACTGAGGGAACATGATATAATTCAGAGTTATGTTCATACTCCCCCATATAGTTTAGTAATACATTCACACTATCTTCATCATCTTTGTTGTCATCCAGTTGAGATGATCTTTCTGGGTTTAATTCAGGAATTGACAATTCAAGCTCACCTACTACTTCTAACTCTGCAAAAGGTGTTTCAATTCCTTTTAGTTTCTTCCATCTATCTTCTTGGACTCTTGCCCATAAGTCTCTAGGCCATTCCGCATCTACTTCTAGGATTACGGATCCTTCTTCTTCACTTTCATGGCATTTTTCTTCATAGTTCTCGTCTTTCTTTCCTTCCCTAGGGTGACTAGGTGCTACACATTACTGAAATTCTTTTTCGGGAATCCTTGTGTTGGGTAGTGGCTGAACAAGTTTTTCTAAAGTGTGCTGAGCCACTTCAATTAACTCTTGGGTATTCTCTTTGTGTTGCTCGATGGGTGGGCCTGCCTTTATTCGTGCTTGATATGCTTTAATTTACATGGCTAAATCTTTTGGCATTGGATCGGCTAAAATTGATCATGCCTCTTGTCTTTGATGTTTTTCTATCTCCTTGGTAGGGTTTCCTTTAGGTTCTTGCTTCTCATCTTGGCTTTGCTTATTATTCTCATTCTCTAACTTCTGTTGCAGTCTCTTATCTTTCGTCTTTTCTCTATGAGTCCTCCATCTTTGGGTTCATCTAGACTTAGCATCCTTCTCAGACTCTTCAGAGTCTGCAACTACTTGTGGTGATGGGGGTTCGATTCTTTATTTTGTTTATCATTTCCTATGGGTTTCTCTGGGGTCTCTCTTGCTTTTGCCCTAGTTATCGCTTTCAATGGCACAATGTATTCCTTATCACTCCTTGATGACTCTACCACTTCTATAACATTTATTTGTGCAGTGGGATTGATTTTATTTGGATTTTTAGGGAAATCCCTAGAAAGATGTTCCTTGCCACAATCACTGCAGTAACCCTCCCAAACTCTCTAAGGTGGTGGTGGGTTAGGCAATGTACACTCTTTGATAAAGTGATCACCTCTGCATCTATAACATGGTTCTCTAGGAGTAGGTGGTCTATTCATTGGTCGTGGTGGTACTGGATCTCTAGGAGCAGTGTACATTAATGACACATAATCCTGATTATATCCGTAGGAGCTATCATAACCAGCAGATCCATATGTATATAGCTCATAGGATTGTCCATACTCAACCATAGTATTTTCATAGGTGGAATAAATTCTCTGACTAAGGTCATAAGATTGATCATAAGTCTCAATACTATTCAATGGGGTGGCTGGTACTACTGCTCTTTCAAGATTCTCTTCAATTTGAGTGATTTTCATTGGGACAACATTTTATGGGTGAGGTGGTTTTTGTACTAGTACTGGTTGAGGTTGATTGTATCCTTGATATGCATAAGACCTTGGTGCAGGTTCTTGCTTTAGTGAATTCCTCAATCAATTCCTGATATACTTGTTCCATGTCTTGAAAATTATTAGGATCTAAGGGTTGGAACCATGCTAAGGCCGTGTCTGTGAGGGTTAGGCCAAATGATTCATATTGGACCATGAAATCTTCTACTTGTTCAGCTCTTACCACTTGCTTGAATTCAGCAATGTGATTGTATGGCTCACTAGAACCATCATAGTGGCTTCTCATGCATTTGGCCACTTGAATGCGTCTTAATCATCTTCCTGGTTCCAGTGGTCTTGGCATTACAGAAAAAATTGGTCGTCCTATTGGTATACCTGCATCTCTTCCTACTGGTGGTCTCTTAGGAACAGGGATTCTATTTCTTGGTTCTACATTTGCACGAGGTCGATAGTTGGGGTTAACACCTGGTTTAGCAAAATGGACGTGGGGTCTAACCGGAATGCTCTGTTGTTGTGTCTAGCCTGAATTCTGATAAGATGAATTTTGGTAAGTTCTTTGGGGATTTTGAGAAGTAGTGGCTTGATCCCTAGGCGGGAATACAGGAATGTTCTGAAATCTCAGCCTTGCTCTCTCCAATTCATTCATGGGCTAATTCTTATCTAAGTAAGTAATGTAGGTGGGGTTTTTAGGATTCTTTAACTCATAGATGGTGGTTGGGTTTGTTACTTCTTCCCGTAACGAAGAGTTAGTTTTGAGTAAATGATCCATTCCATTCACCATGTAGACACCCATTAAGGAGTCGTCCTAGGGAATTAAGTCTCCTCTCCAAACCCTAATTACAATGGACTTCCCTCTAGGGGTTGATGTTAGATATGCTCAATACTCCACCCTCATGTGACCACAAATGATCCATGGTGCTCTAAGTTGTAAGGCCCCCATTATGAGGAGAAGCCATTATGAGAGCCCGGACATTTGTGGAACCCTACCTTCCAAGTTAGATGAGGTCTAGGTGTGACCGTTGATGGTTGTAGATGATCTTTGTGAGCCTAGCCATTAGGTTAGGTAGGGCATAAACTTCTAGGCCATTGGGTTGCCATTTAAGGTGAAAATAAAGGCCCTGTGGCATCGCGTGGTTTCCCCATAGAACCTTAATGGGGGGAGTGCAGAGGGGGGCTTGCCCCCTTCTGCGGGGTCTGGGGGCCTATCCCCCCGGCCTGTAGGGCCAAGATGGTAGGACTTGTGGTCATGGAGATATTGTCAGATAATATATTTTACCGACTATTTTGTATCTCTGACTACGTTTATCTATACTGAACCGCCTTGTAAAAGCTATATAAGCACGACCCAGGTTGAGCTTTATATAGCATTGCGCACTAGTAAGCCCTTCATCTAGAGTTTGTCTAGATCGCCGTCTAAGCTCCATAGTGGGAGCGCATGGGTGGACAACACCATCATTGTAACTGCATTACGCTCGGCGATCTGAGAATTTGAGTTCTCTATCTCTCAGTTTGTGTCTATCTTTGTCTATGTTTTTCTCTCAACTCTGTCTACAGGTCTATTCAGTTGTGCTATTTTTTCTTACATGGTATCAAAGCTCAAGAGGCTCTGATTGGTGCAGAAGCAGAAACGTAGAGGTCTGAACAACAAAAGAGAGAAGATGTCAAGCGGTGCATCATCATCTACGACTAGGGGCCAAGGTGGTTCATCAATAGGAGTAGGTGGCGCACAACCACGAGCAGCAATGATGTCGGGCATCCCAACGTTGTGGATACGGCCACCAGTCTTCACAGAAGGTAAACTTGATGGTACGAACTACACCTTGTGGAAGTTCAAAATCACTTCTATTCTTGATTCGTATGAGCTTTTGGAGACTGTTCTTGGGACTGATCATGAGCCCCAAGAAAGACCTGATCCAAATAATCCTGGTCAAATGATTCCTCTTGATGTTGATCTTCTATGTGCTTGGAAACGTAGAAATGCAGATGCACTCTGTGCTCTTGTTACAAGTACTTTTGATAGTGTTCTGACTCTCATTCAGCATACTATGAAGGCATGTGAATCATAGAACATAATGAGAAATCAATATGAAACTCGTAATCAGACACAGATTCAGAACTTGGAGAATCAGCTTGCAGCAGAACGGTTTGCTGATGGGGAGACTATAGAGGTGTTTATCACTCGCATAAAGAATCTATGAGATCAAATGGCAGGAGCAGGTGTTCAAAATTCAAGTGAGGAGCTAGCTCGACGTTGTCTTTGAATCTGTCCACCTAAGTTTGATGGTTTGGTAACTACTCTTAACACTCAAATCAGACCTCAACCACTAACTTTTGAAGAATTCAGTGCCTTACTCATGGAGGAGGAGCTGCGGCTCAAGGCAAGGAGTGGTGGTAGCAAAGGAGATGTTGCATTCACATCAAATGCCAAAGGAGGCAAAACAGACTCTTCAAAAGATGGAGACAAAAAGAAGAACGATAAAAAGAAGCTCAAGGGAGAGTGTTTCCACTGCAAGAAGAAGGGACAGAGAATCCAAGACTGTCGCATCAAGAAGGCAAAAGAGAAGAGTGGCTCTTCAAAAGGTGGCAAGGGCAAGGAGTCTGCAACAGATGACTCATGGGTGTTGGACAATGGTGCATCTTGTCACATGACGAGTAGAAAAGACCTTTACAGTTCCTTACAGCCTCTAAAGGAACCCATCACAGTAAAGGTAGGAAACAATGCAAGATGTCCTGCAGAGGGTGAAGGTATGGTTTCTTTCATTAAATCTAATGGCGATATCAGAAAGCTTTCAAATGTGTTGTATGTTCCACAAATAAAACAAAATCTACTTTCAATAGCTTCTATAACTGATCAAGGTCATCAAGTATCTTTCAGTAAGACAGGAGCTAAGATTATGGACTGTAACAACAACATTTTTGGGACTGGCATAAGGAGGAACAACATGTATGAGTTGTGTGCTCTTACAGCCACTACAAACGTGAGCACAAGTAAGCTATGGCATGAGAGATTCGGCCACATTGGATACCCTGTACTGAAGGAGATGCATCACAGGGGTATGGTTGCACACCTACCATCGATTGCAGAAATCAAGGAACCATGTGAAGCTTGCATGATGGGCAAGCAAGAGAGGAAGGTGTTTCCACAAGAAAGCAAGAACAGGGCAAGCCATCCTTTAGAGTTTGTGCTTGCTGACTTCTACGGAAAAATGCCTACACAGGCCATGGGCGGATCTTCCTACTTCATGTTACTTGTCGACGACTATAGCAGGAAGATGTGGGTGTACTTCCTTCGCGATAAGGCTCAAGCTTTTGGTAAGTTTAAAGAATGTCTTTAGCTTGTTGAAACTGAAACAGGGAAGAAGATGAAGAAATTCAGGACAGATGGTGGACACAATATATGAAGAATGGAACTTGGGAGCTAGTGGATCGACCCCCTAAGCGTAAAGTCATTCTCACCAAGTGGGTCTGGAAGCTGAAGTACAAGGCTGATGGTACTCTAGAAAAGTATAAAGCAAGACTTGTTGCACAGGACTACTCACAAGTTGAAGGCATTAACTTTTGTGAATCATTTGCCCCAACTGCAAGAATGACTAGTATCTGAGTAGTACTAGTTGTGCCTGCACATAAGCATTGGCCAGTCTCTCACATGGATGTCAAATCAGCGTTCCTAAATGGAGACCTCAAGGAGGAGGTATATGTGTCTCAGCCACTAGGGATTGAAGCTCCCCATTTAGAGAACAAGGTATGTGAGCTGAAGAAGGCATTATATGGGCTAAAACAAGCCCCTAGAGCATGGTACCAGCGGATAGATAAGTATCTCTTGGATCTAGGTTTCAAAAGATGTGCTTCTGATGCTAACTTGCATGTTCTAAAGAGAGGAGGGAAGACAATTGTGCTTGTACTCTATGTAGATGACCTTGTGATTACAGGAAATGATGATGCTCTTCTTCAACAAACAAAAGGTGCGCTGAGTTCAGAATTTGAAATGACAGACTTGGGCTTAATGCATTATTGCTTAGGTCTTGAAGTTTGGCAGGAACTAGGGAAGATTTTCATCTCTCAACAAAAGTATGCAAGGCGGATATTGAAGGCATTCCACATGGAGGATTGCAAGGAAATTTCTACACCTATGGAGGTCAACACAAAGTTAACTATTGAAGATACTTCATCTCCAGTGGATATTGGAAGATGCAGGAAATTAGTTGGAAGTCTCATCTACTTGTGCAATAGCAGACTAGACATCTCTTATGGTGTTGGAGTAGTAAGCAGGTTCTCTAATAAGCCTTGCCAAACTCATTGGAAGACAAGCATGCAGATACTCAGGTATGTGAAAGGAACTATTGATTATGGTATTATTTATGAAGAAGGATCCTCTCTGGTCAGATACTGTGACTCAGATTGGGCAGGAGATGTTGATACCAGAAAATCGGTTTCTGGATATTGCTTTTCTTTAGGATCAAGGATTTTCTCTTGGATTAGTAAGAAGCAACTGACTGTAGCATTATCTTCTACTGAAGCTAAGTACAAAGCTGCATGTGTTGCAGCATGTGAAGCAATATGGTTGAGGAGGATCCTATGGCACATAGGAATACAAGGACAGGAGGCTATAGAGTTGAAGTGTGACAACCAAAGTTGCATGGCCATCGCCAAAAATCCTGTTTTCCATGCATGTACCAAGCACATAGAAATTCAGTATCACTATGTGCGTGAGTTGATTGAGGACGGGGTCGTGGAGATAAGCTATTGTCCTACTGAAGAAAATGGAGCAGACATCTTCACCAAGGCTCTTGGGAGAGAGCAACTTCTTCGACACTTTCCAAAGCTTGGGATTGGACCAAGGAGGTAGTTCACCGTAGGGTGGACATTGAGGGGGGGGTCTTAGATATGCTCAATACTCCACCCTCATGTGACCACAAATGATCCATGGTGCTCTAAGCTATAAGGACCCCATTATGAGGAGAAGTGATTATAAGAGCTCGAACATTTGTGGAACCCTAACTTCCAAGTTAGATGAGGTCTATGTGTGACCGTTGATGGTTGTAGATGATCTTTGTGAGCCTAGCCATTAGGTTAGGTAGGGCATAAACTTCCAGGCCATTGGGTTGCCATTTAAGGTGAAAATAAAGGCCCTGTAGACAGTTTCCCCATAGAACCTTAATAGGGGGAGTGCAGAGGGGGGCTTGCCCCCTTCTGCGGGGTCCGGGGGGCCTATCCCCCGGCCCGTAGGGCCAAGACCGTAGGACTTCTGGTCATGGAGATATTGTCAGATCATATATTTTACCGACTATTTTGTATCTCCCGACTACGTTTATCTATACCAAACTGCCTTGTAAAATCTATATAAGCACGACCCAGTTTGAGCTTTATATAGCATTGCGCACTAGTAAGCCCTTCATCTAGAGTCTGTCTAGATCGCCATCTAAGCTCCACAGTGGGAGCACATGGGTGGATACACCATCATTGTAACTGCATTACGCTCGGCGATCTGAGAATTTGAGTTCTCTATCTCTCAGTCTACATCTATCTTTGTCTGCGTTTTTCTCTCAACTCTGTCTACAGGTCTATTCCGTTGTGCTGTTTTTTCTTACAGTTGACACCTGTTCTTCTTGTCCCTCTTCATTAGAGTTTTGGGCATTATCTTCTTCCCTTTGCTCATTGATACTCTCTGGATGCTCCGTGACTGCATACATAATCCCCCTTTTATCCATATAGAATCCTCCCATGTACTTGAATGCTAGTCTAGGCACTATGTGAGCATCCCTTGCTTTTTTCAACCTTGCCACTGATCTATTTAGTCCATCTATGTAGATGGGTAAGTCATGTTGATTGGTTTTCACATATTCTAAGGAGGTTTTGTACTTTCCCTCAATGATACGCATTAGGCCTGCTATGGGTATAGAGCTATGCATGTCTTCTGAGATCATAATGGTTTCTTCTTCAGACTCACTCAAGGCCTCAAAATAATGTGAATGAATACTAGGCTCGGCTACACTTCCTACAGATGATACCACACTCTTTCGGCTTCCTAGGACTCTTCCCGATCTCAAGTTCATTCACTAATGGCTCTATTTGAGTCTGAATAGACCTTGGCTCCAAAACTCTCTTCAGAATTTATAGATATATATGTATTTTTTTCTTTTCAATTTTGTAGTCTCCTTAATGAGGTATTACTGGCACCACACATGACACTTGTTGTTCAAACGACACTCGATACTTAGCTTCCCACAATATATGGCTCCAAGACACACGATGTTTGTGATCCAAACGACACCTACAGTTGGCAACACTCGATACCTGGCCTACTGCCGACACACGACTCCTGATGGGTCATGACACATGACACTTGAATATCGCAACAGTTGGATATCGCAACACTTGGCCTTGAACATGACACACGACACCTGAATATCGCGACACTTGGATATCGCGACACTTAGCCTTGAACACGACACACGACACCTGAATATCGCGACACTTGGATATCACGGCACTTGGCCTTATTTCACATGATACCAGGATGTCGCGACACTCGACCTTGGGAGGTCACGACACTAGGATGTCACGACACTCAACCTTGGGAGGTCACGATACTTGGATTTTCTCACACACAAGCAATTATTTTCAAAAATCAGGTTAATGTATGTGCTCTTAGTGCCTATTTCTAAGTGCCTATGTCACAAAAAATCTCACTCAAACCCACGATACCTCTCTCATGACATCGATTGCAGGTTGTCTCACATTTTCTCCTGATTCAAATTGAACTTTTAGAGCAATAACTTGGTCAGCTCACCTTCACAAAGCTTCCCTCAAGGTAACTTCAACCCACACTTGGTTTTTCTAGCTCCAATAGACACGACCTCTCTCCCACGACACCTGTCGTTAGCGCTCTCGTGACACTTGCTAGGAAACAAGTGATCTCAAAATGGCTTCTTTTTTGTTTTTTAAGCCTCTGAAATGCACAAAGGCTGAAAGACGCTGAAAGGTAAAGAAAAAAATACTTGGGATTTGAACCTACCTACCTATCCTACTCTCTTCTTTTCTACTACCTACTATAACTTCCCTCTCTAGCTTAGGCCCCTAAACTAACAACTCACTACACACACTCCAAAAGTGAGAAGTAGTAAGTGCGGATGAAAGTGACTGACCAATGAAGAGAAATTCACAACTCCTCTACTTACTTCTATGCTAAGAGCTTTCACCATCACATGAATGCCTCGGTTTGATTCGAGACTCCCCGCCAACGGTGCCAAAAAAAACTTGTGTACCGACTTAGGGACTTGAGGAGAAAGAGACTATACCTCAATCCCCTACAAGTGCATATAGTGGGGATTCACGCTTTAATTATCAATCCAAGAAGTATCATAACCTAGCCGAGTGTATGAGGACATGCATTCAAATGACAGTCAATGCAAAGGTGAACTAACAAAGGTACAAACAAGTGTAAACTATCACATTCAAAGCTTTCATGATTGGCTATGGTGTCGTGATACCTAGAGTAGTAGGCAACAATAAACCGAGATTTTCTCTCAGCTCCAAACTTGGAATATGGCGAATAGTAGTTCCTTTCGAAGCTCTCAAGAATACGCACTCAAGGGCGGTGTTTTCACTCGATTTTGACACTCTTGCTTCAAGCTATGAGCAGAATATTGAGCCATAGGAATGACCTACCTACGCTTCAGCACTTCCTACACTTCGCACACACATTGCCAATAGCAAACAAGCACTACCATGGATAGAAAACACTTCAAAGCACTCTTTTCAAGCCATGTACATGCATGCAACCTCACAAGGAAGAAGATACAGAGAGGAGAAGACACAAATTTGAAATTTTGTGCTCTTGATTCTCACAATGGCCAAAAAGTTTTTAGAAAGAGTCACAAATTGACTTATATACTTGTGCCTTAAAAAATGGTCCTTTCACACAAGAGACCGGCACTTTATTGACTAAAAGACTAATTCCCTACTAGTTTACAAAGGTAATGATACAGATATCTATGGATATGTATCTAAAGGACTCCTCTAGTGCATTTACATCAGAAAATATATTACAAAGTGACTATTTTACAAAAATAAAGTGTCCAAATCGGAACAATTTTGGGGCCCTTCTTTTTCTCTACATCTTTGCTCTGCAAGAAAGGGTCATAAATTTCCACATTTTATTGATCTTCTACATGTCTCCTCTGGACATCATTTATGTCTTCAACTTGCAATGAGTCTTTCACACCATACCATGGTAGCAGTTCATCAAAGATAACATCTCTAGGTATTTTTAGCTCTTTGATTCTAGGATCATAGCATCTAAAACCCTTTTTCTCACTTGAATACCCAATAAAAATGCACCGTTCAGCTTTTGCTTCAAGTTTATGCCTCAGTTCATAAGGCATTTGCACATAACATACATAAGCAAAAATCTTGCGATGAGATAGATCTAGTTTTTAACTATACCATGCTTTATATGGACTTAAAGCATGTACACCTAAAGTGGGCATCTATTCATGATGTAGATGGTTGTACTTGCCGCGTCTTCCTAGTAACAATTGGACACATCCATCTTGTTGAGCATCAATCTTTCCACTTTAGCTATGTGCCTATTTTTTCTCTCTACAATCCCGTTTTGTTGAGGTGTATACCCTCATGTATATTGTGTTTTGATGCCATTATGACTTAAAAATCAAGAAAATTCCTTGGAAAGTATTATCTTGCTCCATCAGATCTAAGGATCTTTATGTACCTACCCCTTTCCTTTTCAATAAGTGCTTTGAAAAATTTAAAGTGACTATAAAATTTAGCTTTTGACTTCGTACAATACAGCCACATCATTCTTGTATGATCCTCAAGGAATATTATAAAATATAGATTACCTCCCAATGAAGGCTCCTTGATCGGTCCCCATAAATCAGTGTGAATGAGATCCAATGGAAATCTGCTCCTTTGTGTGCTCTTCTTGAATGGAAGCCTTGCTTGCTTATCGAATTGACAGGCTTCACACAAGTGTTGCATACTTTGAGAGTGTAAATTTGGAAGACCACTTACCACACGTCTCCTTTGCATGTCCAACTTTTGAAAGTTTATGTGGCCGATCCTCTTGTGCCACAAATCCACCTGAGCTATTTGCTTGTTGTCAAGTGCCAAATAGACCATATGTGATCAGGGTGGTTTTACCTCCATGGTGAATACCCTTCCTTCCCTCTTTACTTTATCTATTAGCTTGTACCCTTGCTTTGGATCTTCCACAAAACATCCGTTGTTGTTCAATGTGACTACATACCCTCTTTCAACCATCTATCCAATTGATACTAAATTCTTCATGATTGTTGGTACATGTAACACATCTTTAAGACACTTCGCTTTCTCATTTTTGTCCAAAGGAACATCACCTATGTGTGTGATCATATGCTCGGTTTCGCTGCCTATTTCCACATGCCCTTGTGCTTGTTTCATGAAAATTACAAAACATTTCATATCGAGCTCATGTGATTTGAACATTTGCTATCAATGTACCCTATGCTCATGTGTGTGATCCTATGCTCGATCATCCCCTGTTTCTACATGCCCTTGTGTGCCTGGTTCATGCAAATTACAAAACATTTCCTATTGGAGCTCATGTGATTTGAACATCTGCTATCGATGTACCATGTTGTGTTTATGCATTTTCTTCTACCATTTCTTTGCATCATAGGTAAGATATTATCATTCTTTGATGTGTTTGAAGTGTTCGCATAGTTACCTTGATTCTTTTTGTAGCTTCCTTGGTTGTCCTTTGAGTAACTATCCCTTGCAAAGTGGTCCAGTTTGCCACAAGTCTAGCATTCCTTTGTGTAGTCCCTTCCTTGATATCGACCTCCTCTTCCTCTAGCTCTTCCTCTCCCCCTTGATCCATGGTTTGGACTTGCACCATCTTGATTGTTGCTTGTTCTTCCCCTACCTTTGCCTTGTCCATTGTGTCCATCTCTCTTTCCTTTGCCTTTACCTATATAAAAGACTTGTTCTTCATTGCCCTTTGATTGACCTCCATTGAGGTTCATTTCCTTGGTCACCATGGGTGTGACTAATTGCTCAAAATCTATTAATGAGTCCCTCAGAGTATATTGAAGTAGTGAATGGCCTCCATTTGTCATCATCCCTCAGCCCATTTAGTGTATGAGCTATCAAATCATCATCATCAATAGAGTTGCCTATTGATCCTAAGGCATCTGCAATCCCTTTTACCTTGAGGATATAGTCATTGATTCTAGTTTTTGAAGCCTTCCTTAAGTTGTTCAACTCATTCTTGAGTTGAATCTTTCATGCCTTCATGGAGGAGGAGTATGATCTCTCCAAAGCCTCCCACACCTTCTTGGATGAGTCCAAGTTTTGGATATGACCAATCATGTTATTACTAATGTGTTGAGATAAGATGAATATGGCTCTCTTATCTCTTTCGTTCCACTCATTCACTTCCCTTTCTTGTGCTTGAGTGAATGAATCTGCATATTGAGGCCTAGGCTCAACTCCACTAACTGATCCCCATTGTCCCTTGCCCATGAGGAAATTGCTCACTTGAAATCTCCAGGTTTGGTACTTTCCTTTAACCAACTTCTCCATACTCATCCATTGCTTAAGATTCTATGCTTCCTAAGCTTCTTTTGAATGTGATGGAGTAGGTAAAGTTCAAAATGATTACCTTCTTATATCTTCCTCCCTTGATATGCATTGAGGTGCTTGTTGCTAGCATCAAAATCTACCTTTGAATATTTATGTAGCCTTTTGGTATGCTACAAGTCTTTTCCTAAGCGCTTTACCAGCTTCAAATGGTTACTTTGACCTCCTTCAAGAGTCCCAAATTCTTTGAAATGCTCTGATACCACTATTGTGGGAGAATTCAACACCCCTATGCAACTTTGGAAGGTTTTAGGTCCTCACAGGTTGTTTTCCATAGTGACCCTGAGTTACTATTTTTCCTCTAATGCAAAATATAGGTGCAAAAAATAACAAAACTTTCCAAAACAAAGACACTCTTAGTTATCCATATCACTTCAAAATAGTTGATTTGGATACTCTAGTAGGGAGAACTAACCTCCACAAGTTAGACTAGCTCTCGGTACTGTTGTCTACCTTTGTACAGAGACACACCCTCAATATTTACAAGTTCACTCAGAGATCACTTGAATTATAGTCACAAAATTTACATCACCTTAAATAGACTCTATAAATAATCAAACTCAAGTAAAATCACTTAAAATGAATACCAAAAGAAACAAAACATAATAGCATTGAAAACTAGCTCACTCCTCAGAGAGCTAGTGAGAAATGGCTAACTATAGAGAAGAATAAGCTTATAAAATGACTAACTAAGCAAAGGGTTGTGTGTAGCAACTTCCTTACACTCTACACTAACTCAAGGAAGAGAGTAGAGGTCATGGTAATGTTTCACGACTTGGTTTCATACATATAAAAGCTGTCAAAAAGTGCTCCTATAATTTTGCAAGAGTTTATCAATCAACCTCTTTAACATTTTTGGTAAGTTATGATGTAGGAAAGTGGTTGAGCCTTCTTGATAGTTGAAATTCATGATTTCAGGCCTATAATTAATAGGTCCACTTGTGGTCCACATCTCTGAGACTTTAACTATGATTTAGGCAAATATTTGAAGCACGTGTACCAAAATAACATCGGAACTAATTTTGGTAAAACATCGGAAATAATTTTGGTGAGGCATTGGAAATAATTTTGGTGAGAGGAAATAATTTTGGTGAGAGGAAATAATTTTGGTGAAACATCAGAAATAATTTTGGTGAAACATCAGAAATAGTTTTGGTAAAACACCACAAAAAAATCTAGTGAAACACCAGAAAAAAGTTTGGCCTTGTTCAACATTTGATTTTTAACCGTTGGTGCATTTTACCCAAGCCTACATGCTTGATATATTTGATATTATCCTCATTTGTAAGTCACATGTGTAGTCATGTGAACACCTCTTGTAAAAGAGTTCATTTTTATCTCTTGTAAATGGAAAAAGAAAAAAGGAAAAGGATGGCTTACCTCATCCATGATGTAAAAGCAAATTCGTGGCTCCAACTACCAAAATCACGAATTTTTGAGCTGAGGGAATCTCTCCTAACTTTGGGGATCACTTTTAGGTGGAGCCATTCGAATTCGAATTCAAAACTCCCTCCAAGAATACCTATAAAAGGAGCAAGAAGGAAGAGGCGATTAAGCAAGCCTTGTACGTGACCACTTCATGTCATTTTGTAGAGATTGAAGAGCTTACTCCATAGCTCTATCATTCTACTCCCATTGTGCAAAGATTCATTGCCAATGTGGTTGTAATCATATGTGAATCTATACATTTATTATCATCTACCTCTCTGTTTTGTTCTCTGCTATACTCACTCAGTGCAGTAACTTCAGAAGGTCATATCTCGAGTTCTACTGATCTTTTTTCAGTTTTTTAAAGTGCGTTGGATAGGTCTTACTGTCTAGTTTGTACCTATAAAACTTCATGGTCATTGGATTAATATTTGGGGAGATATATGCATTTTACTACTCACTGGTCTATCTCTGCAGAGCCCCGAGAATTGTGGGAATGTTCCAGAAATTGATGAAACTTGTTCTCAGTGCTCACTCCATCGTTTGAAGTGTTTTGACTTGGATTGGGAAGCTTGCTAAGTCTATTTTCTATGCCCAAAAGGAATTTTTCTAATTCCTACCAGGTTGGGAGCACTGTTCATTTTTTCCAGCAGGTGTATGTCCAAAAATAGCAAGTTTTGGGAGCTAGTCATTTCGCAACTAGTCTGTCTTGACTTAAACTTTTGGGATACATGTTCCAAAGTACTTGGCTGATATTTTGGTGGATTTAGGAAGCTCAAAGGGTCTAATAATCAACTCTGAAGTCTCAGTTGGCTGGTGTGAAGCTGGTTGTAGCGGCACCTACTCATCTTTGGATTGCATCCACCATCTCTCTTCACAGTGGTATCAGAGCATAGTCAAGCAACATGGGAGATGGATTTCCATCAACAATTGACAAATTGGATCGAAACAACTACCCGGCATGGTCTCTAAGGATGGAGGCTTACCTTCAAGGGAGGAATCTATATGGATTCATATCCGGAGATGAAGCAATGCCAACCATGAGGAACAAAGGGCAACCATCACATGAAGAAGTGGAAGGACTTTCGAATTGGTGTTCGAAGGATGCACTTGCAAGGTCCTATATTCTAAACTCAATCTCTGATTTTCTTTTACCTCATGTCAAGGGATGCAAGACATCAAGAGAGACCTGGAATGCACTTGCTTCTTTCTTCTCTTCCAACACTCGAGCAAGGAAGAACCAATTGTGGATGGAGTTCACAACAATGAAGAAAAGCCCGAAGCAAAATGTGACTGATTATGTCACAAAGATGAAGGAGATTTCCGACCAACTTGGAAGCATTGGAGAGGTAATTGAAGAGGAGCAAATAATAAGACAAATCATGAATGGAATCAAAGCAGACGACAAGTGGGAGTCATTCACAACAGCCATGGATTTATACATGGATATGCATGTACCCGACCTCAACACACTCATGGGCCAACTCTTCACTCATGAAGCAAAGATTAGCAAAGGTGGTGAGTCCTCAAGAGGTAATCAAACTTCTGCCTTATATTCTGATAAAGCTAAGGTCAAGGACAAGTCAAAGAATAGGAAGAATGAAGATGAAGGAAGCTCTTTCCAAGCAAACTTTGCAGGTAGAGGAAGAGCTAGAGGAAGAGGTAGAGGTGGAAAGAAAGGCAGGGGGAGATTCCAATCATCTCAACCTTGCAACATATGTGGCTTATCTAACCATACTATTGAAGAATGTTTCAGGAACCCGAGGAACTCAAGAGGAAGAGGATTCAATAGAGGTGGCTATGGATCAAATAGAGGTAGATACAATGGAGGCTACAACAACAACAACTACTACAACAACAATTACAACAACAACAACAACTATCAAAGTGGCCATAGAGGAAGAAGAGATTACAATAACTATGCAGAGGACCAAAGTCAGGAAAATTCATTATTGATTATGAATCTATCAACGAAGAAGGGTAAGGATGATGATCACATATTTTACATTGATTCGGGATGCTCGAACCATGTAGCAGGAAATGTGGCTTTACTTTCTGATTTGGAAGATCCTCATAACAAGCATGAAGTGCAGATAGGAGATGATACAAAGCACTCAGTGAAGAAGATAGGTAATGTGAAGACATCAGATGGGAATATGAACCTCTTAAGCAAAGTCTTGTATGTCCCTACAATTACCAAAAATTTAATAAGTGTTGGACAGATTGTTGAAAAAGGATTGCAGGTTAGATGCAACCGATTTGGAGCATATGTTGAAGACCCAAGGCAAGGCTTTCGAAGAATTGCCAAAGGAGAAAAGACAGGAAGGCTTTTCACTTTTGAAGTGGAAGATACAAAGAACATAGCTTTGTTTAGCTATGGATCTCAAACTCTAACAGAGTTGGAGATATGGCACAAAAGGCTTGCTCACATTGGTGAGAGGACACTCAAACAGATTTGCAAAGACCAAAGTGTACTTGGTTTGCCTAATATCACAAGGCAACACATGATTTATAAGTGTGAAGCTTGTCAACTCGGCAAGGCTCATAGACAACCTTTCAATAAGAAAGGATATATGTATCAAAATCCTTTGGATCTAGTGCACACAGATGTGTGGGGTCCAAGTAAGGAGCCATCTATATCAGGCTCAAGATATCATGTGTCTTTCATAGATGATTGTAGCAGGTGGACCATTCTGTTTTTCATGAAGCACAAGGATGAAGTGTTTAATTGCTTTAAGAAGTATATTGCTCTTGTTGAAAACCAAACAGGTAGGACTTTAAAAAGACTCAGATCAGATGGTGGAGGAGAATACTTCTCTTCTGAATTTGATGCCTTCTTGCATGAAAGAGGCATTCAAAGGGAAGTCACTACAAGGTATACACCCGAACTCAGTGGTGTAGCAGAGAGGAGGAACAGAGCTATTGTTGAAGCTGCAAGGTCCATGCTCAACGAAAAGGGATTGCCAAACTACCTATGGGCAGAGGCTGTGTCTACAGCCACATATCTCATAAATAGACTTCCATCTAAGTCACTAGATGGAACCACTCCATATGAAGTGTGGAATGGAAGAAGACCTAGTCTAGAGCATTGCAAAATCTTTGGATGCTTAGCCTATGCTCACATTCCTTCTCAAGTAAGAGGGAAATTGGATCCCAAGGCAGAGAAGTGTGTATTCATTGGTTATGATCAAAACCAAAAAGGATATAGACTGTACAATCCAACCAATAAAGGATTTTCTGTTAGTAGAGATGTAATTTTTGATGAAAACAAATCATGGTTTGATGATGACAGGAAAGTGAAGCTGCCATATGACTTGGATGAAGATTTTCCATCACTTCAACCAAAGGGCCAAAGCAGATTGAAGAAAGTGATTCGGAGATTGACCTAGAAGACTTGGAAAGACTAAAGCTATGGAAGAACAAAGGTAAAGCAAAGATGCAGGATGCTACATATGGACCCAAGAGCTCACATCAACCACTTAGAAGGTCTTCGAGGGAGAAGAAGAAACCAGAGAGGTTTGGTTATGATACTTCTTTGGTCACAAAGCACTCAATCTACATTGCAAAAGATTCAACCAATGAAGAGCCTACCACATTCGAAGAAGCACAAAGCAAGAAAGCTTGGAGAGATGCAATGGATGAAGAAATGGAAGCCTTGAAGGAGAATGACACTTGGGAGCTTGTACCTAACAAGCCATCTATGAAGATAATCGGATCTCGATGGATATACAAAATCAAGAGGAATCCAGATGGAAGTATAAATAGACACAAAGCAAGGTTAGTTGCTAAAGGGTTTGCTCAAACCCATGGTATTGATTATGAGGAGACTTTCTCTCCTCTTGCAAAAATGCCTACAATTAGGATTCTCATTAGTCTTGCTGCATCTAGAAATTGGAATCTTTATCAACTTGATGTAAAGAATGCTTTCTTGAATGGATGGATTTCTGAGGAAGTGTATATGGCACAACCTCCTGGATATGAGGATGCACATCATCCTAACTATGTATGCAAACTAAAGAAAGCTTTGTATGGATTGAAGCAAGCTCCAAGAGCTTGGAATTTCAGATTGGTGACTTATTTGCAGGACCAAGGATTCAAAGCTAGCAAGGCGGATACCTCTTTGTTCATAAAGAGGAATGGATCTGAAGTGATCTATTTATGTGTGTATGTTGATGATATTATTATCACAGGCAATGATCTTGAAGGAATCAAACAGGTAAAGAGTCAAATGAAGGAGGAGTTCAAAATAAGTGACCTCGGACCACTCACTTATTTTCTTGGATTGGAGTTGATCTACACAGATTCAGGTATATACATCACACAAAGGAAGTATGTCCATGACATGCTCGTCAAGTTCAAGATGGAAAATACCAAGTGTGCAGGTACACCTATGGAGCAAAATCATAAGCTTAGTGCTTATGAAGGAGAGCCAATTGAAGACATCACAAGCTATCAAAGCTTGGTTGGAAGTTTGAACTATGCAACACTCACAAGGGTGGATATATGCTATAGTGTTAGCATATTGAGTCAGTTTATGCATAAGCCGAGAAGACCACATATGGAAGCGGCCAAGAGAGTCCTCAAGTACCTAAAGGGGACCATGAATGAAGGTTTGTTTTATTCATTTACTTCAGATATTGAGCTAAAGGTCTACTCAGATGCAGATTGGGCCGGATCTAAAGATGATAGAAGAAGCACATCAGGGTATATATCATTTGCAGGTTCAAAAATCATTTCTTGGTCATCAAAGAAGCAACCAACCGTGGCATTATCTTCTACCAAAGCCGAATATAGAGGTTTGGCTAATGCAACTCAAGAAATCATGTGGTTAAAGTCTTTGTACATAGACCTTGGACTTCATTCTTCAACACCTCATATTTTTGGTGACAACACAAGCTCACTACATCTAGCAGCTAATCCGGTATACCATGCTAGAACCAAGCATATTGAAGTCCACTACCATTATGTAAGGGAGAAGCTAATGAGCAAGGATATTCAACTATCCTATGTCTCTACAGATATGCAATGTGCCGACATGTTGACTAAAGCTCTTGATGGTATGAAGTTAAGTAGATTCAAGTTGATGATTGGCTTGCAGGAAATCAAGGACAGTTGAAGACTTATTTGGAGGCCAAGCATGTTAGGCTTGAGGGGGAGCTGTTGGTGCATTTTACCCAAGCCTACATGCTTGATATATTTGATATTATCCTCATTTGTAAGTCACATGTGTAGTCATGTGAACACCTCTTGTAAAAGAGTTCATTTTTATCTCTTGTAAATGGAAGAAGAAAAAAGGAAAAGGATGGCTTACCTCATCCATGATGTAAAAGCAAATTCGTGGCTCCAACTACCAAAATCATGAATTTTTGAGCTGAGGGAATCTCTCCTAACTTTGGGGATCACTTTTAGGTGGAGCCATTCGAATTCGAATTCAAAACTCCCTCCAAGAATAGCTATAAAAGGAGCAAGAAGGAAGAGGTGATTAAGCAAGCCTTGTACGTGACCACTTCATGTCATTTTGTAGAGATTGAAGAGCTTACTCCATAGCTCTATCATTCTACTCCCAGTGTTCTCTGCTATACTCACTCAGAGCAGTAACTTCAGAAGGTCATATCTCGAGTTCTACTGATCTTTTTTCAGTGTTTTAAAGTGCGTTGGATAGCTCTTACTGTCTAATTTGTACTTATAAATTTTCATGGTCATTGGATTAATACTTGGGGAGATATATGCATTTTTCTGCTCACTGGTCTATCTCTATAGAGCCCCGAGAATTGTGGGAATGTTCGAGAAATTGATGAAACTTGTTCTCAGTGCTCAGTCCATCGTTTGAAGTGTTTTGACTTGGATTGGAAAGCTTGCTAAGTCTATTTGCTATGCCCAAAAGGAATGTTTCTAATTCCTACAAGGTTGAGAGCACTGTTTATTTTTTCCAGCAGGTGTATGTCCAAAAATAGCAAGTTTTGGGAGCTAGTCATTTCGCAACTAGTCTGTCTTGACTTAAACTTTTGGGATACATGTTCCAAAGTACTTGGCTGATATTTTGGTGGATTTAGGAAGCTCAAAGGGTCTACTAATCAACTTTGAAGTCTCAGTTGGCTGGTGTGAAGCTGGTTGTAGCGACACCTACTCATCTTTGGATTGCATCCACCATCTCTCTTCACAGTGGTATCAGAGCATAGTCAAGCAACATGGGAGGTGGATTTCCATCAACAGTTGACAAATTGGATCGAAACAACTACCCGGCATGGTCTCTAAGGATGGAGGCTTACCTTCAAGGGAGGAATCTATATGGATTCATATCCGGAGATGAAGCAATGCCAACCATGAGGAACAAAGGGCAACCATCACATGAAGAAGTGGAAGGACTTTCGAATTGGTGTTCGAAGGATGCACTTGCAAGGTCCTATATTCTAAACTCAATCTCTGATTTTCTTTTACCTCATGTCAAGGGATGCAAGACATCAAGAGAGACCTGGAATGCACTTGCTTCTTTCTTCTCTTCCAACACTCGAGAAAGGAAGAACCAATTGTGGATGGAGTTCACAACAATGAAGAAAAGCCCGAAGCAAAATGTGACTGATTATGTCACAAAGATGAAGGAGATTTCCGACCAACTTGGAAGCATTGGAGAGGTAATTGAAGAGGAGCAAATAATAAGACAAATCATGAATGGAATCAAAGCAGACGACAAGTGGTAGTCATTCACAACAGCCATGGATTTATACATGGATATGCATGTACCCGACCTCAACACACTCATGGGCCAACTCTTCACTCATGAAGCAAAGATTAGCAAAGGTGGTGAGTCCTCAAGAGGTAATCAAACTTCTGCCTTATATTCTGATAAAGCTAAGGTGAAGGACAAGTCAAAGAATAGCAAGAATGAAGATGAAGGAAGCTCTTTCCAAGCAAACTTTGCAGGTAGAGGAAGAGCTAGAGAAAGAGGTAGAGGTGGAAAGCAAGGCAGGGGGAGATTCCAATCATCTCAACCTTGCAACATATGTGGCTTATCTAACCATACTATTGAAGAATGTTTCAGGAACCCGAGGAACTCAAGAGGAAGAGGATTCAATAGAGGTGGCTATGGATCAAATAGAGGTAGATACAATGGAGGCTACAAGAACAACAACTACTACAACAACAATTACAACAACAACAACAACTATCAAAGTGGCCATAGAGGAAGAAGAGATTACAATAACTATGCAGAGGACCAAAGTCAGGAAGATTCATTATTGATTATGAATCTATCAACGAAGAAGGGTAAGGATGATGATCACATATTTTACATTGATTCGGGATGCTCGAACCATGTAGCAGGAAATGTGGCTTTACTTTCTGATTTGGAAGATCCTCATAACAAGCATGAAGTGCAGACAAGAGATGATACAAAGCACTCAGTGGAGAAGATAGGTAATGTGAAGACATCAGATGGGAATATGAACCTCTTAAGCAAAGTCTTGTATGTCCCTACAATTACCAAAAATTTAATAAGTGTTGGACAGATTGTTGAAAAAAGATTGCAGGTTAGATTCAACCGATTTGGAGCATATGTTGAAGACCCAAGGCAAGGCTTTCGAAGAATTGCCAAAGGAGAAAAGACGGGAAGGCTTTTCACTTTTGAAGTGGAATATACAAAGAACATAGCTTTGTTTAGCTATGGATCTCAAACTCTAACAGAGTTGGAGATATGGCACAAAAGGCTTGCTCACATTGGTGAGAGGACACTCAAACAGATTTGCAGGGACCAAAGTGTACTTGGTTTGCCTAATATCACAAGGCAACACATGATTTATAAGTGTGAAGCTTGTCAACTCGACAAGGCTCATAGACAACCTTTCAATAAGAAAGGATATATGTATCAAAATCCTTTGGATCTAGTGCACACAGATGTGTGGGGTCCAAGTAAGGAGCCATCTATATCAGGCTCAAGATATCATGTGTCTTTCATAGACGATTGTAGCACGTGGACCATTCTGTTTTTCATGAAGCACAAGGATGAAGTGTTTAATTGCTTTAAGAAGTATATTGCTCTTGTTGAAAACCAAATAGGTAGGACTTTAAAAAGACTCAGATCAGATGGTGGAGGAGAATACTTCTCTTCTGAATTTGATGCCTTCTTGCATGAAAGAGGCATTAAAAGGGAAGTCACTACAAGGTATACACCCGAACTCAATGGTGTAGCAGAGAGGAGGAACAGAGCTATTGTTGAAGCTGTAAGGTCCATGCTCAACGAAAAGGGATTGCCAAACTACCTATGGGCAGAGGCTGTGTCTACAGCCACATATCTCATAAATAGACTTCCATCTAAGTCACTAGATGGAACCACTCCATATGAAGTGTGGAATGGATGAAGACCTAGTCTAGAGCATTGCAAAATCTTTGGATGCTTAGCCTATGCTCACATTCCTTCTCAAGTAAGAGGGAGGATCCCAAGGCAGAGAAGTGTGTATTCATTGGTTATGATCAAAACCAAAAAGGATATAGATTGTACAATCCAACCAATAAAGGATTTTCTGTTAGTAGAGATGTAATTTTTGATGAAAACAAATCATGGTTTGATGATGACAGGAAAGTGAAGCTGCCATATGACTTGGATGAAGATTTTCCATCACTTCAACCAAAGGAGCCAAAGCAGATTGAAGAAAGTGATTCGGAGATTGACCTAGAAGACTTGGAAAGACTAAAGCTATGGAAGAACAAAGGTAAAGCAAAGATGCAGGATGCTACATATGGATCCGAGAGCTCACATCAACCACTTAGAAGGTCTTCGAGGGAGAAGAAGAAACCAGAGAGGTTTGGTTATGATACTTCTTTGGTCACAAAGCACTCAATCTACATTGCAAAAGATTCAACCAATGAAGAGCCTACCACATTCGAAGAAGCACAAAGCAAGAAAGCTTGGAGAGATGCAATGGATGAAGAAATGGAAGCCTTGAAGGAGAATGACACTTGGGAGCTTGTACCTAACAAGCCATCTATGAAGATAATCGGATCTCGATGGATATACAAAATCAAGAGGAATCCAGATGGAAGTATAAATAGACACAAAGCAAGGTTAGTTGCTAAAGGGTTTGCTCAAACCCATGGTATTGATTATGAGGAGACTTTCTCTCCTGTTGCAAAAATGCCTACAATTAGGATTCTCATTAGTCTTGTTGCATCTAGAAATTGGAATCTTTATCAACTTGATGTAAAGAATGCTTTCTTGAATGGATGGATTTCTGAGGAAGTGTATATGGCACAACCTCCTGGATATGAGGATGCACATCATCCTAACTATGTATGCAAACTAAAGAAAGCTTTGTATGGATTGAAGCAAGCTCCAAGAGCTTGGAATTTCAGATTGGTGACTTATTTGCAGGACCAAGGATTCAAAGCTAGCAAGGCGGATACCTCTTTGTTCATAAAGAGGAATGGATCTGAAGTGATCTATTTATGTTTGTATGTTGATGATATTATTATCACAGGCAATGATCTTGAAGGAATCAAACAGGTAAAGAGTCAAATGAAGGAGGAGTTCAAAATAAGTGACCTCGGACCACTCACTTATTTTCTTGGATTGGAGTTGATCTACACAGATTCACGTATATACATCACACAAAGGAAGTATGTCCATGACATGCTCGTCAAGTTCAAGATGGAAAATACCAAGTGTGCAGGTACACCTATGGAGCAAAATCATAAGCTTAGTGCTTATGAAGGAGAGCCAATTGAAGACATCACAAGCTATCAAAGCTTGGTTGGAAGTTTGAACTATGCAACACTCACAAGGGTGGATATATGCTATAGTGTTAGCATATTGAGTCAGTTTATGCATAAGCCGAGAAGACCACATATGGAAGCGGCCAAGAGAGTCCTCAAGTACCTAAAGGGGACCATGAATGAAGGTTTGTTTTATTCATTTACTTCAGATATTGAGCTAAAGGTCTACTCAGATGCAGATTGGGCCGGATCTAAAGATGATAGAAGAAGCACATCAGGGTATATATCATTTGCAGGTTCAAAAATCATTTCTTGGTCATCAAAGAAGCAACCAACCGTGGCATTATCTTCTACCGAAGCCGAATATAGAGGTTTGGCTAATGCAACTCAAGAAATCATGTGGTTAAAGTCTTTGTACACAGATCTTGGACTTCATTCTTCAACACCTCATATTTTTGGTGACAACACAAGCTCACTACATCTAGCAGCTAATCCGGTATACCATGCTAGAACCAAGCATATTGAAGTCCACTACCATTATGTAAGGGAGAAGCTAATGAGCAAGGATATTCAACTATCCTATGTCTCTACAGATATGCAATGTGCCGACATGTTGACTAAAGCTCTTGATGGTATGAAGTTAAGTAGATTCAAGTTGATGATTGGCTTGCAGGAAATCAAGGACAATTGAAGACTTATTTGGAGGCCAAGCATGTTAGGCTTGAGGGGGAGCTGTTGGTGCATTTTACCCAAGCCTACATGCTTGATATATTTGATATTATCCTCATTTGTAAGTCACATGTGTAGTCATGTGAACACCTCTTGTAAAAGAGTTCATTTTTATCTCTTGTAAATGGAAAAAGAAAAAAGGAAAAGGATGGCTTACCTCATCCATGATGTAAAAGCAAATTCGTGGCTCCAACTACCAAAATCATGAATTTTTGAGCTGAGGGAATCTCTCCTAACTTTGGGGATCACTTTTAGGTGGAGCCATTCGAATTCGAATTCAAAACTCCCTCCAAGAATAGCTATAAAAGGAGCAAGAAGGAAGAGGCGATTAAGCAAGCCTTGTACGTGACCACTTCATGTCATTTTGTAGAGATTGAAGAGCTTACTCCATAGCTCTATCATTCTACTCCCATTGTGCAAAGATTCATTGCCAATGTGGTTGTAATCATATGTGAATCTATACATTTATTATCATCTACCTCTCTATTTTGTTCTCTGCTATACTCACTCAGAGCAGTAACTTCAGAAGGTCATATCTCGAGTTCTACTGATCTTTTTTCAGTGTTTTAAAGTGTGTTGGATAGTTCTTACTGTCTAGTTTGCACCTATAAATTTTCATGGTCATTGGATTAATAATTGGGGAGATATATGCATTTTACTGCTCACTGGTCTATCTCTGCAGAGCCCCGAGAATTGTGGGAATGTTCGAGAAATTCATGAAACTTGTTCTCAGTGCTCAGTCCATCATTTGAAGTGTTTTGACTTGTATTGGGAAGCTTGCTAAGTCTATTTGTTATGCCCAAAAGGAATTTTTCTAATTCCTACCAGGTTGAGAGCACTGTTCATTTTTTCCAGCAGGTGTATGTCCAAAAATAGCAAGTTTTGGGAGCTAGTCATTTCGCAACTAGTCTGTCTTGACTTAAACTTTTGGGATACATGTTCCAAAGTACTTGGCTGATATTTTGGTGGATTTAGGAAGCTCAAAGGGTCTACTAATCAACTCTGAAGTCTCAGTTGGCTGGTGTGAAGCTGGTTGTAGCGGCACCTACTCATCTTTGGATTGCATCCACCATCTCTCTTCACATTAACATCTATACCTACTCGTGCACCTGCATTTAATATAGCTTTGGTCATGTATCCATTGTAAAGGATTGGAAGACATGCATTTCCTTTAATACCCTCACTAGAATCTCCCACCTTTTCTAGTGGTATCTTTATCATAGTAGTTTATTCCTTAGAATTCTCCTTTTCCTTAATGGCATTCTAAATATTTAGTTCATAGCCTAGATTTTCCCATAGTTGAGGTTTAACTTGCAACAACTCTTCTAAGGTTAAAGAACACCACAATTTTTCTTTCTTTAGCTCTTTCATTGTTCTAGATGCTTCCTTTGATGATCCATGGTCCTTACATCTCAGGTCATGAGTTCGTTGGTCACCTCCACACTGCAAAGATCGTCTTAATAGTGGCATACTCATGGGTTGAGCTTGATAGTTTTTGGGTCCAAGCTAATTTGGGGCTCCAAGTGTCTTGGCCACTAATTCTACCAATTCCTGAAATTTGTAGAGTGAGTTGATAAACTACTGGAAGCATCTTCAGACTTTAATGAGATCAGAGGGATCTTGAGGTCATTGGCTAGATTATCCTCCAAGTATATGTACTCTTTGAGACAAGATCCAAAGGTTTTAGCCTTTTTTACATATACCAAAGTTCCCAACCCTCCAATAGCAAACCATCCAGGATAAATGAAATCATTTTTGGTTAGCTAGGTCTTTCAGCCTCAGAGCATCGATCCACATATTGTTTGAACCTTCTAGCCACTAGCTTTATTGACTCATTGTTTGCTTGTTTGAAGCTATTGATTGAAGAAGAGGTACCATTTCTAATCCCTCTCTTTGAAAATTCACCTATGAAGTCTTCTTGCAATCGATCAATATTAGCAAATCCATCATGATTCAAGTTTTGGAACCATGCCAAAACTGTACTAAGAAAAGTGAGTCCAAAGGATTCATATTGAATGAAGAATTCCTCCACTTATTCTGCTCGTAGAGCCTCCTTAAGCTCAGCCATGTGTTCATGTGGATATCCTAAATCATCATAATGATGTATAGTGCACTTGGCTACTTGGAAGTTGGGATGTTCTTATCCTTCTCCCCACATTGAGTGGTTGAGGAATTATTTGAACAATAGGATGCACACCTTGTTCTTATCTTCATGGGGGTCATGGAGGAAATGATGGTCTGTTCAATGTCTCCCCTCCTAGATTTGGGTCGGGTATGTCATTATTGGATGATATAGGAAATTGCACATGAGGTTGTTTGGGGGTATTTTGCTAGTTGAATGACCCTAAATTAGGATTCTCATGTCTCCTATGATGATCCAAGGGGTTCTGCAAAGAAGTTGCCTCTTCCTTGAGAGGAAACACTAGTAAACCCATATATCTGCATTTTGTCTTTTTAGACTCTAACAATTCAGAAAATCTCCTCTTGTCTTGACCCATATAGGTGACTCTTGAGGGATCCTCAGGATCATGTAATTCATAAATCAAAGTAGGATTGAATACCCAATAATGGTGAAGTAGTCTACAATACCCTTCCATTTCCTTCAATCAAATTTATGTCAATTGAGTCATTGTCTTGAGGAATTTGATCACCTCTCAAGACATTCACTAAGGTAGACTTCCCTCCAACAGTGGTTACTGCTTCTCCACTTCCGATGTTTATTGATTGGTGTGTTTCTTCAATTATACTCATATCATTAGTTTTTTTGGCTATTCTATAACCATATACAAGCTTCTTGTAAGAAACTAAGAATTACAACCACCACATGTTAGAGAGATGACTCTCCTCCCAACCATATGCCTATATATATAGATGCTTGAATCAACAAGAACCACAAATGTAACTAGAGTCCACAAGTGCATGTGCAATCTCCTCCACTCCTTTCATATCTTCCACTGGAGTCTACTAGTGGTTGGAGTGATCTCGACCACTGCTTTAGTACCCTCCACTAGAGGCCACTAATGGTTGGTATACTCGCCACTCGAGTCTCGCTAGTCTCAAGGCATATAATGTAGTTAAAGACCATGAGGCTACATCAAGAAATGCAAAGGTAGAAGTTTGACATTCATAAAGTATGAGTATTCCAGAAAGCTACATAATGCAGTTAAAGACCATGAAGCTACATCAAGAAATGCAAAGGCAAAAGTTTGGCATTCAATAGATAGTATCTTCAGGATTTGCAACAAGGAATCATGGTCAATTAAAGGAAATCAAAGTATTTCAAGCCCACCTTTAGAAATTCAAAAAATACTCCAATGTAGCTTGTACAAAAAACATCATAACACATTACATGGTACACTTTTAAAACATTATCTTTAAAAGGGACATCATCTGCAATGAAATATTTCTTGCATATGATTGTGCTTACATAATTTTGTCACATTTTATGTCAACACGTCATCTAAAAACATATTCCTTTCTTCATCCAAAATTATGGTGATCCAAGCATTTTGAGAACTCAAGGTATGGAGAGCTCTCATTATATGTCAGACAAGTGCATGATACAATATTCTATTGTTCATTAGTTGGGTACTCTAATAAAAATTGTTTCTTTGGCTTCCTCTTGAATTGTATTAATTGATTTTTTTTGTAAGGTTTTAGGTGCTCATTATACTCTTTTTCCTAAATCTAGAACATCCTAAATTAGCACCAAACTATCTTGTTCTTGAGTAGTGAGATGAAGAATGATAGCCAAAAATATATAATACGACAAATTTCTCTAACAATATTATCTTCTCGTAGCTGCTAGGATCATGATATGGACCTAGATAGCGGGAGTGTTTTAAAGAAAAAATTAGCTACAATGCCCTCATTTATGAGGTTTTTGTGGTAGAATATAATCTTTTCCTTTGGATTTGCTTTTAAATGGTGCTTAAGAGCTGCATTACGATTATGATATTCTCTTTTATGCCTTCCTAGGAATTCATCTACTTTTCCAAAAATTTTATGTTGAAGAAAAAAAAAACATGTAGAACATCCAAAATTTTTCTCCCTCATAAGGTCCACATTGCTACTTTTGTATCACCTTGTCGATCCATCAAGAAATACTATATACTATCTACAAGCCTATAATATCCAATTTCTCTTCAAGAAATTATGTACAAATTCAAAAGCATTCCTTGTGCAAAGGCCCAACAAGAATGAATGATTATTAAGACCGTTGAAAATGGATAAATTCATGAAGAAATACTACAATAAATTAGTTGATCCACATAAGAGCTACTTTGAGGTCACAAAGAGGGCCTTTTATAGGAAAGAAAAAATAGAGTGTGTCCAATATGTTGGAGGCTAAAGTAACATTGGATATTTTTTGAAGATAATATGATAATATGAAAATTGGCTAGAAGCATGAAATTTTTTTATGAAAAAGCAATCCAAGTGTGATTGGATGAAAGTTTTTGGTGTGCTTTGAAAGGGGTGTGTTTTGAGTCTCTTGTGTAGGTAATTTTAAAACTTCTTCATTGTCTTGTTCCTATGCACCTTTCTTCTTGTGCATGTCCTCTACTTCTAGTGCATTAGTTCTCAATGCTATGCAAGCTCCATGGCATGTTCCTTTAGGCCTCGTAGACGTGCAACATCTGTGTTCTCTAGTATTGTTCATATTCCCCTTGATGAGGATATGGACTAAAGTTCTTATCTCAAAAAGTCTTGGGTGTTGATCTAGCCATGACAACAGAAGCACATGCAGGATAAGTGTCTTAAAATGGTCGTGGAAGGGCAAGATTATTTCCTTTAGAATCTAGTAAGTCAAAACATATGTTAAAGGTCTTGGTGCAATGTTTTTATGTGAAAAATGATCCATCATGGAGTCAATCATTGCAAAGGCTACCTCATGTGTCAAACCATGAGCTTGATTATTATATTTTATTTTTTTAATTTTCTATTTCTAGCTTAAAGAAAATTTGGCTCCTTTATGTTTTTAAATGTGTTCCTATTCATCCACTATGTTTTCTTGGGAGAAATGTTCTTTAAATGTGTTTATATTTTGTAGATGAATATCCCTCCTCATTGGAGGTGTGGCAGTCTATTGAATATATTATTGGGCCCATAGATGTACTCCACCCCACCTGGGAAGTATGTAATATGAAAGGAGAGCTTGATCTAGCCTTGCAGAGCAAGGTATTTTCTTCTATGATCACTTCTATTCGCTTGTAGATCAGTCGCACACAAAGGGGTACCTTAAAGAGAAGATCTCTCTAGAAAAGGAATGGTGTAATGGAGGCAACTCCTAGCAAGTTATAAATAGATATATAGAGATCATTGTGTGAAACCATCTGCGTGAAAGTTGTTAAGATAGCTATTTTCATGCCACTCCTCATATTTATGGAGCTCTTCATAGTATTTAATGTGAAGGTAATAAGGACGATGGTTGCTTGTTGGAATATGGATAGTTCTTGGTCCAAAACACTATTTTATAACAAGTGGTATGAGAAACAACTCAATCAAGTCCAGTTCCAAATAGCTTTGGATATACTTGTTGTTAAGTACATGATTGCATCACATACCTACATGATTTTATCGTGGTATGATAGACAATGCTATATTGGTAATGCCCTTGTACCCATGCACCAAGATCCTTTGAGCTTAGAGGACATTGAAGTAATGGAAATTTTGGTGTTGGATAAGGTAGTTTCTTTAATATTGATTATCAATCTACAATAGGAAAATAAACTTCATAAAATTCGATTGGACATACATGAAGAGTCACAACATTTTTTACCAACATACTTCTTCTTTATGCACAATGGAAAATACATGATGAAGAGGAGAGAGGTGCAAATGGAGCTCAAGGAACTTGAAGGCAATAGAGTGCACATAGAAACATAGCAAAGATACCTTGAAAATAAGAAGTTCCTAAAAATACTTTATAATACTCTGTATCTTTAACACCATCATTGATTTATTTCTTAGTGTTTTCCCATGCTCATCATTCAAAACTTCATTGTAATGTAATTCTGCCCAATTGGTGGATCTCGTAATTTTTTATATATGGTATACTCAATTTCCAATTATTCTCCAAATGTTTGTAAATTGAGACTTATGGAAACATTTCACACTCTTATAAACTCCATCAAAACATGTTTGAGTTTATCCATCATTTTGAGATGTCAAATCAGTTCATTGGCTTCTTATGGATTCATCCCATTGTGTGTGTATGTGTGTGTGTATGTGTGTGTGTATGTGTTTTTTGACATGCCTATGTGAGCATGCATTGATTCTTAATTACTACGCATTGATGAAGTTAGTGGGGAACTCATAGTATTCAATCAATATGTAGTCATTTTGTTTATACTTCCCTTGAATGAATTTTGATGTACATTTATTTACCTTGGTTCATGCATTTGGCAGTATGTGTATGTTTGGTTCTCATCATAAATACGAATGCCTTTAGGAGTGTGTGCATAGCTTGTGTTTTCATGATAACAAGGTATTGTGAGTGACTACTACAAAGTGATATGTTTCAACATTTCTAGCACCTTCACACATTTGATTCTGAATATACACATAGGGACCCATATATTTGTTCAAACAAAATTCATCTCTCATTGTTTTAATTCATCTATGCTTCTTCAAATTGACTCTTGCAATGGATTCCTTGCCTAAACCATCAAATGTAGGTGACTTATCACAATTCATTGCAATTTTAAATAGATTTATGATGTTTATACTTAGTTACTACACTTCCTTTGCATAGTCTATTTCAACTACCAAACTATTTTGGAAGCTCATGGAGTGTATTGATTCACATAATGTCATCAATTCTCATTTACTTAGTTGTTCTACAATTTTTCCCTTTGCATTGATGGAGAGTAGTGATCAAGATAGGTTTAGTAGTTCTCATTCACTTAGTTCTTCAATGAGTAGTGAATCATCATCCTCCTCTCCATGATGCTATGGAAGTTGATAAACCAACAGGAGTCTTGGATGCTCCTTTGGGGGACCAGACAATTAACAACATGGAAATGTGTCCTACATGCCAGAAAGAACAATCTATTGAAGCTCAATAAAAGAATCCAATGAAGGCAGACCTAGTCTTCCAACTGAATTCTAGTTCACCCAAATTTACCCTAGTGCTCAATATATACACATAAATAAGAATGTAAATATATAATATTCTTGCTTATATATCATTTTTTCGGCCAACCTTCCACAAAATCTATCTAGCCCACGTGGTGGAGCAATGTCCAACCTATACATCTAGATAAGAATCAAAATATGTGATCTTCCTACTCATACATCTCTATAGTAGGAGATGTATGCATGCCCTTAGCCTGAGTAAAAATTCAATTTCTTAATATATAGATGACTTTTTTGGAGCAAAGAAGAGAATCTATTAAGGAGTTAAGAGGTATAAGGTTGCAATAATACAATTTTATGAGCATGATATAGAATCAAAAAAATGGGATCCACTTTATCCAGGCTTACAGTCATCCACAATTCCAATCCCATTTCACACTGTTATGAACACACATCTTGGAAATTCTATATTGTATCTTCAATTTATTTTTTCTCTACCCCCATTCCCAAGAAGTCCCCCTAGATGATCTAATATCAAATGAAAGTCTCCATCCAATCTCTTTCCCCTCTCAAACTATGTTTAAGGTCCATAGAGAGTGCTTGAGGTACTAGATAGAGCTATTGTAGATACTGATAAAATAGAAGACTTAAATCAAAAGACAATAGGTAGATTTAAAGGAAACAACGACACACTATGTATTCAATTGATTCAAATAAATCTACAATAAATATTCATGGACCTTCATTATATCATAAAAAATCTTTTGAGTGACCTCTAAAGAAATACATTCTCAAAAGGTATGGCATAAGAACATTCCTAAGACAATGATACTATGGATTAACATTAAAACCTTGTATTTGTAATGGACAACCAGTAGGATTCTACTTTCCCTTTCCTAGATCTTCATCCAATAATACAATTTCAATGGATTTTACAAATAATGGAATATTTCTAAATGGTTTTACATACATGTCCAAGGTCAAACAATATTCATAGTAGCATCCATCCAAAACATAATAGAAGATCAAAAAAATCTATACCAATTAGTTATATTATCTTTCTAACTCATTCCAGCTCTCTACATCTCATTGTAGACCATAGTGGTACCTTAAAGTGTGAAAAAACAAATAAAAGAAATTCTTCAAGGACAAGCTGCAATATGATATATTTGGAAACACAATACCAATTGTGCACTGGGCTAGGATGGGAAGGCAATTGATGTGTTTGCAAAAGCAATCCATTCATGCACAAAATAAGCAGTATTTGTAGATAAACATAAAATAAGACACACACACACACACACACACATATATATAAGTAGAAAACAACAGATAAAATTATCTAACATAATCAACAACTCATTCAACTCAATAATTAACATAAACTTTTGAAACTCAATAAACCAAAAGCCCGTGAAGTTTCTTTTCTGCAACAAAATTTGTTACAAGTAGGTTGGATTCATGTAGCCTTATGAGATATGGTATAACCTTAGTCTCAAAAAAATTATCAAACAAACTACCATCATACTCTATGGGATAGATATATATGTTTGGCCCATTACATATAAACTTTTCTCATTGTCATTAATAAGAAAGATTTATTACAATCATACTTGTCCCATAGCATTATGAAATGCTTCATGTAAAAGGGTAACCCAAGCTTCTTACCACTTGGGTCTCCGATAGTTTTGGGCATATTGTATAAATAGAAAAGGTGGTGATTAAAAAATTCTAGGTCATCCTAAGGAAGTCGAGCATACCTCCTCAGGAATTCATTCAGTAGGTGCATCAAAGATGCTATCAGTTTTGGGGAATGAACCCATTGTGAAAACCCCTCTCTCCTATGCTGACTGAAATTGTCTAGATAGAAGAGTATATGTAATTCCTTTCTAAAATTTGTCTAGGTGGTCTCTATATGTACTGAAATGGATGCCAATATTGACACTCAAACCACCCGAGTGAAGAAATGATTCAACATCTCTTTAAGTAATCCATCGACTTGAGCTTGGTCTTCAAAAATGTTCAAGTACTCGGTCACGTTTAACCCCATAAACTTCCTTTTGTCTCTTAAGATGGCCTGAACAACTCGAGCTCCTTGTTTTTTTATCTTAACTCTTTAAATACTTCCTCCATATCTCTTCTCTGGTTTGTCCTCATGTGAAGGACAATTTCCAGGGTAAGTGGCTCGACTATTTCTCTCAACTCGGAGTAGAGTTCAAAGAAGAGACTAGATGAGTCTCGAACCACAAGGTGAAAGTAAGTCTAAAGCTCTCTCGTTAATCTCAGATCAACTACTAAGTTTAGAGTGATTGTGAATATCTTGAGTTACTTGATTTCTTTTCTTCCATTCATCTAGCGTTATCCCACTCTAATTATTTCTCTTTAGCTTGATCGCTCGAACTTAATTCACTTGACTTGGACTTGATTTTTACTTGGTTTCTTCTCTTCTTTTTGACTTGATCTTTTCTTTGATTAAGCTTGATTTCTTTTTCCTTTTGTTTCTTGATTTAGTCTAATTCATTTTTATGTTTTTTAATTGCTTGTTTTTAATTTTTTAATATTTATAATTTTCAAATATTTTTCTTTATTTTCATGATATTTCTAGAATTTTTATGTTTTTTTTCTTTTTAAAGAAGTTTATCTAATCTACGAAAGTAGCAGTTTTCTAATCTAAGTAAAAATTGAAGATTGGGCAAGACGAATTGGTGATATTAATGCAGAATATGAGTGACCAAACTTAGATAGGTAAATCAGTCTTTCTTTTTATGTGCGTGGAGCAATGCAAGTATCCATAGAACTTGAAAATGAATACCTAGATTCTGATCTAAAGGCGAGGTTATGGGTTTGTGCAGTGAAAATATTTTTACATTTATTTTTGAAAAATCTTAAATAAAAATAATTCTAAAATTGCATGAAAGTGCTTTCTATCTTCTGAAGGCAGAGATGATGAGTCGAGGATCTGTTATCGCCAATCAACCACTTTGCTTCACGTCACGTTCAGCTTGTCAAAGGGAAGGAGATCTTGATAAGAATGAGCATAGGGTTGAATCGGGCCCTTAGGGTGCATCGTCCCATCCGAGGAGCAATGTTTGCATGTTGGGTGCCTTTCCTAGGGATAGTCTACTGAGCCCCATGTGCGCTTCACAATGAAGCACGTGCAAGAGGGAGTAGGATCTCACAGATGAAATCAATCGAAGGTGTGAGTGGAAGTAGGTCTATGCAAGAGGAATTTGGAAATGAAAGAAAATGTACTACTAACTGTCACACTCGATGCCAAAGATAAACTGAAAACCTCAGCAATCATATACTCATCAATAGTGTTGCCATCCATGGGCGATATACAAAGTGTGGAGTAGATACCTAATACAAGCTAAATGAAAAGTACAAGATCCTTGAAACACATAAGAATGGTAAAAAACTCCACTATAGTGTAGATCGGAATAAGTATCAAATCCGCTACAATGCAGAAGGAAAAAATAGTGCTCGATCTTCTCAGTTATAAGGCCAAAAAGAGCTTCAGTTTCCTCTTTACTTCTCTTTGAATCTTTGGGTTTTTCTGAAAAATAACCGTCGAAAAAAATCTCATTAGTATATTTAAACAAATAAACCATTACCTTAAAAGCAATGGCCCTAATATTTTTTATTTTACTTTTTATTCTAATTTTGATTTTATTTATTTCTTTAGTTTTCTAATTCTTTTATTTACATCCTATTCTGTTTATTTCTTTTTATTGTTTACTTTTTACTTTATTTCTCTTTTTATTTATCTAGCTCTATTATTTAAATTCTTTTTAGTTTACGTCTAATTTCTTTTTTTGTTTACCTTTATTTTTAATTTCAAATATTTATATTTTCTTTTTAATTAATTACTAATGTTCTTTATTTACACTTTTATTTCTAAATTTTTATATTTTGATTTATCTAAATTTTACTCTTTTTATTTACTTTTTCATTTACTTATTATATAAACTTGTGTTCACTTTTTTGTTGTTCTTTTTGTTTCATCAATTAGTGAATTAATATGAAATCAAAAAATTAAATGAAAAAATAAAACTAAAACCTCTCTCTCTCTCTCTCTCTCTCTCTCTCTCTCTCTCTCTCTCTCTCTCTATATATATATATATATATATATATATATATATATATATATATATATATATATATATATATATATATATATATATATATATATGTATGTATGTATGTATGTATGTATGTATGTATGTATGTATGTATGTATGTATTTATTTATGTATGTATGCATGCATGCATGCATGCATGCATGTATGTATGCATGCATGCATGCATGTATGCATGCATGCATGCATGTATGCATGCATGTATGCATGCATGCATGTATGTATGTATGTATGTATGTATGTATGTATGTATGTATGTATGTATGTATGTATGTATGTATGTATGTATGTATGTATGTATGTATGTATGTATGTATGTATATATATATATATATATATATATATATATATATATATATATATATATATATATATATATATATATGTGTGTGTGTGTGTGTGTGTGTGTGTGTGTATGTATGAATGTATGTATGCTCTCTCTCTCTCTCTCTCTCTCTCTCTCTCTCTCTCTCTCTCTCTCTCTCTCTCTCTCTCTCTCTCTCTCTCTCTCTCTCTCTCTCTCTCTCTCTCTCTCTCTCTCTCTCTCTCTCTCTCTCTCTCTCTCTCTCTCTCTCTCTCTCTCTCTCTCTCTCTCTCTCTCTCTCTCTCTCTCTCTCTCTCTCTCTCGCTCGCTCCCTCCCTCCCTCCCTCCCCTTGTCCCCCTCTCCCTCTCTCTCTCTCTCTCTCTCTCTCTCTCTCTCTCTCTCTCTCTCTCTCTCTCTCTCTCTCTCTCTCTCTCTCCTCCCTCCCTCCCTCCCTCCCTCCCTCCCTCCCTCCCTCCCTCCCTCCCTCCCTCCCTCCCTCCCTCCCTCCCTCCCTCCCTCCCTCCCTCCCTCCCTCCCTCCCTCCCTCCCTCCCTCCCTCCCTCCCTCCCTCCCTCCCTCCCTCCCTCCCTCCCTCCCTCCCTCCCTCCCTCCCTCCCTCCCTCCCTCCCTCCCTCCCTCCCTCCTCCCTCCTCTCTCTCTCTCTCTCTCTCTCTCTCTCTCTCTCTCTCTCTCTCTCTCTCTCTCTCTCTCTCTCTCTCTCTCTCTCTCTCTCTCTCTCTCTCTCTCTCTCTCTCTCTCTCTGTGTGTGTGTGTGTGTACAAGTAGTTTTTCCTTGTTTCTTGGGTTAAGCTAAATCAAAAATTTATTTAAGATTGAATTGAAATGTTCTTACTCACATAGTCAAGACATTAAATCAAACATTTTAGAACACAACCTTTTTCTTCTCCCTAGAGACAACTCATCAAATCATAGTCAATAAAATCAAAGAAACAAATTTTGAAAAATTTCTTGGTAATTCCTTGAGGGATTTCATCCCGATAGCGGATTGAAAAATTAGAAATGTCTGAGCACACCCTACGCTATGACTTGACATCATTTAAATTATTGATCTTCAAAGGAATGTGGCTCTATGGATCATTGAACAGATGAGCATTGTGACCATTCTTTTTCATAGTTCAAATGTGTATCATATTGTCCCTCAATTTGGGTAAGAAACTTAGATCTTTCTAGAGTTCATCAGTATTGATAAGGAATGATGTGTCCCTTGGTTCACCATTTGACTAGAGAGATCAAGTAATAATGTGAGATGAGACACACACTCTTTAGGCGAAGCTTTACTACCAATGAAACTCTTATCTTGTGCTTCATTTTGTGTCTCTATGCACTAGAAGTTTGTTCACATTCTAATCATAGAAGTAATATCTAGGACCACAGTTCCCACTTTTCCTTCTACTCAAGGGGGATTCTTCCTTAGGGGAGTATACTCTATAACATTCTTGTGTGCATGAATATAATTCGCAAGTGAAGTCATGGTGATGAGAAAATCAGAACACTCTGATGAGAAAATCATAAGAATACTTTGATGAGAAAATCATAAGAACACTCTGATGAGAAAAGCACAATTCCTTAAGACTCAAAATGATTCCAATAAGGTAAAAATAGATCAAAGAATATTCAAGCAGGTTAGTAGCCAATCCAAAAACAAGACTTGATCACTCATAATCAACAACAAGATACTCTCTATATAATGTTAAAAGTCAAGCTTCAAGCTAAAAATTCATGGGAAATCAATCATGGACATGTGGAGCAATCTAAGGAAGCCAAAATCCAAGAGATTCCATCAAGAAAAGTCACTCAATTCTCCCCAAGTCATCTCAACTAAATCCTCCAATTTATGGGGCTGATTTCGAAAGGTAGTTCCTAGATTTTAGGGGCACACTTTTCACTATAAAAGGAGCATGTATCCTGACTTCTTTTGGGCCATCTTCTTGGGTTTTTAGTTCATTTAGAGGGAGCACTGTTACATAAGAACAAGCTCTAAAGTATTATTTTTTAGGCTTATGGGGTTTATTATTTATGATAAATAACATGTGGAGGCGCTCACATTTCCAAATTTAGAGTAAAAGTAGTTAAAAGTAGAAAAAAGTAAGAAGGAAAGGAGAGGTGTCTATTTTTAGACAAGGAAGGCACTTCTGTTGACAATCTCTCAATAAAAAGAGTGGTTCTCTTAGTGTAGGTGGCCAAATTGAGTGATTCTTGTTGCGTTGTGAAGATTACAACTTGTACTATATAAGTAGATCAGTTCTAGTCAATTTTTAATGAGAAAACTCTGTGAAAGTAGGCGTTTTTGTAGATCTTATTTCTTGTGTCTATCTGGTGTCTCATCAGAGACATACCTCTCTTCAAAGTTTCATATCTTAGCCGTTATGAGGTCTTTTTGAGTGATTTCACTTGGAGGAGTTTCCTTAGCTCTCATACTTTCTATCTATATCAAAATATGTCATAGATCTTTGAGTTTTCTTGTTGTTGTATATCAGTTTTCAATTTAGATAGTTAGTCATACCTTGTTGTTGCAGGCCTTCTCATGCCTTGACTTCAAGTTGTTCGTTCGGGAGCTATACTCCATCTTTTTTGAAGTTTTTTGTTTCTGAAGCATGCTATTCAGAGTCTACTTTCAGGAGAGAGTTTCTGGTGGTTATTTTGCTACAGTGACCTATTTTTGTTTTCTTGAAAGTTTGGAAGAAAGTTTGTTTTTGAAGTTTGGAAATATTTGTTTGATCTTTTGAAGATCTTGGGAGGTCTCATCATGTTTAGTTGTGTACTTTGATGTTTACAAGTTTGTAAAGGCAACATTGTGGTATCAGAGATTTTGTTTTTTTTATCAAATCTTTCATACAACTTATTGAATTATCTTCTTTGTTTACAACAATTCAACATGGCATATTTGAGTGCATCAATTGAGAAGTTATCAGATGGGAGAAATTATCTCATGTGGCAATTTAGAATGGAGTCTTATCTCATGTCTAAAGGTCTTTGGGGATTGATAACAGGTACAGAAGTGAAGCCGGTATTACTAGAAGCTCCTACACAAGTGGATCGAGCAAGAGAGCAAAAATGGATCAAAAGAGACAGAAGAGTTTTGTTTATTATATCACAAACAATTTTGAATACTATGCTTGGGCATATAAGAGGTTTGAATACCAGTAGAGAGGTTTGGGAGTCTCTAGAAAGGCTATTTGCAACTACCAACAGAGCAAGGCAAACACAACTTATTGGTGAATTGACAAGAGTAAAAAAGAAGCCACGACAATCAGTTAATGATTATGTTCTTGACGTAAAATCTCTTATTGAAGCATTAGCCTCTATTGATGCATCTCCTAGTGAGGATATAAAGTTTAATAGCATATTAAATGGCTTGAGGGAAGATGAAATATGGAAGTCTTTCATTACATCTATCATGACTCGAGAGAATCTACCATCCTTTGAAGATTTACAAACGCTCATGATGACTGAAGAAATCAACATAGAAGGTGGGAACTCTTATCATTCACAAAGAGGTAGTCAAGGACAAGCTCTTTATACTTCATCAAATAGAGCAAGAGGTAGAGGAAATTGGAGAGGAGGAGGAAGATTCAACACCAATGCAAGAGGAAGAGGAAGCTTTAATGCTACTAGAGGAGGAAGAACAACACAACAAAGTCAACACACTCAACCAAATCAGCAAGGTAATTTTACTTGCCATTATTGTAGTAAAGTTGTTCATTATTCCAAGGATTGATTCTCCAATCCGAATAGAAGAGGTGGTTTTAGAGGACAACAAAGAGGAAGAAGCCAAGATCACATGCATCAAAACAACAACATAGTGCAAGAGGAGGCTCAAACACAGAAGGAAAATGTTCTTATGGCTATGCATACAGAGACACATAAGAGGAAGGTAAACAACAAAACGTGGTATGTAGATAGTGGTTGCTCAAACCACATGAGTCATAACATGAATATGTTTGTGAACTTACACAAACCATATTCAAGAGTCACAGTTGCCACAGGAGATAGTACTGAGCATGAAGTAGTTTACATTGGTGATTGTCCACTTAATGAACATGTAACTCTTAGAGATGTTTTGTTTGTTCCTGCTATTACAAGAAATTTGATTTCAGTTGGAAAGATGGAGGACAATGGAGTGAAGGTCAATTTTGACAATAATCAGTGGCAGGCTTATCAGAAGAAGGATGGAAATTTTATTATAAAAGGACAAAAGGTAAACAGATTATATACTTATGAAGTTGAAGTTCCAGATTATGCAGGTTATACAATGGTTAATGGGAATCAAGTAAGTCAATTGGACTTATGGCATAAAAGATTAGGACACATCAGTGTTGGCAGGTTAAAGGATATTGCAAAGAAATCATTGGTTGAAGGTTTACCACAACTACCTAAGCAAGATTTGGATTTTGTTAGTGAGGCATGTCAGTTTGGAAAACAGGTACGAAGTCCTTTTTCAAAAGCAGGATTGCAAAGCAGAGGTATTTTGGACTTGATTCATATTGATGTATGGGGTCCATATCAAGAAGAGTCCATGGCAGGTAGCAAGTACTTTGTAACATTTATTGATGACTTCTCAAAGTTTACATTCATTTATTTTATGAAATACAAATCCGAAGTGTTTGACATGTTCAAGAAGTTTAAATCATTGGTTGAAAAGCAAACAGGTCGAAGCATAAGAAGGTTGAGATCAGATGGAGGAGCTGAATATTTTTCTAATCAGTTTCTTGCATTTTTGGAGGAAGAAGGAATTAAAAAGGAGATTACAAACAGATACACACCTCAACAAAATGGTGTAGCCAAAAGAAGAAACAGGTCTATCTTGGAGATGGGTAGGTGAATGTTAAATGAAAAGGACTTACCACTTATTTTCTGGGCTGAAGCATGCAATATGGCAGTTTATGTGATGAACAGGTTACCACCTAGTCAAAGTCATGTACAAAAAGCACCTTATGAATTGTTTTATGGATCAAACCAGATATTTCTAATTGTAGAATTTTTGGAAGCATATGTTTTGTTCATGTTCCACAACAGTTAAGGTCAAAGTTGGATCCAAGGTCACAAAAAATGATTTTTATTGGTATGGCAGAAGGGCAGCCAGGATATACATGTGTAAACCCAGATACGGGAGAGGTAATTGTTTCAAGAGATGTTATTTTTGATGAAGATAAATCTTGGTATAAACATGAAGTGCGAGTAGATGAAGAAGAAACTACAAGAAGTCACGAAGAAGAGCCAAGTTCTCCAAGCTCACCAGAAAGTCAGATTACACATGAAGAGATAACTCCCCCCAATCAAAAGTTGAAGAAAATTCTTGATTTGATTTCAAAGGAAATTGAGTCACAAGAAGAAGAAAGTGAAGGTTCTACGTCAAGAAGAACTCAAACTCGAAGGCAAGAAAAGCATGGAAGGACAAGAAGTCAATCAAGGTATCTAGTAAGAGAAAGAAGGAAACCACAAAGATTTTCTCATGAAGCTTATATGGCAAAACTTCTTGAGGAGAAAGAACCAAAAACTTTTAAAGAAGCATCAAAGGTAAAGAAATGGGTTAAAGCAATGGACGAAGAAATGACAGCTTTGTATGAGAACAATACATGGAGTTTAGTTCCAAGGCAACCTAACATGAAGGTAATTGGTAACAAATGGGTGTAAAGAATAAAGAGAAACAGTGATGGTTCAATAAGTAGATATAAAGCAAGGCTTGTTTGTAAAGTTTATGCACAGAGTTATGGCATCGATTATCAGGAGACATTTTCTCCTGCTGCCAAGATATCAACAATAAGGACATTAATAGGTGTTGCTACAAGCAAGGTATGGAATCTTTATCAATTAGATATAAAAAATGCATTTCTCAATGGTGATTTAAAAGATGTGTACATGGAGCAACTAGCAGGTTATGAAGATCCCAAGAAGCCTACGCATGTACGTAAAATCTTGAAAGCATTGTATGGCCTTAAGCAGGCTCCAAGGGCTTGGAATTTTAGATTCCAATGCCTTGAGGGATGATGAGAAGTGGAAACCACTTCAATATATGTGAGGGATAATATTCTCGACTTTGAGAAATTGGTTGCTCTCATGGTCACAGGAGATGAACATAGGTGGAAGTTCCACTAAAAGCAAGGATGCACAAGTTTTTTATGCAAGTAATCAAAGGGGAAAAGGAAGACGAGGACAAGGCAAGGATGAAGGAAGTTTTGGAGGAAACCAAGGCCACTCAAGCAATCAAGGACATGACCAAGGCACCTCATCACAAGAGGTATAAGAAGAACAAGAGGAAGAGGAGGAATGCATCAACAAAAGAGGAATCAAGATTTACATATGTGGCAAGTTTGGCTACCATGCTAGAGATTGCTACCAAGGAGGAAACCAAAGGAGCTATAATCAAGGTTCTTCATACAAAGGCCAAGGTATGTTACCTTTAGTGTCCATGTGAAAGGCCAAATGGCCATTGGACACTTCTTTGTATCTGTTCTTTAATAAAACATATAGTGGCCTGGCCAGTCACAGACTGTAAGTTCGACTGCATTTGTAAGACCTAAGAGGTCTATCTTCGTGCTCCCTGTGTACTGTGTTTTCTGCATATTCTCACAGTCTCTCTGTTGAGCATCGTGTGCGGCCTTAGAAGATCCGTTTTCTACTCCGGGATATCATTGCGGAGCTCTCGATAAGGAGAGATCACCGTGGTGCATCGCCATCGAAACCCTTCACTGATATCAAAGCAGGTCAACGCAAAAGCTTTGTTCCTTTTGTGCAAGCGAAGCGAGCACCCCCCTCCCCCTTGATTTCTCCAAGGCTTACGAATAAGGCGGCGACTAAGGCGGTGACCAAGGCATAGACCTTGGCATACCTTGTCGTCCGAGTCACCGAAGTCACCGTTGATGCCGTTGGCTGCACACGAGGGAGGACCTCAACGATCAAGGAAGATAGAGGTTCCCGGTACTTCTTAGGAGGTCACCCATCCCAGTATTGTTCCCCCCAGAGCTCGCTTAACCATGGCAATCTCTTGCCACTAAGCTACACTCTTGTGGTGTCTAAAGAAGGAAAAAGGCTAAGGTTGACATTACCTTGAACATGTTTTGGTCCCTCAAAGCTTCATTCTTTGCTTTCAAAGCCTATTTTTGAAGCATTTTTGGGGTGTCTTTTGAAGCCGTTTTGGAGTACTTCCGCACATAGTTCTCTTCACACAGGTCCAAGAACATCAAGAAGAGTGTCTTTTGTACTTCTCCGTCATTAAATATCAACCTTTGGGGCTATGTTTTCAGCCACACTCGTAAAACTACAGGTTTATTGAAAGATTTCAGTTTTGGTGGGAGCATCCGCTATAAATTTATGGAGGTTTTTTGAGCCAAAAACATCAGAGTTGACAGACATTTGCAAGTGTTATTGGCTAGTTTTTGGGTTGTGCATTCAGCCTTTTAGTGTCATTTTACTGCATATATTGAGCACATACACATTATGTATGCTTATGTACCATTTATGTACGTCCATGTGGTCATTGATATAATGGTTACGTTCTTTGCATAAATCCTTTTACGTTTGATAAAGAGGGTCATGGTGAGGTTTTCTTAACTGGGAGATACCCAAATGTCGAGGTCTCTTTGGTGATGCAGGTGGAAGACTTACCCAACCTTGCCATAGGAGATGTATGATAGTTGTTCATAGGTGTTCAATAAGCCTAGTTGGCTTCTATTGGGTAACTGATTATATGCAGTGGAGTCAATGATTCACTATGCAGGCAAACATGTCAGTACTTGCAATTTTATGATATTTTGACACTAGTCATACGCTCATTTTGTAGAGGATACTCTGGCAAAAGTTTTCTAGATTTTTGGTTTTGTCAACTATATAGTGGTCCATTTACTCCTTGATACACTTATTCATTGGTGTTTGGACTCTTCTTATCATTCCATTCAGTTCTCTACCATCATGGCATCAGAGGTCTCAGGCACATCCGGTGGATCAGGGTCTAGTGCTAGTGTTCCGAGGAGGAGCTATAACTTGCAGGGCAAAGACCATTTTGAGATCCAAAAATTTTATGGCACAAACTTTGCTCTATGGAAGAATCAAATTAAAGATGTGCTGATTCAAAGGAGGCAATGGAAGCTAGTAAATGGAATTTCAAAGAAGCCTGCTGACATGGATGAAGATGATTGGGATGAGTTAGATGAAATGGCCAGGCCTACCATTCGCTTGCACCTGGCAGATAATGTTTACTTTACAGTATTAGACTGTGAAAGTGCAAAGGAGCTTTGAAAGAAGTTATGCAATACATATGAAAAAGATACAGCATCAAATAAAGTCTATTTGATGAGAAAATTATATGAACTTCGTATGAAGGACACAGATAGTGTTGCTGCTCATCTAAATGAGTTTGATGCTATATTCTCTCAGTTACAGGCTCAAAAAATGGATATGGATAATGAAATGAAAGCAGTATTGTTGTTATGCACCTTGTCTTCATCATGAGATACATTTTGCACAGCTATTAGCAATAGTGCACCTGGTGGTAAACTCATCTATGATGACATATGTGGAGCACTCTTGAGTGAGGATATTCTTAGAAAATCTATGGTTGGCACTCAGGGTGGAGATGCATATAATGTTTGTGATTCTTACCAAGGAAAGAATCAACAACATGGCAGGAGCAAGAACAAGGAAAAGAATGGTCAATGGAATAAGAGTAGAAGTAAATCAAGGAAGAGGGATATCGAATGCCATTATTGTCATAAGAAAGGACACATGAAGAAAGATTGTTATGCATTAAAGAATGCTAAAGGTAAAGGACAGAATGTTGATGGGCATATTAAACAGTTACCTACACCATCTACTTCGACTGTGAAGATTGAAGAAATTAATGCTATTTCTGATGATGTTGATGTGTTGACACTTGATAGTAATGTGCCAACTGAGGCTCTTATGGCTGATTCTCTTTCCCACACCTGGCTGCTAGATTCTGGTGCTTCTTTCCATGTGACACCACATAGAGAATGGTTCTCTAATTATGCAGCAAAGTCTCTTGGTACCGTGAGACTTGGTGATTCTTACGAGTGTGATGTTGTGGGGATTGGAGATGTGGTTGTGCAGTTCATTGATGGTTCAAAATTTACTATGCATAATGTACGCCATGTACCTCAGCTATCACGTAGTTTGATGGTAGTTGGTCAACTTGATGACATTGGTTACAAGCTGGTCTCCTATGCTCAGTCCTTTTGCATATCAAAGGGCAATATGGTTATTGCAAAAGGAAGCAAAGTTCGCTCACTTTATCCTTTATTTGTATCACAGAAAGAACACTTGTTAGTTGTTACTGAACAGCCTATGGCTTGTATTTGGCATGGTGGTTTGGGCCATATATCTCGTAGTGGAATGGAAAATCTTTCTCGAACTGGCTACTTACCTGTGTTATCTTTCTCTGATTTTTCATTTTGTGAGCATTGTCAATATAGAAAGCAAACTAGAAATGTGCATAGAATGCACATTGACTCTTCAATTCAGCCTTTAGATCTCGTCCATACAGATGCGTGTGGTCCTATGCCCACTAGGTCCTTAGGTGGTTCTCTTTACTTTGTCACTTTCATAGATGATGCTACTAGAAAAGTCTGGGTATATCCTATCAAATCGAAGGATGAGGTATTCCCTACTTTCAAAAAGTGGCTTGCTTCAGTTGAGACTGAAAAAGGAACTAAGCTTAAGGCTTTACATTTAGATAATGGGGGTGAGTATACCTCACATGAATTTAGCCTTTTTGGATAGTCTAGAGGGATTCATAGAGAGTTTACAGCTCCTTATACCCCAGTACAGAATGGTGTAGCTGAAAGGATGAATAGAACTATTCAAGATAGAGTAGTTTCTATGTTGCATCATGCAAACCTCTCACAAGGCTTTTGGGCAAAAGTAGTATTGACTGTAGTTCATGTGATTAACCTTTCACCTAGTATTGCCAAAGGTCTGAAAGTGGCACAAGAGTTATGGACAGGGAAGCCACCATATTATGATCATCTTTGAGTTTTTGGGTGTGAAGCATATGTTCATATACCCAAGAATCTTAGAGAAAAGTTGGACCATAAGTCAAAGAAATGTATTTTTCTTAGATATGGTCAAGAAGGACAATTTGGATATCGCTTATGGGATCTTGAAACACGGTCAGTGATCAGAAGTAGTCATGTCATTTTCAATGAGTCTAAGATGCATAAACAGCCCATTAAGGAGGTTGAAGTGAGAAGAGTGGTGTTTGAGGATACTCATCCTCCTATTAGCATGCATAAAAATGCTGCACATAGGGATGTTCAAGAAAATGTCCATTCAGATTAGTCTGCACATATTCCCGTTCAGCAACCATTGAGACGTTCTGCACGTGTCTCACATCCACCTGATAGATATGTTCCAGGTTTAGATTTTGTCATGCTAACAGATTTCAGTGAGCCTTCTTGCTACAAAGAGGCTATGCAGACAAAGGATCATTCAAGTGGGAGTGTGCCATGAAGAGTGAGTTGGATTCTATTCACAAGAATGGTACTTGGGATTTAGTACCTTTGCCAATGGGCAGGAAAGCTTTACCATGTAAATGGGTATATAAGTTGAAATTCATATCAGATAGTGCTTCTCCAAATTATAAAGCACAACTTGTTGCAAAGGGTTTTAAGCAACAACATGGTGTTGATTTCGAGGAAATCTTCTCTCCAGTGGTCAAGATGACTACGATGCGCATGTTGCTTGGATTCGTTGCAATAGAGGACTTAGAGCTAGTCCAAATGGATGTGAAAATTGCTTTCTTGCATGGAGATCTTACAGATGAGATCTATATGGAACAACCAAAGGTTTATGTAGTTCCTAGCAAGGAAAGTCTAGTTTGTAAGCTTAAGAAGAGCTTGTATGGACTTAAAAAATCCCCTAGACAATGGTACCAAAAGTTTGATGCTTTTATGAAGTCTCAAGGCTATTCTCAAAGCAATGAGGATCATTGTCTCTACACAAAGAGATGCTCAAATGGCAGCTTGATATGCTTGATACTTTATGTCGATGATATGCTTGATACTTTATGTTAATGATATGCTGATTGCTGGGAAGTCCTCTTATGATTTGTCAATTCTCAAAAAGAAGTTGAGTCAGACATTTGATATGAAGGATTTGGGGGATGCCAAACATATTCTTGGCATGCGCATTACTCGTGATAGGAGCAAAAGATGCATATACCTGTCTCAAAGTGAGTAGATATCCAAAGTACTTCATAGGTTCAATATGCAGGGCGAAAAGGCATTGAGTACACCTTTACCCACATATGTGAAATTGAGCAAGGATGATTGCCCCAAATCAGATGAGGAAAAGGAATTCATGACCAAAATTCCCTATCAGTCTGTTGTTGGTAGTCTCATGTATGCTATGGTAGCTACGAGACCAGACATTGCATTTGCAATGGGAGTTGTGAGCAGATATATGTCTAATCCTGGCAAGAAACATTGGGAAGCGATCAAGATGATTTTAAGATATCTGAGTGGCACTAAGGACAAGTGTCTATGCTTAGGTAGAGGGAAAGCATCCATTATTGATTACACAAATTCTGACTATGCTAGTGGTGTAGACAATCGTAAGTCTACATCAGGGTACATTTTTTATTTTGTTGGAGGTGCTATCTCTTGGAGATCTCGTCTTCAAGAATGTACAACTGTTTCCACCACAAAAACAAAGTATGTTGCAGCAAGTGAGGCATGTAAGGAAGCGTTGTGGCTTTCTTGTCTTGCTTGTGATATGGGTTTACCTCAGCATGTACCTTGTTTGCTCAGTGATGGTTAGAGTGCCATTGCTTTGGCTAAGAATCTGATCTATCATGCAAAGACCAAGCACATTGAGGTGAGGTATCACTTCATTCGAGATTGCTTAGCCACTGAGTGCATTATTCTTGAGAAGGTTCACACTCGAGATAATGCTGCAGATGCTTTGACTAAAGCTCTACCATAGGATAGCTTTCGACACTGTTGTCACTTGATGGGGGTTACTTGATTTATGATCTTACACAGTCACTTGTATATTGTGTAACATGCCCATCAGGTGGGAGTTATAGTTTGTATACTTACACTCGGGTATTCTTTATAATTCTTTATTTTTCTCCCATAGTTACTTTGGCCATATTGGCCTTTAGTGGGAGATTGTTACCGTTAGTGTCCATGTGAAAGGTCAAATCGCCACTAGACACTTCTTTGTATATGTTCTTTAATAAAACATATAGTGGACTGGTCAGTCATAGACTGTAAGTTTGACTGCATTTGTAAGACCTAAGAGGTCTATCTTCATGCTCCCTGTGTACTATGTTTTCTACGTATTCTCGCAGTCTCTGTGTGGAGTACCATGTGCGGCCTTAGGAGGTCCATTTTCTAGAGGATATCATTGCGGAGCTCTCGATAAGGAGAGCTCACCGTGGTGCATCGCCATCGAAACCCTTCAAGGTAATTATGCTTCTACAAGTTCAAAAAATGACAGTCTCTTAATGATGCACATGAATGGGAATTCAAGCAAAGTAGAAACACTTGGTATATTGATAGTGGGTGTAGCAACCATATGAGTTGCAATGCTTCTTGCTTTACTAACTGCCTTGCTTACCATGAATCCTTTGTCCTGCAAGTAAGTGACAAACATATGATTCCAAGCCCTAGGGCCCTGCATCAAGCCATACAAGGCTTTCTTCAGCTTGCATACATATTATGGATATGATTTGTCATCAAAACTAAGAGGTTGTTCCATGTTAACCTCCTCTGAAATCCAACCATTAAGGAAAGAATTTTTAACATTCATTTGATATATATTCCAATTTTTAGAATATGTTATACTCATAAGTATTCTGATAGTAGGCATCTTTTCCATAGGAGAGAAAGTCTGTTCATAATCTATGATCCATCTGAGTTCTTCTTTACCTTATAGATCCAGCTAGATCCAATGACCTTCATGGATGATTTCTTGGGAACCAATTCCCAAGTTTGATTCTCTTGAAGAGCTTCAATTTCTTCTTTCATGGATTCTCTCCATTTTGGTTTCTTCTTGGCCTCTTCAAATGTTGATGGTTCTTCTGATTTTGTGTCTTGAGCAATATAGATTGAATGCTTAGTAACCAAGGATGTGTCATAGCGATACTTTTCTGGTTTTCTCTTCTCTCTGGTTGATCTTCTTATGGTTTGTTGAGATGATTATGCAATGTCTCTCAAGTCCTGCACTTTAACTTTGCCTTTGGAACTCCAAGAATTGATCTCTATCCTTGGGGTTTTCTGATCATCATCAGAACCACTCGAGTCTTCCTTCATATGCTCACTCCTCTTTGGTAGAGTAGGTAAATCTTCCTCTAGGTCATAGGGAAGTTTAATTCTCCTGCAATCATCCTCAAACCAAGATTTGTTTTCATTGAAAACATCTCTACTAACTATGAAGCCTTTATTACTTGGGTTATATAATCTATAGACTTTCTGATTAAAGATCATAACCAATCAATATGCACTTGTGTACCTTTGGATCCAACTTGTCTCTGATTTGTGAAGGTATGTGTGAATATGCTATGCACCCAAAGATCTTGCAATGGTCAAGGCTAAGTCTTCTTCCATTCCATGCTTCATAGGGTGTCATTCCATCCAATGCTTTTGATGGAATTCTATTGATTAGGTAGGTGGTTGTGGATACAGCCTCTACCCATAAGTAATTGGGCGATCTCTTCTCATTTAACATTGACCTTGTAGCCTCCGCTATGGTTCTATTCCTCCTTTCTACAACTCCATTTTGATCTGGAGTATACCTTGTTGTGATCTCTCTTTTGATACCCCTCTCTTGGAGATAAGCATCAAAATCATGGGAGAAATATTCTCCCCCTCCATCTGGCCTTAGCCTCTTCAAAGTTTTACCTATTTGATTCTCAACAAGTGCTAGATACTTTTTGAAACAAGTGAATACTTCATCTTTATGCTTCATAAAATAGAGGATTGTCCATCTGCTACAATCATCAATGAAAGACACATAGCACCTCGATCCATAGATAGATGGCTCCTTGCTTGGACCCCATACATTTGTATGGACTAACTCCAATAGGTCTCCATATCTAACCTACAAACCTTCCTGTACAATCCGGCCAACACCTATGAGATTCTTTGTTATGGTAGGCACATACAATACCTTGTTCAATAGGTTCATATTTCCATCTGGATTCTTCACATTCCCAAGATTCTCCACTGGATGCCTTTTCTCATCTCTTGTTTGAACTTCATGCCTATTTCTTGGATCCTCCAAGTCAGAGAGTAGAGCTAGATTGCCTGCTACATGATTTGAGTAGCCTGATTCTATGTAGGAAACATGTTCATCTGTTTTACATTTCTTCATAGTCATATTCATCAAAAGTAATTGGTCCTCTTAGGTTTGATCATCTGCATAATTGTTTTGATCTCTCTTACCTTTGTATCCACCTTGATAGTTCTTGTTGTTGTTTTTGTATGAGTTGTTGTTCTTGTTGTTGTATGAGTTGTTGTTCTAGCCATGTTGTTGTTGAACCTTACTTTTGAGCTTCCATATCCACCTCTGTTATAACCTCTTCCTCTTTGATTCCTGGGGTTCTTGAAAAAATTCTTAGTATTGTGGTTATTTAAGCCACATATGGCACATGGAGAGGAGCGTTGAGATCTCCCCCTGCCTTGTGGTCCTCCTCTGCCTCTTCTTCTTGAACCTCTACCTCTACCTGCAAAGTTTGCTTGAGAAGTGCTACCTTCATCATCAGATTTTTTGCCTTTGCCTTCACAATCCTTATTCTTGTTCTTATCTTTGTGCAGAGCAGAGGATTGATTACCTTTTGATTTGTCTCCATTCTTCATAAGCTTTGCCTCATGTGTGAACAATTGTCCCATGAGAGTGTTGAAGTCAAGAACTTGCATGTCCATGTATAAGTCCATGGCTGTGGTGAAAGCTTCCCGTTTGCCATCTACCTTTATTCCATTGATCACTTGTCTCACTATCTGCTCTTCATCTATTGTTGATATATGTAAGTAGTGATGTCTCTGAACACACTAGGTCCGCCGGGGCACTTTTTTTCCTCTTTAGGAGGTTTTTTCCCCCGGCTTGTATATACGCCTATTGCCCTAATGGGCTACTTATCTTTCTACATTCTCTAGTAATACATTCAGTCTTGTGTGTTGTGCTCCAAGCTTCTTCTTCTTCCTTGTGTTGTTTGTGTGCTTCCGCAGACGTCTAACTCCAACAATTGGTATCAGAGTAGGTCGTCGCTTCATCTAGGGCGCTGCCGACACTCCTCCGTTTGCAGTCTCAGAATCGCACAAATTTTGGTGACCATACTCAGTGTGTTTCCGAGATCAAAACAGCTTCGTTCTGTGGTGCTGAAATCGCGATTTGAGCTCGTTTCGGCCTCCGAACACACTATCACAGCGCTTGTGTAGGCTATTTCGTCTTTTTGTGCCAAAGGTATATACCAGTTTCTGTTCGCCAGTTTAAGCGTCTCAAAGTCTGCTACAGGTATAGCAGAACTCGTCTGGGTAGTTCTATTCAACTTTTTGAGATACAGTCAATTTTCTGCATCAAGGTATTTTAGTCACCGGCCATGGCTGAAAGCAGTGATGTATTCCGTATGTTGGCTGTTGAGGATAAGTTGGATGGTACCAACTACCCATTATGGGCTTATATGATGCAACATGTTTTGGTTGCAAAAGGATTGTGGAACATCGTACAGGGTGTTGAAAGACGTCATGTTACACCTATAACAACAGGTACTACAAATACAGGTGTTGGAGCTGATGAAGATGGTGTCGAAGATGATATTCCGTAGATTCCTGTTCGTGCTGCTGTTTCTGTTGCACCTACTGTAGAGCAAATTCATTGGGATGGCAGAGATGCCCAGGCACATGCATTGATAACTTTGTCTGTCAAACGTGCCATTATTCCTCATATTCGCTCTTCCAGAATAGCTAGGGATGCTTGGGATACACTTTCCACATTGTACCAAGCTAGGAATGAGGCTTGTGTTGCTTACCTCCGAAAACAGTTGGAGAGTGAGCACATGAATGAAGGTGATTCTATGGACAGTTTCCTAACGAAGATCAAAGATTTGAAGGAACAGTTGATTTCTGCTGATGAGGTTATACCAGATAGCTCACTTGTGCAGACCGTTCTGAATGGTCTTCCTGATTCATATCAAAGTTTTGCTTCTACTCTTCGGTTGATGATGAAAGGCAATCTGAATGCCTTATCATTTGAGGAGTTAGTCTCTGTTCTTTTGCAAGAAGATCAGTCCAGGCAGAACAGGTCCATTATGCGTGCTGTAGATCAAGCTTTCCTGGCTAGTCAGAAGGGCAAAGGAAAATGGAGCTCTTCTACTAGTAAGCAGAAATCTGCAAATGCTACACATTCGAAGAACCAGGATAAAGATGAGAAGAAATCAGAAAAGCAGAAATTGTTTTGCAAGTACTGTAAAGGGAATGATCATATCATAAAGAACTGTCCAAAACTGGCTGCAAAAGAGGCAAAGAAAAAGGAGGCTGGAATGGTTGTTGCAGAAGCCTCTACACCAAAAACAGAGTCTGCTAATCTTGTGCAGGAAGAAGAATGGGTGTTTACTATTGTTTGCAGTTTTGACCCATCTTCTCATGAGTAGTGCATGTTTGCAGTGGACTCAGATGTTTGGTACTTTGACACTAGGGAAACCAAACATATAACCTCGCAGCGTAGTTTCCTCTCTTCACTCGAGCCTGCCCCTACAAGGAATACTGTTACATGCGCCAACAACTCCTCTTATCTTGTTATGGGAGTTGGTAAGATCATTTTGACTACTGCTGATGGTAGTTCTTTCACTTTGTCAGATGCTTTATTTGTGCCAGGGATCAAAAAGAACCTGTTATCAGTTTCTGCATTAGCCAAGATTGGTTTGGTTGTGAAATTTGTTGATGACAGGTGTACAGTTCATGATCTGTCAAATAGCGATGTGATTATTGCTTCTGGCATTTTATGTCATGGGCTGTATAAGCTCATAGACTATGAAAGATCTGAAAATGATTTGGCATGTGTAGTAAATGATTCTCAGGCTATGTCAGATGCAAAGCTTTGGCATGCACGCTTTGGTCATCTGAACTTTGCTAGTTTGCTACGCCTGCAGAAATCTGATATGGTGTCTTCTTTGCCCAAACTTGAGGCACCTGGAAAACATGTATGTGAAAGCTGTATTTTGGGAAAAATTTAGTGTTCATTGGCATGACTGCAAGCCATCTGTTGCTCATCTGCGTGTTTTTGGTTGTTTGGCATATGCATTAGTGCCTGAACAACATCGCAAAAAATTGGATGATAAGGCAGTAAAATGTATTTTTGTTGGGTACAGTTCTGAAAGTAAAGGCTATCGTCTGTATCATCCACAGACTAAACGCATTCTGGTTAGCCGTGATGTTGTCTTTGTGGAAGATGCTATTCAGCCATTGCTTTCATGTACTAAGGAGACATCTGTTAGCTCCAAAGACATGTATGATACGTTGATGCCTCTTTTTACAGGTGGACAGTCTAGTGCTGATCCTAATGAGGCAACTTCTCAGCCTTTGCAGGTTTCATATAATGATGCAGATCATTCTATTTCTGATGCAGATTTACATGATGCACTTGTTGATGAGAGGGCTGATATTGAGCAGGCAAAAACTATGCCAAAATGGCTGGTGCAGACTTTGAGTGACAGCAAATTAGATGCATCTTTGTCATATCGTACTCGTTCAGGCTCTCATAGTGCCTCCTTTGCATTCGATTGCTATGCTATGGCTGCGTCTAGTCTCTGTGATGAGAATGAGCTTGTTTCTTTTGATGAAGCACAAAATTCAAAAAATTGGATGGCTACCATGCAATCTGAATATGATGCTATAATGAAGAATGGTACATGGTCTTTATGTGACTTGCCTCCTGGAAAGAAGGCCATTGGCACTAAGTGGGTATACAAGCTGAAGCGTAAACTTGATGGTAGAGTTGACAGGTATAAGGCTAGGCTTGTTGCAAAGGGTTATGCGTAGGAAAGAGGCATTGATTTTGATGAGACCTTTGCACCTACATGCCGTATGACTACTGTTCGGAGCATTTGTGCACTTGCAGCCCATCATGGTTGGAATGTACATCAGTTGGACATTAAAACAGCATTTCTGAATGGTGACTTGCATGAAGAAGTGTATGTTTTTCAGCCCTGTGGCTTTGTGCAAAAAGGGCATGAAAATCAGGTGTGCAGGTTAAAGAAGGCATTATATGGTTTAAAGCAAGCACCACATGCTTGGTATGAGAAGATACATGCCTATCTGGTTGCACATGGTTTTGTGAACAGTCCAACTGAAAGCACCTTATATGTTAAGCATGCTAATGATGTTCTGATTATTTGTTGTCTACGTTGATGACATGCTGCTCACTGGTCCTATTGAGAAGCATATTGCTGATTTCAAGGCTGATTTGCATGCCTCATTTGAGATGTCTGATTTGGGGCATTTGCATCACTATTTGGGCATTCAATTTATGCAAGTTGATGGTGGAATGGCTTTGTGTCAAAAAAAATATATTGACACATTATTGCAACGTTTTGGCCTTGAAGACTGTAAGCCTATAGCCACTCCTATGGAGACAGGTTTATGATTGAGTCTTCATGATGCTGGAGATGCATTTGATGTTGTTCTCTATCAACAGGCTGTTGGATGCTTGATTTATTTATGCATTACTCGGCTAGATATTCAGTTTGTTGTCTCAGAGACGAGCAGGTTTATGCATTGCCGAGGAGTCACGCATTGGAAGGCGGTTAAGCGCATCTTTTGCTACTTGAGTGGTACTCGACTACTTGGGTTGTTTTATCCCAAGGGGGGATCACTACCGCCAGATTTGCATGCTTTTTCTGACTCAGATTGGGTTGGTTGCTATGACACTCGTGTGTCCACCAGTGGTTTTTGCTTCATGCTTGGTAGCTCATGTATATCTTGGTTGAGCAAGAAGCAGCCTACTGTGGCCACTTCCAGTTGTGAGGCTGAGTATAGGGTAGCTTTCACAGCGACTGTTCAGTGTGTGTGTGGCTCAGATGCCTTATGGCTGATTTGGGTGTTGGCCAGTCTTCTGCCACCACCATCTTCACTGACAGTCAGAGCGCATTGGCAGTTGTGAGGAACCCTGTGTTCCATGCTCGCACTAAGCACATTGAGGTGCATTATCACTATGTCAGGGAGAGGTTCTCTGCTGGGGAGATCAGTTTGGCATATGTGCCCACGCAGGAGAACATAGCAGACCTTTTCACGAAGGCTCTGCCTAGGGAGAAGTTTGAAGCTTTCCGCAAAGCTTTGGACTTACTTCCTTTTGTGGAGTGATTTCCACATAGCTTGGCACTTCCTTATACATGAGTGCCAGCTCCTTGTTCACCGCATCACTCCTAGGGGGGATTTGTTGATATATTTAGGTAGTGATATGTGTGAACACACTAGGTCCGGTGGGGCACTTTTTTCCCTCTTTAGGAGGTTTTTTTCCTGCGGCTTGTATATACGCCTATTGCCCTAATGGGCTACTTATCTTTGTACATTCTCTAGTAATACATTCAGTCTTGTGTGTTGTGCTCCAAGCTTCTTCTTCTTCCTTGTGTTGTTCGTGTGCTTCCGCAGACGTCTAACTCCAACATCTATGACTTCTCCAATGCTCTCAATTTGATCTGCTAAGTCCTTCATTTTGGTGACAAAATCAGTCACACTCTGCTTGGGCACCTTCTTGAGTGTAGGAAACTCCATCCAGAGTTGGTTCTTCTTAGCTTTAGTGCTTGATGAAAAGAATGCTTCAAGAGAATTCCATGTCTCTTGTGAAGTCATGTAGGTCCTGATGTGTGGAAGTAAAAAATTAAAGATTGAGTTAAGAATGTATGACCTGGCTAGAGCATCCTTTGAGCACCATGTGGTTAACCCCTCTTGTTCTTCTTGAGTTGGATGTCCTTTGCTTCTAAGGATTGACATCATCTCGTCTCCAGAAATGTAACCATAGAGGTTTCTTCCTTGAAGATATGCTTCCATTCTAAGTGACCAAGCTGAGTAGTTACCTCAATCCAATTTTTCTATGGATGAAGGAAATCCATCTCCCATGTTGACTTGTTGATGCTCTGATGCCACGGTGATGAGATTGTTGGATACACTCCAGAGATGAGTTGTTGTTGCACAAAACCTGCTCTATGCCTACCAATGTGACTTCAAGGAACATTAGTAGACACATAAGGCTTCCCAAATATGCATTTAGAACCACTATGTAACTTGGAACATCATTCCCAAATGTTTATACCAAAAAAGATAACCGCATGTACTAAGATTGTGAAGAAACCTTCTATTTTGGGATTGTAAGTGCTCAGTGTTTTGCTCAGAGCTCACAAACTGGTATGAACTGAATAGAGATCTTTTGCACACATCTAATTCAATTTTATAGCGGAATAACACAAATTATTTCATGAATTTAGAGGCACTATACTCCGAGTAATAAGTTTAACAACTCAAGGGGGTCATCCCAACATTTGTAGAGCAAGGCAATGTGCATACATAGTCCACTTCATGAGTACATATCTCAAGGTCTGCTGAACCAACTCTAATGAAAATTCGTAGGTATATACTAGACACTTAAATCTAACTATATCAAGTTAAAATGCATCAAACAATGGAGTACACATAGAGAAATCACTTCTGCAAAATCATTGAAATAATGAAGGAGTGACAAATAAAAGTAGACAGAAATGAGCATGAAGAAATGTATCAATTAGTAAGTGATAATGCACATATGATACATGGGAAGTGTAGAGGACTAATCTTACACAAGTTGAACTCAATGTATTCCCAATGTTGCAACTCGATAGCTCTCAATGATTGCTCATTTTTTCCACAACTAAAAGCTTATGTTTTTATACACATACAAAGCTTTTGAATTTTGAATTTTATCACTCCTAAAAGTGTTCCTACACTTTATGGGTGATTTGAATGATTCCTTCACCAACCAAGTTGGGACTTGGTTCCTATATCCACGAGATTCTCCTACTTTTGCTTTTACAATTTATCCATGGTAATAAGGTGAAACTATTAAGCATGTCTTCCTATACACTTTCTCATGTGAGTTGAAGTAGAATGAGATGTAGTCCTAAATGATTTGGCCAAGCACTTAGGCTTGGCAAATGTACCAACAATAAGACCGGTTGAACATAAGTCAAAGAAATGATTAATAGCTAGTCATGGGTGTTTTATTGAAGGTTATCCCAACTCTAAATAAAAGACATTGATTCGAAATGGTTATTCATAAGAAATTTATAATCTATGGGTTTAGACAAGTTAGTCTCTAACTCCTTATCGACACTCAAGGGTGATCATGGAATTAATCCTTCCTAGAACGAGAGAAGTTCATGAAGGAAGTCCACTTTCAAAGTAGTGTGAAGAAGTTGAGATAAAGCCTTGCAAAAGGTATCTCTTAGAGTGGAAGTGGTATGAAACCAATCTTCAAAAAAAATCCATTCCAATGAAACTAGATGGAAAAGAAAAGAGATTTCAAGATGCTCAAGATTTTCTAGAATATGAACTATAAGATTGACAGAGCTATAAGGAATTCAAAGGAGAGTCCAAGACATGAGACATCTTATTAGCAGTTAAATATTTACTTTTTTCTCTAAGTTCTAGGTGAACCTGAGATAGTTCCTGAATCGAGAACTCAAAACATAAAAAAACAACACTAAGCAATCAACATTGGAGCTTATTCATCTTTAACTAAGAGATATATTTAAGTTAGGAAAAGACTCAAAACTTAAAAAACTACAAATGTTAAGCTCAAGACAAGACAAGCACCTGCTTGGAGCAAGAAAAAGATTTTGGTTAGTGAGCTAAGAGTCCAAACCAAAGATAGGGAGACTATAGAAGGAAAGACTAAAAATCTTGATCCACAAGAACTAAAGAGCAGCTGAGCACAAAGAATATACTCATTCTACTACTCTAATCAACAACGAACACTACACATTCGAGGAAGGTACATAGGTGTACACAAATGCCTAGTTTAAAATATGAGAGTACATGGTTTAGACATAGATCATGAATTGAAACTGGAGGCAAGGAAAGGAAGAGGTAATAACGATGCTTTTTAGTATAGATTGTGGAGCTTGAGGGAAAGTTGTGATATAGACTATAACTTGAAACATATTTTTGAGAATGAAAATGTTCTTCAAGGGGAAATGAATGTTATAAAGTAAGCCTTACAGAAGCTAGAAGATAAGCTAGAGATAAGAGCCTCTAAGTTGTAGGCAAGCAAGAAGCTTAACCTATTGATTAAGTCAATAGGATGGGAAGTAGGAGGTCTAGGGTTCAAATCCAAGTTGTGTGGGAGGATATTTTAACCCAAGGAATATCAAACCTTTGAGAAGCATCCAAGTCAAGTTAACTTGAATTAACTTGAGTAGAGTGGATCACTTGACCGACTTAACCCTTATTGGACTCGAGAGAAATAAGACACATGTCACAATGTGTATACTTGCTAATAAAAGGCCCCTCAAGGTGGAGACTATATAATAGATGGTTGGGAGGTGAAGATCATATCTTGCCAGTGGTGGACATACTCTATTACATCCACCTACATGAAGTAAATGTCTCATCCATGAGGTAGATGCCTAATAGAGCATAAATAAGTAGAAATCAAAAAAGAGAAAAATGTCTCCACAAGAATCCTAAACATGCAAATAAAAATCTTAGTATGGATAAAATATCTATAAATGAAATTTAGATATCCCATGAGAAAAGAAATTATTTGAAGGATGAAAGATCCACATATGAACCACGTCTCAAATTTAGGTGAATGTCTAGAGGCCCCAAGTGGCCTACAAGTGAATTGAATTCTCCATCTTATGAAGTCCTGTAGATATTTGTGAATTCTAGATGGATCAATCATGATTGCCTTAGCTAGGGCATTCTTGAATGCTCAAGACAAAATTTGTGAATGCATCAAAAAGAAATCACAGATTCCCATTTACGAACGATACATTTTTCCCAAACCTTCTTTCTTACCCACCATGAGGTTTTTTCCTGTTGCTTCTATTTGCTACTTCTTTTTTATAAAAGGATTTTAAAAATTTCCAAATATTTAGTAGCATAAGGCATTAGCACATTCCTTCTAATTAAGAACTCTAGGCATGATGGTTCTAAAATATAAGGAACTAGAAAGCGTTTATAGACATTTACTTGAAGATTCATGTCAAACATAATGCCCAATGGATCAATATGTGTTCTACTCCAAACTCTTAAGTCTCACTCTCACAAGCTTTTTCCCTTGCTCTCTTTAGGTCTAGTTGTTGAGATATCAAGCTCAACACATGATTCTTCAATATGATATTCTAAATTAGTTTACATTATTTATCCCTTGGCATTATGTAGTAGATGCATAAATATGCTTCAAGGATTTTGTATTGGGCTTCATTAATATATCTTAACTATGAAACGTTATGGAATTCTTACTTTGGGTAGATCATTTGTCACTTGTTACCAAGGTTTCTTTATTGTACTCTTATATACATATTGGACTATCTTGATCTATTTTATTAATTCATTCTTGTACCCTCTTTTTTTCTTGTTAAAAGATGAAGGAGGAGAACAAGAAGATTGTTTTTGCCTCCATATTTGTGAGTTTGTGTGTTTGCAATAGATCTATCTCTCTTCTCTTATCACATTTTTGTCATGGTATCAAATTTTGTTTGTTACTTGAGAGAGTATAAGAAATCAAGTGAACCAATTCACAAGAATCCAATATTAATGTGTCAGTGCTACATTCACTCTAATCTACTTTAAAATTAAAAAAAGCTCCAAACCATTTTTTAATTCTATAATAGTAATGTGTATTCAAATTTGTTGGAAGAGATGGAAATTTGTGTGTGTTTTTGGATCCACAAACAATAGAGCACTATATATTTTTGTTTTATTGACATAACACTATACATTTAAGGACATAATCTTGAACATCCTTGCGAAACATAAACCAGTACGACTTTTGTTTAACTAGTTCATAGGTCTTGTTAATTATGAGATATACTATACTCAAAGCATCATGACCATCATACAAGTATCTTTCTCTTAGATCATTATCATTGGGTATACATCAATTATTCATGTAAAGCAAGTATTCACCTTGAATAATATTGATCTTTGAATCACCCGAAGGTTGATTCTAATATAATCTTAGTAACCATTGTTTGTCATGTGGGCTATAATTTGGATCATATTTACACTCCTCCCCAACTATAAATATCTCTTGCCCATAAGCACATCCAAAATCCTCAATGAGATCCATGCACCCCTGATATGGCCACTATGAGTGGATGCAATAACCCTATAGTCCATATGGTTCCATGCTAGAGCCTTGGCTTCTTGATTTTTGACCTAGTTAGGGTTCTTGGTCATTGTGAATAGTCTAATGGTAGGCCATGAATAATGAAATATAACACTCTCTCTCCCTTCTAAAGATCATTTCCCTTACTTATCAAGAAGGAAAAGTGCTATCAAATTAGAGCTTCTGATTCCCAAGTAACATTTGTGAGTGGATGGCTCGTCCATGTTACTAGCAATTCTAGAATAGAGCAATTCTTCAAGCACAATTCTCTTTTCTTTAATATTCTAAAAGGCACATTTGAAGTAGATGGCACATTTCTAAAAGGCACATTTGAAGTAGATGGAATATTTGCAAGAGTAACTAGACCATCAACACAGTTCTCATCTCAACAAATGTATGGTCTCGAATTATAGACATGAGAACTCAATGGAATTTATAATTTTTGGTAGTTGTAGTTGATATGCTACATCACTAACTTAATTAACCATGGTCCAAGATCCACAATACCTAGGTGAAAACTTAGGTTTTTGATTGAATACAAAAGAAAAACAAAGTAAAACCTATAAAAATAATCAATCACCCACTTGAAGGTGTGTGGCATATGATGTTTATCCACAAAACCTTTTGCTCTATCAATAGCTTGTTGAACCTTAGCATGTGCAATTTTAAGATTAGCTTGCATGTCAACAAAAAAATGCAAAACACGAGGAGGTTTATGAAGAAAACCTATCGTAATTGGACTAAATGGAATCATCCATAAATAAACCCAAAGGTCGCTAGCAATTTAGACTTATATCTCAACCAAGGGAAGAAAATGATCCCAATCTTTTTGTTGTTCGGTGACATATGCACAATGCGTATCTTCTAGAATTTGATTCGCTCTTTCTTTTTGTCCATCAATTTGTGCATGTTTCCCACTACTCACCTTGAGTTGAACTTGTCATTTATCAAATATATGCTTCCAAGGATTACTAGTTAATCTTGAATCCTTTCCTGAAACTATGGACTTAGGCAAACCATGTAATCTGAAAATATTTTGAATACATAGTTCCACCACTTGTGGAGCTTCAATAATTTCTTTTGTAGGAATGAAATGTACCATCTTACTTAAAAGATCAACAACCACTAAAACAACATTCTTGTGCCAAGGTTTCCTTGGTAAATCCATTATAAAATCCATGGAAAATACTATCCCAAAAATAATGTAGTATTTCCAAAGGTTGCAACAATCATGGAGGATGCATTCCCTTGGCCTTATTGAATTGATATGTAAAACACTGACAAACATAACTATGCAAATCTACCCATTTTAGGCCACAAAAATGTGTGTATGATCAATTGAAGTGTTTTCTCGATACCCTGATATCCTACACTAGACACATCATGGTTTTAAAAAATAACTTGTCTAAGTTCCCCTTCTTGGGAATTAGGTACAAAAATCTCACCCTTTCATTTAAGCAATCACTGTTCACTTTACAAATTTAAAAAAAATCTTGATGCTGAAACATAATAGTCTAGAAATGATCATCATCATTTTAAAAGCCTTTTATTTTGTGAATTAAATTACAATCAAAAATTGTGAAGCTCATTTGATATAAATCCTTACTAATGCATTTGTGAATATATTAAATCTTACCTTCTTGATACAAAAGTTCCACATGAAATTCTTGCATCAACTCTACCCATCGTGCCTATATGCCATCTAAGGTAGGCTGAGAACATAAGTATTTCAAAGTATGATTATTAAACTTTAAATGTGGCGCCATATAAATAATGCCACCAAATCTTTAAAGCGTGCATTATAGCATGTAGCTCTTGTTCATGAATGGGCCAGTTTATTTGAGTTTGAGAAAGCTTCTTACTTGCAAAAGCAATAAGTTGGCCATGTGACATTAGGATATCATGTATTGCAATGCCACTAACAGCATTTCTAATGAAAAAAGTTTTTGTTGATCAACTACGAACAAAACTGGAGCAATTGAAACTGCTTATTTTAATGCAGCAAAATCACTTTGTTGTGCACTAGAACAAAAAAAAAAAAGGCTTCTTATTTTCCAAAAAATCCATAAGTGGTGTTGCTATATGAGAATAATTAGCAATGGGTTTTTCATAACGCCTGAAAGTCCTAAGAATGATTGTAACTAATGCTCATTCTGTGGACGGGCCAGCCTAAAATTACAAAAACTTTTTAAGGATCCATTTGAATTCCATATGAAGAAACAATATGTCCTAAGTACTCAACCTCGCAAAGGCATAGATCTTTTTTATTTGGATGCATATTTAAAAATTTTCGCAAATGAAATTTATACTCTTGTAAACTCCAACCAACAAATCATCGACAAAGTAAACAAGGAATTGACAAATATAAGTGAAGAACAAAAAAAGATTCAGCATGCTACATATAACTTAATGGGTATAGCCCACCATTGATGGACAAAGATAGAACAAGACAAAGCATATGGTAGAGTTCAAGTTACGTTCTTTACCAATCTTGTCCCACTTGACGAACGCATCTGATTGCTTGGTGTTGGGTTCTTGCTACAACAATGACAACTCATAGTGCAAGAGTATGTAGATAAATATAGGAAAAACTTTGTTGAAAGTACTAGATAATGTGCGAGATTTCTTATATAGTCACAAATTTGTGTTAGGACAGTGTGAGACCTCTCATCCATTAATGTGCAAGGAATGATGTCATACATTAAATGAACCTGTATAGTTCGTTTTGGTCTTAGAAGATGGAAGATGTTCACGACCAAAAGAAGTGGTCGAAAGTATCTTCCACTAGATACGAAAAATCTTCTAATTTTATTCCTATACCTAATTCCAAATCAATGTATTACAAGCCTCTACTAGTGGTAAACATAAAGCTTTGTCAATGGCGGAGAGTGTTTCAAGGCTCTGGTTTAACACCTCAATAGAAGAGAAATCTCAATGAGGTCTTTGCTACATATGCCTATGTTGGCATTCTTATCATCGATGCCCCAGACGAAGATTTGTAGCAATGATAGAGCAGCAATTGTCACCCATCATCCTTTCATCTTCTTGAGTTAGATACTGAGAAACAATTAAGATCACACAACAACCATCCTATCTTAAATATGTTAGTTACCTAGAACATAACCACAATACCAAATGTGGTCTTATCTTCAGTAGCCCAAAAAGGTTATCGTTTTCTAGACATTGAGTTTGTGATTATGAAGGATGAAGTTAAGAATCATCGTATTAAAGTATTTTCTACTACAAGAATTATCTATGATGTAATATATTCTTTATTGGTAAAGATATTTAAATTGAAGACAAGCCCATTCGATTATGCCTATAGAGTTAAATTTGCAGATGGAAAAGGATCTGACTTGGAATTGATGAGTAGTCGGATTACCAATCCAAATTTAGAATTATCGAGATGACTTATATTTTGAGATTGCCAAACTCTCTAGATTTGATATCATCCTAAGTAAGCAATGGCATGCTAACAAGAATCCAATCATCGATTTTGGAAACCATATTTATCGATTCTACAATAAAGGAAAGCGCACTAAATATATCACATTGATTATATTTTCCGAAGCATTAGGAGGAGCCACTATCCTAAGATAGACATTAAAAGTGATTACCACCACATTAAAGACAAGGATAAAAATGTAAGACAACTTTTCATACCATATTTGATCATTATGAACACTTAGTAACGCCTTTTGGTTTGATAATGCACTAGCAACATTCATGATGCTTATGAATTATATTTTTCATCCTTTTATTGGTCATTTGTTGAAGACTTTTTCAATTATATGTGGTAACCCTTAGAATATTCCTCATGGATATGGGACTAGAAGAGTTACAACCACAATATATCCTATTTGATCTAAGATCATAATCAACTTTTAAAATATTTTGATCAATGTAGGTTTTTTTCCCTTCAAGGCCAATTGGTTTATTAACCATTTCATGCTCTTCACATCAAAGATAATTCTTGCCTTCATATCATATAGAAAATAATGCCGCTTCTTTTACGTATGAACAATAGCATATAACTCTCACTTATATATTGAGTAGTTTCTTTAGAAAAGACTCAATTGTTTACTTTCAAAAGCTATTTGTTGACCATCTTGAATTACAAGATTGCTACCATTACTACAATGGGCTTATTTGGGTCAATCACATGAAGAACTAAGGCAATGCTACGACTTTCTTAAGCTATTCCATACTTTTCATTTGCTCATTGTCTCAAAAAAAGGTCTTACTTTTCAATTTCAGTTTCAATTACTCCATTAGTAGATAGTGATATTGGCATAATGTACCTTAACACAAAAAGGTTCTCGAAGCTGTATGATATTCAGAGAATGAAGAAAATTAAGGACTAATTTTTGTCTAGATCCATCTTGATTTCATTTATTAAAATAATATACCCTAAGCATTCACCTTCTTGTGTAAAGGATCCACACTTAAAATCTTTTTCATACACTTCATGCTCACATAGTATTTAGAATATTTCTCCTTTATGAAGGTGGGGCGAATGGATGCATTGTCAAAACTAATAAGAAAGAATCATCAAGATAATAAAAGTAATTTTACTCAGACATAGTTTCATATTAAAGTCATAAGGATCACAAAAGTGGCTACAACATTGGAAAGCTCAAATGGCTATACCCAGAATTTGTAACATCTATAACAACTGTGAAGTGTTAATTTAAGATGCATGGCATTGGGAAACTGTTCTTCATACTAATACTAAATGAAGTTGTATGGTCTACAAAAAGACACATTGAGTCATCCTTCTTGATGAGAAGGATCACAAAAGTGGCTAGGGCATTGGGAAGCTCAAATGGCTATACCCATAATTCGTAATGTCCATAACAAGTGTGAAGTGTTAATTTAAATGCATGGCATTGGGAAATTATTCTTCATACTAGTACTAATTGAAGTTGTATGTCTACAAAAAGATACATTGATCTTCTTGAGAAGATTTAGTGGTGATCAAGGAAAACAATTGGATTGGATTAACTCCTAATACACCTTTATTTGTCGATCAACCTCTTTCATTTGGGCAACACTAAGTCTATATAGTGATTTCAATATAGGCTTAGCACTTTGATTAGGTCTATGGCATGATCCATTGATCGATGAGAAGATGAAAATCCAAAGGAAGTTCTTTAGGAAACACATCCTTGAATTCCTTCGATGAATCCTAAATTGACATTTAGCTTCCTTGAAGAGATTAAACAAGACAAAATGATGAGCTCCAAAATAAACAATTGGAGAAGATTTAAAAGATACATAAAATTAAGAGGTAAAAATAGAAATCTAAAAGTTAAAAGTGGAAAGTATAAACAGGTAAGAAATTTACAGGAAAAAGAAAAATACAAGGAAAATAAATTAAACAAAATCTGCAAATTCAAAAGTAAAAATAAAGGGTGAAAGTAAGGTTAAAAATAATGATGCAAAATAAAAATAGAGATAAAATGTGCCGGTTACAAAAACGATACTAACAATCATTGAAGATAAATGTCAAAATTTCTATCAAAGATAAATGTACCCGTGAGAGTTCCAGCAGTAACCCTGATGGAGAATAGATCATGCACAAACTCTAAAACAAGAACACAAACATAAAATGCACAAAACATAAATTTGGAATTTGCTCCCTTGTCCATATGTCGATCAAAATGATTTATAGAACCCAACAATATGTTGGGTATAGGAAACAGATCAGCATGGACAAGCTTAGGGAATTCCTAGGACAATCATATCCAATAAATAAAGCAAGGCAACATAAATGTGCTTCCGCTAGGCAAACAATACCTGATTAAAGATCAGTGATTGCAAGATACCAAATCAGAAACAAAATTGGATCATGATTTAAAGATCGGACGGTTACCTCGTATAGATAGAGGTTCCTAAAGCTTTTCCAGTTCTTTAATTTGTCATCATAGATTCAACCTTTGGAGCATTGACAATCCCTACAGGTTTCCATTTTTTCAATTCCTCACTTATGAATCAACCTGATGAGCATTGATAGGGCCACTTACAGCATTTTTATAAGCACACTTCCCCATTTAAAAAGTTGTACAAACGCTCAGCTTATTAAATCCCTGATATGATGGCTCTCATAGGGATAAAATCTCTGCACATCACCATAGAATATGAACAAACACAAGAATGAAGACGACTTATAACAAGTGCATCGGCTCTCTCGTCCATATGTCAAGGAAAGCCATCTATCCTGACCAGGCATAAATTGGATACTGAACCTAAACCAGCATAGACTGCAGATTCCCCAGGAAAACATAGGAAAGCTATCTATCCTGCCCGGGCATAAATTGGCTAAAGAACTTGAACCAGCATAGACTGCAGACTTCCAAGAAAAACATATCCAGTTGATGAAGCGAGCAAACCAACATGTGTTTGCACATAAGGAAACACCCCAGCCAATTGCTGGATATTGAATCCGAAAGAATATTAGATCATGCTTTGCTGGTTCCCAAACTAGAACAACATTGAATAATTCTTTGAATATGTAAGGCAACAGCTATTGTATGTACTTTGGCTTATGGCCCTCGAGTGAAATCTTCGATCATTGCCCCTCAATTTACACTGCAGAACACATAGGCAAGAAACATTGCAGGTCACATTAAACTCAACAAAGTACATCTGAATTTTGAGTCTTCTTTTTATATTTCTCCCATCCAATGAAATATAGTAGGCTATATCTACTATTGGAAAGCAGTCCACACACTAGAAGATGCTTTTACAAAAAGGACACACAAGTATTAATCTCTGATTCAGAGATTTCCTATAAGGGACTTTGGAACAACAAGCTCCTTGAGAGAATCCAAAAGCAAAAGACCAAGCTTCAATGCAGTTTCATTCCTTAATAGTAGTCTTGTTTCTTCTGCATTTCTGACTGCAATAACAAAGTCAAAAATTCAGTACTGTTTGACAAAATACAGATATAAGCCCAACAAACTATCATTTCCAACCTACTCTTTCATGTTGGATTCCCAGTTTGTATGAAAACTAAAAGCATAAAGCACTAACATAAAATACGTGTAGCTGCATCATCATCATACCTCACATGTTGCATCTTTTTGACTTTGTACAAGAAAAAACCAAACCGGAACAACAACCAATCAACTAAATACAGTAAAACTAGACAGAAAAACATAAGAAATTATGTTACGATCTACAAATTAAGACAATGCCATTTACACAAGCAATGAAAAGAAAAGGGATACTCAGCAGTATTATCTAAGCGCAGCTAGATGAATTTACAATACAAACTAAGGAGACATGCAGCAAATGGTATCGAGATATCATATAATGTTGAAATTTGATACGTTCACAGGGTAGCTCAGATACAATCCAAGTCAAACTTGTACTTTCCAAAACAACATCTAGTAATGGCATCAAGAAATTATAGATGAGAGATGTTGAAGATTGAACAGAACTAGGGCATATTTGCAAGGAATCTCTAGCAAGTAGGATGTTGATGGTAAAGCCTTTCCCATTTCTAAGGACTGCACAGCTGATAGAAACAACTATGGTACATGGCAAATGATGGTAACAGTACTCGATTGTACAACTTTGTTGACTCTTGGAACAGAGATCGCAAAGCCAAATGATGATGAAAGTATTCTCTAGGAGGGCTAAACACTCCTGCTACAATTTAATTTGTACTTAATAGGTTTTGAAACATGCAAAGATAGTGACCATTTGAAGAAGAAATGCGACCATCTAGCTTTGGTAAGTGTCTGGTGACTGGTCTAGTTGATGAAGAGGGTGTTTCTTGGATTGCAGCTTAAGAATCTGGCCCCCACCAAGTCACCGTTGCAGAAGCATATCAACAAGGTATAGGCACTTCAATAAGAAATCCTTCATGTCAGTAGGGAGACTGACTATGGAAACAAAGCTGCTGTCCTTTTGGCCCAGCAACCATCAAGAAATTCAAGCTTCTACTCCTGATTACTAGCAGTCATTCTACTCTTAAACAATATCAATAATCACATTGCATCCAAGTAGTTTTGAACCTAGGAGAGCAGTTTGCACAGATGTGTACCTTTTATCACGGTACTCCCCACTGGCCAACTAGCAAGCCAAAGGAAGGAATAAATCAAAACAAGACAGTAGCAAATGGTTAGTTGTCTAAACCTCAAGCAACAAAAGCCCCTGAAGGTGTTGCACACAATATGACAGAAGGGACACTCTTGGAGGACACTATGACTCTTGGAGGACACTATGACACATATATTAGCTTCTACTTTCTTTAACATAAGAGTTTATGGAGAACATTACACATGTGAAGAGTGAAGTGAAGCCAATAACTTCATCTACAAAAGACACTCAAGTTCCAATCCCTGATAGTAATGTATGATATCAAAGCCATCAAAGCAGATGACTTCCTCCAAAGATCACATGATAGTTATGTCATGACGCCCTAGAGTTTCCTTTTTAGGCGACAACTATATGACTCCTCACAATGAGCCTCTTGACTTGATTCAAGATGAAAACTAAATGTAATCTACTCAATCTTGTATACCTAGGCTTGCTTTTCAGTTAACATCTCTGAATGAATGGTATACATATAAACCCTAAACCTGAGTCCAATTATGTTGTTCCTCCCTTTCAAACTAGAATGTCTGCACCATACTTTGGGATACATGCCTCATAGGATATGGAATGCATACGAGAACATCATACCATAGAAATAAATTGAAAAGAAGATGAAGAAGATGTTCCTCAGAAGAGGACTTTGATTTCATAAATCTCCTTAAGATAGAAAATAGACGTTACATGAAAAATCACTCATCTTAACATGGAAAAGAATTACCCTCCACCTTAGTTTAAAGTTCTCTCTCTCTCTCTCTCTCTCTCTCTCTCTCTCTCTCTCTCTCTCTCTCTCTCTCTCTCTCTCTCTCTCTCTCTCTCTCTCTCTCTCTCTCTCTCTCTCTCTCTCTCTCTCTCTCTCTCTCTCTCTCTCTCTCTCTCTCTATGTGTGTGTGTGTATGTGTGTGTGTTGTTGATATATTTAGGTAGTGATGTGTGTGAACGCTCTAGGCCTGAAATGATGTCCTCTTTGCCCAAACTTGAGGTACCCGAAAAACATGTTTGGGAAGGCTGTATTTTGGGCAAAATGCAACGTTCCTCCTTTCCAAAAGATGGTTCAGTTCAGGCTACTCAAAAATTCAGCTTGTACGTGGGCTACTCAAAATTGCAGCTTGTACATAGTGATGTATGTGGTCCCATGCAGACACCTTCTTTTGGGAACTATCTTTACTTCATGACTTTCATCGTTGATTTTTCCAAGCATGCATGGGTATATCCATTGAAGTCAAAGTCCAAAGTGTTTATGTGCTTCAAGCAGTTTCTGGTTTTGGCTGAAAATACATCAGCATGTAAAATGGGCACCCTCCGTTCTTATCCAAGGGGGGAATATATGTCTTCTGACTTTAATGCATTTCTGGCTTAACATGGGATACAACATCAGTGTACAGTGCCGTATATGGAGTTTCTGAACGGAAGAACATGTCACTCATGGAGATGGCGAGGTGTATGGTCAAGAGTCAGGCTTTACCACATAGTTTCTAGCTTGAGGCTGTCATGTGTGCAGCATATGTACTTAATGGGTGTCCCACTAAAGCGTTGCAGTCTATCACTCCATATGAGGCTTGGCATGGTCGCAAGCCATCTCTTGCTCATCTGCGTGTTTTTGGTTGTTTGGCACATGCATTAGTGCCTGAACAACATTGCAGAAAATCGGATGATAAAGCAGTAAAATGTATTTTTGTTGGGTATAGTTCTGAAAGCAAAGGGTATCGTCTGTATCATCCACATATTAAACGCATTCTGGTTAGCCGTGATATTGTTGTTGTGGAAGATGTTATTCAACCCTTACTTTCATGTACTAAGGAGACATCCGTTAGCTCCAAAGACATGTATGATACCTTGTTGCCACTTTTTACAAGTAGACAGTCTAGTGCTCATCCTCATGAGGCAACTTCTCAACCTTTGCAGGTTGCATGTGATGATGCAGATCATTCCATTTCTGATGCAGATTTACATGATGCACATGTTGATGATAGAGTTGATATTGAGCAGGTAAAAACTATGCCAAAATGGCTGGTGCAAACTTTGCGTGACAGCAAATTAGATGCACCTCTTCCATATCGTACTCGTTCAAGCTCTCATAGTGCCTCTTTTGCATCGTATTGCTATGCTATGGTTGCCTCTAGCCTCTGTGATGAGACTAAACCTGTTTCGTTTGATGAAGCACAAAATTCTGAACATTGGATGGCTACAATGCAATTTGAATATGATGCTATCATGAAAAATGGTACCTATTCTTTATGTGACTTGCCTCCTGGCAAGAAGGCCATTGGCACTAAGTGGGTATACAAGCTGAAGCGTAAACCTGATGGAACAATTGACAAGTATAAGGCTAGGCTTGTTGCAAAGGGTTATGCGAAGGAAAGAGGCATTGATTTTGATGAAACCTTTGCTCCTACTTGCCAAATGACTATTGTTCGTAGCATCTGGATTCTGTGCACTTGTAGCTCATCATGGTTGGAATGTACATCAGTTGGACATTAAAACAGAATTTCTGAATGGTGACTTGAATGAAGAAGTGTATGTTTTTCAGCCCCGTGGCTTTGTGCAGGAAGGCATGAAAACCAAGTGTGCATGTTAAAGAAGGCATTATAT
>CM035416.1:15124936-15434936 GCA_020310875.1 Ceratopteris richardii | reverse complement strand
ACTAGTGAGTGAAATTTTAAGGGCACACTCCTTTGCATTTGATGATCTCGTTTTAATTTTTATAACAATCGATCTTGTTGGGCTGGCTTGAAATTTGAAAGCACAACACATGCAGTTAAAAGTACCTAATAGAATTTTCAAATCAAGCCTTCGAAAATGACACTCCTAAGTAGCATATTCCACCCACTCCCAAAGTTATTGGGGGATGTCCTCACTTTATTCACATCAAGTAGTGAAATAAAGAAGAGCAAAAGAGCATGATCTAGTCTGTGCACGTTAGGTTTGGTGGTTGGTTTTTTTGCCCGAGGGTTCAACCCCTCCCTACGAAAGAACAGCTTGTGCACCTAAGGCCAATGTAATAAGTCAAAACCACTGTACTCCCTGTTCTTGCGGGATAAGGGAGGTCCCACGGGTACTATGCCCAAACCTTCACCCTATACACTTGTAATTTCAAAGTTAAAGATCAGGCAAGTAGGCTTCGGCTAAGCCTCAATATAAAAAAAAAAAGCATGATGTTAAAGTGTGTTAGCATGGTTGGTCTGTACCCCTTCTTCTTAGGCTAAGGGAAGGTGTTCAACTTGTGCTGGTTGTTGTGGACATCCCTCAACACTAGTGTTGAGATGAGTTTGTATGATTTTGAGCATTTCAAATCATTGTTGGCCTTTGGGTTGTTTCAAACTAGTTGAGCCTTCGAACTAGTTTAAATCAATACCTCGTCTAGCTTTAGGGTCATCCCTTCCCTAGCTCTACTTACCTTAGGGCTCTATCTCTTCGTAGTGCCAAATGTTTAAACCCTATTTGTAGGACATGGAGGTTCCATAGATGCTATGTACACCTTCACGTTTACCTTTTAATTAAGTCAAGATTAATCAGAAGAGAATTATGAAACTTCCTTTAAATAAAAAAGGCCTAATGAAGAAAAATATTGTTCTAACACCCAAATCAATCAATAAATATCTTAATTGAACACTCCGTATAGTAATTCTAGTTTCAAGTAAATGCACTTGAACATCAACGGAAAATAATGGTGTTTCATGTGAACAATAGAGTGGTCCACCGATCATTTATTTAGACATAAGGGATGGAACGAATGTAATGTGTCTAATACCATGGCCTTATGTGAATGCATGAACGATCGAGAAACACATTAAAAAACTTTTGCTGAACTTAAATGAACAAATGAGCATGGCACAAAGGAAAGGGTTGAAACATTTTTTTTCCACAAGGTTTTGTGACATGCTTTTTGAACTCAAGGTGCCTCCGCCCTATGTGAATATATGTGTATAGATGCCAATGATTGAATGGTTGAATTTAGGGGAGGGAATGTTCACATTGGTATTTGAGCATGGCACAAAGAAAAGGGTTGAAACATTTTTTTCCACGAGGTTTTGTGACATGTTTTTTTGAACCGAAGGTGCCTCCACTCTATGTGAATATATATGTATAGATGCCAAAGATTGATTGGTTGAATTTAGGGGAGGGAATGTACACTAGAAGAAATGACGCTCTATAGTGATAGATGACGTGACACAAATTTCATCGGTTCATTATTGCACATGATGTTGTCTATGAAGTATTTCGGTGGTGATCCACCACAGTGCGCTCTGGCTCTCGAGAGCTCCATGATGATATCCTCAGAGTAGAAAACTGAGCTTCGAGCACCGCACAAGGTACTCCGCATAGAGGCTGCAAAATGATATCCTCAAAGTAGAAAACTGAGCTCCAAGCATCGCACATGGTACTTCACATAGAGGCTGCAAAATACGAATAAAAACATTGTACACAGGGAGCACGATCACAGACTTGTTAGGTGTTACAAATGCAATTGAGCTTATAATCTGTGGCTTACCAGACCACTATATGTTTTATTAAAGAACATATACAAAAGTGTCCAGTGGCCATTTGGCCTTTTACATGGACACCAATGATAACAATCTCCCACTAAAGGTCAATATGGACAAAATAACTATGGGAGAAAAATGAAGAATGATAAAGAATACGTAAGTGTAAGTATATAAACTATACCTCTCACCTGATGCGCATGTTACACAATATACAAGTGACTATTTAAGATCATGAATCAAGTAACCCCCATCAAGTGACAATAGTATCGAAAGCTATCCTAAGGTAGAGCTTTAGTCAAAGCATCTACAACATTATCTCGAGTATGAACCTTCTCAAGAATAATGTGCTAAGTGGCTAAGCAATCTCTAATGAAGTGATGCCTCACCTCAATGTGCTTGGTCTTTGCATGATAGACTGGATTCTTAGCCAAAGCAATGGCACTCTCACTATCACTGAGCAAATGAGATACATGCTTAGGTAGACCCATATCACAAGCAAGACGAGAAAGCCACAATGCTTCCTTACATGCCTCACTTGTTGCAACATACTCTGTCTCTGTAGTGGAAATTGATTTACATTCTTGAAGGCGAGATCTCCAAGAGATAGCATTCATGAGGACCAGTGAGTAGCATGTCATCAAGGTACACAACAATGATCAGAAGCACATCATTTGCATGCTTAACATATAAGGTGCTCTCAATTGGATTGTTCTCAAAACCATGTGCAATCAAGTAGCTTCTCAGTTGGATTGTTCTCAAAACCATGTGCAATCATTACGTCAGGGAGAGGTTCTCCAACAAAGAACCTCTCCCTGACGTAATGATAGTGCACCTCACTGTGCTGTGCTTCGTGCGAGCATGGAACACAAGGTTCCTTGCAACTGCCAATGTGCTCTGATAGATAGTGAAGATGGTGGTGGCAAAAGACTCACCAACACCCAAATCAGCCATAAGGCATCTGAGCCACACACACTCAAATGTTGTTGTGAAAGCTTCCCTATACTCAGCCTCGCAACTGGAAGTGGCCACCATAGGTTGCTTCTTGCTCAACCAAGATATACATGAGCTACCAAGCATGAATCAAAAGCCACTAGTGGACACACGAGTGTCATAGCAACCAGCCTAGTCAGAGTCAGAAAAAGCATGTAAATCTGGCGGTAGTGATTCCCCCTTGGGGAAAACAATCCAAGTAGTCAAGTACCACTCAAGTAGTGAAAGATGCGCTTAACCACTTGCCAATGCTTGACACTTGGGCAATGCATAAACTTGCTCATTTGTGAGCCAGCAAATTGAATATCTAGTCGAGTAGTGCATAAGTAAATCAAGCATCCAACAGCATACTGATAGAGAACAACATCAAATGCATTCCTTTTGTAAAAAAAACAAGTTAAAGACATGAATGTATATCTTGCTCCTCTCATTGACAATATACAAGATTTATGGAAAGGTATTAATGTCATTGATGTATCAAAAAGCATTGATCAAAAACACATACATGATTTTCCAGGATATGATGTATGTTCAGGTAATGACATAATTTTTTATTTGATATATATACATTCATATGTGAGTTAAGTTAATTATATTTTTATGTTTTTCATGCATGGAGGAATATCTACTAAGGGATATAAGGCTTGTCCTTATTGTGATGATTGGTTGAGATAAATTTATAGTAAGAACCTCAACTAGAATATTTATCTTTCACATCGATGTTTCTTTCCGGGCGATCATCCATTAGGACACAAAAGAGAAGCAATATGTTTTCATAGAAAGATTGAAATAAGTCATTGTTCAAAACCAATGATACCTATGGATTGGTATTTAAAATGGATATACAAGGGTGTGATATGGATCCACAATCCAAAATCTTCAGTGAGGATGAAGATGATGAGAATGTGAAGATTAAAGGCAAGGGAAAACCATCACTAGCAGAGAATGTTGATATGGTATTCTTTGGAGTATTGGAGAGAGTTAAAGATCTGTCATCTTCTTGATCCTATGCATATATTCAAGAATGTTGGTTTTTCATTATGCCAACATCTTGTTGGATAAAGACACAACAACATCAAGAAATTATCTAAAGGATCAAAACTCAAGACCAAAGTTATGGCCAATTTATGATAAAAATTGGTAGGAAACAACCTATGAACCTGCTCCTTGGGTAACACCTACAAGATATGGAGCATCTTTCCAAAAAATGTTTACTTGGGATGACAAGAGCTTATCTGGGTTAAAGACACAAGATTGTCATAACTTTTCAAAACACATTCTACCTCTTGTTATCGATGGATATGCAATGAAAGGAGTACGAGATGTGATATATCATCTTGGATTGCTTATAAGGTAATTATCATGCTTTTATTATTAGTAAGTTAATATTATTTGATATCTTTTTATTATGAATTAATTTCTTTATAATTTAATTTGTGATTGATAATAGGTAGATTAAATCAAAAGAGATTGACAAAGAGTCGATCTCACAAAAGAAACGTGAATGCAGGGAGCTACTATGTTTGATGGAGAAAGAGCTTCTCACATCATTTTATTATGTTTGATGGAGAAAGAGATTTTCACATCATTTTTTGATATTTAAGTTCATTTATTGATCATAGTTTATGAAGTTATGTGTGACAGAGTCATCTATCATGAATCTCACCTTTGTCCTATAAACACTACCATGAAGCTTAACTAATTCATGTGATCCAAACTATGGTGATGACAATGATTGAGTCAAACAACAAGTATGCTCTATATCTTCATGCATCACTTCCACCACCTTGCACCTAGAGATACCATGTATTGGAAGTGTGTGAACTAGGTGGAACACCTTTTTGACCTTATCAAGGGCCATACTAGTCCCTACTCCTCCTTTATTTTCTTCCCCCTTATGGAGTGGACAGTTCCATTGTGCGTGATTAGGAGACAAACACTAAAGCACATGTTTTCCCTTTTGGCCCTCTCATATTGCTCAATAAAGGTCAATACCAACCTCTTTAACCAATGAAAAGCATATACATGTCAAAAGGTGAGGTCCACTCACATCAAGAGGTGACCTAAATCTTCTCTAGTCAACTTCTTCCCATTATAGAATTGATTTGATGCCTACAACTTGTGGAAATCATCCTCCTTTGATTGTGGATGATGTGGAAGGTTCAATTTGGGGCATTTTCCTACAATCTTGAGTTTGAAATACAAAACTTTCAACACTCCCCCTCAAGCTCAAGTCTTTTTCCTTTGTTGCTTCAGCCCATGTCTCGTATCCTTCAATCATCTTTGCTACCTGCCCAATCAACATCACTATAACCTTTGACACATATCATCATCATAAGAGTAAAATAGACCTTGGTTGATGGTGTGCTTGATGTAGTATGTGAGATCAAGTCTAGTGAATCTAGCATAAATTAATGAACCAATTATGCTTCTATATAGTGTAATATCTTGTATAGCCTCTCCTTGACCTACAACCAACTTTGTATTGAGATCCACAGGCTGAGAAAGTGACTTACAACCACTCATACAAAACCTATATAACACATCCAACAAGTATTTTCTTTGAATCAAGAAGATGCAATTGTGTGAATAGATTACATCTATTCCCAAGAATTACTTTAGTGTTCCAATATAAGATATCATGAACTCCTTTCTTAGCTTTGATTTTATATTTTTAATATGTGCAATATCACTTCCCATGATGATCAAATCATCCACATAGATGCCTATGTATACCGTCTTGTCTCCTTGCTTCTTCATGTGAAGTGATGGATCTGCAACACTTTCTTTATATCTACAAATCGATAAATAATCCACTAACCTCCAATTCTAGGCCCTTGGGGCTTGCTTTAGACCATATAATGCTTTTCTTAGCTTACAAACATGATTTGGGTACCTTGCACTAGCAAATCCTTGAGCTTAGCTCATGTGGACTACTTCTTCAAGCTCTCCATGGCATTCTTCACATCCAACTGATATAAGCTCCATTTCTTTCATGTGGCCACTACAATCAAAGTCCTAATTTTTGGCATCTTAGCTATGGGGCCGAAAGTTTCATCATAATCTATGCCATAGCTTTGGGAGAAGCCTTTCGCCACCAACCTTGCTTTGTACCTAACAATGGAACCATTTGAATTTCTTTTAATTTTGTAAACCCACTTATTACCTATCATCTTCATGCCTTCTTGAGCTGGTACCAAGCTCCAAGTATGGTTCTCATCAAGTGCCTTGAGCTCTTCCTTCATTGCCTCTTGCCATTCCTTGCAATCCTTAGCTTCTTCATAACTAGTCGGTTCTTTGTCCTTGATTACCTGAGTCATGTATGCATAATGCTTTGCAATGAAGTTATCATACGTTAACCTTTTAATTGGATATCTTACTCTTGAGGACCTTCTTTCTTTTCCTTTAGATGTGGTTTGTTAAAAATCAAGTCTCAATCATGCAAAAGGACTCAATCACGAGTTTTGCAAGTGGACCAATAAAAAGGAGGACCCAAATTTGTGTGAAACACTCGAGGAGAAGCTAGAGGAGCATCTTAGATCTCAGTATGGTTGAGTATAATGCACAAATAGAGAAGTTAGAGAAAGACAACTATTAACCAGAGTTAGCAACTACCTTATGGGCAAAGGATTATGGGGATTAGTGAGTGGCACAAAGCCAATGCCTCATGTACATGATCCACCACTTCAAGGGTAGGTCAAGGAACTTAATGAATCGATAGAAAGGGATAGAAGAGTCATATTCATTCTATCCCAACACATAAGCAATAGCATGATAGGGCATATACAAGACTTGGATACATCCAAGAAGGTTTGGGAGACCTTGAAGAGATTGTACTCTTCATCAATCAAGTCAAGGAAGATTCAGCTCAATAATGAGCTAAATAATCTTAGAAAATCACCAATTACTAACATAAATGAGTACATTTTGAAGGTTAATGAGATTACAGATGCCCTAGGCTCAATTGGGAGCCCAATCGAAGATGATGATCTTGTCACGCACACTCTCAATGGCTTGAGAGAGGATGAAAGGTGTAAAGCATTCACCACATCAATTTATGTGAGGGATTCCCTACCATAATTTGATCAATTAGTCGAATCGATGGTGACTAAGGAGATGAACCAAGGATCTTCACAATCATAGGGCAACCAAGCCCAAGTTTTCTATGCAGGTAGAGGCAAAGGCAAAAGAGGTGGTCAAAACTCCCAAGGCAGAGGGAGAGGAAGGTCAAACTCAAGCTCAAGCAACCAAAACGGCTCCGACCAAAGCTATGGATCAAGAGGAAGAGGAAGGAGTAGAGGAAGAGGAGGAAGATCACATGGAAGAAAAGCATCCAATGGAAAATGCCACAATTGTGGAAAATCGGGCCATTATGCAAAAGATTATTGGTCTAAAGGAGGAGCAAATCAAGGATACAAAAGGAACCAAGGTAATTATGCTAGTACTTCAACACATTAAAAAAATGAGAACAAACTTACAATGTATGGGTCAAGTGAAAGAGTCAATTCAGATTTTACATGGTACATTGAGAGTGGTTGTAGCAACCATATGAGTTGCAATAAAGATGTTTTCTTTAATTTAAACTCACCCATCACTCAAGTACATGTAGAGGTAAGGGATGACACTGAGCACAAGATTACACATGCGAGAGATGTTGCATTGAACGGATCTCAAAACTCCAAGGTATTGAAGGATGTGTTGTATGTGCCGGCCATCACAAATAACTTGGTTTTGGTAGGTCAAATGGTTGAAAGAGGTTATAAGGTGAGTTTCAATGATCAAGGATGTTTTTTTTGAAGACCCCATGTAGGACTACAAGCTCATAGAAAAAGGAAAGAAGCAAGGAAGACTCTTCACCGTGGAGGTAAAGCCATCAACCCCTCACACTCTCTACTTGTCAATTGGAAATGGCATAAAAGAATCGAGCACATAAACTTACAAAGGATGAAGGAGGAAGGGATTTTTAAGTGTTCTACCTGATGTTACATCTCAAAATATGCAACATTTGTGCCATGCTTGTCAATTAGGGAAACAAATCAGGAGCACATGTGAGCAATCAAGTGTTGAATCTCATACACATAGATGTATGGGAACCTACAATGGAGCCATCCATTGGAGATAATATATATTTTTTCACATTTATAAATGATCATTCAAGTTTTTTTTTTTTAATGTATTGCATGAAGTCAAAGATAGAGGTGTTTTATCACCTCAAGAGGTTCAAAAACCTAGTGGAGAAGGAGATAGGGAAGTATGTAAAGTCTCTTAGATTGGATGGAGTGGGAGAGTATTTTTCAAATGAATTTTTAGATTTACTACATGAACATGGCATCAAAAGGCAATACACTTGCAGGTACACACCTCAACAAAATGGGGTGGCAGAGAGGAAGAACATATACATAGCAAAAGTGGCTAGAGCTTTGTTAAATGAAATGAATGTCCCTAACTCTTATTGGGTTGATGCAACAAATACATCCATATACATTATGAATAGGTTTCCAACCTCAAGAGTACATAGAGTTGCACCTTATGAAGCTTGGTATGGTAAGAAACCCAACCTTTCACATCTCAAAGTATTTGTTCGTGTGTGTTATGTTCACATACTTCAAGAATTGAGACACAAGTTAGATCGGAAGGCATGTAGGTGTATATTTCTTGGATATTCTTCAGAGCAAAAGGGTTTTAGATGCTATAAACCTTGCAAAAGAGCTTAAGGTATCTATGTAATATTTGATGAGTTGCTACCTTGGTATGGTAGCAAAGATGTGTTACAGGTTGACAATGCATATGATAGATGAGTGCCATGTGCCACCCATGTGTGCAACCATCTAGAAGCCCAAAATTGATAGATTAGGAAAGAGGGAGGATTTAAGGAGTTAGCATGTGGTAACGATGTATGAAAACGATCATTATCTCCATGTGCAACACTAAGATAAAAACAAACTTCAACTTCACCTTCTTCCTCATTTCTATGCCCATCACTATGTAAAATTGTGAAACCATCTTTTGGAATAGTTCATGGTAAAAAGTTTACCATACCCATGTAAATCACTCAAAATGATATTCCTATGGCTAGTTCTAGTGCTCAAGGTCACAATTCTATACTTCACAAAGTTCACGATCACATTAAGAAAAGTAAGGAATGTTATATTTGTAATGCTAATAAGAAATGACTAGCCAAACAATTTAATGAAAATGATTTAGTATGGTTATGTAAAAGGATGTTTGAAAAATATTTTAAAACATCCTAAAGTTAAACTTGCACCATGCTATTATGGAACATTTCACATTATTCAAAAATCAATGAAAATTCGTTTAGATTAGACATACCATCTAATTGGAATATACATAACTCTTTAGTTCATTAAAACCATTTAAAGGCACTTTAACACTCACTACTATTCTTGATGATCCTCATTTGCTTGAAGAATAATTTGAAATCTTAATTCATGAGAAAATAATCAATCATGACATAACCACTACACGTAGAGATACTCAATATCATAGATATTTGTTAAAATATAACATCCTAATGAAGAATTTGAGTGGATCCATAAGGCTTTTATAAACTATTACTAACATCAAAATGATTTTGTAGCATTCAAGATTTTGGGGTTTAGTGTGACTCTTTTAATTATAATTTTAATATTAGGTTCATATAGATTCAATATATTTTAAGATGTATAATTTGCATAATGTTTATCTTATTTGATATGGATATCTTTTCTTTATGTAGATTTAAAGTTATAAATTACATCAAGTACCATACACAAGCATTATGGGAAAGAGAAAATAATTTTCATATGTTACTATTCTTCAAGAAGGAAAAATGGTATACAATATACAATGCAAATGTTGTGGACAATGTTATCTAAGAAATGCAACCCATATAAAGGAGCGTCTTTTTAGTACATGTAAGAATGTTGCAAGAGTCCTATTCTTGATAGTGATTTATGGGTGCATTTTTCAAATTATGCGAACAAGTGTAGAAGTCAAAGTATCACATCAAAGAGATTCAAAACCATGAATAGCTCATAATACTTTCAAAGATGTAGTCAAAGTGTGGAGAACTAGTAGATATATCAATGGTTATAGAAGATGTTCTTAATGTGCCAAATCAAGTGTCATAGATTCATCTAGAGAGCAATCAAGTTCTTTCTAATCCAATTTCTCTACATACTTCAAGAAAAAGTGGACCATGTGAATCAAGTAGAGTAGGTGGGCCAAAGAATGTATCACCATGTACTTCTTGTGATTAAATCAAAAAACACAATGTGTACCTTTTGAAAAACAAGATATCCTTGAGCTTTATCTTTAACAGATTCAAACTTTTTTAGCATGTGAAATTCTTTTCAATTTTGTTAGTGATCATATTTTCAAAGATGCCTTTATGGAAAATGTTAAAAAGGAACTCACTATGCTAGACTATAATAAATGTGAATAGAGTATGTAGATAAAGTAAAAATAGCATAGAAGCTATTATAAATCAAACAATTCTTGATTTTATACCATGTATGGATACACAATATATATCATTGTATTGATGGACTAATTATCAAAAGAAACCATTGATTGATGTGATGGTTATCTATTGAAAGGGATTCATGTTTATAGAGGAAATTAATACTTCTCTTGAGAAAAAAAAAATCAGCTTTTCTTGTAAAGATATATGACCATGTAATATCTCATGTGGGAAGTCCAAAGAATGTCAAAACTATAGTTATAGATAATGCCAACAATCACTACACAAGAGAGTTACAAATCTATTACATGTGTTCCATGTGTGACTCACACATTAAATTTACTTTTGAAAGATATCCATTAATTATCTTTCATGAAATAGAGTTTATTAGATGAAAGTCATGTGGTGAAATTTATTAGAGAGCATTAATTTTTATATTCATTCTTTTGTTTGAACTCTCCCAACAAATCACTTCAAATATTTTATGCTACACTATTTGCAATAACAAATATTGTGCTTAATGATTTATTAGAAATCAAGCTAGCATTTGTGAAAATGATTGCTAATTGAAGATAGGAACCGTTGATCAAGTTGCAACTTTGAGGTGCATTTCTCTAGTCATAAGTTTTTGGCATAATCTAGAAAAAAATATCAATATTAGTAAATCTTTAGTGGAACTTCTATGAATTTTTTATATTGAAAAAATTGTGATAGAAAAAGTATATTTAGTTATGTTAGAGGTGATACAAAAGTCGAAGACTTCAATTATTTCTCATCAATAGAAAAAACATAGGTTGTATTCTTAGTAGAGAAATGACAGACTCAAATGCATGCTCATTTATATGGAACACCATTCGTATTGGATACAATTTTCAATTGAATGGTCAAGCATCCAACAAAGAAGTCATGTCAAAATTTTAAAAGAACTTGCAAGTTGTTACGTTTAAGCACAAATGATCAAGAAACATTTCATTATAGGGTACCTTACGTAAATTGAGAGGGAATTTTTGGAGATCCATGGCATAATGAAGCTATTCAAAAGCATCCCCCTCCTATATGATGGCAAGAGTACAAAGGTGAAACAATAGAGTTACAATATGTACCTATGAGAGTGCCTCCAATAGTAGCTTCAAGTGGCAATTTTCAACATGATTGGAGTGAATACAATTTTTTTCATTTAAAAAGAAAATCAATTAAGTGCATCATATGCCAATGACTTGGTATGTTTTTTTTGTTATATGCATTTGTTACATGCTCCAACAAGAATAACCTCTGCAACAACACAACAAACCTTTGGATAATTTCAAACTCATAAAGTTTTATCAAATGATCATGGAGTGATCATCAATTAGATATATACCTTCGCAGTGATGGATTTGATATAGAAGAAATAGATGACATAGTTCCTATAATAGATGAAAACTTACAAAGTTAAGAAAATGATATCGATTGCAAAAAATATGTTTCTATTGCAAAAAGATATTTCTATTGATCATTTTGCTGATTCATTAACTCTACTAGAGTGAACCAATCAAAGATGAGGATGAACTTGATAATCATCCACATTTGATTTTATAGAAATCCACACTTACTCATAATTTTTGAGCTTGATTTTGTGGTTTTGTAACTATGGACTGTTGCTCATCAGTTGCCCAATGTAAACCTATAATTGATAATCCTTGTATAAGTATGGCACTTGTGATGATAAATCATAAATAATGTTATATTTTCCAAGAAGTAAAAGAATATATGGTAAAAGAATGAGGAAAGCGGTATGTCAAATGCCACAAGGACCACATATGTTCTAAGTTGAAGGATGAAAAAAGTGGTAAAAATAAAGCACAAGCATGGAAGTAAAGGAGAAAGGAAAAAGTGGTAAAAGTAAAGCACAAGCATGGAAGTAAAGGAGAAAGGAATCTACTAGTTTCCATCTCAAATCCCTCCTCAAATTAGGCTTTCCCCTATTTTTTAACCCAAAATGCGTGTAAAAATGCCTATTTATGGCATAAATTCCTATATTTAACAGTACCTAGACCCACAATGTTACAGCTGAGTAACAATTAAGGTTCATGGGCATCAATAGAATAGCCATACCAATTTTTGTATCTTTTTGGCATCATTTTGGTCTCCAAATAGCTCTCGACACTATTTTTAAGCTAGGCCAGATACCACTTGTTGAGAGAGCTTTTGAAAAGTCTATTCAGGGTTACTCAATTAGAATTGATAACTCTTTCGAGCATTAGATCTTGGTTTTTGCAAGAGATTTTTGGAGCATTCTACCTCTTGGCTACTTGTGAATGTGTATGCGTGTGTGTATGTGTGCACCCATGTGCATGCATGCCTTGTTCTTGTTATAGGTGCACCACATGTAGGTCTTCATAACTACAGACTAGTTGATCCACGAATATGTCATTCTTTCTATTTTGTGTGTTCTTGGACATGACGACATGAGCATTACACTTTTGGCACCATTGTTGGGGAGAGTTCTTATTGGACGCACATGATGGTAAGATTTTGCATGAGCTACATGCTTTTGGTGCATCTTGCATGTGTCTAGGTACTTTTCCATGATCCTCATCACTTTAGATAGCTATCTAGGTAGGTAGATAGGTAGAAATAGGCAAAAAATAGGTTTTAATGTTAGGGTCTTTGAATTCTCCATTAAAGCTTAGTTTCCCTCTCTTTCTTCTTCACTTTCTCTTCCATTTCTACATTCTCTCTTTTGTTTTTCCTCATTTTCTACATAGCTTTGAGGGTTGCAATAGTAGTTCTTGAGTTGTAAAATCCTGGGGGAGCGAAATTCGAGCTAAAAAATGCACAAAAAGAGTATTTGTCAAGTCGTGAAGAGGCAATCAAAAGAGTAATTCCTCATGCAAAAGACAGGCAAGTGGTCATTTCATGTCTATTTTACTTGCTGAAATATTAGAGAACAATAGAATCAGGTGAGATGCAAGTAGTAAAAGTGATTTAGGAGGCAACAGAGGCAAAACCAAGCTCAAACAAGCCAAAAAGTGTAGAATGCAAAGCAATTGTTTTTGTGCAAACATCTCATTGTCCAAGCTCTAAGCTATGCCTGTCTAAAAGTTGGTGCAAAAAATACCCACTAAAGTCTAAGAAATTGCCACGGATTGCCCTACATTGGCAGGACTAAAGAAATTGTCTATAATGACCATTCCCTAAGCATGAATCTATAAGATCCATTCACTCTAAGGGAATCATCCTTCCCAAAAAGTATATGGTGATATGACACACAAAACTATTTTGAAAGCAATATAACATGGTGTGCATGCTTGGTTGGGTTTTAATGAATGTTTCCTTCCAGTTCCAGTTTTAAAAGATGCATGTAACTCAAGAATTCCCTAAGGATAGAGAGTGGTGATGTATTCATCAAGGATTTGGATCTCCAAGGAGGGATTATGGATTTTAAGATCACTCAATGCACAGTGAAAGAGCTCCTCCATTTTGATTCGGGGAACCTATCCATGTACTAGGCGGTAATGCCTAACTAGAAAGGGGGAAAGAGTACACAAAAATGGGCTAAATTTTTAGAATATTTTGGAATTGATGAAACAAGTGAGTTGGCTTAGATTTATGCACCAAAATTTCGAATTCCTTAAAGCACACAAACATACAACCACATCCAAGATTGTTTTACATTGTATGTAGTATGGTTTGGAGCATACTTATACTCTTGACATGATTGAATGTGTACTACATCACCTACTTGCCACTAGAGAAAGTTGGAAAAGTTACCATATCCTTCATGGAATGGAGGCAATAACACATATTACCTTATGTCCTTTAAAAACTAATGTTTCATTTTCACTTGCTTATACCATTGTGAACTGCAATTATTTCTCGAGCAAAAAAGAATTTTTGCACTTGAGAAAGTAGGATTCGTAACACCTAGTGAAAACATTGAATCATTAGACTTTCCCATTGCAATTTTTCATTTCAAATTCAAATTCTAAAGAAGATCCCAACATGGGAAGAAAAATTTAGAGGGATTCACACATAATATAATGACTAATAAGGTGATCACATGCAACCATTCAACTTAAGAAGCCCCCATTGACCCTCGATGATTATTATGAAACTATCCTCAAAATGAAAGACTTGGAAACACTTGTAGTTGAACTCCAAGTAGAAACTCTTCCACCAACACCCAATCCCATCACCATTGTATTGAAGCTCACATGACTTGCTACCACCATCCTACTTCCCTCACATGATATCACTAGATTTGCCACCATAGCCACCACCGTTGCATTATCTATCATTACCATCCCTACCACTGATGAACTTGCCATCTTTGCACATGAAGTGGATCCCACTCCTTCCACTTCACCCAATTCAACCCCACTAACTAATTCATCATTTAATTCCCACTAGAATGTAGCTCAAAATGTTTCCAACCTTTTTGATACCATGTTTTCAACCACTCTATGCTTCTAGAAGCACCTCCACAACATGTACAAGTGCACCGTCAAGCACACACACCATCATCCCAAGTCTCCTAGTATCAAAAGTGTCTCCAATCATGTCCACAATTGGTAGACATTCTTCATTTTTATGTTTTTTTACTCCATCTATATCTACACCTCATCTTGTTCTTTCAATTTCACCTCATGAGTTTCAATTCACTTCATCATTTTTATCACCACGTTCAATTTTCATTTCTTCAGTACCTGCTCCATCCATAGTAGTCAACATTGAATGGGATCAAATTCAATAAGCTTATCATGATTTGGTTGTTTCATCAACTCTAGAGTCTCATCAGGATCACATCCACTAGGATTTAGCACTTACATAACCCAACACAATGGTTTTGCATGATACGTTTGACATATAGATTGAAAATGAGGTAGACACTATCACAATGGTTGCATCAATGGATGCTATCCAACAATCACCTCTCAAACAAATAGTAGTGGTACATGCATCAAAACCACAACAAGAACAAGTGGAAGTTATTAACATCAACATGGATTGAGGCATAGAAGCTACCCAAGAGGAAGAGACCCATGCTCTTGAAGAAGAATTAAAAGGATGCTTTGAAAGCTTGGTGGCCACCAATAAGTCTCTGAAGGATTTTTGAACACAAGGAAAATTATGCAACAAAAAATAAAAGATTACAAGAGGACATGACAAGATCTCATGCTAAGGAAACACAATATGAAGCCAACCAAGCATAGCTTCAATAGACAATAGTGAATCTCATGCATGGAAAACACTATGATCAAACAAGCATCAGTCAAGGACAATTATCTTCATTTGCTCTATAAGAAAGTATTGAAAGTCCAAGAACATTACAAGAAGACAATAAAAAATCAAGATAACTTATGACAAACCTTGTTATCAAATGATATTGTTGATATATTTAGGTAGTGATGTGTGTGAACACACTAGGACTGCTGGGTCACTTTTTTCCCTCTTTAGGAGGTTTTTCCCCTCGGCTTGTATATATGCCTATAACCCTAATAGGTCATGTATCTTTGTACATTCTAGTGGTAATACATACAATATTTTGTGTTGTGCTCCAAGCTTCTTCTTCTTCCTTGTGTTGTACATGTGCTTATGCAGACCTCAAAATCCAACAATTGGTATTAGAGTAGGTCATTGCTTCATCTAGGGCATTATCAATACCCCTCTGGTCATAGTCTCAAATCACATGAAATCGTGATCCGAGCTTGTTTTGGCCTCCAAACATACTATCGTAGCACTTGTGTAGGCAGTTTTGTCTTTTTGTGCCAAAGATATATACAAGTTTTGGTTCGCCAATATAAGCATCTCAAAGTCTGCTATAGGTTTAACAGAACTCCAGAAGGTAGCTCTATTCAACTTTTTGAGATACATTCTTTTTTTTTGCATTAGGGTATTTTAGTCAATGGCCATGGCTGAAAGGAGTGATGTATTCTGTATGTTGGTGCTCTGGCTCAGTATTTTGCTCATAGCTTGAAGCAGAAGTGTCAAAATCGAGTGAAGATACCACCATTGGATGCGTCTTCTTGAGAGCTTTGAAATGAATCTACTATGTGCTATATGGAGCTGAGAGAAAAGCTCGATTTACTGTTGGCTACTGCTCTAGGTGTCGCGATAACATAGCCGACCATGAAAGCTTGAATGTGGTAGTTTACACTTATCTGCATCTTTGTTAGTTCACATTTGCATTGATGATCATTTGAATGCATGTCCTCATACACTCCGCTAGGTTATGATACTTCTTGGATTGATAATTAAAGCGTGAATCCCCACTATATGCACTTGTAGGGGATTGAGGTATAGCATCTTTCTCCTCAAGTCCCTAAGTTGATACTTAGGTACACGTGCTTTTTTCCACCATTGCCGGGGAGTCTCGAATCAAACCGAGGCATTCGTGTGATGGTGACAGCTCTTAGAATAGAAGTAAGTAGAGGAGTTATGAATCTCTCTTCTTTGGCAAGTCACTTTCATCCGCACTTACTACTTCTCACTTTTGGAGTGCATGTAGTGAGTTGTTAGTTTAGGAACGTGAGCTAGAGAGAGAATTTAGAGTAGGTAGTAGACAAGAAGAGAGTAGGATAGGTAGGTAGGTTCAAATCCTAAGTATTTTGTTCTTTACCTTTCAGCATCTTTCAACCTTTGTGCATTTCAGAGGCTTCAAAACAAAAAAAAGGCCATTTTCAGATCACTTGTTTCCTAACAAGTGTCGAGAGAGCAAAGATGACAGGTGTCGTGGAAGAGAGATCGTGGTTGTTGGAGCTAGCAAAAGCAAGTGTGGGTTGAAGTTAGCTTGAGGGTAGCTTTGTGAAGGTGAGCTGACCGAGACAACCTGCGACCAATGTCGTGAGGGAGGTATCGTGGGTTTGAGTGAGATTTTTTTTGATACCGGCACTTAGAGAAGGGGAAATAGGCACTAAGATCACATACATTAACCTGGTTTTTAAAAATCATTGCTCATGTGTGAGAAAATCCAAATGTCATGAACGGTTGAGTTCAAGTATCGTGATACTTGAATTCTCATGTGTCATGATATTTGGTAGATATTGTGTATCGCCGATATCTTTCACTCCCCAAGTGTCGCAATATCTAGGTATTGTGTGACATTGGGTCGAGTATTGCGACATCCAAGTGTCTTCTATCGAGTATCGCAACACCCAAGTGTCGTGCTCAGAGCCAAGTGTCGCGATATCCAAGTTTCACGATATCCAAGTGTCGCTTAGGGTCGAGTGTCATGACACCCAAGTATCATGCTCAGAGCCAAGTGTCGTGATATCCAAGTGTCGCTCAGGGTCGAGTGTTGCGACACCCAAGTATCGTGCCCAGAGCCAATTGTTGCGATATCCAAGTGTCGCTCAGGGTCGAGTGTCATGACACCCAAGTGTCGTGTTCAGGGCCAAGTGTCATGATATCCAGGTGTCGTGTGTCATGACCACTTAGGTATCGTGTGTTGTGACCGCTCAAGTGTCGTGTGTTGGCAATAAGCCAAGTATCGAGTGTCACCAACTGTAGGTGTTGTGTGGATCACAAATATCGTGTGTCATGAGCCAAATATCGTGGGAAGCTAGGTATCGAGTTGATGGAGAGTGTTAATCTCCAAAAGAACAAGCTACTCTTGAAGTTAGAGCACCTCTATATCAAGAGTAGCTCAAAATCTTTACCAATTTAGAGGATCAATGATCAATTATCAAACTTTTGAACAAACTGTCAAGAAGGTGACTACATAGAAAGTCTGTTGTACATAAATCACTCATTGACTTATCAAATGTGTAAAGTTTTTTATTAAACTTTGCACAAGGTGTTGCCTATAGTTTGGCACCTCCTCCAAGTTAAATCATTCCAAAAGACTCAGTAGATCTTGAGAAATGATCTTAACAAGTCACCTATGTCTAAAACTATAGTTCTTTACAATCAACTTTGACACCTGGAACTTCTAAAGCTTGGTTCTCTCAAATTAGAACCCATTTATGTAAATGATTTTATCCATAGATGGCTTACCTTCCAACTTAGATTTTGACTCCTCATTTGTGCAAAACTTTACACTGTGCACTGAGAAATGATCAATTCTTTGACCATCAAGATTGCGCCTGTTTCAGAAGACACTCAACACTTCTTCACATATGAATGTTCCTACTCATAATTCCCAAAGCCTGTTTACAATTAAAAGCTGAAAACTTGTACATAGGTCAACCAACTATAGACTTAGACTTGTACAAAAGCATTTTACAAAAGATTCAACACAGAAGGAGAACTCTCAGAAATATTGGGCGCAACTTTTCTTCATTTCTGGAAAACTTTACACATCACTTGCTTTAACAAGCAAGCTACTATCTGCTTTAGATACTTGAAAACCAAGTTCCTTCAAGAACTTCAAAAGTCTATAATTCCATGCCCTTGGGGCCTGCTTCAAACCATACAAAGCTCTCTTGAGCTTACATACATAATTTGGATACTTTTCATCTCTGAATCTGTGGTTGCTCCATGAAAACATCATCTGAAATATAACCATTTAGAAAAGCATTCTTCACATCTAGTTGACATAATTTCCAACCTTTACATGTAGCAATAGCTATGAGTGTCCTGATGGTTGTCATCTTTGCGACAGGACTATAGGTCTCATCATAATCTATACCATATGTCTGAGAAAACCCTTTCACAACAAGTCTAGCTTTATACCTAGACACACTTCCATCTGCAAACCTCTTTGTCTTGTAGACCCATTTGCATCCAATGATCTTCTGACTATTTGGTTTAGGAACCGAATCCCATGTCTCATTTTCCATCAATGCATCATACTCTTCCTGCATAGCCTTCTCCCAATTTTCCTTACCTTTTGCCTCTTCATATGTAGAAGGGTCTTCATCTGCCTTTACCATATAAGCATAATCTTTGGTAGCCAAAAAAGAAGTGTCATAGCTATACCTTGTAGGTTGCTATTTGTGTCTTGATGACTTTCTGAGTTCTCCACTTCTTGAGGTTTCTGGTTCATCACATTCTTGATCAAACCTTGGCATTAGTGAACCTAACTTCATAACCTTTTTCAACAATTTGTCCTACACTTATCAGATTCTTTGGAATTGTAGGAACATAGAAAACCTTACTCAAGAGAGTACTTCCATCCTTGGCCTTCACTGATCCAATTGACTTCACATTGTGCTTTGTATTGTCACCTGTTTGAACTACATGATTAGTTACCTTATTCTCCAAATCAGTCATCAAAGCTATGTTGCCACTCAGGTGATTGCTACACCCTGAGTCAATGTAGAAGACTCTTTGATCTTCACTTTGCCTTTCACAAGTTGCATTCATTATCAATGTTGAATCCTCCTTCTGATCTGAAGCATAATTGTAGTAGGTATTGTTGTATTGTTGACTTTGGAATCCTCTACCTGCATTTCTTCCAAAGTAGCCTCTACTACCTCTACCTCTAAAATTACCTCTTTGATTTCTGCCACCTCTTCCTCTTGAATTAAAGTTTTGATTACATCCACCATTATTCTGAGTATTATGCCAACAATCATTAGTTAAATGATTTTTCTTACCACAAATCCAACAAGCTTTGCCTACATCTTTATTACTTCTGCCTCTTCCTCTACCTTTGCCACCTCCTCTTCCTCTTAGGAAGTTAGCTTGTCTAGTTGTACCTTCATCTTCATTTGCTTGTTGCTTCCCTTTGCTATTCTTCTTATCCTTTGAATACATTGCTTGACCTGCACTTTTATCACCATCACCTTTGACATCCTACTCAAAGGTTAACATGTGTCCTAGCAACTGATTTAAATCAGGAGTAAAATGATCTAGTGATAATTCAGTAGGCAAAATGAATGGCTTCCATTTGTCATCACCTCTCAAACCTGTAAGGATTTGCCTTACCAATTTATCCTCCTCAATATCTTCATCAATTGCCCCTAATGCATCTGCAATGTCCTTCATTCTTGTTACATAATCTGAGATGGATTGAGAGGCCTTCTTCTTGAATGTGGTAAATTCTGCCCACAAGGATGCCTTCCTTGACTTTGTGGTGTTTTGGAAATGCTCCTCCAAAGCATTCCATATATCACTTGCACTTTCAAGACCTCTAATGTGAGGTAGCAAGTAGTCATTAACTGCCATGTAAATAATGCTCCTAGCTTGAGCATCTCTCTTCATCCAAGTCTTCAAATCTGATAATTCCTCCCTAGTTGGAACACTAGGATCTCTGAACTGAGGCTTTTCTTCTTCACCTGTAATATAACCTATCAAGTCTTTGCTCATAAGATGAGCTTCCATCCTCATTGACCATGCTGGATAGTTCTCTCTATCTAGTTTCTCTATCTGAAGAGAATCTCCCATCCTTTCTTCACTTGTGTATTAAATCCTTCAAGCTTTATAAAAAATAAGGTTATCTTTATTTCAAATGAAGTTCCTTTTGTCTTCCTTGATGTCTTGTGGCCTCGTTCTCAAGCTTTGCTCTCAAGCTTTCACCTTTTGAATCTTCAAATGTTAAATTTTTTATGATTGTAGTAGTCGGGGTCCTCCTTTCTTCAATTTTGATACTTCCTGCTCTGATACCACTGATGGAGAGTGTTAATATCCAAAAGAACAAGCTACTCTTGAAGTTAGAGCACCTCTATATCAAGAGTAACTCAAAACCTTTACCAATTTAGAGGATCGATGATCAATTATCAAACTTTTGAACAAACTGTGAAGAAGGTGACTACATAGAAAGTCTGATGTACATAACTCACTCATTGACTTATAAAATGTGTAAAGTTTTTGATAAAAATTTGCATAAGGTGTCGCCTATAGTTTGCGCACCTCCTCCAAGTTAAATCATTCCAAAAGACTCAGTAGATCTTGAGAAATGATCTTAACAAGTCAACTATGTCTAAAACTGTAGTTCTTTACAGTCGACTTTGACACCTGCAACTTCTAAAGCTTGGTTCTCTCAAACTAGAACCCATTTATGCAAATGCTTTTAGCCTTCCAACTTAGATTTTGACTCCTCATTTGTGCAAAACTTTACACTGTGCACTAAGAAATGGTCAATTCTTTGACCATCGAGATTGCGCCTATTTCAGAAGACACTCAACACTTCTTCACATATGAATGTTCCTACTCATAATTCTCACAGCATGTTTACAATTAAAAGCTGAAAACTTGTACAGAGGTCATCAACTATAGACTTAGACTTGTACAAAAGCATTTCACAAAAGATTCAACACAGAAGGAGAACTCTCAGAAATATCGGGCACAACTTTTCTTGATTTCTGGAAAACTTTACATCTGAGTGATGAGAGAGATCTTACTCACTTCTAAAGTGTCTAATGTCTCATACAACTTCTAATTTCTCTATTCACATGCTCTCTCATATTTGTCCCGACATTTTTACTTGTATATATAGGCAAATATGTTTCAAGCTCATAACCATACAAAAGTATAAGTGAGCTATCTCTGAATTAATGTACATATGTATACACATCTTCATCCTTTGAACATATGCTTCATATCTTGATCTTTTCTTCAATCCTTGACTTCAAAACTTCAATTGTTGATTGCCTTGCACCAACACAAGTGTCATCTGAAGAGCAAGTGTCGTGTGTCGTGCTAGTGAATTTAAGTGATACCTCATCAAGGAGACTTCAAATTAAGAAAAAATACATACACACACACATACATACATACATACATACATATATATATATATAGATAGATATATATATATATATTCTGAGAGTTTTGGAGCAAGGTCTATCCAGACTCAAATAGAGCCATTAGTGAATGAACTTGAGATCGGGAAGAGTCCTAGGAAGCCGAAGGAGTGTGGTATCATCTGTAGGGAGTGTCGCTGAGCATAGCATTCATTCACATTATTATGAGACCTCAAGTGAGTCTAAAGAGGAAGCCATTATGACCTTAGAAGACATGCATAGCTCTATACTCGCAGCAGGCCTAATGTCTATCATTGAGGGAGAGTACAAAACTTCCTTAGAATATGTGAAATCCAATCAATATGACGTACCCATCTACATAGATGGATTGAATAGATCAGTGGAAAAGTTGAAGAAAGACAAGGATGCTCACATAGTGCCTAGACCAACAGTAAAGTACGTGGGAGGATTCTATATGGATAAAAGACGGATTATGTATGTAGTCATAGAGCATCTAGAGAGGATTAACGAGCAAAGGGAAGAAGATAATGCCCAAAACCCTAATGAAGAGGGACAAGAAGAACAGGTGTTATCCCCTAAAGGGAAGTCCATTGTAATTAAGATTTGGAGAGGAGACCTAATTCCCCAAGACGACTCCTTACTGGATGTCTACATGGTGAATGGAATGGATCATTTACTTAAAACCAACTCTTCATTGTGAGAAGAAGTGACAAATCTAGCCACCATCTATGAGTTACAAGATCCTGAAAAACCCTCTCACATTACTTACTCAGACAAGAATCAGAGAAGATACTGGCCCATGACTGAATTAGAGAGAGCTAGGCTGAGATATCAGAACTTTCTTGTATTCTCGCCTAGGGGTCAAGCCACTAATTCTCAAAATCCTCAAGGAACTCACCAAAATTCATCTTATCAGCATTCCGATCAGACACAACAAGAGAGCATTACGGTTAGACCCCAAGTCCAGTTTGCTACACCAGGTGTTAACCCTAACTATCGAGCTCCTACAAATGCAGAACCAAGAAATAGGATTCCTGTTCATGAGAGACCACCAATAGGAAGAGATGCAGGTATACCAATAGGACGACCAATTTTCCCTATAATGCCAAGACCACCTGAACCAGGAAGACAAGTAAGACCAATTCAAGTTGCCAAATGCATGAGAAGCCATTGTGATGGTTCTGGTGAGCCATACAATCACATTGCTGAATTCAAGCAAGTGGTAAGAGCTGAACAAGTAGAAGATTTCATGGTCCAATATGAATCATTTGGTCTAACCCTCACACACACGGCCTTAGCATGGTTCCAACCCTTAGATCCTAATAATTTTCAAAACATGGAACAAGTATACTAGGAATTGATTGAGGAATTCACTAAGACTGGAACCAAAAACAACTCTTCATCATTAATCCATAGTTCAAGCAGTCACCTATGGAATCAGTGAGGTTAGCAGCGAGACAATTCAAGCAATATGTGGATAGATGTCCTGCAGAAGAGAGACTCACCCAAAATAAAATGGTCTCATTATTCTTGGAAGCATTGGTGAATGGGTCATTGAGATCCTTAGTATATGTGAAGAGATTCCAAAGTTTACAAGAATGCATGAAGGAGTGTATCGATCTAGAAGACAATCTAGCGGAAGACTTAAAACTACCTCAAGGAAGTGTTAAGAATGAGGATAGTGCTAGTAGTACTTCAAATCCCAGGAACAATGTAGAAGAAATAGCCGATTTAGTGGCTAAGAAGCTGAATGTCCAAGGACAAAGGAATTATCCCAACCCTCCCATGAGAGTGCTGATGCTCAGGAGATGTGTTCACTGTGGAGGAGATCATCCTTGTCACCTGTGCAATAGGGGAGTAGCCCCATCACCTCCATATGCCTACAACAGACCACCCATCAAGGGCCCAACTCATTATTGTAGCATAGAGCAAAGGTACACAAATCACAGTATGGAGAATTGTCCTTACAATCGACAATCAAGACCTACAAAACCACCATTTAGGCCTTATGGATACCCCCCGAGAGATGAAAGAGGAGAAGCCTATAGATACCCTCCTTTCCAGCAACAAGCACCTGCACCAAGGCCATATGCATATCAAGGATACAATCAACCTCAACCAGTACTAGGACAACAACCACCTCACCCACAAAATGTTGTCCCAGTGAAAATTGCTCAAATTGAAGAGAATCCTGAAAGAGCAATAGTACCAACCACCCCATTGACTAGTACTGAGACTTATGATCAATCTTATGACCTTAGTCAAGGAAGTTATTCCACCTATGAAAATACTATGGCTGAGTATGGACAATCCTATGAACCATATACATATGGATCTGACGGTTATGATAGTTCCTACGGATATGATCAGGACTATGTGTCATTAATGTACACTGCTCCGAGAGCTCCAGTACCACCACGGCCAATGAATAGACCACCTGCTCCTAGAGGAACATGTTATAGATACGGAGGTGATCACTTTATCAGAGAGTGTACATTGCCTAACCCACCTCCACATCAGAAAGCTTGGGAAGGCTACTGCAGTGATTGTGGCAAGGAACACCTTTTTAGGGATTGCCCTAAAAATCCCAATAAAATCAAACCCACGACACAAATAAATGCTATAAAAGTGGTAGAGTCATCCAGGAGTGATAAGGAATACACCATGCCATTGAAAGCAATAACTAAGTAAAAAGCAAGAGAAACCCCAGATAAATCCAAAGAAGATGATAACCAAGACAAAGAGTTGAACACCCCAACACCACAAGTAATTGCAGATTTTGAAGAGTCTGAGAAAAGTGCTAAATCTAAACAAACCCAAAGATGGAAGAATCGTAGAGAAAAGATAAAACACAAGAGATCACAACAAAAGTTGGAGAATGAGAATAACAAGCAAAGCCAAGACGAGGAACAAGAGCCTAAAGGAAAACCTAACAAAGAAACAGAGAAACATCAAAGACAAGAGGCAGGATCAGTTTTAGCTGATCCAATGCCATAAGATTTAGCCATGTGGATTAAATCATATCAAACACAAATAAAAGCAAGCCCACCCATCAAGCGACACAAAAGAGAATACCCAAGAGGCGACTTAGAGAAAGAGAGATTGGAAATATGTAAGAATCTAACTGAAGTGGCTCAGCAAACTTTAGAAAAACCTGTTCAGCCACTACCCAGCACAAGAATTTTTGAAAAAGAATTTCAGGAATGTGTAGCACCTAGTCATCTAGGGAAGTAAATAAAAATGAGAACTATGAAGAAAAATGCCATGAAAGTAAAGAAGAAGGATCCATAATCCCTGAAGTAGATGCGGAATGGCCTAGAGACTTATGGGCAAGAGTTAAAGAAGATAGATGGAAGAAAACAAAAGGAATTGAACCACCTTTTGAGGAGTTAGAAGCAGTAGGCGAGCTCGAATTGTCAATTCCTGAATTAAACCCAGAAAGATCATCTCAACTTGATGACAACAAAGATGATGAAGATAGTGTGAATGTATTACCGAACTATATGGGGGAGTATGAACATAACTCTGAATTATATCGTGTTCCCTTAGTGAGGAGAAAGGAATAAAACCCATCAATCAAAACCTTTGATATAATACAACACCTTAAAAAAGTAAAAATACCATGCACCTTGAATTTGGAAGAAATCTTGAAAGTGAAGCCTCAATTAAGAAAGAAAATCACCAGCCAACTTGAAATTAAGTCAGACAAAAGTGAGATGAGAGATGAAGTAGCTACTGTTAAAATCCCAGTTGATAAGGTTGGAGATTTCAGTGAGGGAGATGAAGGAAATAAATGCCTCCCTATCACTTACAGAGGATATACCACGAAAGCCATATTAGATTCGAGAGCTGGAGTGGGAATTGCAACCAAAGAAATATGGGAGAAATGGGGAAAGCCAACCCTACGACCTGCTATGATGAAGATTCAAATGGTAGATGGACACACAGAATGACCCTTAGCATTATTAGAAAATGTAGTATTTACCACTTGTGGAGTCGAATTCGAGCACACCTTAGCAATATGTCAATTTGAAAAGGCTAGCAATTATGAGATGATACTGGGAAGACCTTTCATGAGACAGCTCAAGGTAGTGCAAGACTGGGGAAAAGATGCCGTATACTTGCAGCATGGAGGAACGACAACTAGGATAAACATCCATATTTATACTTATCAAGATGTCCCTCCTCTACAATGGAACCCGATACACAAGGAAGACGACAATTTATCCATTCATAGTGTAGGATCAAGTAGTCAAACATGGATGAACGAAGATACTCACCTATGGATGAGTAAGGCAGCTAAAAGGAAAGAGGAAAGGAGACAAAGATGGTAGCTAGGACAAGGAATGTCTAGACCTATAGAAGATCATGCTTACATGCCTCAAATATTCTTAGATGAAGAATTCAAACCCCATGGTTGGATGGAGATTTTAGCCACTCTTGATGTATGTGTAAATGAAGAAGTAATAACTATGAATGAATGCATAAATGAGGAAGGATATGATGTAAATCTATATATGGTTGTTCTCCAAGAGGCTGATGAAGGAGAAGTAATAGAAAAGGAGTGGAATGAAGACTATCAGAGCATAGAAATGGAAAGGGAAACATTTGAGGAAGAAATCGAAAAATAGGAAGTAAGTGCCATAACTAATGAATCAATCCAAGGAATGACGCAGATGGAAGAAAATGAACCAGATATGGAAAATGAAAAAGAAGAAAACAAACCTCAAGACCAATTCGAGGTACCCAAGCACTTTAAAAAATATGAAGTAGAAGAAAGAAATATTGCTATTCAGATGCCAAAATGAGAAGCACAACCAGGGATAGCATACGATAATAAAGAGCTGACCAAGAAGACTGTAGTAGCTATTGAAGAAGGAGAAGAGAGATGCACCTTCATAGGACAACATGTCGCGCCAGAGGAAGAATAAGAATTAATACAACTTATAAGGGAGTATCAAGATGTATTTGCATGGACTTATAAGGATTTAAAAGGTGTAGATTCTTCTATTTGTGCTCATAAAATCCCTATGACAACAGAAGCCAAGCCCTCCAAACAAAGACCATACACCTATAATGATGTTTATTCGACAAAGATTAAGGAGGAGATAGATAAATTGTTGGATGGTGGCTTCATTTATGAAATTGAACACACGGAATGGGTATCGCCATTAGTGGTAGTGTCGAAAAAGAATGGCAAATTAAGGGTGTGCATTAACCTCAAAAAGGTGAACGCCGCCACCATACGTGATAGTTACCCATTACCCATCACAGATCATCTATTGAAAAGGGTTGCAGGCAAGGAAGTCTATAGCTTCCTTGACGGCTTTTCAAGATATAACCAGGTAGCCATCGCTCTTGAAGACCAACATAAGACAGCCTTTGCAACTGAATGGGGAGTCTATGCTTTTAGGGTTATGCCATTTAGTCTAACTAATGCCCCAACCACTTTCCAAAGACTGATGTGCCATGTGTTCAAGGAATTTTTGAGAAAGAGTATGGAGGTATACGTGGATGATTTATGTACCTATTCAGCTATAAGACTAGAGCACATCCCAAAACTAAGAAAAATATTCACCAAATGTTGTCAGTATAGAGTATGCAATAATCCGAGAAAATGTGTCTTCATGGTTCGACAAGGAAAGATCTTAGGACACATTATCTCTAAGAATGAAATTTCCATTGATGAAGATAAAATCAAAGTAATTTTGGATTTTCCAAGACCAAAGACCGCTAAAGAAGTGCAAGCGTTTATGGGACACTGTGGATATTATCATAGATTTATTCACATGTACGCCATAATTGTGAGGCCTCTTTATGGATTGCTGACTCAGTTTACCAAGACAGAAGAATGTGAAAAGGCGTTCAACGAATTAAAGAGTCGTTTGAGTTCAACACCAATTTTGAAAGTACTAGATTGGAATAAACCATTTCATATTCATGTGGATGCTTCCATGTTCGCCATTGGTTGCATCTTAGCACAACTAGTAGATAATGGAAAGCTAGAACACCCTATAGCCTATGCTAGTAGGCAATTAAACCAAGCGGAGCGTAATTATACCACTACAGAATGAGAAGGCTTAGGGATGGTATACGTAGTGAAGAAATTTAGACACTACTTATTGACAAACAAATTCAAATTCTTCATTGATCATCAGGCTCTATTATATCTAGTCAATAAGCCATGTAATACTGGGTGACTACAGGAGTAGTAGTCAATGGAATTTGATTTTGAAGTAGTCAATGGAGTAGTAATACTAGTTTCTATTGTTAATGGAATTTGATTTTGAAGTAGTAGTCAAAAAAGGAAATACACACATCCGTGATGAACACCTGTCAAGAATGACACATGGAGAACCTCCTACAAGAGTGCCAGACGATTTGTCGGATACTTATCTCTTCAACGTGGAAGCATGCCCACAATGAACTGAAAAATTGATTCCCATACTCATGCATGGGCCTCAACATAGGATCAATTTAAACAAGAGATAGGAGTTATGGAAAACTAAAAATCTTCACATCATAGCTGGAAGCTTATATCACCAAGAGTTAAGTGGATTACTTTTGAGATGTGTGGAAGAAGATGAGCAAGAAATATGGATTCAAAAAGCACACGTGAATCAATGGAAAACCCATCAAAGTGCTAATGGAACCTAGCAGGAGCTTAAGAGATTAGGAGTGTATTGGCCAGATATGCAGAAAGCTGCACATATTTATGTCTCAGCATGTCCCATTTGTCAAGAAAGAACACCCAAAGAGAAAGCTACTTTATGTTACTCTACAGTAGCACCTAGGTGGAGCATGCCCCTAGTGGAATTCTTGAGAACCAAAGAATACCCCAAAGGAGCTAGTTTGACAAGGAAGCAAGCCCTTGAGGAGAAAAGCAAGGATTATGTACTCATAGACAAACAACTTTTCAGGAGAGGAAGGGACAACCAATTAAGATTGTGCATCCATGAAGATGAGTATATTCTAGTCTTGGAGATGGCTCATACAGGAGCCACGGGAGGACATTTTTCTGCATTTAAAACTGCAAAAATGATTCTCTTTGCTGGAATGTGGTAGCGAACTCTATATCAAGATGAAGCCACATATGTCTAAAGATGTGATACTTGCCAATGGACAAAGTATCCTATTAGAAGAGATGAAATCCCATTATGACCTATGATAAGTGCCATAGCATTTACCAAATGGGGAATAGATTTTGTAGGACCTATTAGCCCACCAACAAAAGGTTCCCATGCAGAATACATAATTGTAACAACAGACTATTTGACCAAATGGGTAGAAGCCAAGGCAACTAAGAAGAACGATGCAAGGACCATGGCTAAGTTTCTCTTTGAGAACATATTCACTAGATTTGGATTGCCAATAGAAATTGTGAGTGATAGAGGCACACACTTCATCAATGAAGTAATAGAAGCCTTGATGAATGAATTCCTAGTGATTCACAAGAAATCAGCTCCCTATCACCCATAAGCCAATGGACAGACTGAAAGTTCAAACAAGATCTTGTGTACAATGCTTACGAAGACTGTTAATAATGGAAGATCTGATTGGGATAAGCAATTGCACCATGCTTTATGGGCATTCAGAGTAGCATACAACACAACCATAGGAACTACTCTTTTTAATCTAGTGTACAACCAGAATGCCATTTTACCAATTGATTTCCTAGTTCCTACTCTTAGAGTAGCATCGAACTACAAATGGACTTGAGATGAGTTATCTAATCAATTGGACCAAATCGAGAAGCTACATGAAACTAGATTACAAGCGGCAACATGCATTTATGCTGCAAAAAGAAGACAAAAAGCATACTTTGATGCTCATATCAAAGATAAAGGTTTGAAAGAAGGAGATTTAGTCATGGTATATATTAAAGCAACATGCAAAGAAGCTGCAAAAAAGAGGATATGGTCCCTTGGTAATCAATCACATATCAACTAGTGGAGCTATCAATCTAGCAACCCTAGATGGAGAAGTACTACCAAGCTATATAAGTGGCTATCGAGTGAAGAAGTATTTAGAGCCTTTCATAGAGGAGATCCTGTCAAGACTTCTAACAGCAAGGAGTAGAGGAGAAGAGGACAAAAAAATACACGAGGAAGCACGACAGGAAGCCCTGGAACAAATAAGAAAATGAAAGGAGTGGATGAGAGAAAGGGATGAGAGATACTGCCAAGGTGAAGAGCCCATCCCAATGGCGAATTTTAGAGCCTCAGAAACCCTAGGACATCAAGTGCGACAACCATATTTGAACCTAGGAGTGGGAACAGAGGAGTATCAACTGGTAGATGCCCTCATTGACATAGGAGCAACTCTAAGCTGCATCATATTTTCTTTGGCCCATCAACTTAAGATCCAAATGCAATCCACCAAAGCACATCTGATTGGGATAGGAGGCAATGTTACTGAATGCATAGTGAGATAAACTTATCATTGCACCTAGGCAATAACACGATGCAAAAAAGCTATTAGTGTGCAACGATCAAGATCTATTAGAAGAACTTGTGCTAGGACAAGATTGGATATATGAATATGAGGTAACCATTCAATTGTCCTTAGGCTACATCTCAGCCAAGACAGGACATCGAGAGTTGTTTAGTTTATTAGATGAAAGACCAATCAAATCAACTTGCTTAGCTATGAGAGATCAATTAAGCATGCACGAAGGTGATTGTGCATCTACCTCTACTATGGAACCCTCATCTCCAAGTACTTCACCTGTGTTTACACCATTCATTAATCTCACACCTCCTCGTCATCCAGTGGACATTTCAACTAACATCATTTCCATTGAGAGCCCTAGTGAGGAATTGAGCCCAAGAGTGATTAGTCAGAGTAATCAACCCAAAACTTCCCACATTAGAATATGTCCCATTGAAGGAACCAGACAGACATGGATTTGGAAGGATCAAGTAGCAACATATCACCAACAACATAGCCATCACCTACAAAGGAACCAACAATAGGTCAAGACTACAAGCCAAGCTAGATCACTAGGTCTATAGAAGATTGTTCAATTATGGATCCCAAAGAAATTGATTGCTACTCAACCCTCAAGAACGTAAATATGGATTCCCATAACACTATGCCAATGAAGAAAACTAAACTGAAGACACCAGTACAAAGGAAGGATCCATCCAAAATGAAGTCAAAGGAGCAAGAAAGATGCAATAACCCAAAATTATAGAAACAGGAGTACTCAAAGAAATCAACTCAAAGATATGTATGGCCACCAAAGAAGAATCACAATACGACAACTACACAAAACACAAGAGGGGACAAAGTTGCAGTCAAGAACAACAAAATAAATCTTATTTGGATACCCAAATCTTGATCGCCATCGACAAACCCGCCAGCAACTTCTTCGTGCACACATCTTGAGTTCCATACACCTCAAACATGCATGTATAAGGCCACATTACAAGGCCATCATTCGGCACATAATTCTTCTTCTTCTTATTAGTGATGCACATTTCCCTCCCAAGGAATAAGAGAGCACTTGTACAAAAACCTCGAGGAAAATAATAAAAAATAAAATAAAGATTCGGCTATTCACTAACATTTTTGTTTTCTTTCAGCAAAAATAAGAAAAATTATATGAAAAAATCCCAGGTATTGCCTTCCTTACACCCACGGGGAAGGACGACACAAGTCACTCACAGAACTATTCAATTTATGGTGCCTAAGTGGAAAATAAGTGATGCAACCACTTTTACACTGATTGTGGTGTGCTTTAAGTGTAGATGGCATCATCTGATTCGGAAGCTATGCATGAGGAAGAGGTCCTGATTCTTCCTTTGGAGTTAATTACAAAAGCAAGAGGTCATTGGTTCCGCAAATACCAACCGATGGAAGACCTTATCTTTTTGGCCACAATCAAGATTATGGAAAGAGACCATCAACTTCCATTGATGTCGCAGGATTTCCAAACTCTACAACATGGATTACCAAGCATTACGGTGTCGGAAAGAATTTATTACTCTTAAAATATTACAAAAATTAAAAGATTAATTGATTGATATAAGTTTGGTTAAATTATGATAATTTTGACTAATGTTTGATTTTAATGTTTGCAGAAAAAGAAGTTGGATGATTAATATCAAGGTGGGAAGTATTTATTTAGGTGTTTCCTAATATAATTAAGGGTATAGATGAAAAATCAAGGGTTAGTTAAGGGTTTGTCTATGTTTTGAAAGTAAATGCAAGGATAATTAAGGGTCAATTGTAGGTTAGAAAATTAGTTTATGGGTTAGTTGGGGTTAAAAATCATGATTTGAAGTTAGTTGAAGGGTAAACCTAAGGTTAAATGATTAATTTAGAAGGTTTTAGTCTATAAATGAATTATTAAATAATATAAATATAACAAAAGAAACCTTAGCAAAATATTTCAAATAAAAAATATGTTAATTATTTATTTTCACTAAGCTTATGGTAATAATTAAATTTATTGATGGGTTAAATTTATTTTATTCTAAAGGTTTATATTTATTCTAAAGTAATTAAATAAATAAAAAAGAAGTGAAAGGTTGTATTTAAATCTAAAGTCTTTGGTCTAGTAAATAATTAATTGAATGGTTGAGTGAATTTTTGGGAAAATCAAATAGAGAAAAACCCAGGCCTAATTTCTTGTTGGAGTGTTGTTGAGTTAAAGAGGAGTTATTGTAGGCTACATGGATCAGTTATCTAAAGGAAAATGTGGGCTATGGTAGGCTACTCTCATCTATATAAAGAGGGAGTACGTACTCACAAGCTCATGTGATTTTCAGGTACTCTATTTTCCTTTACTCTAGACTATAGTCATTTTTTGCACATATTTCTATGACAGTCATCTGATAGGAGGAGAGAGAAGGCCATCTCTCTTGCTTTTGTCCTTCAATTGAATGAAAGCAAATTTTTTTGCTTTGGAAAATGATCGACACAGTAATGGAGTGTTTTTTTTTATATTATTTCTTCCTTTCTTCTTCTTTTCATTTTTTAAATGCTTCTTTATTTCCTTCACTCTCCTCCTTTTCCCCTCTTTGTTCTTTAATGACCTCTTCCTCCTTTTCCCTCTCTTCTCACTCTCCCTCTCTTCTCTGCCGGCGGTGCAGCTGCGCTGCACGCGCAACACAGAGAGAGTGAGTGAGAGAGAGAGTGAGTGAGAGAGAGAGAGACGTTAGTTGTTTTCTTTTTTCAAAATTCTTTTTTATTTTGCCTTCCTCTGTCCTTGCAGCCGGCGGGGCCATCCGAATCGCAGTAGAGAGAGAGAGAGAAAGAGAGCGAGAGAGAAAGAGAGAGAGATAGAGAGGGGAGAGTAATGATTGTTTTTATTATTTTTTCTTTTTTTGTTTTTTTTGTAGTTTTCTTTTTTATTTTTAATATTCTTTTCTTCCCCTCCATCTCTTCTCCCTGCAGCCAATGATGGCCGAGTGTGACTGACGCACACCCACACATACACACACACACACACACACAGAGAGAGAGAGAGAGAGAGAGAGAGAGAGAGAGAGAGAGAGAGAGAGAGAGAGAGAGAGAGAGAGAGAGAGAGAGAGAGAGATAGAGAGAGAGAGAGAGACAGAGAGAATGAGAGTTTTTTCTTTTTTATTTTCTTTAGTTTTTTATTACAAATCTGATTTCTTTTTATATGTTTTATTTTAGTAGTTAATATAGATATTATTTATTAGTTATATGTTAATGAAATATAAATTATTTAGACATGTTTATGTTTTTCTATATATATATATGTGTGAATATATATGTATTTATTTATGTATGTATGTGAATGCATGTTTTTTTATATATGTCTTAATATATGTATTTGTTTTAATATAAGTATATATGTTTATGTATGTGTGTGTAAAAGTCTTTTATCTTAGGTTCATTATATTATTATGATATGCATATGTTTATGATGAATGACATGAATGATATGTAATGATTAATGATTTTATTTATGAAATGAAGGGTATGAAGAGTGTTTATTTATCTAAAGTGATTACATGTATATGATTTGCATTCCTAACCTTCTTTTATGAGTTTCAGGTTTTCAGAAGGAGGGTCCATTTAGCTTTTAACCTTACCTTTCTCTAAGATTCCATTATATTATCTAAACTTTTCTTTATCCATTCACTTATCCTATCCATTTTTAGTTTATCCTTTCCTTTTCTTACCCTTAATCCAAGCTTCTCCAACCCTTACTTGTTAAAAACTTATTAAAAAATGCATTTAGTAATTGATTGTACCCATGTTAGTGCATGAACCCATGTTAGTTGTTAGTGCATGAACTCATGTTAGTTGTTAGTGCATAAACCCATGTATGATATTAGTGCATGATAGGCATGTTAGTGCATGTTAGGTATGTTAGTTAATATTAGTGCATGTTAGGTATGTTAGTGCATGTTAGGCATGTTTAGTAAATGTTGTACCCATGTTAATGTATGTTAGAAGTGTATGCATGTTAGAAGTTAGGAATGTTAATGCATGTTAGTTAAGGTAGTGCATGTTAGATGTTAGGATATGCATGTAAATGATAGGTATGTTTATGAATGATAGATGTATGTTAAGTGCATGCATATGTTATTGCATGTAAATGTATATTTAGCTAATATATGTTATAAATTTATATATGTTAGTAAATGCATGTCAATTATTGTATGAAAATTATATGTTATGTGCTTATCATGAATGCATGCATGTTGATTTATGTTATGCATGTATGATAATGTTTGCATGTATGTATACATGTTGTTAGAAGTGTGCTTTACCGTCACAGACACTTTTACACTCTTTTCAGATTCTTGGGGATGGTAGGGGTCTGATAAATCAGAGGCCTTGTATCTTATTTTCCCATTTAACTTATTAAGTAAACAGTACGTTAAAGTTCAATATAACGCCTTCTACATAGTATTACTGTTCATATTTCGGTTAAGCTTTCCACAGTAGATAACACAGGAATTAATAATTATCATCGCACAAATTTATTATCGGCAATATACCATTACTGCGTTAATCACCAATTAATGTAATTACTCAAAGGTAAGAATGACAGTACTCAGAATTTAAGAATGCTGCACTACGACGTCTCCACAGGCCGCAAATCACCAGATAGATAGTCTGGCGATCCCGTCTCCTCGCCTCCTCGGAGAACCACTGCAATGTCTTTTCATTAATTGATAAAAAGATACAACACTTCCCACAGACGACACCAGTGTTAAAAGTGTGCTTTACCGTCACACACACTTTTAAACTCTTTTCGGGTTCTTGGGGATGGTAGGGGTCTGATAAATCAGAGGCCCTGTATCTTATTTTCCCATTTAACTTATTAAGTAAACAGTACGTTAAAGTTCAATATAACGCCTTCTACACAGTATTACTATTCATATTTCGGTTAAGCTTTCCATAGTAGATAATGTAGGAATTAATAATTATCGTCGCACAGACTTATTATCGGCAACATACCATTACTGCGTTAATCACCAATTAATGTAATTACTCAAAGGTAAGAATTACAGTACTCAGAATTTAAGAATGCTACATTACGACGTCTCCACAGGCCGCAAATCGCCCAGACAGACAGTCTGGCGATCTCGTCTCCTCGCCTCCTCGGAGAACCACCGCAATGTCTTTTCATTAATTGATAAAAAGATACAACACTTCGCTACGACCTTTCGGTGCGTGTGGTAATGGAAAATAAGAATTACATAATGCCAATCCGGCGACCTTACAATGTCATGCATGTTTGCTTGTTGCATGTTAGTGCATGTATGTTCATACATGTGTGCTAGTGCATGTGCATGTATGCATGTTTTTTTTATGCATGTGCATGTATGTTCATGTATGGTTGCTAGTGCATGTGCATGTATGTATGTTCATTAATGCATGTGCATGTATGCATATAATTTTGTTTAGCATATCATGTGTGGTTGCTAGTGCATGTGCATGTATGCATGTGCATGAACGCATATGAGTTATGTTAATGTATGTTATGTTAAAAATGCATGTCCATTTATGCATGTGCATGCATGCATATGAGCTATGTTAATGTAGTTTTATTTGCATGTTCATGCATGTATGTGTGCATGCCATGTATGTATGCATGTATATGTATGTTTATGCATATGTGTGTTAGTATAAGTTATGTATGCATATGAGCTATGTTAATGTAGTTTTATTTTCATGTTCATGCATGTATGTATGCATGTATATGTATGTATGCATGTTCATTTACGCATGTATGTGCGTGATTGTATGTTCATTTATGTCATGCATGTATGTTAGTGTGCATGTATACATGTTCATTTATGTTAGTGTATGTTGATTTATGTTATGCATGTATGTTAGCATGCATGTGATGCATGTTAGCATATGTAATATGTATGAATATGTATGAATATGTATAAGTATATGAAGCAGTGTACTTATATGAATGATTGATGTACGCTAAAGTAATTGTATGAACGAATTATTTTATTGCAATGTGTATGTTTAAATAAATGAATGTACTTATATATTTATGTGTTTTGAAAAGTTAATTATCTTATATTAAACTAAGTTAGTTAATTATTTTATATTAAACTAAGTTTTAAATATGTTAAGATTTAAATGAGTGTTTAATCTTTTATAAAAGCTTACTAATATTTCTCATGTGATTTTCAGATGATCTGTAGACCTATTGAAGAACTGAAGATTTGAAGTGTGAAGAATTTACTTAGTTAAAATCTATTGATTAGCTTGTATAGGATATCATCTTATGAACTGAATCTTAAAGTTTGTATAGGAAATCTATCATTAATCTAGTTTCATTTCCTTCTTTTATGTCTAAAGAGGCTTCATCAAGTAGCTCCTTTTTACCTACATCTACCTTTGAAATTTTATTTCCTAGTCCAGTTGAAGAAATTAAAGAGTTAGTTAAAGATAAGATAGTAGAAGAAACCTTGCATACAAGAGAATTTGACCATAGTTTATCTAGAACATTGCCATTAATTTCCTTTGTTCAACCTAGTACCGAAGATAGTGAATATCTTTTTCCACCATCAATAGTTAGAAACATTGATAATTCTCAAGAAGATTTAAACATAACTGAAACCATTAAAGATCAAGTAGTTAGTGAGAAATTAATCTTACCATCCTATTTTGATGCAGTAGAAAGATATAGAAACACTTTGCCCTACAGACCTTAGGAAAACTTATACTTGTTCTGCATAGTCACCCTGTGTGCGCCGTTAGCGAGGCGACTGAATTGATCCGCCAGTCGTCACCAATCGCTCTGACATTTGAACCCGACGTGAACAACGGCACAACAGGACAGGTATAAACATTTTGTTGATATATTTAGGTAGTGACGTGTGTGAACACTCTAGGACCGCCGGGGCAGTTTTTTCCCTCTTTAGGAGGTTTTTTTCCCCCGGCTTGTATATACGCCTATTGCCCTAATGGGCTACTTATCTTTGTACATTCTCTAGTAATACATTCAATATTGTGTGTTTGTGCTCCAAGCTTCTTCTTCTTCCTTGTGCTGTACGCGTGGTTCTGCAGACGTCTATCTCCAACAATTGGTATCAAAGCAGGTCGTCGCTTCTTCTAGGGCGCCGTCGACACTCCTCCGTTTGTAGTCTCAGATTCGCACGAAATTTGGTGAGCATACTCACGGTGTTTCCGAGATCAAAACTGCTTCGCTTTGTGGTGCCGAAATCGCAATCTGAGCTCGTTTCGGCCTTCAAACGCACTATCGCAGTGCTTGTGCAGGCTATTTCGTCCTTTTGTGCCAAAGGTATATACCAGTTTCTGTTCGCCAGTTTAAGCGTCTCGAAGTCTGCTACAGGTCTAGCAAAACTCGTCTCGGCAGTTCCGTTCAACTTTTTGAGATACAGTCAATTTTCTGCATCAAGGTATTTTAGTCACCGGCCATGGCTGAAAGCAGTGATGTATTCCATATGTTGGCTGTTGAGGATAAGTTGGATGGTACCAACTACCCATTATGGGCTTATATGATGCAACATGTACTAGTTGCAAAAGGATTGTGGAACATTGTGCAGGGTGTTGAAAGACGTCCTGTTACACCTGCGACTACAGGTACTACAAATACAGGTGTTAGAGCTGATGAAGATGGTGTCGAAGATGATATTCCACAGATTCCTCTTCGTGCTGCTGTTTCTGTTGCACCTACTGCAGAGCAGATTCGTTGGGATGGCAGAGATGCCCAGGCACATGCATTGATAGCTTTGTCTGTCAAACGTGCCATTATTCCTCACATTTGCTCTTGTAGAACAGCAAAGGATGCTTGGGATACACTTACCACTTTGTACCAGGCTAGGAATGAGGCTCATGTTGCTTACCTCCGAAAACAGTTGGAGAGTGAGCACATGAATGAAGGTGATTCTATGGATAGTTTTCTTACAAAGATCAAAGACCTGAAGGAACAATTGATTTCTGCTGATGAGGTTATACCAGATAGCTCACTTGTGCAGACCGTTCTGAATGGTCTTCCTGATTCATATCAGAGTTTTGCCTCTACTCTTTGGTTGATGATGAAAGGCAATCCGAATGCTTTGTCATTTGAGGAATTAGTCTCTATTCTGTTGCAGGAAGATCAGTCCAGGCAGAACAGGTCCATTATGCGTGTTGCAGATCAAGCTTTCCTGGCTAGTCAGAAGGGCAAAGGAAAATGGAGCTCTTCTACCAGTAAGCAAAAATCTGCAAATGCTGCACAATCGAAGAACCAGGATAAAGATGAGAAGAAATCAGAAAAGCAGAAATTGTTCTGCAAGTACTGTAAAGGAAATGATCATATTATAAAGAACTGTCCAAAACTGGCTGCTAAAGAGGCAAAGAAGAAAGAGGATGGAATGGTTGTTGCAGAGGCCTCTACACCAAAAACAGAGTCTGCAAATCTTGTGCACGAAGAAGAATGGGCGTTTACTACTGTCTGCAGTTTTGACCCATCTTCTCATGATCAGTGCATGTCTGCAGTAGACTTAGATGTTTGGTACTTTGACAGTGGGGCGACCAAACATATTACCTCGCAACGCAGTTTCTTCTCTTCACTCGAGCCTGCCCCTACAGGGAATACTGTCACATGCGCCAATAACTCCTGTTGTCCTGTTATGGGAGTTGGTAAGATCATTTTGACTACTACTGATGGTAGTTCTTTCACTTTGTCAGATGCTTTATTTGTGCCAAGGATCAAACAGAACCTGTTATCAGTTTCTGTATTAGCCAAGATTGGCTTGGTTGTGAAATTCGTTGATGACAGGTGTACAGTCCATGATCTCTCAAATGGTGATGTGATTATTGCTTCTGGCATCTTATGTCGTGGGCTGTATAAGCTCATAGACTATGAAAGATCTGTGAATGATTCGGCATGTGCAGTTCATGATTCTCAGGCTATGTCAGATGCAAAGCTTTGGCATGCACGCTTTGGTCATCTGAATTTTGCTAGTTTGCTATGCTTGTAGAAATCTGAAATGGTGTCCTCTTTGCCCAAACTTGAGGCTCCTGGAAAACATGTTTGTGAAGGCCGTATTTTGGGCAAAATGCAGCGTTCTTCCTTTCAAAAAGATGGTTCAGTTCGGGCTACGCAGAAATTGTAGCTTGTACATAGTGATGTCTGTGGTCCTATGCAGACACCCTCTTTTGGAAATTACCTTTACTTCGTGATTTTCATTGATGATTTTTCCAGGCATGCATGGGTATATCCACTCAAAGCAAAGTCCAAAGTGTTCATGTGCTTCAAATAGTTTTTGGTTTTGGCTGAAAATCTGTCAGCATGTAAAATGGGCACCCTCCGTTCTGATCGAGGGGGGGAATATATGTCTTCAGATTTTAATGCATTTCTGGCTGAACGTGGGATAAAACACCAATGTACAGTGCCGTATACACCTCAACAGAATGGAGTTGCTGAACGAAAGAACAGGTCACTCATGGAAATGGCGAGGTGCATGGTCAAAAGTCAGGCTTTACCACATAGTTTCTGGCTTGAGGCTGTCATGTGTGCAGCATATGTACTGAACAGGTGTCCCACTAAAGCATTGCAGTCTATCACTCCATATGAGGCTTGGCATGACCGCAAGCCATCTGTTGCTCATCTGCGTGTTTTTGGTTGTTTGGCATATGCATTAGTGCCTGAACAACATCGCAGAAAATTGGATGATAAGGCAGTAAAATTTATTTTTGTTGGGTACAGTTCTGAAAGTAAAGGCTATCGTCTGTATCATCCACAGACTAAACGCATTCTGGTTAGCCGTGATGTTGTCTTTGTGGAAGATGCTATTCAGCCATTGCTTTCATGTACTAAGGAGACATCTGTTAGCTCTAAAGACATGTATGATACTTTGATGCCTCTTTTTACAGGTGGACAGGCTAGTGCTGGTCCTAATGAGGCAACTTCTCAGCCTTTGTAGGTTTCATATGATGATGCAGATCATTCCATTTCTGATGCAGATTTACATGATGCACTTGTTGATGAGAGAGCTGATGTTGAGCAGGCAAAAACTATGCCAAAATGGCTGGCGCAGACTTTGCGTGACAACAAATTAGATGCACCTTTGTCATATCGTACTCGTTCAGGCTCTCATAGTGCCTCCTTTGCATCAGATTGCTATGCTATGGCTGCATCTAGTCTCTGTGATGAGAATGAGCCTGTTTCTTTTGATGAAGCACAAAATTCAGAAAATTGAATGGCTGCTATGAAATCTGAATATGATGCTATAATGAAGAATGGTACATGGTCTTTATGTGACTTGCCTCCTGGCAAGAAGGCCATTGGCACTAAGTGGGTATACAAGCTGAAGCGTAAACCTGATGGTACAGTTGACAGGTATAAGGCTAGGCTTGTTGCAAAGGGTTATGCACAGGAAAGAGGCATTGATTTTGATGAGACCTTTGCACCTACATGCCTTATGACTACTGTTCGGAGCATTTGTGCACTTGCAGCCCATCATGGTTGGAATGTACATCAGTTGGACATTAAAACAACATTTCTGAATGGTGACTTGCATGAAGAAGTGTATGTTTTTCAGCCCCGTGGCTTTGTGCAGAAAGGGCATGAAAACCAGGTTTGCAGGTTAAAGAAGGCATTATATAGTTTAAAGCAAGCACCACGTGCTTGGTATGAGAAGATACATGCCTATCTCATTGCACATGGTTTTGAGAATAGTCCAACTGAAAGCACCTTATATGTTAAACGTGCTAATGATGTGCTTCTGATCATTGTTGTCTATGTTGATGACATGCTGCTCACTAGTCCTATTGAGACACATATTGCTGATTTTAAGGCTGATTTGCATGCCTCATTTGAGATGTCTGATTTGGGGCATTTGCATCACTATTTGGTCATTCAGTTTATGCACGTTGATGGTGGAATGGCTTTGTGTCAAACGAAATATATTGACACATTATTGCAGCATTTTGGCCTTGAAGACTGTAAGCCTATCGCCACTCCTATGGAGACAGGTTTATGATTGAGTCTTCATGATGCTGGAGATGCATTTGATGCTGTTCTCTATCAGCAGGCTGTTGGATGCTTGATTTACTTATGCATTACTCGGCCAGATATTCAGTTTGCTATCTCACAGATGAGCAGGTTTATGCATTGCCCAGGAGTCATGCATTGGAAAGCGGTTAAGCGCATCTTTCGCTACTTGAGTGGTACTAGGCTACTTGGGTTGTTTTATCCCAAGGGGGGATCACTACCGCCAGATTTGCATGCTTTTTTTGACTCAGATTGGGCAGGTTGCTATGACACTCGTGTGTCCACCAGTGGTTTTTGCTTCATGCTTGGTACCTCATGTATATCTTGGTTGAGCAAGAAGTAGCCTATTGTGGCCACTTCCAGTTGTGAGGCTGAGTATAGGGCAGCTTTCACAGCGATTGTTGAGTGTGTGTGGCTCAGACGCCTTATGGCTGATTTGGGTGTTGGCCAGTCTTCTGCCACCACCATCTTCACTGACAGTCAGAGCGCATTGGCAGTTGCGAGGAACCCTGTGTTCCATGCTCACACTAAGCACATTGAGGTGCATTATCACTATGTCAGGGAGAGGTTCTCTGCTGGGGAGATCAGCTTGGCATATGTGCCCACGCAGGAGAACATTGCAGACCTTTTCACGAAGGCTCTGCCTAGGGAGAAGTTTGAAGCTTTCTGCAAAGCTTTGGGCTTACTTCCTTTTGTGGAGTGATTTCCACATAGCTTGGCACTTCCTTATACATGAGTGCCAGCTCCTTGTTCACCGCATCACTCCCAGGGGGGATTTGTTGATATATTTAGGTAGTGATGTGTGTGAACACTCTAGGACCACCGGGGTACTTTTTTCCCTCTTTAGGAGGTTTTTTTCCACCGGCTTGTATATAGGCCTATTGCCCTAATGGGCTACTTATCTTTGTACATTCTCTAGTAATACATTCAGTATTTTGTGTTTGTGCTCCAAGCTTCTTCTTCTTCCTTGTGCTGTTCGCGTGCTTCTGCAGACGTCTATCTCCAACACATTTTTCCATTTCTTGCATATGCATTAGCTTGGTTTAAGCTACGTGGTTGCAGCAACTTGAGGTGATCGTCTTGCAAAGGCAGAAATTACAAACCTTGTAATTCCCTGGTTGTTGAGGGTTGAGCTTATGCTCTAAGCGCCTCCACGGGAATACGCAAGTAGTAAACCTCATCTCTACACTCTTACCATCAAATTTTTGAAGAAAAACGTTTGCACTCACAGCACTTAGATTCTTTGTATTAGGCATTTATTGGTCAACAAATGTAACTTGAAAATTTCACATGCACTCTAGCTTCTGCTCCAACTGTCAGGTATATTTTCTAAACTTGCATCTATTTGTGACTATTTAAGTAGGACTTTAGGAGAGCTTAAGATAGTAGGAATTGCTAGATTTAAAATTCATTTCATTTGAAAGTTAGAATTTATTTTTCATTAAAATATTAAGAATTTCTAGATTTAAAATTAAAAAATAATTCTTATTTAAAAGTTAGTATTTATTTAGGATTGTTTGATTAGTACGATTTTAATTAAAACAATAAAAAAGAAATTTATTTGAAAAGTTAGTATATAGTTTTCATTAAATTATTAAGGATTGTTAGAATAGCATAACTTTAGTTTGAAAATTCAACAAGAATTTTCATTTGAAAGTTAGAATTTATTTTCAAGACTTGTTTAAAGGTTTTTAAAATTAAGTAAATCTGGAATCAAAAAACTTAGTTAGTTTGGTAAGGGAACAAAAATCTAAAGTTCAAGAAGAAATCAAGAATTATATAAAAAAAACTTAAATCTAGTTCTAACATACATAACAAAATGGATGAGTTATTTAAAAATATGATGTCAGAAACCCAAGGCCAAAAAGTAGTTGAAGCTATGCTAAAAGAAAAAGGAAAATTCACTGGAGTTAATGCAACTAATTATTTAGACACTTTTGAAGACCTAGCAAAACTACATGGTTTACCAGTAGCTAAATGGATAACATTTTTAGTAAGACTTGCAATAGGTTCAGCCATTAGTGTAATAGAACCTCATAAAGCACTTGCATGGGAACAATTTAAAAAACAAATGCATAAAGAATTTTACTTAGAAGATTATAGTCAACACAGTAGGGAGGGATTTATGAAGTGGCTTAGCACTCAAAAAACTCAAATATCTCTTACACAATTACATGGAGAATTTATGAAGAGATTTTCACAATTGCCTGAGCAAGATAGGATTGCTCTTACACCAGATATAGTACTTTATTTCCTAAAGTTTTACCTACAGACATTAGAAGTGAAGTAGAAAGAAGACTAGAAGAACCTGGGAAAAGATATGGATTAACAGAGGACTGGGCGGTACTAAAACAAGTAGTAGAAATAGTAGCACAAATGAAACAGAGGCAGTCATTACTATATGATATGAATTTAAGCTTTCCAACAGTAGGACCAACTACTCAAAATCCTAAAATTAATATAAACGCTAGTTTAACTGAACAAGCATCAACATCTAAAGTGCCTAGTGAGTTACAGTTTGAAATAATATTTAATAAACTAGATAATATGATGCAAATGCATACGAACATATCTAAGGAAGTGGCAACATTTCAAAACACAGTTCATTCCTTAACTAGTCAAGATAGAACAATTCTAGGTCCTCAGTTTACTCATGCTCCACAAATGAATCCTATACCTATAGCACCTATAATGACTCAACCAGTAGCCCAGAGTAATGAACAAAGAGGCGCACCTACCCGACGATGTGTTTGGTGCGACTCCACTGAACATATGTCTTATGCCTCTGAATCTTTAAAAGAGGCAAAAGAAAGAAAACTAGTTATTGATATTGATTAAAAACTATGTGACTACCGCACCCACCTCCCTCTAGTTGTAAATTGGGGAAAAGGTGGAATGCAAAAACTATATGAAAATATATCTGAAGCACAAAGAAGCTCATCTGGGGTTAGATTAGAATGCGATGAAAGTGATCTAGATGATGAAACATCCAATGAAACCAAAAATTATTCAATAGAAGCCTTAATAAAATAAAGAGATCATATAATGAACAAAACAGCATGGAATTCACCTATAGATAATTTCTCTATTTTTTCACATATAGCTAATGTGGAAGAAAAGAGAAAAAGAGATGAAACTCAAGATTTAGATGAGTCTAATCAAAGAGTAACTAGAAAACAATTGAGAAAAGAACCTAAAAATGTACAATTTAATGAAAACACAAATTTAGATGAGCAGAAAAGAAAAAATATACGGGAGGGCAAACAACCTGAGACATCAAACAAACCTAGTGAATTATATTCAAAGACTAATGAAGAAACAGATAAAAATGAAGGAAAAACCAAGAAACCCAAAAGAATTCCAAAAGCTATTTTAACATCAGAACTTGAACAAAAAAATGACACAAAAGAAATACTGTATGATATTCTTTTAAAAAGTCAAGTGACTATGTAACTTGAACAATTATTTACCATAGCTAAATTAGAATTCAAAGATAACTTTATTAAAATGATTAAAAGAAAAAGATTTCCATTAAATACTGATACTGAAATGCATGACAATGTAGATGTAACTCATATTTCTAAAGATTCGTTTTCCTCTGATTCTGATGATGAGGAAGAAAGTGAAGGATACGTTAATAAAAATTTTTTAGGACCTATTCTTCCAGATAATATACAGGAAAAGTCTGACGCAATTATAAAAAGAGTTTTTGGGCCAAGGGAACACCTGAGATTAAAGTAAATTTAGGAGATATGAAAAATTCTTGTACAGCTTTAACTTTACTAGATTTAGGTTCAGAAATAAACGTAATATCAAAAGAATTATATGATAAATTTAGATGGCCTATAGATAAACAACATGGGTGGATTATGAGAACAGCAGACAATGAATGTGGTGCACTTCTAAGAGCATGTGCCAACATTCCAATTTCAATAGGTGAAATAAGTGAAACATTTCACTTTTTCATACAAGATAATTGTTCTTATGAAATCATCTTAGGGCAACCCTTTATCTGTGAAACTCGTATGGAAACAAAAATAATGGAAGATGGCTCTGCTTATGCAAGATTTAAATCAAAAGATGACTTACAATCCTTACAAGTAATGACTGTTAACCCAAACCATATTAGAAATAGAGAACAAATTAGGAAAACACCTATCAGATCACAAGAGAAGATGCATGAGAGTCATCTACCTCTTAGTGATTCTGGAATATACTTTGATCAAAATTTTTACTAGACACCATTGTTGAGGGGGACAACAGTGGTAACTGGTTTGATATCTCGCATAAATGTGTACATAAAATAGAAAATTTTTCTGTTTATTTTTCATCTTCAAAATTACAAATTTTAAATAGTAAAGATATTCCTAGAAAAACAATGAAAAAACATGAAAAATATTTTAAAGATAAAGGATATATGTCTAAAAATGAAAATATTGAAAATGTAATTGAAACTTCTTTTTCTTCTACTTTATTTGAAGAAATAAATGAAACCTTACATGATGAAAAACTATTACATGTTATTCTTTTAAACTCATTAAATGAATATGATTTAATTTTAAAATTTGTTTCTGATTTTCATGAAGCTAAAATTAATACAAAATATAAAACAGTAGATAAGAAAGTGAAACCTGTAGCTCAAGCTTTACCTGAAGGAAGTGACCAAAAATTTCTTTACAAGTAGCTAATGATCCCATTTTATGTGATATTTCAAAAATAGGACATAAATTTACTGATGAAACTATTAAATTGATAAAAATAGGAAATGAAGATTCTTTTTTACTGCCTTCTGAACGTGATTTGTTTCGTGAAATGACTAGAAATCATGGAAAAGCTTTTTCTCTTTATCCACATGAAATAGGATGTGTTGACCCTAGGATAGTATCTCCTATGATTATATTTACCGTAGCCCATATACCTTGGAATCTTCACCCTATACCAGTTCCAAAGGCTCATTTATCTGAGCTAATGAAACTGCTTAAGGAGAGGATGCATATGAAAAATTTAGAACCTTCCTCTGCACCTTATTCTAATAGATGGTTTACTGTTCCTAAAAAGAATGGCAAACTTAGATTTATCCAAGACTTACAACCCGTAAATAAAGTTACTATTAGGAACGTGGGAACCTGCCCTATTGTAGGAGAATTTATCGAAGCTTTTGCTGGGCATTGTATCTACTCTATGGGTGATTTATATTCAGGATATGACCAGTTCCAGCTTGCTACTGAGAGTAGAGATATTACTACGATGAAGACTCCTTTAGGACTAGTTCGTATGTGTACTCTTCCTCAAGGAGCTACAAATTCGGTAGCACATATGATGAACGCAATGAATATGGTTCTTCATGATTTTATTCCTAATGTGACCATGCCGTTTATAGATGATATTCCAATTAAAGGTTGTGAAGAAAAAGAAAAAGATGAAACATTAGATTCTTTAGGTTGTAGAAAGTTTGTAGCTAATCATATTTTAGATTGTGAGAAAATACTTAAAATATTTTAAGAAGCAGGATTAACTTTTTCTATAGAAAAATCAGTGTTTGGTGTTAATGAAGTTTTAACTGTAGGACATTTATGTGGTTATTATGGTCGTAGGCCTTATTCTCAAAAAGTAGATGCTATAAATAAATTATCTGAAACTTGTAAGAATATTAGTGAGGTTAGATGTTTCTTAGGAGCATGTGTATTTTATGCTATTTGGATTCCACATTATGCTCATGTAGCTAGTCCATTGTATGATTTACTTAGGAAAAATAGAAAATTTAAATGGACTGAAACTCATATTAAAGCAATGAAGAAATTAAAAAGTTTACTTTCAAATGCACCTGTTTTAAAACGTGTAGATTATTCAAATAATAAACCGATTATTTTAACTGTAGATACTAGTCCCATAGGAATAGGATGGATAATAGGGCAAGATGATAGTGAGGGAAATAGATATGCTATTAGATTCGGGGCTAAAATTTTACAAGAAACTCAAAAAAATTATCCACAAATAAAACGTGAATTATGGGGTTTAGCTACTGCGTTAAAGACTGATAAGGAATATTTTATAGGAGCTAATGTAATAATAGAAACAGATTGCTTACCATTAATAGGTATGATTACTAATTGTTCTTCTCCAGATATAGCTATGTTAAGGTGCATATCTTATATTAAATTTATTAATCCTGTTTTAAATCATATTTCTGGAAAAACTAATTCTGTTGCAGATATGCTTTCTAGGGCTAAATTTGAAGATGATGACATGACTGAAACTGAATTAAATGTGATTAATTATGTTTCTGATGTTTATTGTTGATATATTTAGGTAGTGATGTGTGTGATCACTCTAGGACCGTCGGGGCACTTTTTTCCCTCTTTAGGAGGTTTTTTTCCCTCGGCTTGTATATACGCCTATTGCCCTAATGGGCTACTTATCTTTGTACATTCTCTAGTAATACATTCAATATTGTGTGTTTGTGCTCCAAGCTTCTTCTTCTTCCTTGTGCTGTTCGCGTGCTTTCGCAGACGTCTAACTCCAAAAATTGGTATTAGAGCAGGTCATCGCTTCATCTAGGGCGCCATCGACACTCCTTCATTTGCAGTCTCAGATTCGCACGGAATTTGGTGAGCATCCTCAAGGTGTTTCAGAGATCAAAACAGCTTCGTTCTGTGGTGCCAAAATCACGATCTGAGCTCGTTTCGGCCTCCGAACGCACTATTGCAGTGCTGTGCAGGCTATTTCATCTTTCTGTGCCAAAGGTATATACCAGTTTCTGTTCGCCAGTTTAAGCGTCTTGAAGTCTGCTACAAGTCTACCAGAACTCGTATGGGCAGTTCTGTTCAACTTTTTGAGATATCGTCAATTTTCTGCATCAAGGTATTTTAGTCACCGGCCATGGCTGAAAGCAGTGATGTATTCCGTATGTTGGCTGTCGAGGATAAGTTGGATGGTACCAACTACCCATTATGGGCTTACATGATGCTACATGTATTGGTTGCAAAAGGATTGTGGAACATTGTGCAGGGTGTTGAAAGACGTCCTGTTACACCTCTGACTACATGTACTGCACATACAGGTGCTGGAGCTGATGAAGATGGTGTCGAAGATGATATTCCACAGATTCCTGTTCGTGCTACTGTTTCTGCTGCACCTACTGCAGAGCAGATTCGTTGGGATGGCAGAGATGCCCAGGCACATGCATTGATAGCTTTGTCTGTCAAATATGCCATTATTCCTCACATTCCCTCATGCAGAACAGCTAAGGATGTTTGGGATACACTTACCACATTGTACCAAGCTAGGAATGAGGCTCGTGTTGCTTACCTCCGAAAACAGTTGGAGAGTGAGCACATGAATGAAGGTGATTCTATGGATAGTTTCCTAACAAAGATCAAAGACTTGAAGGAACAATTGATTTCTGCTGATGAGGTTATACCTTATAGCTCACTTGTGCAGACCGTTATGAATGGTCTTCCTGGTTCATATCAGAGCTTTTCTTCTACTCTTCGGTTGATGATGAAAGGCAATCCAAATGCCTTATCATTTGAGGAGTTAGTCTCTGTTTTGTTGTAGGAAGATCAGTCCAGGCAAAACAGGTCCATTATGCGAGTTGTAGATCAAGCTTTCCTGGCTAGTCAGAAGTGCAAAGGAAAATGGAGCTCTTCAACTAGTAAGCAGAAATCTGCTAATTCTGCATATTTGAAGAAGGAAGATAAAGATGAGAAGAAATCAGAAAAGCAGAAATTGTTTTGTAAGTACTGTAAAGGGAATGATCATATCATAAAGAACTGTCCAAAACTGGCTGCTAAAGAGGCAAAGAAGAAAGAGGCTAGAATGGTTGTTGTAGAGGTCTCTACACCAAAAACAGAGTCTGCAAATCTTGTGCAAGAAGAAGAATGGGTGTTTACTACTGTTTGCAATTTTGACCCATCTTCTCATGAGCAGTGCATGTCTGCAGTAGACTCAGATGTTCGGTATTTTGACAGTGGGGCAACCAAACATATTACCTCGTAGCACAGTTTCTTCTCTTCACTCGAACCCGCCCCTACACAGAATATTGTTACATGCGCCAACAACTCCTCTTATCCTGTTATGGGAGTTGGTAAGATCATTTTGACTACTGCTGATGGTAGCTCTTTCACTTTGTCAGATGCTTTATTTGTGCCAGGGATAAAAAAGAATCTGTTATCAGTTTCTACATTAGCCAAGATTGGCTTGGTTGTGAAATTTGTTGATGACAGGTGTACAGTTCATGATCTGTCAAATGGCGATGTAATTATTGCTTCTAGCATCTTATGTCGTGGGCTGTATAAGCTCATAGACTATGAAAGATCTGTAAATGATTTGGCATGTGCAGTAAATGATTCTCAGGCTATGTTAGATGCAAAGCTTTGGCATGCACGCTTTGCTCATCTGAATTTTGCTAGTTTGATATGCCTGCAGAAATCTGAAATGGTGTCCTCGTTGCCCAAACTTGAGGCACCTGGAAAACATGTTTGTGAAGGCTGTATTTTGGGCAAAATGCAGCGTTCATCCTTTCCAAAAGATGGTTTAGTTTGGGCTACTCAGAAATTACAGCTTGTACATAGTGATGTCTGTGGTCCTATGCAGACACCTTCTTTTGGAAATTATCTTTACTTCGTGACTTTCATTGATGATTTTTCCAAGCATGCATGGGTATATCCACTCTTTGCTTGTGATTTAAACAGTTTTTGGTTTTGGCTGAAAATTTGTCAGCATGTAAAATGGGCACCCTCCGTTCTGATCGAGGGGGGGGGGATATATGTCTTCTGATTTTAATGCATTTTTGGCTTAACGTGGGATAAAACACCAGTGTACAAGGCCATATACACCTCAACAGAATGGAGTTTCTAAACGAAAGAATAGGTCACTCATGGAGATGGCGAGGTGCATGGTCAAGAGTCAGGCTTTACCACATAGTTTCTGGCTTGAGGCTATCATGTGTGCAGCATATGTACTGAACAGGTGTCCCACTAAAACATTGCAGTCTATCACTCCATATGAGGCTTGGCATGATCGCAAGCCATTGGTTCCTCATCTGTGTGTTTTTGGTTGTTTGGAATATGCACTAGTGCCTGAACGACATCGCGGAAAATTGGATGATAAGGTAGTAAAATGTATTTTTGTTGGATGCAGTTCTGAAAGTAAAGGCTATCGTCTATATCATCCATAGACTAAATACATTCTGGTTAGCCGTGATGTTGTCTTTGTGGAAGATGCTATTCAGCCATTGCTTTCATGTACTAAGGAGACATCTGTTAGCTCCAAAGACATGTATGATACTTTGATGCCCCTTTTTAGAGGTGGACAGTCTAGTGCTGGTCCTAATGAGGTAATTTCTCAACCTTTGCAGGTTTCATATGATGATGTAGATCATTCCATTTTTGATGCAGATTTACATGATGCACTTGTTGATGAGAGAGCTGATATTGAGCAGACAAAAACTATGCCAAAATGGCTGGTGCAGACTTTGCGTGACAGCAAATTAGATGCACCTTTGTCATATCATACTCGTTTAGGCTCTCATAGTGCCTCCTTTGCATCAGATTGCTATTCTATGGCTGCGTCTAGTCTCTGTGATGAGAATGAGCCTGTTTCTTTTGATGAAGCACAAAATTCAGAAAATTGGATGGCTGCTATGCAATCTGAATATGATGCAATAATGAAGAATGGTACTTGGTCTTTATGTGACTTGCCTCCTGGCAAGAAGGCCATTGGCACTAAGTGGGTATACAAGCTGAAGCGTAAACCTGATGGTATAGTTGGCAGGTATAAGGCTAGGCTTGTTGCAAAGGGTTATGCGCACGAAAGAGGCATTGATTTTGATGAGATCTTTGCACCTACATGCCGTATGACTACTGTTCGGAGCATTTGTGCACTTCCAGCCCATCATGGTTGGAATGTACATCATTTGGACATTAAAAATGCATTTATGAATGGTGACTTGCATGAAGAAGTGTATGCTTTTCAGCCCCGCGGAATGCGCTCTCACTGTCAGTGAAGATGGTGGTGGCAGAAGACTGGCCAACACCCAAATCAGACATAAGGCGTCTGAGCCACACACACTCAACAGTAGCTGTGAAAGGTGCCCTATACTCAACCTCACAACTGGAAGTGGCCACAGTAAGCTGCTTCTTGCTCAACCAAGATATACATGAGCTACCAAGCATGAAGCAAAAGCCACTAGTGGACACGTGAGTGTCATAGCAACCAGCCCAATGTGAGTTAGAAGAAGCATGCAAATCTGGCGGTAGTGATCCCCCCTTGGGATAAAACAACCCAAGTAGCCGAGTACCACTCAAGTAGCGAAAGATGCGCTTAACCGCCTTCCAATGCGTGACTCCTGGGCAATGCATAAACCTGCTCATCTGTGAGACAACAGACTAAATATCTGGCCGAGTAATGCATAAATAAATCAAACATCCAACAGCCTCCTGATAGAGAACAACATCAAATGCATCTCCAGCATCATGAAGACTCAATCGTAAACCTGTCTCCATAGGAGTGGTAATAGGCTTACAGTCTTCAAGGCCAAAACGCTGCAATAATGTGTCAATATATTTGGTTTGAGACAAAGCCATTCCACCATTAACTTGCATAAACTGAATGCCCAAATAGTGATGCAAATGCCCCAAATCAGACATCTCAAATGAGGCATGCAAATCAGCCTTGAAATCAGCAATATGCTTCTCAATAGGACCAGTGAGCAGCATGTCGTCAACATAGACAACAATGATCATAAGCACATCATTAGCACGCTTAACATATAAGGTGCTTTCAGTTGGACTATTCTCAAAACCATGTGCAACCAGATAGGCATGTATCTTCTCATACCAAGCACGTGGTGCTTGCTTTAAACCATATAATGCCTTCTTTAACCTGCACACCTGGTTTTCATGCCCTTTCTGCACAAAGCCACAGGGCTGAAAAACATACACTTCTTCATGCAAGTCACCATTCAGAAATGCTGTTTTAATGTCCAACTGATGTACATTCCAACCATGATGGGCTGCAAGTGCACAATGCTCCGAACAGTAGTCATACGGCATGTAGGTGCAAAGGTCTCATCAAAATCAATGCCTCTTTTGTGTGCATAACCCTTTGCAACAAGCCTAGCCTTATACCTGTCAACTGTACCATCAAGTTTACGCTTCAGCTTGTATACCCACTTAGTGCCAATGGCCTTCTTGCCAGGAGGCAAGTCACATAAAGACCATGTACCATTGTTCATTATAGCATCATATTTAGATTGCATAGCAGCCATCCAATTTTCTGAATTCTGTGCTTCATCAAAAGAAACAGGCTCATTCTCATCACAGAGACTAGACGCAGCCATAGCATAGCAATGTGATGCAAAGGAGGCACTATGAGAGCCTGAACGAGTATGATATGACAAAGGTGCATCTAATTTGCTGTCATGCAAAGTCTGCACCAGCCATTTTGGCATAGTTCTAGCCTGCTCAATATCAGCTCTCTCATCAACAAGTGCATCATGTAAATCTGCATCAGAAATGGAATGATCTGCATCATCATATGAAACCTGCAAAGGCTGAGAAGTTGCCTCATTAGGACCAGCACTAGACTGTCCACCTGTAAAAAGAGGCATCAAAGTATCATACATGTCTTTGGAGCTAACAGATGTCTCCTTAGTACATGAAAGCAATGGCTGAATAGCATCTTCCACAAAGACAACATCACGGCTAACCAGAATGCGTTTAGTCTATGGATGATACATACAATAGCCTTTACTTTCAGAACTGTACCCAACAAAAATACATTTTACTGCCTTATCTTTCAATTTTCTGCAATGTTGTTCAGGCACTAGTGCATATGCCAAACAACCAAAAACACGCAGAGCTTGCGGTCATGCCAAGCCTCATATGGAGTGATAGACTGCAGCGCTTTAGTGGGACACCTGTTCAGTACATATGCTGCACACATGACAGCCTCAAGCCAGAAACTATGTGGTAAAGCTTGACTCTTGAGCATGCACCTCGCCATCTCCATGAGTGACCTCTTCTTTTGTTCAGCAACTCCATTTTGTTGAGGTGTATACGGAACTCTACACTGGTGTTTTATCCCACGTTCAGCCAGAAATGCATTAAAATCAAAAGACATATATTCCCCCCCTCGATCAGAACGGAGGGTGCCCATTTTACATGCTGACAGATTTTCAGCCAAAACCAAAAACTGTTTGAAGCACATGAACACTTCGGACTTTGCTTTGAGTGGATATACCCATGCATGCCTAGAAAAATCATCAGTGAAAGTCACGAAGTAAAGGTAATTTCCAAAGGAGGGTGTCTGCATAGGACCACAGACATCACTATGTACAAGCTGCAATTTCTGTGTAGCCTGAACTGAACCATCTTTTGGAAAGGAGGAATGCTGCATTTTGCCCAAAATACAGCCTTCACAAATATGTTTTCCAGGTGCCTCAAGTTTGGGCAAAGAGGACACCATTTCAGATTTCTGTAGGCGTAGCAAACTAGCAAAATTCAGATGACCAAAGCGTGCATGCCAAAGCTTTGCATCTGACATAGCCTGAGAATCATTTACTGCACATGCCAAATCATTTTCAGATCTTTCATAGTCTATGAGCTTATACAGCCCACGACATAAAATGCTAGAAGCAATAATCACATCGCCATTTGAGAGATCATGAACTGTACACCTGTCATCAACAAATTTCACAACCAAGCCAATCTTGGCTAATGCAAAAACTGATAATAAGTTCTTTTTGATCCCTGGCACAAATAAAGCATCTGACAAAGTGAAAGAACTACCATTTGCAGTAGTCAAAATGATCTTACCAACTCCCATAATAGGATAAGAGGAGTTGTTGGCGCATGTAACAGTATTCCCTGTAGGGGCAGGCTCGAGTGAAGAGAAGAAACTGTGCTACGAGGTAATATGTTTGGTCTCCACACTGTCAAAATACCAAGCATCTGAGTCTACTGCAGACATGCACTGCTCATGAGAAGATGGGTCAAAACTGCAGACAGTAGTAAACGCCCATTCTTCTTCCTGCACAAGATTTGCAGACTCATTTTTTGGTGTAGAGGCATCTGCAACAAACCATTCCAGCCTCTTTCTTCTTTGCCTCTTTAGCAGCTAGTTTTGGATAGTTCTTTATGATATGATCATTTCCTTTACAGTACTTACAAAACAATTTCTGCTTTTCTGATTTTTTCTCATCTTTGTCTTGGTTCTTTGAATGTGCAGCATTTGCAGATTTCTGCTTACTAGTAGAAGAGCTCCATTTTCCTTTGCCCTTCTGACTAGCCAGGAAAGCTTGATCTGCAACTCGCATAATGGACCTGTGCTGCCTGGACTGATCTTCCTGCAACAAAACAGAGACTAACTCCTCAAATGATAAGGCATTCAGATTGCCTTTCATCATCAACCGAAGAGTAGAAGAAAAACTCTGATATGAGTCAGGAAGACCATTCAGGACAGTCTGTACAAGTGAGCTATCTGGTATAACCTCATCAGCAGAAACGAATTGTTCCTTCAAATATTTGATCTTCGTTAGGAAACTGTCCATAGAATCACCTTCATTCATGTGCTCACTCTCCAACTGTTTTCGGAGGTAAGCAACATGAGCCTCATTCCTAGCTTGGTACAATGTGGTAAGTGTATCCCAAGCATCCTTAGTTGTTCTGCAAGAGCGAATGTGAGGAATAATGGCACGTTTGACAGACAAAGCTATCAATGCATGTGCCTGGGCATCTCTGCCATCCCAGCGAATCTGCTCTGTAGTAGGTATAGCAGAAACAGCAACACGAACAGGAATCTGTGGAATATCATCTTCGACACCATCTTCATCAGCTCCGGCACCTATATTTGCAGTACCTGTAGTCAGAGGTGTTACAGGACGTCTTTCAACACCGTGCACAATGTTCCACAATCCTTTTGCAACCAATACATGTCGCATCATATACGCCCATAATGGGTAGTTGGTACCATCCAACTTATCCTCAACATCCAACATACGGAATACATCACTGCTTTCAGCCATGGCTGGTGACTAAAATACCTTGATGCAAAAAATTGACTTTATCTCAAAAAGTTGAAAGGAACTGCCCAGACGAGTTCTGCTAGACCTGTAGCAGACTTCGAGACACTTAAACTAGCAAACAGAAACTAGTATATACCTTTGGCACAAAAAGACGAAATAGCCTGCACAAGCGCTGCGATAGTGCGTTCGGAGGCCGAAACGAGCTCAGATCGCGATTTCAGCACCATAGAGCGAAGATGTTTTGATCTCTGAAACGCCTTGAGTATGCTCACCAAATTTCGTGGGAATCTGAGACTGCAAATGGAGGAGTGTTGACGGCGCCCTAGATGAAGCGATGACGTCTGCGAAAGCACGCGATCTGATACCAATTGTTGGAGATAGACGTCTGCGAAAGCACGCGAACAACACAAGGAAGAAGAAGAAGCTTGGAGCACAAACACACAATACTGAATGTATTACTAGAGAATGTACAAAGATAAGTAGCCCATTAGGGCAATAGGCGTATATACCTAAATCCTGTTGATATATTTAGGTAGTGATGTGTGTGATCACTCTAGGACCGTCGGGGCACTTTTTTCCCTCTTTAGGAGGTTTTTTTCCCCGGCTTGTATATACGCCTATTGCCCTAATGGGCTACTTATCTTTGTACATTCTCTAGTAATACATTCAGTATTGTGTGTTTATGCTCCAAGCTTCTTCTTCTTCCTTGTGCTGTCCGCGTGCTTCCGTAGACGTCTAACTCCAACATTTATGTGTATGAAAAATTTAATGAAAATGAATATGAGGGAATTTGGTATGATATAGGGTATTATCTTAACAATTACCTGTTTGGTTAGCTAATAGATTTAGAGACATTAGGAAACGTGCATTTAATTTTTTTCTAAAAGATGGTTTTATTTGGCGTCATGCAAAAGGGAAAATTAGATATCCGTAGCGAGTTTTAGGAAATAAAAATCTTCAAAATAGAGTTATGATAGAAATGCATGAAACTCTTTGGGCAAGAAATAAAGGCTTCTATGCAACATATGATAAAATTACAGAAGCTTATTGGTGGCTAGGTATGTATGTGAATATACGTGACTTTGTAAGTTCTTGTATTACTTGTCAGGTACATTCGTCAGTTAGACATAGAGAACCTTTGCACCCTACCTATCCTCCTTGTATTCATTACAAGTGGGTAGTTGATTTAGTGACCATGCCTAAAGGTTTAGATAGGATGAGATATATAGTTTTAGCTAGGGAAGACTTGAATAATCATGTAGAAGGTAGAGCTCTTCATACTAAAACTACTTATAGCGTATATAAATTTTTGTTAGAAGAAGTTATTAGTAGAATTGGCTATGTAGAAAAGATAGTAGCAGATAGGGGTGAGTTAGATGCTAGAGAGGCTAGAGAATTCTTTGACCAACATGGGATTCGTCTGTCTCTCATTAGTGCTTATAATCCAGAGTCTAATGGTAAGATTGAGCGGGGTCATCCCTCTATTGTGAGAGGCAATTTCTAAGGCCTGCAATGGTGATACAACACAGTGGCCTAGATTCCTTCCTTTCGCACTTTGGGCACACAGGATGACGTATACTAGATCTATAGGATTTATGCCTGCAGAACTAATGTACTGTCAGAAGCCGATTCGTCCTATCCTGACCCAGATTATTTCATGGACAACACTTCCGTGGAATAATGAGATGACTCATGAAGATCTGATTTCTATTAGGATTATGCAGTTAAATTTAGGAAATAAAATGATTGAAGAAGCTGTACAAAAAGTTAGAGAATCACGTCTTAAAAATAAAATCTATTTTGATAAAAAACATAGACTTAGGCCTCGTACTATAGAAGTAGATGATTGGGGATTAGTTTATGATAGTACTTTTGATACACATTATGATGCTACGAAGAAATTAATTAAAAGATGGTTTGGTTCGTATGTAGTTGTAGGTGTATTTGATAATGGTACATTTAAACTTAGAGAATTTGATGGTTCTTTGATTTTTTGTGTATATGCATAGCATTACTGCATGGATTAAAAGGATATGTTCAAAATTATTTAAAAAAATCAAGTAGAATTTAAGATGTAAAAATATATGATATATTTATGATTGAAGCATAAAAACTTGTATTTATATGAACTGAATCAGACAGTTAAATAGAAATTTTGAAATTGGAAGCTTGTGAAAGAAAAGGTAGCTTTATTATAAATACATGTATATGCTAAAAATTTTATCCATTAGTAAGTGGGATTTTGTATTCCGCTATTTATTCCTTATGAGATCTGACCTCTAAATGAATTAAAAAAATAAAGCTTCATACCCAATTAGCATATATGTATGTGTTTGTAGTTAGTGCGCTATGTTGGGCTAGTTGGCGGGTGGAACAACCTTGGTCGGGCGATCAAGGCCACGAGCTGACGCTAGTTTCATCATAAGCCTAACCTTTATGTTGTCATGTGCCTACATGGGTCGGTAGGCGGGTGGTTACTCTGGTCGGGCGATCAGAGCCATGTGCTGACGTCGATTTCATGTAGGGCTGACATAGTATTGTCGTGCGCTATGCCGGGTTGGGAGACAAGTGGAATAAACTTGGCCGGGTGGACAAGTCCAGGAGTTGCACCCAATTTTGGTATAGGCCGATTTGTGAAAAATAAATAAAAAGCTGATTTGGGATGAAGTAATAAAGCAAAAGAAAAATGATATGAAAAAAGGAAATGAATAGAGAGTCAGACCATAGGAAATAAAAGTAGGAGGCATATAATTCTATTAACTGATGAGAAAAATTTTGGTATATGCTGTTATGCAGGATAAGTTACTTATTCTAAACAAGTGACATGAACAGAAGGACTACGACACTATGATTTATTCTTATAAATGCTTGTTAAATGTGGATTCAGAAATATGATATGATATTTATATGACTTATATCTACTTTGTTTTTTTTAAATGATTTGCACTAATCTTTTTAATTGCACAAAGTATGAATGCATGATAAAATTAAATTTTGAAAAAATTAAAACTTATTTTCAAAAGAATTTGATATGTTCCATTTGAATCTGCAGGTTGGCCCATCGGGAGGATGTGCAGATTTAGTGGGGGCGGATGTCAGAAATAATTTATTACTCTTAAAATATTACAAAAATTAAAAGATTAATTGATTGATATAAGTTTGGTTAAATTATGATAATTTTGACTAATGTTTGGTTTTAATGTTTACAGGAAAAGAAGTTTGATGATTATTATCAAGATGGGAAGTATTTATTTAGGTGTTTCTTAATATAATTAAGTGTATAGATGAAAAATCAAGAGTTAGTTAAGGGTTTGTCTATGTTTTGAAAGTAAATGCAAGGATAATTAAGGGTCAATTGTAGATTTTGATCATGTTTTATAGGGTTCTAGCTTAATTTCAAGGTTACTTAAGGGTTATTTAGCAAATTTAGAGGGTTATGGAAGGTTAGAAAATTAGTTTATGGGTTAGTTGAGGTTAAAAATCATGATTTGAAGTTAGTTGAAGGGTAAACCTAAGGTTAAATGATTAATTTAGAAGGTTTTAGTCTATAAATGAATTATTAAATAGGATAAATATAACAAAAGAAACCTTAGCAAAATATATCAAATAAAAAATATGTTAATTATTTATTTTCACTAAGCTTATGGTAATAATTAAATTTATTAATGGATTAAATTTATTTTATTCTAAAGGTTTATATTTATTCTAAAGTAATTAAATAAATAAAAAAGAAGTGAAAGGTTGTATTTAAATCTAAAGTCTTTGGTCTAGTAAATAATTAATTGAATGGTGTTGAAGCTCAAGGTCAAGGACAAAGCATGGAAGCACATCAAAGAAGTGGACATAGAAGAAGAGAGAGCAAGTAGGGAGCTCCAAGAAGTGTATGTCAAATTTTCAGAAGAATCCCCTACAAAAATAGTGATTTTCATCACTAGAAACCATTGTAAATACCATTATCTATTTTTAGTAACTCCATTTTGTTCAAGCCGAGGAGTCCTCGAGCTTGAGGAGTATTAGAAGTACCATCGTACCAATTTTCATAATTTTTAGACTTCGTTTGAGCCCTCAAATAAGCCCTGGAACCTAACTTTTAACTAGGCCGGACACTAGGTCTGGACAGGGCCAAAACTAGTCAAAAAACTATAAAAAGAGCTAGAGAGCTCATTTTTGGGGTTAGCTTGTTAGAGAATAGAACTTTTATAAGAGAACTCTTTTGCAATCTAAGCTTTCCATTGTTCCTCTCTTTGATCTTACTTTGTGCGCGTGTGTGTGTATGTGTGTGCATGTTTGTGTGCTTTCACTCACGCACTTGTGCCTTCACGTGCTCGTGGTCTTCATACCGGTCCTCACGTCTCCGCGGATTGACAAGTAAAGGAGGTGGTGCTTACGCTTGAGCTACACCAAATTTTGGCGCCGTTGCCGGGGAGAGAGCTTCGAGGACGAGCGTTGTGATGGTAAGATCGTAGATTTGCGACGTTGGAAGGTAAAAAAACTGTCATTTCAGTTCATTTTCTGTTTTTTCCTCTTCATCTTCATCATCATCATCATCTCCACCTTCTTCCATCTTCTTCTTCATAGAAATTTCTTGTTTTTTAGTGCATTTTCACCATTTTCATTCCATTTTTCATGCATTATTGTGTGTGGAGGAGTTAGGAGGTGCAAGGGAGAGCAAGCGCTGTATTTTTTTTCATGATTTTCTGCTCATACGGAGCTCGCCATAGCCGGCGCTCAGAAATTTGAATTTCCCGCCAAAAAACGCGATTCTGTGATGAAAATCGCGATTCTGTGAAAATTCAAAATTTTTTGAAAAATCATGATTTTCAGTTTTCCCGCCTAAAAGTTGGTTGAAAAAAATCGCTATTCTGTGTTTTTCTCAAAAAAAAAAAAAAAAAAAACACGATTCTCTGCTCAAAATCGCGATTCTCAAAAAAAAAAAACACGATTCTCTGCTCAAAATCGCGATTCTCACCAATCACGATTTTCAGCAAAAACACGATTTTGTGAAAAAGGCGATTCTGTGAAAACACGATTTTTTGCTCAAAATCGCGATTTTCATGTGAAAAATACGATTTTCAAAAAACACGATTCTCTGCTCAAAATCGCGATTCTCACCAATCACGATTTTCAGCAAAAAACACGATTTTGTGAAAAACACGACTTTCTGCTCAAAATCGCGATTCTCACAAATCACGATTTTCAGCCAAAAATACGATTTTGAGAAAAACACGATTCTGTGGGACAAAATCGCGATTTTCAAGTCAAAAACACGATTTTGAGAAAACACGAATTTTTGCTCAAAATCGCGATTTTCAATTCACGATTTTCTGCTCAAAATCGCGATTTTCATGTCAAAAACACGATTCTGAGAAAACACGATTTTCAGTCAAAAACACGATTTTGTGAATCACGATTCTCTGAGTCAAAATCGCGATTTTCAGAAACACGATTTTGTGATCAACATCGCGATTCTCTGAAACACGATTTTGTGATCAACATCGCGATTTTCTGAAACACGATTTTGTGATCAACATCGCGATTCTCTGAAACACGATTTTGTGATCAACATCGCGATTTTCAGAAACACGATTTTGTGATCAACATCGCGATTCTCTGAAACACGATTTTGTGATCAACATCGCGATTCTCTGAAACACGATTTTGTGATCAACATCGCGATTTTCTGAAACACGATTTTGTGATCAACATCGCGATTTTCAAATCACGATTTTCTGCTCAAAATCGCGATTTTCAAAAACACGATTTTGTGCTCAACATCGCGATTTTTTTGACTTCACAGCATCGCGATTTTCAGAAAGTTCACAAAATCGCGATTTTCTCCAAAGGTCCTGTTTGCCTGTTTTGACCCCCAGGAGCCTGAATTGACATAACTTTCTCATCCAAAGTCCATTTTTTGAGCTCTATAGCTTGTTGGAAAGCTCGTTTCAAATCCTACACGATCTCAACTGTTTTTTTCAAGAATAATGCATTGATTTTGAGATAGGATAATTTGAAGTTGACCCTCAGGTGGGACTAGGGAACCAAGGGGGCTCTAAAGAATTTTGAACCATACCAAAGGGAAAATTTGGATTCTTGACTAAAGCTTATGAACCTGAGATCTGGTAGACACTTAGGCAAGGATAAACAAAGCATTAGATCTTCTGAGGCTAGTGTCAACCATACATCCAAGTCTTGGGCACAACAACTAAGTGGTCATCTTTTACTCAGATCAGACACAAGTGATTCAGAAATGTCTTTTAGTATGGGAAAACCTGCAGGTGGCTCAGGGACTGCCCATCTACAAACACCGGAAGGTCCCTATAAGACACAGTTGGAATATATTCGGACCAACCAATTAGGTGCTCGCATCTATGAGGATGGTCTGAGGCGATCAGTGGTCCAACTCAAAAATCCAGATCAATCCTTTGGACTTGAACACCCGGTGGTCAAGTTCGAAGAGGGTTCATACATTGATAAGGAAGGAACCATGTATGTGGTTACCAACCAACCCGATAGGACCGATGAGTTTGGAAATATCATGCATGAGAATGAGATAGGAGACCTAGAACAAGGAAATATAGGACAAGGACCCCAGACTCCTAGAGGCAAGTCAGTTTTGACCCGAGTGATCACTCCAGACTGGATCCCTCAAGACAACAAAAGCATAGAACTATTTTTGAATAGAGAAACAGAGGAAGCCTTTTGGAGATTCAAGCCAGAACAACCTAGCCAATTGGGCATAGTCATCATCTACGAGTTCAAGGATCCAGAGATACCAGGAAAGGTTGTCTACCTGGATAACACATCAGAGAAAATTTTCTTGGTAACAGAACATGATAGACATGCATATACTTGGAAGAATGAATTGATTTTCCCCTCACCAAGATCCAATGTTTCCCACGGCCTCCAAGGAGTAGGGTCATCCCAAGCTCAGGAAGCCCAGAGAGAAAGAACTAGAGAGAGACCGGAGGTAAGTTTTGCACACACAGTGGGCAGGAATAGGTCAGGATTTGAACATGAAAGACCTGGAAGAGAGAGATATCAAGCACATAGGCAACAAAGAGACGATCATGATTTCCAATTGCTTAGACCAAGAGAGCACTCAAGAACCCTTAGACCCTCTCAAGTGGTTAAGACAATGAAGAACTACTTTGATGGATTTGGAGATCCTTATGATCATGTGGCGGAGTTCAAACAAGTGCTAAGAGCTGAACAGGTTGAAGACTTGTTCACCCAGTTCGAGGCATTTGGTTTGACTCTTAAGGGGACTGCCTTAGCTTGGTTTCAACCTCTAAACAGTCGCAACTATAGAGAGATAGGTCAGCTTCTAGAAGAATTCATTGTAGAATTTTCCAAGAGTGGTATCAGGCATAACACATCGTCCCTGATCCATAGTTTCAAGCAGACACCCCAAGAAACAGTGCGACTAGCAGGTAGAAGGTTCAGACAGTACCTAGAAAGATGCCCTGCTCCAGAGCTACCCACACCAGCCAAACAAGTGGCTTTGTTTTTAGATGGCTTATTGAGCACAAAGTTAAGATCCTATGTATACTTGAAAGATCCTAGATCCATAGAAGAGTGTGTGCGGACGTGCATAGACATAGAAGATAACTTGGGTGAGGAGTTAGGATTGGCCAAACTCTACAAAGATTCGGATAGTTCTACTAGTCATACTTCAAAGATCTCCACAGAAATAGAAGAGATAGCTGAGCAAGTTGCCAAGAAGCTGGGAGTCCAAAATAAACAAACACAGGGAGTCACTTCATTGAATCGGTGCTATACTTGCGGAGGTGACCACATGGCTAACGTATGCCCAATGCAAAACCAAAACATTAGAGAAAGGAATGCTCCATATTGCACTATTGAGAGAAAATACACAAACCACACGGCTCAAGATTGTCCCTACAATAGGCAGGCTGTTAGACAAAATTATCAGCAACCTTACCCACAAGGTAGGTATCAGAATCAATACCAACAGCCATATTACAGACCACAACAGCAATATCAGGTACCATATAGGCCACAACCTGTCTTGGTAAACCAACCACCAGCTCCAGCCAACGTGATTCCAGTCAAGTATGCTGTGGGAGAGGAAAATCCAAATAGAGCTTTGGTGCCACTAACCCCATTGATACCAGATAATGACTCTCATGCTCATAGTTCAGACTACTCCCATGAAGGTAGTCCACATGCTTATTACACAGAGTCACCTGAACATAGTGAGATTTACTCGTATCAATATGAGGCACCGCCTATGGAGCAAAATTGGGAGCCAGAATACTCCAAGGTCATGTACACAAATCCTAACCCTAGGCCCCAGTTGAGACAAATGAGACCACAAGCCCCTAGAGGATCTTGTTTCAGATGTCATGGTGACCATTTCATTCGTGACTGTCCCCACCCACCATCTCCGAGTCAAGGACAGGCTATCACAATACAGGCTTTTTGTCCTGATTGTGGCAAAGACCATCTCCCCAGAGATTGTCCAAGAAACCCCTCTAGTGCACCCAAGATTACACCCATTAATGTGGTAGGCTTAGTGGCAGATCCAAGTTCAAGTAGTAGCAATGTGGCTCCTATACAAGCTGTCACTAGAGCACAAGCCTTAAAACAGGATAAACCAGTAGAACAATCAGAGCCGAGTGAATCGGGAGAGCCTAGTAAGAGGAAAACAAGAACATGGAAGGATACCAGAGAGAAGGCCAATCGCAAGTGGAATAAAAAGTTATCGGAACTAGAAGAAGGCTTAAAAGAAGCGAAAACAAAAATAGAAGACATTGCATCTCAAAGCCCCTCGCATGCCGAAACTCCATCCACTCCACCTCATCCCACCCCACCACCTACTGTAAATAGACCGCAACCAGGGTCTGTTCTTGCAGATCCAACCCCAGAAGGCTTGGACATGATGTTCAAGGCCTACCAGGCTCGACTTCAAGAAGGGCCTACAGCGGCAAACCTAGACAAGAGTTACCCTAGAGCAGATTTAGAGATTGAACGGATGAAAATGTGCATGAAAATGGTAGAACAAGCTCAAGCCATACTTGAGACTAGTCAAAAGTTCAATCAGACAAACTCTATCAAATCGGATTTGCATTTCCAGGGCTTACTAGAACGATTAGAGCAGTTGGTAAACAAACCACAAGTTTCTCTACCTCCACAGGCTCAACCAGTTATTGAAAGAGGAAGCTCACCACCAAGGGGAGCTTATGTTCCTAATTCCACGGATGCTGGAATACCTCCTTCTATTCAACAGTACTCTCAAGAGTTCTTGCGGGAAATACAAGAGGAGAAATGGGCCAAGGAGAAGGGTAATTCCCCTCCTATTCCTGAGATTGATGATCTTCATGATCAATTTCCCCAAGACATCCCATCTATTTACGAAGATGAAGCAGAACAACAAGAGGACGAAAGGTTAGATTTTGAATCTAATACCTTAGAAGAGCTGCCTCAATTTCCAGGCCCATGGGAATCTGAATCACTCCAGATTAGAGCTCCCACAATACTGGTAAGAAATGAAGACTCAGTGGTTCCAAGGAACACTGATGTCGTGAAGAACACTAAGGTTCAGTGTCATCTCACTGTAGAAGAGCTGCTCAAAGCAAAACCTGAGCTCTGGAATCATGTGAAGGATCAGGTTCCAGAACTTGATTCCAACATGCCAAAAGCAGGCTCCAAGCAAAGGGTACCAGAGATACCTCTAGACAAAATAGGGGACATGTGTGAGGGTGAAGAAGGTAATACTTATCTTCCCATCACCTACCAAGGTTACACAACCAAAGCAATCATAGATTCAGGTGCTGGTGTTGCTATTGCGACCACCTCCTTGTGGAAGCAATGGGGCAAGCCCACATTAAGACCAACTAGAATGAAGCTTCAAATGGCTGATGGTCATTTTGAAAGACCTCTAGGATTGCTAGAAGGGATCACTCTAACCACTTGTGGTGTAGAATTTGAGCACACATTTGCTATATGTGACTTTGAGAAAAATAATGTCTTTGAGATGATCCTAGGAAGACCCTTCCTACGACAATTGCAAATAGTACAGGATTGGGGAACTAACTCCTTGTACTTACAGCACTTAGGGGTCACCACTAAGGTCAATTTGAAGGATTACACCTTCAGAGATGTACCACCCCTACAGTGGAATTCTATCCACAAAGCGAAAGAAGATTCCATCTCTGTGAATTCTGAAAGTTCACCTGATCCATCATGGCTGCATGAAGATACTCATTTGTGGATGTGCAAGGTCGCAAAGGAAGAGGAAAAACGTTTAAAGGCAAGAGAAGAAGGAACTTCGCTAGGAGATAGACCAGTTAGGGACCCAGCCTACACACCGATGATCTTTCCAGATGAGGAGTTTGAGCCTCATGGCTGGCCAGAAATCTTAGCCACCATGGACATTGCTGTCAATGAGGAACAATGGACACCTCATTGTGATGAGGAGGGTTATGATATCTCAGTGTTCATGTGTCAACCCCTGCTAGAAGAATGTGACCCTAGTGATGTCATAGAAGAAGAAGAGAATGACGATGATTTGGAGTCTATTGTGATGGATAGTTGCTTTAACTCAGAGCAGCACTATCTAGAAGATATAGGAGTGTTCACCCAGAAAGAAGAAGAACCTCTCACAAGTATTAAAACAGTAAACTCAAAGGATGGAAGTGAGAGTAGTCAAAAGAAAAAGAAAAGAAAAGCAGTGAAACAAGAAAAGGAGGAATCATTGTTTGAAGTACCAGAAAACTTCAAGAAATATGAAGTTGACGACCGCAAAATTCTGGTACGAATGCCTAAGAGAGAGGCCATCATAGGAGAATCCTATGATAATAAAGAAAAGACCAAGAAGATTGTAGTGACCATTGAAGAGAACGAAGAGAGATGCACATATATAGGAGATGATCTAAGTGCAAGAGAAGAAATGGAGCTCATAGCTCTATTAAGGGAATATAGGGATGTGTTTGCATGGCACTATAGAGACTTGAAAGGGGTAGATCCAAGAATTTGTTCTCATACTATCCCCATGACTGCTGATGCTAAGCCCACCAAACAGAAGCCCTACACATATAATGATACCTATGCAGCCAAAATCAAAGAAGAAATTGATAGGTTGATTGAGGCTGGATTCATCTATGAGATTGAGCATACCGAATGGGTGTCCCCCATTGTTGTGGTACCCAAGAAGAACGGGAAGTTGCGAGTGTGTATTAACCTTAAAAAAGTTAATGCCGCTACGATTAGAGATAGTTATCCACTTCCAATCACAGAACACCTATTGGAGCGTGTTGCAGGCAAGGAAGTTTATAGCTTCCTTGATGGATTTTCAGGTTACAATCAAGTAGCCATTGCCCCAGAAGATCAACACAAAACAGCTTTTGCTACAGAGTGGGGAATCTTTGCATTTCGGGTGATGCCATTTGGGCTCACCAATGCACCTGCAACATTCCAAAGGCTCATGTGTCATGTCTTCAAAGAGTTCTTGCGAAAGAGCTTAGAAGTGTATGTGGATGATTTATGTGCTCATTCCCAAGAAAGACGGGTTCACATCCCTGAACTCAGACAAATCTTCAACAAGTGTAGAGAATATCGAGTGTGTCTGAACCCAGAAAAGTGTGTGTTCATGGTGCGTCAAGGTAAAATCCTCGGTCATATTGTTTCTAAGAATGGAATCTCAACGGATGAAGATAAGGTACGAGCCATAGCGGAGCTGCCAAGGCCAAGGAATGTTAAAGAGGTACAAGCCTTTATGGGCCATTGTGGATATTACCGTAGGTTTATCCACATGTACGCGATCATAGCTAGACCCCTTTATGCCTTGTTGTCTAATTTTGAGTGGAACGACGAATGCGAGAATTCTTTCAATGAACTGAAGAAACGTTTGTGCACAGCACCAATACTGACCACTCCTGATTGGAATAAACCATTCCATGTCCATGTGGATGCATCCAACCATGCCATAGGATGTGTGCTGGCACAACCCACAGGTGAAGGGAATTTAGATTTGCCCATAGCATATGCTAGTAGACAACTAAACCCAGCCGAAAGAAATTATACCACAACCGAGCGAGAAGGGTTAGGCATGGTATATGCTGTAAAGAAGTTTAGACACTATTTATTGGCCAACAAGTTCAAGTTCTTCACTGATCATCAAGCTTTGTTATATTTGGTCAATAAACCTTGCAACACTGGACGCTTAGTAAGATGGTTCCTCTTACTAATGGAGTATGACTTTGAAGTTGTTGTCAGGAAAGGTAGAACCCACCTTCGGGCAGATCACCTTTCTCGCATTACTTCAGGAGAGTCACCACAAGGAGTGTCTGATGAACTACCTGATGCTTATCTGTTCAATTTGGAAGTTGTTCCTAAATGGGCAAATAAGTTGGTACCAGTCCTAACCTTCGGCCCTGCAAATAAGAATGTGAAAACATCACAAGAAGAAATCGTAAAATCACAAAAATATCACATATTGGCAGGAAGCATGTACAAACAAGATACTGAGGGTGTATTAGCTTGTTGTGTCGAGGATGATGAACATAGTAGTTGGTTGCAGCAAGCTCATGAGGGATTGCTAGGAAATCACTATTCTAAACAACGAACATTGCAGAATTTGAAACGTTTAGGAGTGTATTGGCCTAGCATGGACAAAGAAATACATGAGTGGATCAAGAATTGTCCAATGTGTAGAGAGAAACCACCAGTGGAGCATGCGACCCTTTATCAAGTATCATTAATTCCAGATTGGAGTACTCCATTGGTAGAGTTTATGAGATCGGGAAGATTACCCAAAGAGGCCAGTCTAGCAAGAAGACGAAATATGGAGCAAGAGGCTCAAGGCTATGCCTTAGTAGGAGAAAACCTATACCGAAGAGGTAAAGATGGTTACTTAAGACTGTGCGTTCATGAATCAGACTATTTAAGGGTCTTAGAGACTGCACACAGTGGTGTTGCAGGTGGACATTTTGGCCCTGACCGAGTGATTAAAACCATTCTATTCTCAGGACTTTGGTGGCCCACTCTTCATATGGATGCACATACCTATGTGAAGAAATGTGACACTTGCCAACGTGCACAATATCCAGTGAGAAAAGACGAGATGCCCTTGAGGCCAATGATGGGAGGACGTGCATTTTCGAAGTGGGGCATAGACTTCATAGGTCCTATTAACCCCCCAGCTAGAAACTCCCATGCAGAGTACATCATTGTAGCCACAGATTACCTTACAAAGTGGGTAGAAGTCAAAGCCACAACAAAGAATGATGCTCAGACTACGGCTAAGTTCTTATTCGAGAATGTGTTCACGAGATATGGACTACCAATAGAGTTGGTGAGCGATAGAGGCACACACTTCTTGAATGAAGTCATTGAAAATCTTCTCCAAGAATTCTTGGTGATACATAAGAAATCCGCCCCCTATCATCCACAAGCCAACGGACAAGCCGAGAGTACCAATAAGATCCTCTGTAACGTATTGACAAAATTGGTAAATAATAAACGCTCTGATTGGGACAAACAACTTCATCATGCTGTTTGGGCTTATCGAGTTGCCTACAAAACGGTACTCAACGCCACCCCATTTCAGATGGTCTTCGGACAGAACGCTGTGCTACCATTAGATTTCTTAATCCCTGCCTTAAAAGTAGCACAAGAGTATGAGTGGAATGGGCATGAATTGTCCTCTAGGATCTTTGATCTCGAACGCTTGGGTGAAACGAGGCTACGAGCGGCAGCAGGCATCTACGCTGCAAAGAAGAGGCAAAAGGCATACTTTGATGCACACATCAAGGATAAGGGATTGAAAGAGGGAGATCTAGTGTTGGTATACACACTAAAACAACATGCCCGTAAGTTGGAAAAAAGAGGTTATGGACCCATGATCATTAATAGAATTTCCACTAGTGGTGCAGTTCAGTTGGCCACTCTAGAAGGAGATATCTTGCCAAACTATATTAGTGGCTGTAGAGTCAAGCTATATCAAGAACCTCTTACTGAGGATATGCTAATGAGACTCAACACTGCGAAGAAGCGAAAAGAAGAAGAGTTAAGAGTGAGAGAAGAAGCACAGGAAGAGGCCAGAGAGCGTATTAGGCAAAATAAGTTAAGGCGATTAGGCCTAGATGTCAACTCAAAAGCCCCAAAATATCACATGGATATGTGTCAAAAGTCAGGCATTGCGACTTCTCAGGTCATTGACCGAAGACCCTTTGTGACCATAGAGATAGGACAAGGGAAGGGTGCAAGGACGGTGAAAGCATTGATTGACTCAGGTGCAGCAAGTAGTGCAGTTAAACTTTCCTACTGCCAAGACTTGGGGTTGAACATCAATCCCATAGAAGCTTATCTCATAGGATTGGGAGGTGTGGAAACCCCTTGTTTGGGCGAGGTGGAACTTCCCATCTACCTTCAAGATGTTCCAATGAAAGTCAAAGCGCTAGTATGTCAAGATGAGAACCTTACAGAACCACTTGTCTTGGGTCAAGATTGGATCTATGACCATGCAGTTAACTTAAACCTAAGAAGTCAAATTCTTCAAGTTTGGGTACATGAACAATGCATTACATTAGAATTAGAGAACTGCATGCTCCTAGATCATGGCACCACACACTCTCTTAGTTCTTCCAAGACTAATCATATGAAAGAAGATGTTGTATGTGTCAAAAGCTCTATGATGTAGAAGGAGTCAGTCGTGGAAGACCAGGTTCGAAGGCGGGTGGATCTTTCTTCTTCTCCAAAGACTCAAGTAGCCACAGTAGTGAGCCCACCACACAAGCAAACACCACCGTTCACGACAACTGCTACATCAAATAGAAAGACACCATTCGGTAAAAAAGCGGTTCCGGGCATGAAGCAGATCTGGGTACGCAAAGGAGAGCAACCACCAGCCTTACCCCCACAAATCCCATCCATGCACACTAACCAAGCCAGAAGACGAAGGAAGCAGCTCAGACAAGCTCCGTCACAAGATATCCAACAAGTTTGGGTGCCTAAGAAGTTAGCTGCAGCTCAACAAGGGCAATTACAGATGTGGGTACCTAAGAAGATCCTACACCCACAACAACCTTTGTTCTTCCACATGCAAAAGGTTTCAACGAAGAGGCCAAAAAGAGAAAAGGGTAAGAACCACGTACAGAGACCAAAGGAAGATCAAATCAGCTCTTCAACATTAGTAGGAAGACATGCAAAAAGGATATGGGTTTGGAAGCCAAAAGTGCAAGTAGCCTCCACCGAACCAAAGCATCAACCACACTGGATACCACAGTTCAGAAAGCATCCAAAGAGAAAGACGCCTGAAGTGACCTCTACAGTGCCAAATGATGTTCTAAAATGGACTCCAATAAGGAGGATTACATCAGTTCGAGACTCAATGGATACCTCCACTAAGGCCGGCATCAACCTCCACAAATAACATCGAAAGCCTCGAACGAGCAACAACCATGTGCTCCTTGCACAACCCTATCTTTTGCACCATTCAGGTCATGCATTTCCAAAGTATGCATTAATATAGGGCCACATTACACGACCGTGCATAGACACACTTGAGAATCCCATGCACAAGAGCACAGTGACATATGTCGAACATTTCTATTGATACTAACTTTTGTGTTCTTGTTTTGTGATATCCTGTTCCTCAAAAAAAAAAAAAAAAAAAAAAAAAAAAAAAAAAAAAAAAAAAAAGAGAGAAGTGGGAGAGAGCTTGTTCCCAGTGTGTCTCAGCCAGCAGTGAGATTATTGCTGCCTTATCTGGTAGAGGACAAGCATTTGGCATGAACATGGCATCTACAGCTATGATTTTATCTTACCATGAAGAGCTTGAAGGTCCGCAACTTGCGTGATGCTTAACTACTTCATGTACCAGAGCATCCAAGGAGATATCTGCAAAAGGTAGTTCTGGAGGAGAAGACTCCTGCATATGGTGAGCTAAAGAGTATATGTGAAACACAGCTTGGTGTAGTTATCCGATGTTGCTTGCCAAGGAATATAAAGCAATTCAATTCTCAGTATTTCCTGAACCAGTATGGAACAGTAGCACTGGTGAATGATCTATGTCAATCTGCATGGTAATCTCTTAGAAACCGGCACGTGTCCAATATTCCTCTGAGTGTCAATATAGGGAAGTGAACGTGCATGAGCCCAAGCTCAGAATTGCACATTGTTAGTGACAAATGTTGCTTTGAAAAGAGGAGAAGGGATCCACCACTCAAAAGATCTCATCAGTGGACAATCAACATGGACATTCATCAACAAGGTTCCATCCCAAAGGCTGAGTGTACCACACGAAGAGGCAAACATCCATCAACCTTCGCCATGGTAAGTATCTTTACTCTGGAAACACCATGACCATGATAGTTTAGGAAACCTCTTCGTCAGCATACCCTTGAGCACTTAGCTCAAGACCCGCAATTTTTGCACCATACTTCTTCCAATGCATTTTCCAAGTAAGCATGCGTAGGGCTACATTACAAGGCCGTGCACAAGGCACATACTTTTTTCAACCCATGCACGAACACACTTACCCATCACTCAATATGGGTTATGAGTACTTGGCTTGACTACTATGAAGATCAACTTTGGAAGATCTAGAAAACATCAACGGAGACTCACAACGACACAGTCATGCTGGAATACAAGGCAGAAGCACATACCAAGAGACTACAACCTGCAAAGACTCACAGTGATAGATGAAGAACGTCGGACGACTTGTGTTCATACAGAAGGGACACTCCCTCTCAAGGCACTACTTGGAACAATCACTACAACAAGGGTCTGTCAGGGACGACAGACTCGAGAGGGGGGGGAGTGTTGAAGCTCAAGGTCAAGGACAAAGCATGGAAGCACATCAAAGAAGTGGACATAGAAGAAGAGAGAGCAAGTAGGGAGCTCCAAGAAGTGTATGTCAAATTTTCAGAAGAATCCCCTACAAAAATAGTGATTTTCATCACTAGAAACCATTGTAAATACCATTATCTATTTTTAGTAACTCCATTTTGTTCAAGCCGAGGAGTCCTCGAGCTTGAGGAGTATTAGAAGTACCATCGTACCAATTTTCATAATTTTTAGACTTCGTTTGAGCCCTCAAATAAGCCCTGGAACCTAACTTTTAACTAGGCCGGACACTAGGTCTGGACAGGGCCAAAACTAGTCAAAAAACTATAAAAAGAGCTAGAGAGCTCATTTTTGGGGTTAGCTTGTTAGAGAATAGAACTTTTATAAGAGAACTCTTTTGCAATCTAAGCTTTCCATTGTTCCTCTCTTTGATCTTACTTTGTGCGCGTGTGTGTGTATGTGTGTGCATGTTTGTGTGCTTTCACTCACGCACTTGTGCCTTCACGTGCTCGTGGTCTTCATACCGGTCCTCACGTCTCCGCGGATTGACAAGTAAAGGAGGTGGTGCTTACGCTTGAGCTACAAATGGTTGAGTGAATTTTTGGGAAAATCAAATAGAGAAAAACCCAGGCCTAATTTCTTGTTGGAGTGTTGTTGAGTTAAAGAGGAGTTATTGTAGGCTGCATGGATCAGTTATCTAAAGGAAAATGTGGGCTATGGTAGGCTACTCTCATCTATATAAAGAGGGAGTACGTACTCACAAGCTCATGTGATTTTCAGGTACTCTATTTTCCTTTGCTCTAGACTATAGTCATTTCTTGCACATATTTCTATGACAGTCCTCTGACAGGAGGAGAGAGAAGGCCATCTCTCTTGCTTTTTTCCTTCAATTAAATGAAAGCAAATTTTTTTGCTTTGGAAAATGATCGACGCAAAAATGGAGTGTTTTTTTAATATTATTTCTTCCTTTCTTCTTCTTTTCATTTTTAAAATGCTTCTTTATTTCCTTCACTCTCCTCTTTTTCCCCTCTCTGTTCTTTAATGCCCTCTCCAAAAGCAAACGAAAGTAAATCACTACGGTTTTTTTTTCTCTTTCGTATCGATTTCAATTTCTGCTACTACTAAATGAAAACAGTCACAATCAAATATTTTAAATATTATATTACCAAATTTCCAAAGATATGTTGATGAACGATGAGCGATAACAAACATATGAAATTTATATGGAAAAAACATAAAACATCTTCATGTTTTTGGCATCATTACAAACATGAAAATCGCTCATGTCAGTATATTTGAATATCAAAATTCGACTAGATCTGAGTATAACAGCGGCATTCCTAATTTCAAAACGGAATTGCAAAGACATTTTCATAGGTCGAAAATCATTAAGAATTGTCAACATCTGTACTCTGTCTTGATTTCTTCATCAGCGTAGAAATTATCCGGGATGCTTTAACAAAGAAATAGATTAACTATGCATATAAAGTGTCATTTTTGTTTTACAATTCGCACAATTGCAGCAACACAACGACGCTTCTATTATATCGCTACTTTTATTCTTTTTAGTATTGTAAGTAGAATATTTAAATCTGACAAACGAAAAAAACTCAAAGAAAACAAAACCACAATATCATTTCCAAAATTTTATCAACCAAATCATCTGTGCCACATATGTGCGATTGAAACTCCAGTTATCCAAAAGCGATGGTCTAATCACATGTTAATTATGTGCAGATGACGCAAGACTAAAATCATGGCAGCAGAAGACTTAGGATAAAGAGAATTTGACAGTGTTAAGTAAAAGCAACAAAAATCATCGCTCTCTGCGTCTACAGAAAAACACCTCAAGAAGATGTCTCCAAATCAGATCAAAGTCGTCTCTAAGAAGAAAGAGAAGAACATCAGTAATCATCTATATCAAATCGACTTTCGAACGTCAGAATTCAGTCCATATTCATCAGAACAGAGAGTACAAAATTCAGTTCATTGCCATTCTAGAACAAATATTAGGTAATATTGATGATGAACGAGCATCAACGTCACTGAGCATATATATTATAGAGCCGCCATCAGAATTCTATTAGCTCAGATCAGTCGTTCTACTTCATCGCTTGTCCATCATTTGCTGGAGTTATTGAGATTCTAGATGACATGCCACAAGGAAAGGGATTACCTAAAGAGGTTGAGCCAACGATACAACTCCATATTCGGCAACCCCACCTAACAACACTACACGTGGCTCAAGGAAAGGATGTTATGACAGGCAAAGAACCTATTATACTGCAAACTTGGTTAAATGTGGACATCAATAAACTGAAGCCCCTTGTAAAGACCATGATTGATAATGCAATAACTCCACAAATGGTGCTCATGGAAGAAGATCAAGAGAAAGAAATGTTGATGGCTGACAAGTACAGATTTCAGACAATGAGTGAAGAACTCACGGCTACCATAGTCGATTTACAAAGTGCGTTATCTCGGAAAGATGCCAAATTGCAGACCACAAAAGAGGATTTACAAGTATCACAAGAACAACAAAATGGTCTCATGATTACAAAATAAATTTCAAGACTTAAAACAACAAAAAGCAGCTTCTGACATAGAGAAAGGTCGTATACTCAACCGAAGCAAACTCCTTGGAACTCAAATAAAAGTATATATGGACAAAAATGATAATTTGAGGAGTAAGCATCAAGGACAATGAAGAAAAAGATCAAATCATTGCTCAACTCAGGAAACAATTAGAAGATGCTAGAAAAATCGGGACACTAGTAGAGCCACAACAAGGGAATCCTACTGACGAGGTATAGGTACGTCCTCTATCTCCCCCAATCTATCATTCACCAATAAGAGAGCAGGTGGTGGAACCTAGTGATGATCATCCAATGCTGTATACTGCAGAACTAGGTCAGAAGGAACGGGCACTAGTTGACGGAAAATTTCGAAAAGGAAGTAGTCAAAGTATGAAAGAAGCAAAAATTAAAGGCAAAGACTTGGAACAGATAATAAAGCCATTCAACATACCTTATGGGCTGTTGAAAGAGCAGTCATGCTGTTATATAAAGTAGATTACACACAAAGATCCAGATGACCAATTGAACTTCAAGACAAACACATTCACTTACACTCAAGAAGAATTTGAGGCGGCACAACCATTATGGAGAAGGAAGCTTTTGGAAAAGAATCCAACATTACGGGTGCATTGGCAAGAAGCACCATATTTATTCCAGGTGAATCCGTCTTTTTTCTCCATGCCACATTGACGTGAAGTACAAGAATTTTTGGATTTACAAAGAACTGGTAAGCTCAATAAGCAATGGTTGAATTACCCTTTACTTCTAAGTTCGCCTCACAACTATTTACCAACTGAGGAATACATGGCGAGATCCATTGAGTTTTGGCTAAACCGTTATGCGACACTACACAATAAAGATGACTAATAAAATCCTTAGTATGATACTCACAGTACTCAAAGTTTTTAAGCATGCAGAATATACATTTTTGAATTTCATCGACATTAACCAAGGCACATATATCCTCATTTTTGATCTATCTATTATGCTTAGTCGTCCTACAATTATGGCATATTACTCCCGACTTATGCTTTTGTCGAGCCCATACATGCAAACTTTTGAGGAAGCATTTTTTTACAGGATTATTTGAGATTGACTCAGAAATTTTCGTGAAGATGTCAACTAATCTGAATGCCAGACTTGTGGCGTATGAATTAAGCTTCTTTGTAGACCATAGACAAGCACCACATGACGGTGTAAAAGCAGAACAATGGAAGCAACTCATGATACGTGAAGCCAATCTGCTTAACGAAATAGAGCAAAAGGTATATAGGACGTACTCCTGTCGACATCCAAAGCCTGTTGGGGAGGACAGAGTTCAGGAGAGGGTGGTGTTAAAGGAGAGTCGAGCAAAAAGAAAAGAAGAAGAAAACCAAGAAAGAAGCTTTACTAAATATGATCAATATGAAGATCAACACTGCAAGAAGCCCCACAAGGGCACACAACATTCATCTCTGCACAGAGCCCCGCAAAGGCACACAACAGTGGAAAGTATGCAACAGGTAAGGACGGATCAAGGCCAACAACTACCCATGAAGAAAGGCAAGAAGATATTCGATAGATCCCGAGCCCCGAAAGGTGCTTCAACCTCTTGATCTTCGGGAGGTCCAGATCGAAGGCTGGAGATCCAGACCTCCATACCTTCCGTATGGTGTTTGTAGTGCAAATACAAAGAGGTTATTGGAGAGCTAAACTACAAATCTATTGTAGTCCATCTCCACTGGTTGCATGCGTGGCAGCCCGACTTCACATAGCAACCCAAATGTATGAATGTACAGAATGCCAAGGGGATTACATAAGCAAAGGATTTAATTCGGATAAAGTAACAAACAATCTGACAATCCTTATCGCTTCTTTGACCACTGGGTGCACGTGGTGGAAAGAAAAGAATAGACCAAAACCAATGCAACAAGTCCCGAGTTATGATCAGTTCCTTGACCACTGGTAAAACTATATCATTACGACTTCCACAGGAGCCGGCAGTGGTCAACTATAAAGAGGCTATCAATTAATAAGGAACCAGATCAACTACATGCACAAAACTAGAGACAAGAAGCAAAGCCTGTCAAGGGACAACAAAGACAAAGAGGGGGAGAGTGTTGCAGATCAAAGAAGAGCAGAGATGCAGAGAAAAAGAAGGGCCCCAAAATTTTTCCGATTTGGACACTTTATTTTTGTAACATAGTCCCTTTGTAATATATTTTCCAATGTAAATGCACTAGAGGAGTCCTCTAGATGCATATCCATAGATATATGTATCATTACCCATGTAAACTAGTCAAGAATTAGTCTTTTAAGTAAATAAAGTGCCCGTCTCTTGTGTGAAAGGACCATTTTTAGGGCACATGTATATAAGTCATTTTGTGACTCTTTGTAAGGACTTTTTTTGCCATTGTGAGAATCAAGAGCACATAATTTCGAATTTGTGTTTTCTCCTCTCTGTTTCTTCTTCCTTGTGATCTTGCATGCATGTATTTGGCTTGAAAAGAGTGCTTTCAAGTGTTGTCTATCCATGGTAGTGCTTGTTTGCTATTGGTAATGTGTGTGCGAAGTGTAGGAAGTGCTAAAGCGTAGGCATGTCATTCCCTCAACTCAGTACTTTGCTCATAGCTTGAAGCAGAAGTGTCAAAATCAAGTGAAAATACAGTATTGGATGCATCTTCTCGAGAGCTTCAAATAAACCCACTATTCCCTATATTTCGAGTTTTGAGCTGAGAGAAAAGCTCGATTTACTGTTGGCTACTGCTCTAGGTGTCACGACAACATAGCCGACCATGAAAGCTTGAATGTGGTAGTTTACACTTATTTGCACCTTTGTTAGTTCACATTTGCATTGACCATCATTTGAATGCATGCCCTCATATACTCGGCTAGGTTATGATACTTCTTGGATTGATAATCAAAGCATGAATCCCCACTATATGCACTTGAAGGGGATTGAGGTATAGTCTCTTTCTCCTCAAGTCCCTAAGTCGATCTTAGGTACACACACATGCATTGATAGCCTTGTCTATCAAACATGCCATTATTCCTTACATTCCCTCTTTTGCAGAATAGCTAAGGATGCTTGGGATACACTTAGCACTTTATAAGAGGCAAGGAATGAGGCTTGCATTGCTTACCTCCTAAAACAATTGGAGAGTGAGCACATGAATGAAGGAGATTCCATGGGCAGTTTTCTGACAAAGATTAAAGATTTCAAGGAATAGTTGATTTCTATTGATGAAGTCTCGCCTGATAGTTCACTTGCACAGACTATTCTAAATGGTCTTTTCTATTCATATTAGAGTTTTTCTTCTACTCTTTGCTTGATCATGAAAGCAATCCAAATGCCTTAATATTTGAGGATTTAGTTTATGTTCTATTGCAAGAAGATCAGTCTAGGCATAATAGGTTGTTGGCATACAAGCTATAAGAAGAGCATACAGGCACCAAAGAGCAGTCAAGCACAACTTGGCAATGAGGCCTAATCATTTTTTCTAAACTTACTTCCAATTAAGAGTGATTTTCATCACTACATCAACATTGTAAACTCTGTTTTTGGTAGAATAGACTCCATTTTGTTCAAGCCGAGGAGTCCTCAAGCTTGAAGAGTATTAGAATTAGCTACATACCAATTTTCATAATTTTTAGATTCCGTTTGAGCCCTCAAAAAAGCTCTAGAACCTAATTTTTAACTAGGTCGGACACTATGTCTAGACAAGGCAAAGCTAGTCAAAAAACTATAAAAAGAGCTAGAAAGCTCATTTTTGGGTTAGATTGTTAGTGATTTGAGCTTATGTAAGAGATTTTTTGACTAATGCAAAGAAAACCCCATTGTTCCTCTCCTTGTTCTTGCCTTGTGTGCGTGTGTGTGTATGTGTGTGCATGTTTGTGTGCTTCTCACTCACACACTTGTGCCTTCACTTGCTCATAGTCTTCATACTAGTCCTCACGTCTCCATGGATTGACATTTATGAGGTGGATCTCCTCATGTCGGTACTTGCCATTGTGCTAAAGTGATACCAAATTTGGTGGCATTGTCACGAGAGAGCTTCGAGGACGAGCATGTGATGGTAAGACGTAGAGTTGAGACATTGGAGTCATAGGTAAAATCTATACTTTTCCTTATTTTTCTTCATTTTTTTCTTGTTTTTTGCATCACCATCATCACCATCTCCCACCTCCATCTCCACCTTCACCAAAAATTTCAATTTTTGATCATATTCCCCTCCCCACCTCATTTCCCTCATTTCACTTGTGAGAGAGCAAGAGAGAGCTTGTGTGCAATTTGTTTTTTTGTGTGTTTTTGAGCGTTTGCTACAGGTTCTAGCTGTACCACCATCTCCAGCAACTTGCGCATGTATGATAGAACTCTCCACAGGTCTCGAGATGACGACATCTATCTGTCGCGACAGACAGAGAAACTCAGTATTTTTTGTTTGTATGCTTGGCACAACAAACAATGCCATTAGAGCACTCCAAATCACTAAAAACTAAAAAAAAATTGCATTTTTTTAGTATATCATGAAAGACACCGTCTATCACGACAGATAACACCCCTCGACAGAGACCGTCTATCGCAGCAGACACCGTCTATTATGACAGACCAAAACACAATAGATGATAGACCTCATCTATTGGCATGGCAGACACCCGTTTATCGTGATAGACAGAGCCCCATGACAAATAGTGTCTATCACTGCAGACCAAAACACGACAGACAATAGATCTTGTCTATCGCGACAAACAACCGTCTATTGCAACAGATAGAGCCCCACAATAGATACCGTCTATCGCGATAGATGTCGTCATCTATTGCGAAAGATGTCATCTATCACGACATACCAAAACACTACAGACGATAGACCTCGTCTATCGCGATAGACACCCGTCTATCGCGATAGACACCCGTCTATCATGACAGACAATGTCTATCGCGATAGACACGACCCCACGATAGATACCGTCTATTGCAACAGACATCCTCTGTCATGATAGACCGGCCCATGCGACAGTCAGCAGCTATTGTGATAGACACCGTCTATCGCGATAGACATGCATTTTCGGCAAAAATTAAAGTGCTATTTTTTTTGAAAATTTGGGCTAAATTTTGGCATATTTGCACACTCAATTACCCGTACAATTGCAAAGGCCTTAGAGAAATGGACTAAAATCCTGAAAGGTCTTGATTGTCTATTTTAATCCCCTAAACACTGAATCGACATAACTTTTTCATATAAAATCCATTTTTTGAGCTCTAGAGCTTGTTGGAAAGCTCTGTGATTTACACTGATTTACATTGATTTACAAATAGGTTATTTTGAAGTTGACCCTCTTAGGGGTAGGAACACCAAGGGAGCTCTAGAGAAAATTTTTTGGTAATATAGAAGGGGGAAAAAAGGTCATCAAAAGTATAGGGCATATGAACCTGAGATCAAGAAGACACCTAGGGAGGGACCGTCTTAGTGTTAGATCATCAGAGGCTAGTGTTAACCATATTGCTAGGTCTTGGGCCTAACAGTTGAGTGATTATCCCTATGCTCTAGACTCAGAAACCAGTGACTCTGAGATGTCTTACAACATGGAGAGACCCGTAGGTAGCTCAGGAGTGAAAAACCAGAAGGTCCCTACAAGACTCAACTGGAATATATCCAGACCAACCGATTAGGTGCTCGTATCTATGAGGATGGTCTGAGAAGATCGGTAGTCCAAATTAAAAACCCAGATCAGCCCATGGGACTAAAGCACCCTGTAGTCAAGTTCGAAAATGGTTCCTACATAGATAAAGAAGGAACAATGTATGTAGTCACTAGCCAACCAGAAATAACAAATGAATTTGGCAACATAATCTCAGAGACCTCAATAGGTGACATAGAGCATGGGAACTTAGGAAAGGAGCCAAAAACCCCTCGAGGCAAGTCGGTTCTGACTAGAATAATCACTCTAGAGTGGATTCCCCAAGACAATAGGAGCATAGATTTGCTCTTGAATCAAGAGATGGATGAGGCCTTTTGGAGGTATAAGCCTGAGTAGCCTAATGAAGTAGGCGCACTCACCATATATGAATTCAAAGACTCGGATAGCCCAAGCAAAGTGACCTATGTAGATAATGCGTTAGAGAGGATCTTTGTGGTCTCAGAGCATGGAAGACATGCATACACGTGGAAGGGTGAATTTGTTTTTCCCCAACCTCGATCCACAATATCTTATGGTCACCAAGAAGCTGGAACATCTTAGGCTCATGGAACTCAAAGAGAGCGGAGTAGAGATAGACCCGAGGTGAGCTTTGCTAACCCACTAGGAAGAGAAAGAACAAGGACTACCCTAACAACCAATACTCCACCCTAGAAAGGAGATATACCAACCACACTGCACAAGATTGTCCTTATAATAAACAAGCTGTTAGACAAAATTATCCTCAGACATATCCACAACAAGGAAAATACCAAAATTAGTACCCACAATAGCAGTATGGTAGGCCCCAGCAATCTTATCAACCACCCTATCAAGGGTAGCAAAGACCTCAACCAGTTCTAGCACAGAAACCACCTCCTCTTGCCAATGTGATTCTAGTGAAGTATGCAACAGCGGAAGAAAATCTGAATAGAGCATTAGTGCCATTAACACCATTGCTTTCAGAAAGTGACCCGAGTGATAATAGTTTTGACTCCACTCATATTGATAGCCCACAGGCTTACTACATGCAGTCTCTTGATCATAATTATTCATACTATTATGAAGAATCGAGTGAACCTAGTTGGGAGCCAGAGTATGTGAATGTCACATATGCAAATCCTAACTCTAGGCCTCAACCTAGGTAGATAAGACCCCCATTTCCTAGAGGACCATGCTATCAATGTCAGAGAGACCACCTCATTCGTGATTGCCCTATGCTTGCACCGACACAAAACCAATCTGTGACCATTCAAGGCTTTTGTCGAGATTGTGGGAAGGAGCACCTGTTATGAGAGTGTCCCAAGAACCCCACCAATATGCCAAAAATCGCTCCTATCAATGTGATTGGGTTAGTGGTATACTCCATGGGGAGTGTGACGCCCACGGCCCTAGTGCAAGTCATCATGAGAGCTCACAAAATTAAGCAAAACCAAGACTTAGGCCAATAAAGGAGTTTTGAGGTTAGTGAGACCGAGAGTCAGAATAAGAAAAGGACAAGAGCTTGGAGAGAAAGTCGTGAACATATGAAAAGGCAATGGGCAAAGAAGATGAGCGAACTCGAGGAAAGCTTGAGAGAAACCAAGGCTAGAAATCACATCTCAAACGCACTCTCACACATCACCTCCATCACCATCCTCATCACTATCCATCCCACAACCTTTGAATCCACCACACATAACCCACCCACCACCTCGAGTAGGATCAATCTTCACAGATCCCACTCTCGAGGACATAGACATGATGCTTAGAGCATATCAGTCCAAAATCCAAGAAGGGCCAAATGTAACAAATTATAAAAAGTGTTAACCTAGAGCCAACCTAGAGGTGGAACAAACCAAGCTTTGTGCTAAGATGGTAGAATTGTCTCAAACCATGTTTGAAGCCAGTTGCCTCTTCAAGTGCTCTAGTTCAACTAGGACTCAATTGCACTTTGATGGACTGTTAGACAGATTGGAGAGCTAATTGCAAAATTGGGAAAGGAAGCCACCTCCCAGGGTAAGGACAAGGCGAGTGAAAGAATGAGCATTCCTACCAAGGGTGTTAATGCTTAATTGTTCAATTTGGAAGTTGTACCGCAGTGGGCCAAGACATTAGTGCCAGTATTGACATATGGACCTAAACATCCAGTAATGAACACTCAAGATAGGGAGGTAGTAAAAGCCCAAAAGTACCATATCATGGCAAGAAGTATGTACAAACATACAGATCAAGGGATATTAGCTTGTTGTGTGGAGCAGGAGGAGTACGCGAAATGGTTGCAATTAGCACATGTGGGTGCGTTAGAGCAACACTACTCAAGGAAAAGAACTTTGCAGACACTAAGGAGACTAGGAGTGCACTAGCCAACTATGGAAGCAGATGTCCATAAGTTGTGTAAGGAATGCCTAGTTTGTCGTATTAGACCACTTGTGGAACATGCCACTCTATATCAAGTGTCTTTAGTACCAGGTTGGAGTGAACCGTTAATAGCCTTTTTGAGGACAAAAACATTCCCGTAAGAGATGACTTTGGCTAGACAAAGGAGCTTAGAACAAGAGGCACTAGACTACTCACTCATTGGATATAATCTATACAAGCGTGGTAAGGATGATTACCTAAGACTATGTCTCCATGAGAGTGAATATCTCAAGATCTTGGGGACTGCTCACCAAGGTGTAGCAGGAGGACACTTTGGACCAGACTGTGTGATTAAGGCAATTCTATTTGCAGGTCTTTGGTGGCCAACCCTCCACATGGATGCACATACCTATGTGAAGAGGTGTGATGTTTGTCAGCGAACTCAGTATCCTATACACATAGATGAGATGCCATTGAAGCCTATGATGGGTGGATGTGCATTCTCTAAGTGGGGAATAGACTTTGTTGGTCCTATTAACCCCCCAACCAAGGGTTCACATGCTGAATACATCATTGTCACCACTGACTATCTAACCAAATGGGCAGAAGTAAAAGCTACAACAAAGAACAATGCTTAAACAACTACTAAGTTCTTATTTGAGAACGTGTTCACCAGATATGGGCTACCAATAGAGCTAGTAAGTGATAGAGGCACACACTTCTTGAATGAGGTCATTGAAAACCTTCTCCAAGAATTCTTGGTTATACATAAGAAGTCTGCTCCCTATCATCCACAAGCTAACGGGCAAGCCGAGAGCACCAATAACATTCTATGCAATGTATTGACAAAATTGGTTAATAATAAACACTCAGATTGGGACAAACAACTACACCATGCTGTTTGGGCATACAGAGTTGCCTATAAAACGGTACTCCAAGCCACACCCTTTGAGATGGTGTTTGGCCAGAATGCTCTGCTCCCATTGGATTTCTTGATACCTACATTGAAAGTAGCATAAGAGCATGACTGGGCAGGCCATGAGCTCTCCTCTAGAATCTTCAACCTGGAACGACTAGGTGAAGCAAGACTGAGAGCAACAACAAGAATATATGCCGCCAAGAAAAGAGAAAAGGCATATTTTGATGCACATGTGAAGGATAAGGGCTTGAAAGCACGAGACCTAGTCTTAGTTTACACTTTGAAGCAACAGGCACAGAAATTGGAAAAGAGAGGCTATGGACCAATGATTATCAATAGGATCTCAACAAGTGGAGCAGTTCAACTAGCCACTCTAGAAGGTGACATCCTACCGAGTTACATCAGTGGATGTAGAGTTAAATTATATCAACAACCCCTCATGGAGGAGATGTTAAATCAACTCAACACTGCTAAGAAACGTAAAGAAGAAGAAAAATGAATTCGAGAAGAAGCACAAGTAGAAGCTTTAGAATGCATTCGACGAATGAAATTGCAAAGACAAGGTAGAGACCAGCCTATGTCTGACATTCACGACGTTCCAAGTTATCACACGGCCAGCATCAAGTGAACATTCACATGGGATAGTTGATCGATGATCCTTTGTGACCCTAGAGACAGGACAAGGAGAGAATGCAAGGACTGTAAGGGGTTTGGTTGACTCAGGAGTAGCCACTAGTGCAGTCCGACTTTCTTACTGCCAAGAATTGCAATTGAATATCAATCCTATCAAGGCATATCTCATAGGATTGGGAGGTGTGGAAACCTCGTGCATGGGTGAGGTGGAACTTCCCCTCTACATGCAAGAGGTTCTTATGGCATTCAAAGTGCTAGTGTGTGAAGATGAGGATCTTACTGAACCTCTTGTCTTGGGCCAAGACTGGATCTATGATCATGCAGTCAGCCTCAACCTAAGTAGTGGACTTCTTCAGGCTTGCCTAGGCCAAACTCACAACACAATTGAATTAGAGAATCAAGCACTTAGGCCACTAGGAAAGGCACCAAATCTTGGTCATTGCAGGAACCCACATGAAGATAATGATGCTATTCTTGTCCAAAGTTCTATGGTGCAGACGTTTGTCACTCTTGAAGAAAATGCAGAAGTCAATGAGGATTTCCCTTCTTTTCCAAAGAGGATTCCAGGAAAGCAGGCAAGACAACACACGACTGCAATAGAGGCATTCTAAGTCCAATGCGCATCCAAAGTACGAATCTAGGAGAGTCACTAACCTTCTAACCAACATTCACACACATCACGAACACGTCACCCGCTAACCCCTAACCACTATGGATGCCATGTTAGTATTGTGGAAGGAACACCATAACATCATGTTTCCTATGCAATGCTAATATGCCTATCTTCTTCTAGCAGATAAGTAGGAGTGATTCTAGCAAGATTGAACACAGAGAATCTACCAATTGAAGTGCCACTAACTGAACAACCTGTAGAGCTGTGACACCTCTAGCAAATACCCATATTGGACCCTCCCAGAGGAATAACAGAGAGAGTCCATGCAAACTCTCACTGGTTCAATGGCATGACAGGGCCCTTGGGCGAAGCTAAGTATATCTAGGAGTCCAAGTGTGAATATGACGAGTCATGGGTACGATTTCAATTCTTTTCCAAAGAGTTTGAGACTCTTCAAAACACACCAGAACTTCAAAGCATATGGCAACGTGCAGGGTTGGTAGAGTACTTTGAGGTACCCTTACCCAAATTGGATCTCCTACGGTGTTACTATTTGGTAGCAACATTACAGGCAAATGAGGAAAAGGACGAACCACAAACCTTCATTCTTCCTTCTTTATTGGGCAACAATGAGCTGAAAAAGTTTGAGCTTACCTTGGAACTCGTGAGCTCTACCTTGAACATGCATGGCACTCATGTGCCCTCCGAGAAGGATGCTTTAATACCCCCTAACATGAAGAACCAGAAACTACAAAAGCCAAAAGATATGGTAGCACTCACACCAAATGTGTCCATCCCTCTCCGTATGTGCATGCAACATTTTGCATTTCCTGGTCAAGATCGATTCATGGATGCCCACAAACAGATCTGGTTGGCTCTTTATTTGGCGGAGACAGGTGCACTACTTATTAAGCTTCCCGTATGGATTATGGAGTAGCTGTATGGAGCAAATAAAAGGTCATATAGGAAGCTTGTGGCGAATGTTTGCTGTGTAATCACACGCATCATCTACAAGTGCTTAGCATCCGATGTACTCATTGAACACGCATTAACCTGGTCACAACTACAAATGTTTAAAAGACACAAAACGGCCACACATCAATCCAAGCGAATGAGGGGCTCAATTCCCTATGTCCAAACACACAAAGTTTTGACGACTCCTGAAGTCTCACCACGAGGGGATGCCACCGTGCCTCCTTTTACCATTTAAATACCCAGATCTGGATCTGAAGGCACATCACAAGCTACTCCATCGGCTCCTCCCGTCCCACTCGAATTTGAATTTGCTACCATCGGAGACGTTGAAGGGATGAGCACCTTTGACTTCGAATCATTCTTGCAGAATACACAACTTTGTGATGTAGAATTCTTTTCAGACACAGAAGAACAAGGAACCTCTTCCCAAAGACGGAGGAAATCCACGGAAGGCCACCATGTACATTGGGATGATGCTCAACAAAGAACTGCATCTCAACAACTAGAACACCCAGAGGGAGAAGAAGAGAGCAAAGAAGAAGTAGTAGAAGAAGAAACCATAGGAACCCCAACATATACAACAATACTCCGGAGGCTGTATCAGATCATGGAGCAAGTGCAAGCACAACAATTGCTCAATGAACAGAATAGTAGAATGCTCATGGCTTAACTCTTAGAGGAAGCTGGAGTCGACTTTGAATATAGCGAGGGTCTCTTATTGATGGCAGAAACTTATGGTGTAGTGGAAGTAGTTTGATCAGTGATACAGAGACCTCGTGTACAATGTGATGTGCAAAGATTCCAAACACGACCATGGTCTAGTAAAAACATCTAGATTCCCATTACTACTACAGATGAACCTATTATTACATCTGAACCGATTGAGACAACCTCCCAAGAAGTAAGAACTCCTGGCCAAGAACACACAGTCACCACTAAAGAGTACACCAAGCCACTACCACTGGCCCCCCACCATCGCCTCCTCGAACAAAAGGTGAAGGCACAACCTCGACTGCCCAACCCACAGAGCAAAGCTTCCTCTTCTGTACTCACACTTCCAACTCAACCTTGTTCTCCTCCTTTGACAACCCTGTCTATCATGCCACTACCATCACAACCGAATCTCTCATGGAGACGGCCATAGGATAACCACCCTCCATGACCTCTATCATCAGCCATCCTGACACTAGATCCACATTTCTCGGATTCCCTGTCACCACACCTCCTTTCGCAGCCTTTCCGCCTCCAGGCTCACACTTCCCACCCCCCATCCTACCTGCCCTTCAACCTGTCCATGATTTCCTTTCTAGAATGTTTCAAACCACTGCTCAACCCTTCTCGTCGATCCCATTCCCAACATCCACACCACACCAATTCACCATGATCACACACACACCATCTGCCATTCTGATATATATGGTAGCCACCCCTCTCACATCCCCGATTGAAAGCATGGACATTTCACCACCAACGGCACCTCCCCCTCCCCCCACACTTCCACTTTCCCCCATCCCTCCTCCACCAATTTCACCTGCACACACATCTCCAATAGACACAACATTCACTCTTCCCATTCCCCGATTCCCTCCCCTTGCATTTTCCACTGTACAAAATACATCTTCATCTATAGGTAATGCATTTGACACCATGCTCGCATGTTTATCACAATTAAGGACAGAATACAATCAGCTCCAGCAATATAACTAACGATTGCAAGAGCACTCTGAAGTGCTAGAACATCATCTTGCTACACTAGAAGAGGAGAATGCCAGCCTCCAAACACAATTTCAGACTTCACAGGAGGCTCATAGCATATTGGAAGCAAAGTTACGAAACGTAGACCAGGAAGTGATCCAAGTGGTGGAAGGCCATCTACACATATAGCTAGAATGCAACTCAAAACTCCAGTGCAACATGGCCCTACTCAAGCGACACCTTGCAGCTGCTCACAAGGAAAATTGACATCTACAACCACAGAACCAGGAAAACTTAGAGGCAGCCATTGAAAGCACACCCGGGCCACCCATTAGTCCCTCCAAATTTCAAGATGTGACCCCTGAAAGCATAATAATCATTCTTGAAGACTATGCCACTTTACTCGAGGCACATGACCAGTTAGTAGAGCAAGTGGATCAACTGGAAGAGCAACGATGGAAGGATGCGATAGTTGTGCCCCAAGCCACAATATCAACCTCATCTCTTATTACTGACTCAAAAACCCTACAAGAGCTACAAAAACGAGTCACAAAATTGCAAGCGACCTTCCCCACCTGAGGCTCCCATAGATGAAGAAACAGTACCCATTCCTATGGAACAAACATTTGAAGAAGACTCTGAGCCACAACCCATTCTGGGTGGACAACAAACAGCTGAAGGCCAAGACACATTTGAAGCACCACGACCCCCATGGTTAAAATAGGTGGAAGAAATTGGGCGCTCCCATGAAGACCGCACTGTGGTGCAAAATCAAGCAATGCGCGTCATTGAGGAAACAATACTACAATCCAGTTATTTCAAGAACTTGGCATCTAGAGGTCTCATCCTATCATCCAAACTCCAATACCGTCCGTAGTATGTCATTTTGGATGACTACAATGGGGAAATACAGAGAGTCACAAGGAAGACCCCCTCCTTTGCGACGCAAAGGAGTTTCAACCAGAGGACCTCCCCGCAGATGCTCAGAAGGGCAAGATCTATCAACTGCCATGGTGGCAAAAGCTTCTCGAGACATACCCTGAAATGCTGCACACATGGAACCATGCGCCTTTACATCTACTTTACAATCCATGCTATGGCCCAATTTCACGACGCAGATCATGGAAAGCATTCAATATAAAGGTATAAAATAATGCTCAATGTAAGGAGTAGCTCAACTATCCCTACATTGCACCACCGCAGGGACCAGCCTCTATAGCCTATATGATGGCCACAATCCGCGACTCACTCCATCGCTTGAAACCAATGCCAGATGTGGTGGCCCAAATGATGCTTAAAATTTTGGATATGATGCAGATCATGCTCAAAACTTTTAGAAATGCAGAAGCACCACAGGTACATCTACTGGGGTTTACCAATGGAAATTATGATTTGGTGTATGACATGAGCACCACCCCCAACATTCGAGTGGCTTATGCTTGGAATGCACGAATCAAGTACCTCCGCGCCTGTTATAAATAGACTTTTGAAGACATGTTCAAAATAGGATTCTGGGAATATCACTCCAAGGTTTTCGCTCCTAAACCCACACACGTGTTACATCTATTTGCATGCGAACAAGCCATGTACTCTGAGTACTACATGACACCGCAACCAAACATCCCAGATGCAATAAATTCGGAGGCATTGCAAGCTGATCTGGCAAGAGGATTATGATTAGGCAAACACGAGCTAGCCACCAACGTTCTCGAATACTAGATTGACCACCCTATAGAACAAAGGTCTGCCAGGGGCAATAGACACTAGAGAGGGGGGAGAGTTGGCATACAAGCTATAAGAAGAGCATACAAGCACTAAAGAGCAGTCAAGCACAACATGGCAATGAGGCCTAATCATTTTTTTCTAAACTTACTTCCAATTAAGAGTGATTTTCATCACTAGACCAACATTGTAAACTCCATTTTTGGTAGAATAGACTCCATTTTGTTCAAGTTGAGGAGTCCTTGAGCTTGAGGAGTATTAGAATTCGTTACATACCAATTTTCATGATTTTTAGATTCCGTTTGAGCCCTCAAAAAAGCTCTAGAACCTAAATTTTAACTAGGCCAGACACTAGGTCTGGACAAGGCCAAAGCTAGTCAAAAAACTATAAAAAGAGCTAGAGAGCTCATTTTTGGGGTTAGATTGTTAGTGATTTGAGCTTATGTAAGAGACTTTTTGACTAATGCAAAGAACTCCATTGTTCCTCTTCTTGTTCTTGCCTTGCGTGCACGTGTGGGTGTATGTGTGTGCATGTTTGTGTGCTTCTCACTCACAGACTTGTGCCTTCACTTTCTCATAGTCTTCATACTAGTCCTCACGTCTCCACGGATTGACATTTATGAGGTGGATCTCCTCACATTGGTACTTGCCATTGTGCTAGAGTGACATGGGTCCATTATGCATGTTGTAGATCAAGCTTTCCTGGCTAGTTAGAAGGGCAAAGGTAAATGGAGCTCTTCTATTAGTAAGCAAAAATCTAATAATTTTGCACAATCAAAGAAGGATGACAGAGATGAGAAGAAAACAAAAAAGCAAAAACTATTTTGCAAATACTATAAAGGAAATGATCATGTCATAAAGAGTTGTCTAAAAATGGCTACTAAAGAGGCAAGGATGAAAGAGGCTAGAATGGTTGTTGCAGAGGCCTCTACACTTAAAACAGAGTCTACTAATCTTGTGCTGAATGAAGAATGGGCATTCGCCACTGTTTGAATTTACGACCCATCTTCTCATGAATAGTGTATGTCTGTAGTAGACACAATTGTTTGGTACTTTGATAGTGGGGCAACCAAACATATTACCTTGCAGTGCAATTTGTTGACTTCAATTGATCATGCCCCTATAGGGAATACTGTCACATGCACCAACAACTCCTCTTATCCTATCATGGGAGTTGGTAAGATCATTCTGACTACTACTAATGGTAGTTCTTTTACATTGTCAGATGCTTTATTTGTGTCACATATCAAGAAAAATTTGTTATCAGTTTCAACATTAGCCAAGATTGGCCTGGCATGAAATTTCTTGATGTCAGATGTACAATTCATGATCTGTCAAATGGTGATATCATTATTGTTTCTCACAATTTATGTCGTGGGCTGTATAAGCTCATAGATTATGCAAAATCTACGAATGATTCAACATGTGTAGTTCAAGATTCTCAGGCTATGTCAAACGCAAAGCTTTGGCATGCATGCTTTGATCATCTAAATTTTGCTCATTTGCTACACCTACAGAAATCTGAAATGGTATCCTCTTTGCCCAAACTTGAGGCACCTAGTAAACATGTATGTGAACGCTGTATTTTGGGCAAAATGCAACATTCCTCCTTCCCAAAAGATGGTTCAATTTGAGCTACGTAGAAATTGTAGCTTGTTCACAATGATGTCTGTGGTCCTATGCAGACACCCTCTTTTGGAAACTATATTTACTTCATGACGTTCATTGATGATTTTTCTAGGATGCATGGGTATATCCATTGAAAGCAAATTCTGAAGTGTTTATGTGATTCAAACAGTTCTTGCTTTTGGCTAAAAATTTGTCAGCATGTAAAAGGGGCACTCTTCGTTTTGATCGAGAGGGGGAATATTTTTCTTCTAATTTTAATGCATTTCTGGCTGAACATGGGATAAAACATTAGTGTACAGTGCTGTATACACCTCAACAGAATGGAGTTGCTGAATGGAAGAACATATCACTCATGGAGATGGCGAGGTGTCAAAAGTCTTGCTTTACCACATACTTTCTGGCTTGAGACTCTTATATGTACAACATATGTTCTTAATAGGTGTCGCACTAAAGCATTGCAATCTACCACTCCATATGAGGCTTGGCATGGTGTAAGCCATCTGTTTCTCACGTGTGTGTTTTTGCTTGAACAATAATGCAAGAAATTGGATGATAAAGCAATGAAATGATACAGTTTTAAAAGCAAAGGCTATAATCTATATTATCCACAGAATAAATGCATTTTGGTTAGCAACGATGTTGTTTTTTTTAATAAAGGAAGCCCGGTCTTGGCCTTCTCTCCTGGACTTTAATTAAAGAAAGAACAAGTTACAAGTGAATGGGACTAGTGCCCTTGGGACCCGTCGAATCCCACAAAGCAGGGGTGAAACTTTCATGTCTAGAGAGTGTTACAAAGAGTTAACAGCCCTCTCATCCCCCTCATGCGGGGCCTACTTGGATTTAAGCTTGTTGTTCTTGATTAGAAACTCTTTATGATGCCTAAAAGGTGGGGACGGCTTAGAGTTGGAGAGTCTTTTGCCAAGGAGGAATAGAGACTTCTTGATCGACCACTCTTTAGGAGGGTGCCCAAAATTGCTGACACATTACTCCCTCCAAATCTTCCAGAGGGTTTCCCCTCTTATAGCATTCCACAGTGCTGCTGAGAAGCCGATCACTTCACCCAACAGTGCTTGCTTCTAGGTGATTTGTGCCTGCGGTCTCAAAATATTCCCAAGGGTCCACCAGAGCAGGAGAGACTTGGGGCAAGTGAAGAAGATGTGACCCAGATCCTCGATGCTGTGGTGGCATCGCTTGCACCACGACAGAACCCCAAAAATTTTGTTAGCCTTTAGGTTGGTTCAGATACCACGGTGGAGAATTTGCCACATGAGAATCGATTTTTTGATCTCAATGAGGGGATGCCAGATAGACATGAACTTCAAATCCCAATGCAGTCTTGTCCAAGTGTAGGCACCACTTCTTGTTAAGCGTGATATGGTAGTCCGTGTTCACCTTGATTCTAGGAATTTTGGACAGTCAATTGCCATTGTGCCAGATAAGACCCTCATGGCACAACGGATCTCACCCAATGAGGAGTCAGGTTTTTGAACGTTCCCAAGTGATACATCTGCTCTAAAGGAGAGTCCACTCTTCATAGTTCACTCTTATTTCAGGGTCTATGTCCTCAAAACTGATCCACTAGCAAGTTTCTTGTTTCCAAAGATGTTTCCACTATCTGAAACCCTTGTTCTAGAGCCTCTTAGCATTTTGAAGGTTCTAGGAAGCCACACCCTTGATGCCCGAGATCGAAAACCATATTGAGTCATTTTGTCTGATATCGGCTTCCCATTTCCAATCTTCTCTGACTCTAACAAATTGTTTGAACTTGTTCCAACTCTTCCACAAGGAGCAGACAAGATTCGAGCCTTTAGGGGAAACTAGAATTGGGGCAAATAAAAGGGTAAGGAGGTCCAAGTCCTCCCAAACAAGGAGGCCCACCAATGTAATCATGTTCTTGTTCCTGAAAATGAGCTTGGCCCAAGAGGTCTCACAATTGCACCAAGCCCTAATGATCCATTTTGCTCCTAGCTTGTCAGCCATGCCCACAATATCCATAATGCCTAGACCCCCACAATTCTTTTGGCTGATGTAGGTAGACATTTGCGAACCCCTCTTCTATTGTGGTCCTCCATCCAAAGAAAGTTTCTGTAGATTCTTTCTAGTTTTGCTAAGCTCTTGATCTTTCACTCTCCAACAAGAGAGAAAGTAAATGGTCGAGGAGATGAGGAAGGTATTAATTACCATGGACAACCCGCGAGGTTGATTTGCATGCCCTTCCAATATGCTAATTTGTTTCTAGTTTGGAAAGGACCCAATTCCATCGCTCCTCCATCGAGACACCAAAGCCCATCAGAATATCAAGTAGGCGGAAGACCTGAGCCCTGGGGATAATTTGAAAACCATGGTCAACCAGCAATTGGGGTGGTGGTCCAATGATGGCACGGAAAGTGGTTTTGGAGTGGTTGATTTTGGAACCAGACACCTCACAAAAAGTGTCAAGGCATCCCCAAAAGGCTTCAATGTTGGTCAAATCATTACACACAAATGCATTCATGTCATCTGCAAAAAGTCTCATGATCATCTGACAATGGTTGAGAGGTAGCGTGAGACCTTTAATATGGCCCATTTTCATGTGATGTTGCATGAGACGTCTGAGCCCTTCCGTAGAAATAATGAAGAGTAGAGGGGCCAATGGGCATCCTTGTCTAATAGCTCATTTTAATCTGATATCTTTAAGAGATTGGAGAACAAAGCCCCATTCAATCCTATCATAGGCTTTGTCCAAGTCAATTTTAAGGAAAAATACATCTTGCTTGGACTCTTTGGCAAAATCGAGTCTTCCCAAATATCAATAATAGCTTCTAGTATTGATCTACCCTTGATGAATACTTTTTGGTCCTCACTAAGCCACCTCTTCAGGTGATAAGAAATTCTATTGGCAATTACTTTCGCAAGAATCTTGTAACCTGTTTGAAGCATTGTGAATGGGCTTCAATTTTCAATCCTACTCTTGTTACCTTTTTTATGGATAAGCTTGATGACACCATTGTTTAGGCATTCGGGAAGGGCATCGAAAGCTAATGCCTCTTGCCAAACAAGCACAACAGGGTGGCCACCACCTATCTGAAAGACTTGAAAAATTCATTTGCGATGCCGTCAAGACCCAAAGTTTTCCCATTGGGGAGCGTATTGATAACTTTGAGAATCTCATTATCTGAGATAAGTGCATTAAGGGAGACTTCAAATTTTGTGGTATTCTCGAGGGAGAGACTCTCGAGATGTTCACCATGTAGTCCCTCCTTGGAGAGAAAGAGGCATCAAAACCCCCAGAAGTTGACTAAAATTGTCAACAATAATAGCACAATTTTTTCTTCTTCCGTTTTGCATTCAACCCCATTCCTTCCTATCAAGAAGGGAATAGAGTCTTTAGTTTGCTTCCTCTTGAGGATGCCACATATCTCTTTAGTTGGTTTGTTAGGATTGCCTGCCCACCAATCTTTTAAGTATACTTGTAGGTTTTTCCTTTGAATATCTTCCTCGTATCTCAACATGCCTCTGATTTTCCATAGTCCTGTCTGGTATTGGTAGTTCCCTTTGTTCACTTCCTCCTCAAGGTGCTAGAGCCTCCAATAGAGCTTCTCTCTCTGCCTGCATCAAACATTGTGAAGCATCTTGTTGGTCCTGACAAGAATTTGACGAGTCTTCTCGATTGCACCCCTCCAACATTTGGCCGGTGAGGTGCCATTGGCTAAAGCCGAGTTCCATACCAAGGTAATTTCTTGATGGACAAAGGGAAGGGAGAAAGACGTTGGGCAAGCATGAAACCAAGGTGCTTTTTTGAATTTAGCAATCGGCTTGAAAGTGAGAATAATAGGGTAGTGGTTTGATATGACGAGATCAATGTGTTGCGAGATGTCGGGCTGGCCCCACTGACGGATATGTTATGTGCAATATAGCTTCTATCAAGTCTTGCTTTCCTCAAGTCGTCCCCAAATTGGAGGTTTGACTAAGAGAAGCCTTGTGTATCTTTAATCTCCACTAGGGCTAGGTGGAGCTTGATTTTGTCCCAGATATCTTTATGCTCACCATCAATGGTGCACCACTTGTTGTCCCACCAATCTGAAGGGTCTTCCACCATGTTGAAGTCCCCGCAAAGCATCACATTATGGGAAAGCAAGTCCAAAGAGACCCAAGTGTCAATCCGTTTTGACTCCCTATTTGGAGCATACATGGAGACCACCGTCAACTGGAAGGGGCCTCTGAAGGAGGTAGCTATCCAACGATGTTTTTGATCCTCATAGGAGTTGACTAGTCTACCAAACCAAAAGTTGTTGATTCCAATAGCTGTTCCACCCCCCCCCCCCCCCCCCCCCCCCCCCCCGAGGTGAGAAGTGGTAACCCAAACATGAATTGAAGAGATGTGTTTGAGTCATCTCTCAAGGTCATCTCCATCGATTTTAATCTCTCGAATATGGGTTTAGGCTATTATCTCGAAACCACTATCCAATAATAGCCGCTCTTGAGGGGTCAGTCAACCCCCTGGCATTAAATGATATGATAATCATTATTGATGGTTACCCTCTTTGCTGGCATTTCTAGTGGTTGTTTCCCCTTATCAGTCACCTTTTGTCGGAAAAAATTTAGCACTTTTTCTGGGATTGTTGATCCAATTATGGAGCTCTCACTATCCGGATTGTCTTCGTTGCTAGTTGTGAAACCCTCCTCTTTACTAGTGGTATAGAACTCTTGGTTATCCTCTTGGTTATCTTCTTTATTGGTGGTAGTCTCCAAGGTTGTACCTTCAATGTCTACTTCATAAACATTCCCTCTTGGAAAGTCCAACTCGTTGATCTCCTTTTCGAGGTTGCAGTACAAGTTATCTAGAGGAGCCACTACTATGGTGTTCCTGTTAGAGGACCTCTGAGGGCTTCTTTTCCTTCTACGTCTAACTTTCGTGAACCCTTCTGAGTCTGGCTCTAAGTCCCTAGTGTCTTTCACTTCCTCAGCAAAAGTGAGATTGTGCCCTAGAACTTATCTAATCTTCTTTGGTGGCCTCTTGGTTCTGTTTGAATTTAGAGGTGTTCTTTTTCTGAGGACACTCTCGAATCTTGTGTCCTTGCAAACCACAATGAAAGTGTGCATTTGGAAAATTCTTGTATGTGATCTCCTGCTCCCAGACTTCCCCTTCCCCTAACTCAATGGAAATCTTTGAGGTGAGAGCTTTGTTAAGATTAGTCTCGACATAGATCTATGGGTGCCATCATGCCTTGAGGGAGTGCTTCGCTCCTTCATGCATGAAGCCCCCCATGTCCTCCCTCGAGGCTAGCGATTGACCAATAAGCTCAACAATATCCCATAGGAATTCATACAGGAAAAAGGGAGGGTTGGGAAGCTCCACCCAAATAGGGTAGCACAGGGGTTTAAACTTCTTTGGGATGAAATTTGGGAACCACTTAAACAAGCATAAGGTGATTCCCACTTTCTCTTTTACATACTCACAATGTCACTGCTAACATGTGATCCAAGAGGAATGACTAAGTTCCTCTCAAATGACCAACTTCATTGAACCAGCTTGAGTCATCATGATGAACACATGAGTCATGGAAGCCATTATCGCCGCGAGTCACCATGCCATAATCACATATGCCATGATGGACAAGCTAGGCTTCACGACAGACACAATCATGCTTTGCTGGAACCATCACGAAGGACCAACTAATGCCGCGACGGACAAGTAAGCACGTGGAAACTTCTTGACTCTCCCCGATGCACTTGATGGATGGAATCGCCCTCCATGAAGGACTCCGCAATGTGCAATGGAACGATACACCCCGATGAGATCCATGCGTGAAGGACAAGCTAGGCGATGGATTGAATCTGCAAAGGACTGTGCGTGATGGATGACCTCTGAATCTCTCTATCATGATGTTGTTTTTGTGGAAGATGTTATTCATCCATTACTTTCATGTACTAAGGAGACATCAGTTAGCTCCAAAGAACATGTATCACACTTTGCTGCCTCTTTTTACAGGTGGATAGTCATGTGATGGTCCTAATGTGTCAACTTCTCAGCCTTTACAAGTTTCATGTGATGATGCAAATCATTCCATTTTTTATGCAGATCTACATGATGCACTTGTTGATGAGAGAGCTGATATTGAGGAGGCATAAACTATGCCAAAATGGCTGGTCTAGAATTTGTGTGATAGCAAATTAGATGCACCTTTGTCACATCATACTCATTTAGGCTCTCATAGTGCTTCTTTTGCATGAGATTGCTATGTTATGGCTGCATCGAGTCTTTGTGATGAGAATGAGCCAGTTTCGTTTGATGAAGCACAAAATTCAGAAAATTGGATGGCTGTTGTGCAATCATAATATGATGGTTTCATGAAAAATGGTACCTAGTCTTTATGTGACTTGCCTCCTAGCAAGAAGGCCATTGGCATTAAGTGGGTATACAAGCTGAAGTGTAAGCCTGATGGAACAGTTGACAGGTATAAACCTAGGCTTGTTGCAAATAGGTATGCTCAAGAAAGGGGCATTGATTTTGATGAGACGTTTGCTCCTAGATGCCGAATTACTACTATTCATAGCATATGTGCACTTACAACTCATCATGGTTTGGAATGTACATCAGTTGGACATTCAAACTGCATTTTTGAATGGTGACTTGCATGAAGAAGTGTATATTTTTCAGCCCTGTGGGTTTGTGCAGAAATGCCATCAAAACCAAGTGTGTAGGTTGAAAAAGGAATTATATGGTTTGAAGCGATCATCATGTGCTTGGTATGAAAAGATACATGCCTACCTAATTGCACATGGTTTTGAGAACAATCCAACTGAGAGCACCTTATACATTAAGCGTGCAAATGATGTGCTTCTGATCATTGTTGTGTATGTTGATGACATGCTACTCATTGGTCCTCATGAGAAGCATATTGCTGATTTTAAGGCTGATCTGCATGCATCAAATGAGATGTCAGATTTGAGGCATTTGCATCATTATTTGGGCATTCAATTTATGCAATTTGATGGTGAAATTGTTTTGTGTCAAACAAAATATATTGACAAATTATTGTAGTGTTTTGGCCTTGAAGACTGTAAACCCATTGCCACTCTTATGGAGACAGGTTTACCGTTGAGTCTTCATGATGTTGGAGATGCATTTGATGCTATTCTCTATCAATAGGTTGTTGGATGCTTAATTTACTTATGCATTACTCGGAGAGACATTCAGTTTGCTATCTCACAGATGAGCATGTTTATGCATTGCCCAAGTGTCAAGCATTGACAGGTGGTTAAGTGCATCTTTCACTACTTGAGTGGTACTCGGATACTTGGATTGTTTAATCCCAAGGGGCATCATTACCACCAGATTGACATCCTTGCTCTTACTCTAACTGGGTTGGTTGCTATGACACTCGTGTGTCGACTAGTGGCTTTTGCTTCATGCCTGGTAGCTCATGTATATCTTGGTTGAGCAAGAACCAGCCTACTGTGGCCACTTCCAGTTGTGAGGCTAAGTATAGGGCAACTTTCACAGTGACTGTTCAGTGTGTGTGGCTCAAATGCCTTATGGCCGATTTGGGTGTTGGTCAGTCTTCTGCCACCACCATCTTCATTGACAGTCAGAGTGCATTGGCAGTTCCGAGGGAACCCTATGTTCCATGCTCGCACTAAGCACATTGAGGTGCACTATCATTAGGTCAGGGAGAGGTTCTCTGCTTGAGAGATGAGTTTGGCATATGTGCCCACACAAGAGAACATTGCAGACCTTTTCACAAAGGCTCTACCTAGGGAGAAGTTTGAAGCTTTCTGCAAAGTTTTGGGCTTACTTCCTTTTGTGGATTGATTCCACATAGCTTGGCACTTCCTTATACATGAGTGCTAGCCCCTTGTTCATTGCATCACTCCTAGGGGGGATTTTTTGATATATTTAGGTAGTGATCTGTGTGAACACACTAGGACCATCAGGGCACTTTTTTCCCTCTTTAGGAGTTTTTCTCTCCTGGCTTGTATATACGCGTATAACCCTAACATGTCATTTATCTTTGTACATTATTGTGGTAATACATTCAATATTGTGTGTTGTGCTCCAAGCTTCTTCTTCTTCCTTGTGCTATTCACATGTTTGTGTAGACCTCAAACTACAATAGATATGCGCCTTATACTCATGTAGAGAACATAAACAAAAATATGTATGCGAAATTACATGAAGAAAATCAAGCCTTGTGACAAAAAAAGTAAAAAAAAGGCCATCATCAAAGCACTTAGAGCTTCTTCAACCATCATAGAGAAGGACTCCAAGTAGCCACCACCATCTCCCAAGGAGCCACTAGTCTATGACCTTCTTGGCATGTGCTTGGCCTCAAAGATGCACTTGATTGTACATGAAGAAAAACGAGAAGAACATGATGCAATAGAAAATGTTGGTGAAGAGCTACTGTCATGGGCCTTTGAGAAATCCATGGTGGATTGCTTACAAAATATATGCCACCAAATAATCCGAGACCTAAGGCTATCATGGTCTTCAATTCTATGGTTTAACTCAAGTAAAAAAGTAGTGGTTTAATCCCATATCTAAATCTTGATTAGTTTATGTTGAGGAGCGACTATGGTATTGAAGGCCATGAGATAGAGTTTAAATAATTTCCAAGATCTTTATAAGCAACTAATAGGTTGGACTAGGCATGCCTTTCACAACATTTACTAGTATGCTATAGTATTGAGCATATACAAGCAAAGAAGAAGGCGCTACCTAATTTTTTTCCCCTATGAAATGAATGAAATATCCCTTGGAATATAAGCCAAGCAAGAGGAAGTTCCAAAAGATGGAGTGCAAGGCCTAGAGGCTTACTTTTAAAGAAGTCCAAGCCATTTATTATAAATAAGAGACCCTTTTTGTGTAATTAGTTCTAGCTTCGTAAGGGCCAAGGAGTTCCTTGAGCCTCTAAAGCACAAGCCTAGCCTCCTATAATCTTCATGATTTTTAAGAGCTTGAATCGAACCTCGAATGAGTGAAGAGGAACAATTGTAAGTTTTAAGGATAGTTTAATGTGAAAGGGGCCAATCTTTTAAGCATAGAAGATAATAAATCAAACTTTCGAAACAAATTCTGAATCATTTTTGAATTTGAGCTCTTAGTAGTCTCGTGCATCTCTCCATTTGAGAATTTTGCTTGCAACTTCTTCCTTTGAAAAAGCCCATATCCAAAGGCTTCTTAGCTTTCCTTTAGCCTCCAACGTCTATAACCTTACTTTATAGCAACAATCTAAAGCATATATGAGCTATGATGCTTGTATACATGATCGCATGAATTAGGGTATTTATGGGCATGATTTTTACGTATATATGTGCGTATCTATGCATAAAGATATGCAAAATACGACTTCATGATTGTATGCATGCTTAAATGCATGTTTTTTTTCTTGTGGTAAGCTCTATGTGTGTATTTACATGAGCTTATGTATGTTCAATATGATGAATGTATGTGATATACACTATGTGATTTGCATGTGCGTGTGTGTGTATGTGCATGTGTGAGGTAATGCGTGAACGCATGTAATATTCTATGTATCTTGAATATGTTCGTTTATTAAGTATCACATCAAAGAATGTGTTCTATGAGTTAATGTGAACATATGTGATGTGTCGTATAAATTTGTGAATGTACGTTTTATGTCATGCATGTTTATGCGTATGTTTGTATGCTTGTGTGTGTGAGTGCAATATCCATTAAAGGTTAATGGAATGCTTTGATCAGCCTATGAACTTCATTCTATGGCAAATTTATTTGATACTGATCATCAAATTAAGAACTGCAAGTTGATGATGCATGGAATTATGAAGCATCAAGCTTTATTAATAGCTCGCACATTCATCTTGTAGGAGCTTATGTATACACATAAATAATCTTGCATCTTGCACTCTCTATGTGGTTTTTATTGTATCACCATGATATATTATTTTATAATCAATCTCATAATCAAGTCCAAATCAAGGGATCTTTGTTAGATTTATTTAGACCTCCATGGTCTACCATTGGTCTAGCTGCATTTGGTCGAGGATGTTGGAGTTAGACGTCTGCGGAAGCACGTGAACAACACAAGGAAGAAGAAGAAGCTTGGAGCACAACACACAAGACTGAATGTATTACTAGAGAATGTACAAAAGGATAAGTAGCCCATTAGGGCAATAGGCGTATATACAAGCCGGGGGAAAAAAACCTCCTAAAGAGGGGAAAAAGTGCCCCGGTGGTCCTAGAGTAATCACACACATCACTACCTAAATATATCAACAAATCCCCCTTGGGAGTGATGCGGTGAACAAGGAGCTGGCACTCATGTATAAGGAAGTGCCAAGCTATGTGGAAATCACTCCATGAAAGGAAGTAAGCCCAAAGCTTTGCGGAAAGCTTTAAACTTCTCCCTAGGCATAGCCTTCGTGAAAAGGTCTGCAATGTTCTCCTGTGTGGGCACATATGCCAAGCTGATCTCCCCAACAGAGAACCTCTACTTGACATAATGATAATGCACCTCAATGTGCTTAGTGCGATCATGGAACACAGGGTTCCTCACAACTGCCAATGCGCTCTGACTGTCAATGAAGATGGTGGTGACAGAGGACTGACCAACACCCAAATTAGCCATAAGGCATCTGAGCCACACACACTCAACAGTAGTTGTGAAAGCTTCCCTATACTCAGCCTCACAACTGGAAGTGGCCACAGTAGGCTCCTTCTTGCTCAACCAAGATATACATGAGCTACCAAGCATGAAGCAAAAGCCACTAGTGGACACATGAGTGTCATAGCAACCAGCCCAGTCTGAGTCAGAAAAAGCATGCAAATCTGGCGGTAGCGATCCCCCCTTGGGATAAAGCAACCCAAGTAGCCGAGTACCACTCAAGTAGCGAAAGATGCGCTTAACCACCTGCCAATGCTGGGCAATGCATAAACCTGCTCATCTGTGAGACAGCAAACTGAATATCTAGCCGAGTAATGCATAAGTAAATCATGCATCCAACAGCCTGCTGATAGAGGACAGCATCAAATGCATCTCCAACATCATGAAGACTCAATCGTAAACCTGTCTCCATAGGAGTGGCAATAGGCTTACAGTCTTCAAGGCCAAAACGCTGCAATAATGTGTCAATATATTTCGTTTGACACAAAGCCAATCCACCATCAACTTGCATAAACTGAATGCCCAAATCGTGATGCAAATGCCCCAAATCAGACATCTCAAATGAGGCATGCAAATCAGCCTTAAAACTAGCAATATGCTTCTCAATAGGACCAGTGAGCAACATGTCATCAACATAGACAACAATGATGAGAAGCCCATCATTAACACGCTTAACATATAAGGTGCTCTCAGTTGGACTGTTCACAAAACCATGTGCAATCAGATAGGCATGTATCTTCTCATACAAAGCACGTGGTGCTTGCTTTAAACCATATAATGCCTTCTTTTACTTGCACACCTGGTTTTCATGCCCTTTCTGCACAAAACCACGGGGCTGAAAAACGTACACTTCTTCATGCAAGTCACCATTCAGAAATGCAGTTTTAATGTCCAACTGATGTACATTCCAACCATGATGGGCTGCAAGTGCACAGATGCTCCGAACAGTAGTCATACGACATGTGGGTGCAAAGGTCTCATCAAAATCAATGCCTCTTTCCTGTGCATAACCCTTTGCAACAAGCCTAGCCTTACACCTGTCAACTGTACCATCAGGTTTACGCTTCAGCTTGTATACCCACTTAGTACCAATGGCTTTCTTGCTAGGAGGCAAGTCACATAAAGATCAAGTACCATTCTTCATTATAGCATCATATTCAAATTGCATAGCAGCCATCCAATTTTTTGAATTTTGTGCTTCATCAAAAGAAACAGGCTTATTCTCATCACAGAGACTAGATGCAGCCATAGCATAGCAATCTGATGCAAAGGAGGCACTATGAGAGCCTGAACGAGTACGATATGACAAAGGTGCATCTAATTTGCTGTCATGCAAAGTCTGCAACAGCCATTTTGGCATACTTTTTGCCTCCTCAATATCAACTCTCTCATCAACAAGTGCATCATGTAAATCTGCATCAGAAATGGGATGATCTGCATCATTACATGAAACCTACAAAGGCTGAGAAATGCCAGAAATAATAATAACATCGCTGTTTGACAGATCATGAATTGTACATCTGTCATCAACAAATTTCACAACCAAGCCAATCTTGGCTAATGCAGAAACTGATAACAGATTATTCTTGATCCCTGGCACAAATAAAGCATCTGACAAGGTGAAAGAACTACCATCAGCAGTAGTCAAAATGATCTTACCAACTCCCATCATAGGATAAGAGGAGTTGTTGGCGCATGTGACAGTATTCCCTATAGGGGCAGGCTCGAGTGAAGAGAAGAAACTGCGCTGCGAGGTAATATGTTTGGTCGCCCCACTATCAAAGTACCAAACATCTGAGTCCACTGTAGACATGCACTGCTCATGAGAAGATGGGTCAAAACTGCAAACAGTAGTAAACGCCCATTCTTCTTCCTGCACAAGATTAGCAGACTCTATTTTTGGTGAAGAGGCTTCTACAACATTCATTCCAGCCTCCTTTTTCTTTGCCTCTTTTGCAGCCACTTTTGGACAGTTCTTTATGATATGATCATTCCCTTTATAGTACTTGCAAAACAATTTCTGCTTTTCTGATTTCTTCTCATCTTTATCCTGGTTCTTCGAATGTGCAGCATTTGCAGATTTCAGCCATGGCCGGTGACTAAAATACCTTGATGCAAAAAATTGATTGTATCTCAAAAAGTTGAACGGAATTGCCCAGACGAGTTCTGCTAAACCTGTAGCAGATTTCGAGATGCTTACACTGGGAAATCGAAACAGGTATATACCTTTGGCACAAAAAGACAAAATAAACTGCACAAGCATTGTGATAATGCGTTCGGAGGTCGAAACAAGCTCAGATTGCGATTTCGGCACACACAGCGAAGCTGTTTTGATCTCTGAAACTCCCTGACTATGCTCACCAAATTTTGTGCGAATTTGAGACTACAACCGGAGGAGTGTCGACGACGCCCTAGATGAAGCGGTGACCTGCTCTGATACCAATTGTTGGAGTTAGACGTCTACGGAAGCATGCAAACAACACAAGGAAGAAGAAGAAGCTTGGAGCACAACACACAAGACTGAATGTATTACTAAAGAATGTACAAAAGATAAGTAGCCCATTAGGGAAATAGGCGTATATACAAGCCGGGGGAAAAAAACCTCCTGAAGAGGGAAAAAGTGCCCCGGCGGTCCTAGAGTGTTCACACACATCACTACCTAAATATATCGATAGAGGACCCTAGCTAGGTCAAGGATCAGAGCTCGGGGGAGCCAAGGCTCTAGCACGGATCTTCAAAGTTATTCAATCTCCTTAGAGTGGCCATATGAGGAGTGTTTGGACCTTAGAGAAGATTCTAGAGGTGCCAAGGGCAAGGGCTATTTAAGGTTGGGAGGAGAGTGGCAGGTAGCTAATTGGGATCTTTCATTTGGTATCAGAGCTTGAGTGAGAAAGGGGAAAGTCTTAGAGAAGAGGCCACTTCATCATCTTTCTAAAGAATTTTCATGGGGAAAGAAGGAGCAGCTCGTGCGTATTCGTTGTGGGAGATTTTTCCTTGCCTTAAGGGAGAAGAGCCGCCTCGATTCGCATGTAGCAGGGAAGTAAAAAGATATCGTGTAGCCATCTGTCAGCAATCAGGGAAGTAAAAAGATATCGCGTAGCCATTCGTCGGCTGTTCTACCATAGAGAGGTAAGTATGTACTTCTATTCTTCCTTTTATCAAAGGATATGAAGAGGGGCGAGCGCTGCCGTCACCTACATAATCTCACAAAAAGAGAAAAAATTCAATACTTCATTTTTTTTCTCTCAGTTTCACTTTTGAAACATCTACCTAGGTGCACCAAAATGGCCATATCTTAAGCTAGGATTATCTTTGAGTATATATGACCATCTGTACAGAGCTTGGAAGTTGACTGAATAATATCGTGAGGAAGTCTTTAGGCATGAATGAATTCTTATTTCTTTCATAGATGTTTTTGGACATGGTTTCTTTTCATAGGAGATTATTTCCATCATATTTATCTTCATTTAGGATCATAAAGAACATGTCAAATCTTAAATTTCTTATAGAAAATGAAGTAGAAGAAGGGAAGAGGTTGTTGTTCATAACTACTCTATTAGGATGCATTAGATGTTGAAATTTTTCATTGATTGATTTTGTTGAATGAGTTTATGGATTGAATAAAGAGTGAATAGTCAATTGTACATGGAATTTCATTAATGCATTTATTATTATTCTTCTTCATTGAAATTTATTTGTATGGATTAGAAGATACAGTTAGTATTACAAATCATTGTTTACAAGAGAACGAGTGGATGTATGCATTGAAAAAAAAGAAAATATGATTTAGTAATCTATGGACATCAATTTGCATGCACTCACCAAATAATTTGTCCTAATAATCAATATATATATATATATATATATATATATATATATATATATATATATATATATATATATATATATATATATATATATATATATATATATATATATATATATATATATATATATATATATATATACATATAGTTCTATTGATTTAAGCATTTAGAATTTGCTATGTGTGTTTTGTTAGAACTAGAACCAATGCATAATTTGCTTGTTGTAAATAAATAAATTCATGATGAATGATTTATTGCACATGAATCTTTTTATTACTCATGAAACTATATTTATGCATATCACTTCATTATATGGTTTTATTATAGGTGAGTTAGCTCAAATGCATAGCAAAAAGCATGAAAGTATCTTTAATTTGTGGGTTGTGCAACTTGAAATGGTACCGCTGCATGTTGTGATAATCATAAAGTCATGTAGGAAGCTCCAATTGCCATGAAAATTTTTATGATGGTACCTAATATAGTTTTTAACCTACGCACCAATTTGTATGTTTTTTGGAGTTATTTTAGTAGGTCAAAGGATTCCAATACTTCAGAATTGTTGTCTCTTGGAACAACCTCTGGAATGTTGATAGGGGTGTCTTGTCAGAGTCATACCTCTTTGTGGAAATATCCGTTTGGAGAGTTTTTTATTGGGTTTTAAATCCTACCTGCTTTAGTTTTTTCCCTCTAAATTTCATTACATTTGGGTTAAGAGTTAAGAAAAAAATGAAATTCTCTCTTGTCATTTTGCAGGGAATTTTCTCTGTCAATTTGTTGCAGGTGTGCAGAAACATTGGTCGTTCTCTCACACCACTTGTCCAAATAATATGAAATTTGGATATATGCTGGAGCATAGTGTTCCAATAGACATATATAAATTTCATATGATTTGGATACGTTTTGAGGAGTATAAAGGCTATTGTAGCTCTCTGGTCCCTCTGGCGAGGACTCGCTAGAGAAGTGCACAGAGGTCTGGTGATTATGCCTTTTCTCTTTCATGGAATGTACAATTAGGGAAAAATCTTTTGGAAATGTTTTGCAGTTATGCCATCTTAGGTCTCACCAAATTTGAAGTCATTTGCGACTCATTTGGGGAGTCTATGATTATAATCTTTCCTCTAGTCCAATTTCTGAGTAGTGAAAAATGTGCATGTGTTACAGACACTATTTTGCTTGGTTCTCTCAATTGGAGAGCAACATTCATGTGAAACCTGGTTTACAAATAGATGATTATATAAGCTTTCCAATGACCCAAATTGCACTAAATGAGGAGTTCATTTGATAGGCTACTCAGTGGATCTTCAGAGCTATGTCTCATTCCCAGGACCTCCTATACATAGGTATAGGTTTGCAGAGTTTTGGTCATAAATTCATGAGCATAGATCCAATTCATTTTATTTCACTTGGAGATGAAAACTTTCAGGGCTATTTGTATACCAAAAATAATTATTTTTGGATATATTTAAGTATTTCTAATGTTCTGGTCTTTTTGGAGATACACTTTTTGACATAAGAAGTTAGAGGAAGTTATCAAAGACTTTAAATTGTAAATTTTTTAGAGAAAAAATCACTTGAAGTTAACATGTAATAGATTGATAATTTGTATAGGATCATTTATTAGCATTTTTGGAAATTTATTAGTTTGTATAGCTTATACTTGGCGCTTATCGCTAGATGTATTTTAGGAATTTGCCATTGCTTATATTGTCATCATATAGACTTGTATAGGACTTGGGTTTTGTTGTGTGATCAATGTATGGGATTGAGAGAGGATCTAGAGTACACCTTGTAATTCATGTTTTACACGAGCGACCTATCAATTAGGAATATCATTAGTTTGGTATTACCTTTTTGCATTCACATGACTTATTAGTTGTTCTATGTTTTTCTTTTTAGAATGAATCCCGATGAGGTTGTAACTCCCATGGAAGAGGTCGAGCTTGAGCGACCTTATACTATGGAGATTACGAATCTCAATGCTAAAGTTAGAGGCATGGAGGATACCCTTCAGAAGATCCTCCAAGCAATTAATAAACCAGAGGTGCCACCCATCGACACACCTATTGTCACATGATATAAATATGGGTAGAGGAATAAAAGAGAGAGCTTCTATTTTAGAGAAGTAGTCTCATTAACTAAGAAGATATAGCTCGAGCGATGGCACGGAGGAACAAACGACAAAAACCTCAGTGTGTGTGAGTTCAAAAAGAGATGACTGAAAAGGTTTGATGCAATAATGGTATCAGAGCAGCGTCGATCTTTGGAAGATGATGGGAAATTTGTGAACACGCCACACAGGTTTTGAACCCATGACATGACCGTAGATAAGAGCATGGTGTAACCAACCAAGCTCTTTGTTTTATGTTACTCCAATATGGTTTCTCTTGCTAATGGAATATGACTTTGAGGTTGTGATGAGGAAAGGCAAGACTCACCTGAGAGCATATCATCTCTCTAGGCTCACGTCAGGAGAGTCCCCACAAGGAGTATCAGATGACCTTCCTGATGCTTACTTGTTTAATTTGGAAGTGGTACCTCACTGGGCTAAGCCATTAGTGCTAGTACTGACATACGAGCCTAACCACCCAGTGATAAACACACAGGATAGGGAGATAATAAAAGCCCAGAAGTACCAGATCATGGCACGAAGTATGTACAAGCATACGGATCAAGGAGTATTATCTTGTTGTGTGGAAGAGGATGAGTACACAAAATGGTTGCGATTAGCACATGTAGGTGCATTAGAGCAACATTACTCAAAGCAACGAACCCTACAGACACTAAGGAGACTCGGAGTGCATTGGCCGACTATGGAGGTTGATGTCCATAAGTTGTGCAAGGAATGCCTGATCTGCAGCACTAAACCACCTGTGGAACATGCCACTCTTTATCAACTGTCCATAGTGCCAGACTGGAGTGAACCCCTAGTAGCCTTCCTGAGGACGAAAACATTCCCACAAGACATGACTTTGGCCAAGAAAAGAAGTTTAGAACAAGAAGCCCTAGATTATTCACTCATTGGTAATAATCTATACAAGCGGGGTAAAGATGGTTACCTCAGACTCTTTGTCCATGAGAGTGAATATTTAAAGATCTTGGAAACTACTCACTAGGATATAGCAAGAGGACATTCTGGACCAGATCGGGTGATCAAGGCTATACTATTTGCAGGTCTTTGGTGGCCAACACTTCACATGGATGCACATGCCTATGTGAAGAGGTGTGATGTTTGTCAGCGAACTCAGTATCCTATCCGTAAGGATGAGATGCCATTGAAACCTATGCTGGGCGGACGTGCATTCTCTAAGTGGGGAATAGACTTTGTAGGTCCTATTAATCCCCCAGCTAAGGGTTCACATGCTGAATATATCATTGTGGCCACGGACTATTTAACCAAGTGGGTAGAGGTAAGAGCCACCACAAAGAACGATGCTCAAACCACAGCTAAGTTCTTATTTGAGAGTGTTCACTAGATACGGGCTACCTATAGAGCTAGTTAGTGATAGAGGCACTCACTTCTTGAATGAAGTTATTGAAAACCACCTACAAGAGTTCTTGGTGATACACAAGAAGTCTGCCCCCTATCATCCACAAGCTAATGGGCAAGCCGAAAGCACAAATAAGATTCTATGCAATGTATTGACAAAATTAGTGAATAATAAATGCTTTGATTGGGACAAATAGTTACACCATGTTGTTTGGGCATACAGAGTTGCCTATAAAACGGTACTCCAAGCCACACCATTTCAGATGGTGTTTGGCCAAAATGCAGTGCTACCATTGGACTTCTTGATACCTACATTGAAAGTAGCACAAGAGCATGATTGGACAGGCCATGAGCTCTCCTCTAGAATCTTTGACCTTGAGCGATTAGGAGAAACAAGACTGAGGGCTGCCGTAGGGATATATGCAGCTAAGAAATGACAGAAGGTGTACTTTGATGCCCATGTTAAGGATAAAGGCTTGAAGGCCGGAGATTTAGTCTTGGTGTATACCCTGAAACAACATGCGAGAAAGCTAGAAAAGCGTGGTTATGGACCTATGATCATCAATAGGATTTCAACTAGTGGAGCAGTACAACTAGCCACTTTAGAAGGCGATATTCTCCCTAATTACATAAACGGATGGAGAGACAAGTTATATCAAGAACCCCTAACTGAAGGGATGCTAAATAGACTCAACACTGCCAAGAAACGCAAGGAAGAAGAAAAACGAATTCGAGAAGAAGCACATGCAGAAGCTTTGGGACGCATTCGAAGAATGAAGTTGAGAGGACAGGGTGGAGATCAGCCTAGGATAGATGACTATGCGCACCCAGGATATCATATGGCTATGTGTGAAGTTTCAGGCATTAGCTCTCATAGAATAATTGATCGACGTCCTTTTGTAACCTTAGAGATAGGACAAGGAAAGAGTGCAAGGACTGTAAGGGCATTGATTGACTCAGTTGCAGCCACTAGTGCGGTTAAATCTTCTTACTGTCAAAAGTTGAACTTAAGTATCAATGCCATTGAAGCATATCTCATACGATTGGGAGGCGTGGAGACCCCTTGCATGGGCGAGGTGGAACTTCCCCTCTATATTCAAGATGTTTTAATGACAGTTAAAGTGCTAGTGTGTCAAGATGAGGATCTCACTGAACCTCTTGTCTTGGGTCAAGACTGGATCTATGATCATGCAGTCAACCTAAACCTAAGAAGTGGACTTCTTCAAATTTGGGTAAATTAGAATCGCATTACAATTGAGTTAGAAAATGAAGCACTCAAGAAACTAGGAAAGGCACACACTCCTGGTCCTTCCAGGAGTACACAAGAAGATGACCATGTTATTCTTGTCCGAAACTATGTGATGCAGAGGGATGATTATCTCAACAAAGAAGTCAAGGATGTGACGGAACTCCCTTGTTTTCCAAAAACCATACGGACGCAGCAACCAAAGGTGGATCAAACGCAAAGGAAGCAGAGGACTTATGCTCGCAGCCAAAAGAAAATACAAAGCACGGTGTTTCAACCATCAAAACAAGTGTGGGTGCGGAAAGGCGAGCATCCTATTGCGATCAAGCCACAACAACTGGCTCAACTTCCTATTAGTGATCAACGACACAACACTAATAAGAAGTCTTCCAAAAATTCTTCTGTGAAAGTGAAGTCTATCTGGGTACCCAAGAAGTCAATGAAGGCTGACCCACAATCAAGACAAATTTGGGTGCCTAAGGCTTGCTTGCGGGCTCAAATAGCTACACAGAGACCACACCCTATACAACATGGTTCACTCACTCGAACAGCTGATACCCACTCATATACATCACACACACACACCTGTTCACCCATGAGCACGAGTAGAATCACTTGTAAATGGGTCCCTAGAAAGCCTCAGTTCCAAGAAAAAACTCTCACAAAGCCCTCGAGAGTCTCAACAAAACCAAAACAGAAAGCCATCCACTATGTTTGGCTGCCCAAAGCTTGTAATAAACCCCCGGACCCCACTTGTAAATTCACCTCCATCTACTAACTGCATCATTCTCACACTGCATCTTTCCATTTAGCTCTTAGGACAATTCATCCACTAACTACACCCACAATAACCAAGCACTCACTGACTAACTAACTTATCACTAAAAACTCATGTTAATGTTGTAACAGGGACACATGACCACTGAGTGTCCATTTGCAATGTTAACATTCATTTGTATATTCTCACAGAACTGGTGACCAGTCCCTTCAATATGGCCGAGGCTGCAAGAACTAGCTCCCAAGCAGGCATCAGCCCTCAGATTGTGGACATCGAAAGTCTCCCCATTGAGGAGGAGTTGAAGGAAAGACCACTGGCATTGAGAGATTTACATGCCGTACCTATTCAGAATCCTCCCCAAGGGCACACATCACCCGTAAGCAAAAACTCGCATTGGTTCAGTGATGTGGGAGGACCTCTTGGAGAAGGCACTTACTTGTGGGAGGCAGAGATAGAGTTCAACGGACGCTGGGGCAGGTATCACTTTTTTACCAGGGAGTTTGAGAGGCTTCAAAATAATGAAGGTTTGAAACCCATCTGGAAGAAGGCTAGACTGTACGATTATTTCAAGGCTCAGTTACCCAAGCTGGATTTTCTAAGGTGTTCCTACTTAATTAGTACCTTGACCCCCAGTAAAGAGAAAAAGGGATATAGCACCTTTGTCCTACCATCTCTTACAAGAGGTAATGAATTAAAGCGCTTCAAGTTGACGAACAATTTGGTAAGGGAAGCTCTCGACATGAAAGGCATGCATATCCCCACCGAGAAAGAGACAATGGTTCCAGACAACATGAAGAACAGGAACCTGACTAAGCTAAAGGACATGGTGGCAATGACTCCAACTATTGCCATTCACCTCCGCATGTGCATGCAACATTTCGCGTTCCCTGCTCAAGAGAGATTCACGATGCCACCCAAGAAGATATGGTTCAGTCTATATTTAGCAGACACCTTCAATTTGACAATCAACATGCCTCATTGGATAATTGACCAAATACACTTGGCACATCAACGGTGCTATAAGAAGCAAAAGTCAGTACTTTATGGATGTTGTGCTCTCACAAGGATTGTTTACAGATGCTTGGCATATGATGTGCCAATTCAAAGGGCACTTGTTTGGACCAGGGTGCAAGAATTCCAATGTAGACTATCAACCGCTGGGACTCCATCCAAGAAAATGAGGGGAGCGATTCAGATGCCCTGTGCATAGGCCCGTGGTGCTACATTGACACCAAAGACAACTCCCCGACTTCCAAGGCGAGTGCAACCCTTCACTATCAGATTACCAAGGCATAACACAGAAGGACCCAATCTGGTGTTTCCACCTATACCCACCGACCTAGAGTTCCCTCATGGCTTCACACTGGAAGATCTAACTGATGATGAGGTAACCAGAATAATTAATGCTACTAATTTAGAAGTTGAGGCAGAACAGGCAAGCGGGCAACAGATAGTCACGGACCGACCCCATCCAATCCAACCAGAAGTTGTTGAAGTAGATGAAGATGTAGAGGAGAATGCAGAAGAGGAGCAAGAGGATGAACAAGAAGAACTATCAGAGGAAGAAGATCATGAATATGAGCAAGAAGTTGTCTAGGAACTTGAAGGTGCCCCTGCTTATACGAAGCAATTGAAAAAAAAAGCTGTATGATACCATCAACCAAGTTCAAGAACAACACAAACTGTCCCTAGCAGCAGGAAAAGCCCTCATGAACCAAATCCTTGAAGAGGAAGGTGTGGATGAGAAATACAGAGCAACCCTTGACATGATCGCTGATGCATTAGGGGTACCTGAGACAGTACATACTGCCCTCACACACTCGTGAAGATCTGAGCGAAGATACGATCGACGTCCCTCGATCAGGGAAACAAATGAATATATTGGTATCAGAACCACAAGGCACCACATCCATGACCACGGGCACAGCTCAAACCATTCATGACACTGAGGAAGCCCATACCTCAAGTGCACCCCCGTCACCCCCTTTACCACCCCTACCTCCAACTCCACCACCTTCACCTCTCACTACCAGTGTCACCACCACCGTCACCGCCCCAGAGTCCACTTCCCATACCGCAGCATAGACTGTGAGTCAACCCTCACAATCCGCACAACCTATCACCACCCCTATTGAAAATACTACCCCTGACATGGTTATTCTGACTGTAGCCGCTGAAAATCCCATTCCCCCGATCACGCTCCCTGGCGGTCCATATTCACAACTACACACACCACTTTACACCTTCACAACCATCACTACACCGACAATTCCCATGTTCACAATCACTCCCACGACTGCATGCACATATGACGTCATGGACATATCACCTACTTCCGCACCTCTCCCTCCCCTCATATTTCCACAATCTCCCATTCCCCCACCACCCACTTCACCCTTTTCAAGCACAGCATACACACTCCCATTCCCTTTTCCCTACCCCCTGCATTCAACACCTTTCCCGCATCCACTCCTGTTAATAATGTATTTAATAATATGTACCAGTGTATTTCTCAACTACAACAACATTACCAGCGTCTAGATGCCCAGCATATGAGCTTGTTTAGAAATCATGAAACACTACAGGAGAGATTCATTAATTTAGAGAAGGAGAAGAGGGAGTTACAACAGCAGTATAGCACATTGCAAGCACAACATGATCAGTTAATCGCCAATCCACCCCAGATAGATACTGAAGAAGAACAACAACTTGATGATCTGTTACACGCTCAGATAACGGACAATCTCAAGCTTCGACGAAACCTTGCCTTACTACAAAAGCACATGTCTGCAGCACTCGAAGAAAATAAACGACTATAGAAACAGAACGAAGAGAACCTAGAAGCAACAATGGAGGGTTCACCGCAAGAAATCGACCCAGAGAATTTCAAGGCCATCCCATCGGCAAATATGCAAATCGTATTGGAAACACACGCCGGTCTCCTGGAAGCACACACTACCTTAGAAAGAGAGTGGGATGACCTAGTAAAGCAACTGTCAGCTCAGCAAGATTCACCAAAAGAAGTTACAGCCGTAGCAGACACATCTGAAGAAGTCGCAGAACTCAGAGCACAACTGGCAGAACTACAAAATAAAGTTCTTCAATATGAGCGTCAACCCTCTCCCCTTGTGGAGCCAAAACTTGAAGACCTAGTTCCAATTGAAGTTGAGGAGATCTTTGAGGACCCATACGTACCGATGCCTGCACCAAGGGGTAAGCAAACAGAAGAAGGAATGGACACAATTGAGATCGAAGCTCCTGAATGGATGCAGAGGTTAGAGAAGGTGGCTACAACCCACAATGAGAGGGTGGCAGTACAGATACAGTCGATGTCCCGATTGGAAGAAATCGTCATCAAATCCGATTACTTCAGAAACCTCTCCCATCATATGTGGATTGGCACGTCCGATGATTTGTATGTTCCATTCTGTGTCTTAATGGCAGATTATAATGCTAAAATCAAGCAGCGCACAACAAAAGAACCAACCTCGGCGACACAATTTGCACCAGAAGACATTCCTGCAAGTGCCACACATGGGAATATATGTCAACCTACCTAGAGGATCCGTCTGCTTGAAACAAACCGTGAGATGGTACGCACTTGGAATAACATGCCATTATACATCAAGTATAACCCATGCTACTGCCCTGTCTTTCGAAGAAGGTCTTGGCCAGAGTACACCAAAATACTTTTGACGGTTAAAGGATGTGAAAAGTGGCTAAACTATGTGTACTTAGCACCCTCTCATGGCCAACCCACGGTCAACTACATGATTTCAACCATCTGACACTGGGCAGTCAGATTCAAGACTATACCAGATGTCATGGCACATATGTGCCTCAAAATCTTTGAGCTAATGCTGGTTACATTCAGGACCTTTAAGAATGTCAAGGAACCTCATCTTTTGGCTCTTGGATTTAATGAATGAAATCAAGACCTTGTTTATGATATGAGCACCACACCATCTATCAATGTCGTCTATGCATGGCATGCTCGTATCAAGTATCTACCAGCCTGCTTCAAGCAAACGTTTGAGGAAATGTTTATCACTGGCTTCTGGGAATATCATTCAGAGATATTCATTCCCAGACCATCTCATTTATTACAGTTATTTGCTGTGGAACACGCTCTACATTCAAAAAAGTTACGTATGCCACATCTGGAAGTTCCTGGGCCAGTAGACTAGGATGCCCTACTCACCGATTTGGCAAAAGGACTGAGATTATCAAAACATCACTTGACGATCGATGTCGTGAATTACTATATCCAACGATCCACTCAACAAGGGTCTGTCAGAGACGACAGACGCGAGAGGGGGGGAAGTGTTGGCAGTGGTCAGAGCGGTCAAGGATTTACAAGACAAGGGAGCCAACATGAAGGGCCAAGCAGGCAGAGCAGTCAAAGAAGATCGGGCAAGTAGGCCATTATTTTTCATGAAGCTGAAGCACATCAAAGAGGTGGACACACAAGAAGAAGGAGCAAGTAGGGAGCTCCTAGAAGTGTATGTCAAACTATTAGAAGAAATCCCTACAAAAATAGCGATTTTCATCACTAAAAGCCATTGTAAATACCATTTCATATTTTTGTAGCTCCATTTTGTGCAAGCCAAGGAGTCCTTGAGCTTGAGGAGCTTAGAAGTACATACCTATCAATTTTCATATTTTTTAGACTCTGTTTGAGCCCTCAAATAGGCCCTAGAACCTAATTTTTAACTAGGCCGTACACTAGGTCTGGACAGGGCCAAAGCTAGTAAAAAAATATAAATAGAGCTAGAGAGCTCATTTTTGAGGTTAGCTTGTAATAGATTTGAACTTGCATGAGCACTTTTGAAGTAATCTAAAAGAACTCCATTGTCTTTCTCTTTGTCTTGCCGTGTGTGCGCGTGTGTGTGTATGTGTGTGCATGTTAGTGTGCTTCTCACACACGCACTTGTGCAATCACTTGTTCGAGGTCTTCATACCATCCTCACGTCTTCCCGGATTGACATTAAAGGAGGTGTTACTCATCACTGAGCTATAGTGCCTTTTAGATTAAGGAGTGATTAGTGATGGACCAATCAGAAGAGGGTGGTGGCCACAGTCTATGCCCTATAAAATACTAGGCTGAAGGGGGGAGAGGGGACATATTTCTCCCTTATTTAATGAGCTGTCTCTAGAGAGAGAAGGAATCTCGTAACTCAGTTGGGCCCAAAAATTCAAAATTTCTAAAAAGTTAAAAAACTCATCATAACACCTGAAAATGGACCCCCCATTACTTTTTAGGGTCAAAAGTATTCTTTTTGACCCCAAATTCAAAATCCATGCATGTTTTGAGCTGAAAAAATGGGTTTTTTTCAAAAATACTCAAAAATGAGTTTTTTCCCTCCTAAAGCTCACATTTTCATACCCAGGTCCCAAAAAGTCATCTTTTCCCACTACTTTCACTCTGTAGCACACCATTGAAGCTCCTGTTTCTACACTCCAACCTACCTGCATCTCCTATCTCAAATTACTGTTGTAGCTTGAAGACCTTTAGCTTCAATGGCAACATCTAAAGCTTCTAGGCGACCGAAAGATGAAATCCTCACATTAAGATGTCACAATATCAAAGCCACAGATGGACAGTGGCTATCACATGAGTACTCCAAAGGTGCATGGGTGTACATGCAACCCTCTAGAGTTGGGCCTCATCGAGTTAGAGATCGTGGAAACTTAGATCTTCATTGGAAGGGAAAGTTACTTGGCTTCAAGAAGCACAGAGACAATGGGATGGTTGCTATTGTACAACGTGTTTTTACAATGGCAACTATGAAACTTGAAAACTCTAGTAGTATGAGATATCTTGTGAATTGTAAGTATTAATCTACAATATTTTATGCTTTCTTGTGTCAGATATATTTCTGAACCATTTAGATATGTTTTTGTTTGTTTTAGATATATTTCCTTCTACTTTGGTGGAAGAGCAACCACTTCATAGTCTTACACGTACTTTCTAGGCATTGCATGCAGATGTTGGTGCACTAGTCTTTCCAAATATATCTCCTGCTCAACTTTACCATGATAGAGTTTTCTTTTACACACATAGATATGTTGTACCCTCTACAATGAATGGTTTTGGAAGGTTAGAGAGAATTGAAGTACATTCTCTTCTTAGCTTGGAGTGGCCAAAACCTGATATATGGTCGGTATCATCTTTGAAACAAAAGATGGTAATGGATATACATAACTCTTTGAAATTCACAAAAGTGTCTAGGTCTGTAGGTTTGCACTCGTCTTTTCCCATTCATTGTTTTGTATATTTATTCCAAGGATTCTCATTCCAAGAGACTGCCACCACATTCATGTGTAAAGATATCACATATGAGCAAGTCGAAAGTCTTCTTGGTGAAAATTGGGGTTTGATGGAAGGAATTGCAAAAGGTGATAAATATCTTTGTAAAATAGGTGGAACAGGTATAGGATTTCGATATTTGAAACAACGTACTTCATTATACATCAGATTCTATTATGATCGTTGGATGTGCAAACTTGGAAAATGGATACCATTTCAAAGTTCAAAGGGATCTTTACATTCATTTGAAATAAAGCTTAGATTGCCCAACAATGAAATAGAAACTATTTTAGTGAATAATCATTGGATCTTGGCTAATATGAGAGAACACTTGATGATAATGGGGTTTGAAGGACTAACTCAATCCAAAATCAAAATTCAAGGACATAAGGTGAGAAATGTTTCATGCTTTTGTTAAAGTAATCTTTTCATTATTGTTTATTTTACTTTAATGACTTGAATTTCTTGCAAATTGATTACAGGTGGGCAGAAGAATGGAATACAAAATGAAAGTCCCTGTAGATTGAAGCAAAGATGGAACAAAACTCTCATTGCCATAGTTCTTTTGCAACCTGATAATGTCACTTCTTGGGCCCTAGTCATTGTATCTCATGGTTTTTGCACTTTCAAGAACCTTGTAAAAAGTAGGACAGTCGATTCATGTTAGATATTGTATATACCTTCTTCTCTGCAATGGTAATTTCAAAACTTTTGGAATGTCAAAAAGTTTGTTCGCTACTTTGAAATGTGGTTGCTCATGTTTTTTTCTGTGCATTATTTTGTCATCAGAAACACATTTTTTGAAATTGCACTTCTTTATTCTATACTTTTAAAAGTGGGCCCAGTCAGTTTAAAAACTTGAAACTGCTATAAAAATGGGTTCTATGTGCTTATTTCTCACATTTGCACTCTCAAAGAGCTAGAAAGCACAGACAAGCTAGTAGACTTCTCACGTGCAAGCAATGGCTGCTAGCACTTACACTCCCATGAAATCTCCTCGAGATCTATTCATGGAGTTTTTGGATACTACAGACTACAATGGTCGTACAAATTTGTATGACCTAGTCTGTAGAGTCCCTAATCTTGAAGGGACAATAGCCATGAACTCTGATGTGATCGATGAGATCACAGATTTTATGGAATTCTACATATTAAGATATGCCATAGATATTCCAACATATGAGTGTAAATGGGTCCCCTGTGACCTGCTTTTTTACATTCATAAACGAGATAGGTGTTTGTGAAGCACTTAAAGCATTTCATGGCTGTTGCTGAGAGTTCAGGGCACCTGTTAGATGGCACAGTGCCCTTAATTAAACAATTAAATAAGAAAAGGAAAATGGGAAGAAAATATCTTTCCTATGTAGCAACAACCATCTTTTTTGTCAGTGAGGAGCCCGAACCTTCACCCATGGACCTACCCCATCTTGTTACTGGGGGTTTTGTAGATGACAAGAAGGAAACCCAGACAGAAGCTCTCAACTTATAAGAAAAGTCAAAAAATTTCTAGAGAATTTCCTCAAGGAGTAGTGGACAAATTAAAGGAAGCCAGTACACAGAATAGTCCACCCTCCAACTTAGACCTCGTGGAACCCACTCTACCAGAGGTAGAGATGGAAATGTTTTCAGCTGTACTTGTCGACGGAGAGGAATTTTTGTTCCTGCACGATATTCAGAAGGCATTCGGTCTACGCCTCGATGAATGCCTTAGTATTTTCTGCTCAACCTTGGATGTTCCCATGGACAACACTTCTGACATTATTGAAAAGGCAACAATTCCACTTGGTGATTCAGTTGCGGACACCATTGCATTTGTGTGTGAAGAGATTTTGAGCCATGCGCCACTACAAGGAATACGGGCCTATAGCGACGGTTAAGGCGACATAATTTTATCACTATAAAATTGCAACATGCGTCGTAATTAGCGTCGCACATGGACCATCGATTAAACGATGAAGTGAACGACGTTTTTTGCGACTTGTGGCGACGGGGCTGCGACGCTCCCATACAACGTCGCTAACACGATGCTTTTAAATAGCGTCGCATAAGCGACGTTGTTTTACGTCGCATAGGCGACGATTTTGGCGTCGCATAAGCGACGATTTTGGCGTCGCATAAGCGACGCTAAAAACATGTCGCTTATGCGACGACGGCTAGCATCGCTTACACGACGGTCTATTGACGAACAAAAATTAAAACGTTGGAGGCTCTTTGATTGGCATTTTCACGCATCCGATCGAAGAGCTCTCCAACGTTCGCAATTGCGTTGCGCTTACGAGCTAAAGCAATCTTTCTCTCTTTGAATTCTCTCTCTCTCTCTCTCTCTTTATTGCAGGTTATTCAAGAAGCTAACCAAGCAAAAAGTATGGCTAACTATTGTAAGTACAATTTCTATTCTTTGTATATCATTTGAATTGTGTTATTTTCATTAGATAGCATACTCACACTTATTGATATGCACTTATACACTTATACATGATGAAGATGCACTTTCACACATATACACATATACACATGCACATACACACACATATATACACACAGATACATGTGCACATACACTTAGACATGCACACATATACACATGCATATGCACAAACATTTCTACAAGCACATAAAAAGACTTACATGCATGCATTATTGCATATATATATATATACACACACACACATACACACATTAACATATACGCAAATACATGTATATGCACATCCACATGCATGCACATTCACATGCATGCACATGGATGCAAATGGAAATGCATCCACATACACATGCATGTTTCATACATATACACATGCATATACATATATTATACACATATATACACATATATATGCACATACGTACACACACATATACACATGCACACACACATGCACATACCTGCATATACACATACACACATATACACATAGATTTACACATATACATGCACATAAATATACACACATATACACATGCACATGTACATACTCATACACACATATACACTTACACATGCATATGCATATACATACGTATACACACACATACACACGCACATACATACATATACACACATATACATATACACTTAGCTACACACATATGAATGAATTATATAATTAAAGTATTAAAACACATATACACATGCACATACCTACATATACACATATACATGCACATACACACATATACACACATATACACATAGAGTTATACATATACATGCATATACATATACACACACTTACACATGCACATATTCATACACACATATACACTTATACATGCACATGCACATACATACATATACACACACATACACATGCACATACATACATATACACACACATACATATACACACACATACATATACACTTAGGTACACACCTATGAATGACTTATATAATTAAAGTATTAAAACACATATACACATGCACACACACATGCACATACCTACATATACACATATACATGCACATACACACATATACACATAGAGTTATACATATACATGCATATACATATACACACACATACACATGCACATGCACATACTCATACACACATATACACTTATACATGCACATGCACATACATACATATACACACACATACACATCCACATACATACATATACACACACATACATATACACTTAGGTACACACATATGAATGAATTATATAATTAAAGTATTAAAACACATATACACATGCACACACATGCACACATGCACATACCTACATATACACATATACACATATACATGCACATACATATACACACACATACAGATACTCATACACACATATACACTTACACATGCACATGCACATACATACATATACACACACATACACATGCACATACATACATATACACTACATACATATACACTTAGGTACACACATATGAATGAATTATATAATTAAAGTATTAAAACACATGCTTAATATAAACAATAATAACAATCAATAGAACAAAAGTCTTCATTACTTAATACCATACACATAATTCAAAACATAATTGAAATGAAAAATATATAGATTATATATATATATATATATATATATATATATATATATATATATATATATATATATATATATATATATATATATATATACACACACACACACACACACACACACACATATATATATATATATATATATATATATATATATATATATATATATATATATATATATATATATATATCAATGTAAATACATATAATCCAATGTCATAATCAACTAAAATCCTAATCATCATCATCATCATCATCATCATCATCATCATCAGCAATATCATGATCATCCTGATCTTCCTCATCCTCATCGTCATGATCACCCTGTGACGATCGAGATCATCCCTCCTGTCTCTGTCTCTACACCTCATCCATGTTTGTCTCTCCATAATACTCCTGTATTACATATAACAAACATAAATAAATAAAACAATTAAACCATTCATAAAAATTAAATAATTATATAAAACTTAAAAATACTCACAAAGGCATCTGGATGATCTTGCATATATTCGCTCAAACGCCGATATCTAAAATGTGTAGCATACTCGATCTTATCTTTCGTAGGATATCGGCCATAATCCTTCCGCTGTAATGAAACAAATAAAAAACATTAGTTACTTGCATTTTAACTAAAATAAAAAATAAATAAAAAATATACTCACAATAACACATATACTTACAAATGTAGCTACAAAACCATTATGGCCCATTTGGCCTAGGTGCGATGTGTGGCCCGACTCCACTCTCTTCTTTGCAGCAGCCTATTTATTCAAGAAAAAAATACATAAATTAAATGTAAAAAATTACTAAAATATATAAAAATTATAAATATAAACTATTAATTTGTGTACCTTCTGCTGAGGAAATGACTCCTGAAGACGTAGGTGTCTACGAAAAAACTGCCACGACTCAGGTGGTATGTTAGCTTGCCTCTTATTTTTTTCGACCATATAATATCTCCTGTTAGTTTAATCTCAAACAGAAAAAGAAAATCAGAATACATACACATATATACACACACATACACATACACATACCCACATACGCATATACATGCAAACATATACGCATACATATATGTATACATATACACATATACATACATATAACATAAACACATATATACATATCCACATATATACGTACACACACATGCATGCATATATACTCATTCATACAAAATACATGCATTTATCCCACAATAATGTGTAGTTGTGTATATGTGAATATATGTGTATGTGTAAATGTGTATATGTGAATATGTGTGTATGTGTAAATATATATATGTGAATTTTTTGTGTATGTAGATAATCAGATCATTAATATCAAATACCATTATTTGTAGATTCTGACCAATCAGATGGAACTCCACCACCATCTCCTCATCCTGCAGCAACTTTATACTGTAAGTATATCAAACATTTAATTTTAAATATATGTGATGGATACATAACTTATATATATTTTCTTCTTATTATGTACAGATTCTGATCAATCCGAGGGTACTCCACCACCTCCTACCCATGCAACGACTTCACATGTGTCCTCCGATAGGAATTATGATGAATTTTACTATGAAGAGCATATTATATGTTGGTGTAACTCTTGTTATGGCACGTATCGAAGACCACGATTGGAATGTATTGAACATGAGGCAGAGTATGGTACTTTTGAGCGTGCACCATCACCTAGTCAACATGATAATGCTTGGATATGTATTTTCTATATATATTAATGCCATTATTTTATTTAAAAACCATATATAAAATCAAATTATTATTGATATACGGGAATACTTGCTCGATGATGATGATGATGATAATTTTTCTCATAATCTTAATATACCTCGTACATGTCATGGACTTGCTGTTCATCAATTACAAGCAGAGGTTTCTAGAAATCCTCTACCTCCTGATTTAGAGAATGAAACGGCTGGAGATTATCCATTGCCAGATCGTGATTGTTCTTTAGTACAAACATATGATAGAAGAAGATATGGAGGATGGAATAGAGGACCACTTCCTTTAGATGGAGAGGTTTTCAACTTTTGGGGTAATCGCTATATGATTGCTCCATCCACTATTACTAATGCTAGTCGTGGTCTCTTTATTGTAGAGGATTTGTATGTGCCTCCGAACTCTGAAGTCACTCTTATGTCATTTTGTGGTCCTATATATGGATGGGGAGATTGGCATCGACTTTCACGTTATGTTCAAAGCATGAGTACTTATGGAATATGCTTGAATGCAACATCCCTTACTAGAAGAAGGATTTCACATGCAGAAAATGAAAGATTATATATTCATGGAAGACCTTACACACATGGAAATATAGCTGGTTTAATAAATAGTAGTCGAGGGTTACATAATAGTTCAAGGACTAATTGCACATTTGAGGAGCATGAAAATATTCATGAATCACCATACACGAGTAGAGATGTATCAAGATACATAGTTGTCAATGCTACTACTACATTACATGCTGGTGATGAACTATTAGTGAATTATGGATGGCGTAGACCTCCAAGAGCACCTTTTAGCTAGAGAGAATAAAAGTTTTCTATCCATATTTAATAAGTTATATACTTAATTTTATATTTAAAGTTTACTTTTTATTCATTTATGGAATAATAATGAATTTTATTTATATGTGTAGATTCTAACGTCCTCCACATCATTCACAATTACCAGTAAGACCTCATTTATCAGAAGCTTCCATGAGGAGGCTATGCAAAACTAATCCTGTGCAATATGCAAAGTTGAAAGATCTAAATTCAAAAGACGATAAAGTACAAGATTTGTGTGACAATGATGAAGATGATGGTGTGGCAGATTTTATGAGGATTGGTATCAAAATGACAGTGAGAGCATTGATATTTCTAAAAATGAGAAATATCTTTGAGAGGAATGTCTAAAGCATGTATATGAAGGAAGTCATTTGACACGACTAAGTGCGAGCTTACTTATTCTCAACCTTCAAAATCGTTTTGGATGGAGTATTGTATCTGTTTCGACACTATTAAGGTATAATTTTCATTTTTCTATCTATTTATATATATATGCATAAATGTATATATATATATATATAAATACATGCAGGTTTTTATTCTTACTTTAGATAAGGTAAGAACAAGAACTTGAATTGAATGGACACTTTTTGTCCGCGCATCTTTTAAAACTATTAATGCATCTTTCAAAATATTCGCAAAAAATTTGATTGTTTGGATGGCAGGATACGATTATTTGTTTTGGAGGATATGAAGTATGTACCTTCATTGAATGATTTGTCGATTCTATCATATGTTCAGTTTGAAAGTGTGAGAAGCGGGTTTATAATTGCTATTCAAAGAATTTGGCACTGTTTATAGGCCATACAATGGTGACCTGGATGAATTGCATGCACAAAGGTTACTCAAGATAGAGCAATCTGATTATAATGGACTAGTGCCAGCAGGATTCCTAGGGTATGCAGTAAACCTCTTGCATGTCAATGATGAGCATCTGAACTTTAGGATACAAAGTGGCTTGAGAGGATCACTTTTATACAGCTTGTTCCAAAAACTTCAGTGTCATAAACCTGAAGTTCTTTGAACAAGCTGTATAAAAGTGATCCTCTCAAGCCACCATGATTTCCACTTTGTATCCTAAAGTTCAGATGCTCATCATTGACATGCAAGAGGTTTACTGCATACCCCAAGAATCTTGCTGGTACTAGTCCCTTATAATCAGGTTGCTCTATCTTGAGTAAGCTCTGTGCATGCGATTCATCCAGGTCACCATCGTATGGCCTATACATAGTGCCAAATTCTTTGACTAGCAATTATAAACCCGCTTCTCACACTTTCAAACTGAACATATGATAGAATTGACAAATCATTCAATGAAGGTACATACTTCATATCCTCCAAAACAAACAATCGTATCCTGCCATCCAAAACAATCAAATTTTGCACGAATATTTTGAAAGATGCACATAAGCATACACACATATTAGATTATATGCATATATATATGTATATTTATTTATTTAATTTTTTTAATATATCTTTTTATTATAAACTTACAGGTTATTATCTGAAAAGTTTTTACCAAGTCAGAATATTCTTCCCACCTCACATGATGAAATGAAGAAGATAATTAACAATCTTGGTATAGATTATCAATGTATACATGCATGTCCTAACGATTGTATTTTATATAGAGGTGAATATGCAGACTCTTTGACATGTCCCAAATGTCAATCTCCTCAATATAAGGGCGAAGAAGGTAAAATCCCAAAAAAGGTATTGAGATATTTTCCATTGGCTCCACGGATTAGACATATCTTTCAAAGCCCGAATTATCAAAGCTTTTGACTTGGGAACATGATCACAAAAGTACTGATGGAATAATCAGAATTCCTCATGATAGTGTTGCTTTTCAGCATATTGATTCTACATGGCCTGAATTTGCACAAAATCCACAGAATCTAAAGTTAGGAGTTGCATTAGATGGGGTTAATCCATTCTCCATGAAATCGAGTAAATGGTCAACATGGCCAGTGGTAGTCATAAACTACAATCTTCCGCCATATCTTAGCATAAAAAAGGAACATTTAATGCTTTCACTTTTAATCCCAGGCAAAAGACAAGTTAAAGATATGAATATATATCTTGCTTCTCTCATTGACGATCTTCAAGAGTTATGGAGAGGTATTAATGTCATTGATGAATCGAAAAGCATCAATGAAAGACATATTACGGTTTGTGATATTGTGGCTTGGAATATTCACGATTTTCCAGGATATGGTGTTTGTTCAGGTATTGATGTAACTTTCTTATTCAATATGCATGTAAATAAATATGATTTAATCTAATTATATTTTTATCATTTTCCATGATGCAGGAATATCTACTAAGGGTTATAAAGCTTGTCCATATTGTGGTGATTGGTTGAGATCAATCTATAGTAAGAATCTCAACAAAAATATTTATCTTCGACATCGACGATTCTTGCTTGATGATCATCCATTAAGATCTAAAAGAGAAGCGATACATTTTAATGGAAAGATTGAAACAGGTCAGTGTCAAAAACCTATAACGCCTATGGATTGGTATAAAAAATGGACAGATGGACCTCTGATAGATCCAGAAGCAGAAATCTTCAGTGATGAGTCAGATAATGAGTATGTGAACAGAGGTAGAGGAAAATTGGCACTTGCAGAGAACATATCAATATGGTATTCTTTGGAGTATTGGAAAGAGTTATGCATTTATCCCACAATAATATGTGTTGTGTATATGTGAATATGTGTGTATGTATAAATGTGTATATGTGAATATGTGTGTATGTGTAAATATGTATATGTGAATTTTTTATTTATGTAGATAATCAAATTATTAATATCAAATACCATTATTTGTAGATTCTGATCAATCAGATGGAACTCCACCACCGTCTCCTCATCGTGCAACGACTTTATACTGTAAGTATATGAAATATTTAATTTTAACTATATTTGATGGATACATAACTTATATATTTTTTTTATGTTTCTTAAGATGTGCAGATTCTGATCAATCAGAGGGTACTCCACCACCTCCTACCCATGCAACGACTTCACATGTGTCCTCCGATAGGAATTATGATGAATTTTACTATCAAGAGCATATTATATGTTGGTGTAACTCTTGTTATGGCACGTATCGAAGACCACGATTGGAATGTATTGAACATGAGGCAGAGTATGGTACTTTTGAGCATGCACCATCACCTAGTCAACGTGATAATGCTTGGGTATGTATTTTCTATATATATTAATGTCATTTTTTTATTTAAAAACCATGTATAAAATCAAATTATTATTGATATACAGGAATACTTGCTCGATGATGATGATGATGATGATTTTTCTCATAATGTTAATATACCTCGTACACGTCATGGACTTGCTGTTCATCAATTACAAGCAGAGGTTTCTAGAAATCCTCTACCTCCTGGTTTAGAGAATGAAACGGCTGGAGATTATCCATTGCCAGCTCGTGATCGTTCTTTAGTACAAACATATGATAGAAGAAGATATGGAGGATGGAATAGAGGACCACTTCCTTTAGATGGAGAGGTTTTCAACTTTTGGGGTAATCGCTATATGATTGCTCCATCCACTATTACTAATGCTGGTCGTGGTCTCTTTATTGTAGAGGATTTGTATGTGCCTCCGAACTCTGAAGTCACTCTTATGTCATTTTGTGGTCCTATATATGGATGGGGAGATTGGCATCGACTTTCACGTTATGTTCAAAGCATGAGTACTTATGGAATATGCTTGAACGCAGCATCTCTTACTAGTAGAAGGATTTTACATGCAGAAAATGAAAGATTATATATTGATGGAAGACCTTACACACATGGAAATATAGCAGGTTTAATAAATAGTAGTCGAGGGTTACATAATAGTTCAAGGACTAATTGCACATTTGAGGAGCGTGAAAATAGTCATGAATCACCATACATGAGTAGAGATGTATCAAGATACATAGTTGTCAATGCTATTACTACATTACATGCTGGTGATGAACTATTAGTGAATTATGGATGGCGTAGACCTCCAAGAGCACCTTTTAGCTTGAGAGAATAAAAATTTTCTATCCATATTTAATAAGTTATATACTTAATTTTATATTTGAAGTTTAATTTTTATTCATTTATGGAATACTAATGAGTTTTATTTATATGTGTAGATTCCAACGTATGATGTTGATGATATTAGTCCACAACATTCACAATTACCAATAAGACCTCATTTATCAGAAGCTTCCATGAGAAGGCTACGCAAAACTAAGCCTGTGCAATATGCAAAGTTGAAAGATCTATATTCAAAAGATGATAAAGTACAAGATTTGTGTGACAATGATGAAGATGATGGCATGGCAAATTTTATTGAGGATTGGTATCAAAATGACAGTGAGAGCATGGATATTTCTAAAAATGAGAAATATCTTCGAGAGGAATGTCTAAAGCATGTATATGAAGGAAGTCGTTTGACACGACTAAGTGCGAGCTTACTTATTCTCAACCTTCAAAATCGTTTTGGATGGAGTAATGTATCTGTTTCGACACTATTAAGGTATAATTTTCAATTTTCTATCTATTTATATATGTGCATAAATAAATAAATAAATAAATATATATATATATATATATATATATATATATATATATATATATATATATATATATATATATATATATATATATATATATATATATATATACATATATATATATATATATATACATGCAGGTTTTTATTCTTACTATAGATAAGGTAAGAACAAGAACTTGAATTGAATGGACACTTTTTGTCCGTGCATCTTTTAAAACTATTAATGCGTCTTTCAAAATATTCGTAAAAAATTTGATTGTTTGGATGGCAGGATACGATTGTTTGTTTTGGAGGATATGAAGTATGTACCTTCATTGAATGATTTGTCGATTCACGCATATGTTCAGTTTGAAAGTGTGAGAAGCGGATTTATAATTTGTATTCAAAGAATTTGGCACTGTTTATAGGCCATACAATGGTGACCTGGATGCATCGCATGCACAGAGGTTACTCAAGATAGAGCAATCTGATTATAATGGACTAGTGCCAGCAAGATTCCTAGGGTATGCAGTAAACCTCTTGCATGTCAATGATGAGCATTTGAACTTTAGGATACAAAGTGGAAATCATGGTGGCTTGAGAGGATCACTTTTATACATGCAAGAGGTTTACTGCATACCCCAGGAATCCTGCTAGTACTAGTCCCTTATAATGAGGTTGCTCTATCTTGAGTAACCTCTGTGCATGCGATTCATCCAGGTCACCATCGTATGGCCTATAAACAGTGCCAAATTCTTTGAATAGCAATTATAAACTCGCTTCTCGCACTTTCAAACTGAACATATGATAGAATCGACAAATCATTCAATGAAGGTATATACTTCATATCCTCCAAAACAAACAATCATATCCTGCCATCCAAAACAATCAAATTTTGCGGAAATATTTTGAAAGATGCACATAAGCATACACATATATAAAATTATATGCATATATATATGTATATTTATTTATTTACTTTCTTTAATATATCATTTTTTTTATAAACTTACAGGTTATTATCTGAAAAGTTTTTACCAAGTCAAAATATTCTTCCTACCTCACATGATGAAATGAAGAAGATAATCAACAATCTTGGTATAGATTATCAATGTATACATGCATGTCCTAACGATTGTAATTTATATAGAGGTGAATATGCAGACTCTTTGACATGTCCCAAATGTCAATCTCCTCGATATAAGGGTGAAGAAGGTAAAATCCCGAATAAGGTATTGAGACATTTTCCATTGGCTCCACGGATTAGACATATGTTTCAAAGCCCCGAATTATCAAAGCTTTTGACTTGGGGACATGATCACAAAAGTACTGATGGAATAATCAGAATTCCTCATGATAGTGTTGCTTTTCAGCATATTGATTCTACATGGCCTAAATTTGCACAAAATCCACAGAATCTAAAGTTAGGAGTTGCATTAGATGGGGTTAATCCATTCTCCATGAAATCGAGTAAATGGTCAACATGGCCAGTGGTAGTCATAAACTACAATCTTCCGCCATATCTTAGCATTAAAAAGGAACATTTAATGCTTTCACTTTTAATCCTAGGCAAAAGACAAGTTAAAGATATGAATGTATATCTTGCTCCTCTCATTGACGATCTTCAAGAGTTATGGAGAGGTATTAATGTCATTGATATATCAAAAAGCATCAATGAAAGACATATTACGATTCGTGGTATTGTGGCTTGGACTATTCACGATTTTCGTGGATATGGCGTTTGTTCAGGTATTGATGTAATTTTTTTATTCAATATGCATGTAAATAAATATGATTTAATCTAATTATATTTTTATCCTTTTCCATGATGCAGGAATATCTACTAAGGGTTATAAAGCTTGTCCATATTGTGGTGATTGGTTGAGATCAATCTATAGTAAGAATCTCAACAAAAATATTTATCTTCGACATCGATGATTCTTGCCTGATGATCATCCATTAAGATCTAAAAGAGAAGCGATACATTTTAATGGAAAGTTTGAAACAGGCCAGTATCCAAAACCTATGACGCCTATGGATTGGTGTAAAAAATGGACAGATGGACCTCTGATAGATCCAGAAGCAGAAATCTTCAGTGATGATTCAGATAATGAGTATGTGAACAAAGGTAAAGGGAAATTGGCACTCGCAGAGAACATATCAATATGGTATTCTTTGGAGTATTGGAAAGAGTTAAAAGTATGTCATCTTCTTGATCCTATGCATATATTCAAAAATATTGGTTATTCACTATGGCAGCATCTTCTTGGACTAAAAGATACCACAACATCAAGGAATGATTTGAAAGATCAAAAATCCAAACCAAAGTTATGGCCAGTTTTTGATAGACATCGACAAGAAACGACTTATGCATCTGCTCCTTGGGTACTTACGACAAAAGAGATACAGACTATCAACAATAGAATTCAATTGATCAAGACTCCTACAGGATATGGAGCATCGTTTCAAAACATGTTTACTATGGATGATAAGAGCTTATCTGGATTAAAGACCCATGACTGGCATAACTTTTTGAAACATATTTTACCTTTGGTTATCGATGGATGTACAACGAAAGGAGTACGAGATGTGATCTATCGTCTTGGATCACTTATAAGGTAATTATGATACTTTTATATTTAATATGTATGAATATTGGATATCTTTTATTTTTTAATTAACTTCTTTACAATTGTTTTTATGATTTGTATAGGTGGATTACATCCAAAGAGATCGATAAAAATTCGATCCCACAAAAAAAACGTGAATGCAAAGAGCTACTATGTTTGATGGAAAAAGAACTTCCTACTTCATTTTTTGATATTCAAGTTCATTTACTAGTCCATCTTGTAGATGAGATAGAGATTGCCGGTGTTGTCAACACTCGATGGATGTTTTGGGTCGAGCGATTTATGGGAATACTAAAAGGTTATGTGCGACAAAGAGCAAAACCAGAAGGATCCATGGCAAAGGGTTGGATGCTTGAAGAGTGCATGTATTACGTTAGTGAGTACCTTGAAAGAGTTCATGAAGAAGCTCCACGTGCATGGACCAACGAGTCTTCTTCAAAAATAACAGATGAGGTATTATCAGGTAAGGGGGTTCCATTCTTATTTACATTTCAAGAAAAAAATGATGTTTCTACTTTTGTAGCATATAATAGCGAATGCATGCAAGCATTCGTTAGCGAGTACGAGGAACTTCAAAGTCTCCAAAGTAAAAGGCGAAAAAACAAAAGATCTAGACGTAATCTCGATAATAATGAGATTATAGATATACCTTCTTTCATGGATTGCCTATATAGTCGTTTGCAACGCGCCAACGCAAATAATGAAGAAATCTCAGATGAGCAAAGAGAGTTAATGATAGGTTGTGAACAAAAGGTAATTTTATTAAAATATATATTTTATTTTTTTCATATATGTATGTTAGTTTCTATTTACTAATTGAATTTATTTTGCAGGCTCGAATGTTCACTAATATGTGGGCTTTTGGACAGCATATTAGAATCAAATCCATTGATTCTTTACGTAAAACAGAGGATTCTAGTATTGTTGCTTGTTTCAAGCAACTATCACGTGCTAGCTCAAAAGACACGAACCTTATAGATAGCGAACTTGGTTACGTAGGAACTATTGTTGGTATCTACGAAATTTCATTTCGTACATTCAAACAGGTAGAAAAAAGTTTATATATTTTTTTTAGAGTTAGTTATTTTTTTAAGCACCTAATAATGGGACGTTTTTGTTGTTATATATTTTGATAGGTCATTTTGAAGGTTGACTGGTATCGAGCGGAGTATAAAGGTAGTAATTCTACAATAAGAAAGGAATTATCTGGGTTTTGGGCAATTGATTCTTCCAAGGTAATGCGATCTACTAAAGAACCATATATTCTTCCTAGGCATATTGAACAAGCATTTTTTTATAAAAACCCAGATGCTCATCCTTGGTGGCAAGTCATTCATGTGCAACCTAGAGGTAGGTCATTGTTTGAACAGTTTATTGTTAGAGAGATTGAAGAAAGTCCTCTTGATGATTCAGCATCAGATACTGATACATCAATATCTGGAATAGAAATTAGACTCATTATACGTGATAATGATACTAATCTTTTTGATGAAGAGGATAATTCTCTACATGCTGATTCTACTGATGAGGAAGAGGAATTACCAGAAATAGATATTAATCCACCAATAGATGATGTGATTCATGAGAACATAGATTTAACAATAGAAGAAATAAATGAAATCAATAAGGATAATGAAGATGAGACTATATTGATGTCTTACCAAAATGATGGCAATAATGAAAACATATGAGCAGATTAGATAGTAACTTGAAGCTTCTGAATGGATATCAGATAATAGGTTTTTTTTATTAACTTGAATAACGATGAATCCTACTAGAGAGATGAAATCATGTTCTTCTAAGTTAGAACATGAAGCTCGGGGGTATGCCTAATTATTTTATATATAGCTTTATCTTCGAGGAGTAAATTTTTATCATGTATGTATGCATATGTGTGTGTATTCATGTGTATTATATGTATACATATATTAGTATGCATATATATGTATTTCATGTATATGTATGTGTTTGCATACTACAAAAATAGAAACATGTATATTAGATACATATATAAGTTAATATACATGTTTCTATCTCTCTCTCTCTCTCTCTCATATACATACATACCGTGCATTGTCGCGACGATGAGCCATAAGTGTCCGCATCTCTTTTAAACACCACTTAAGGGACCATCCTGTCCCAAACTCTGTCTCAAGTGAACTAAGCACGTACTTTTTATCCCTCTCATCATGCTCACTACAAAAATAAAAAACATAATGTAAATAAAACATAAGATATACATTTCAATTTATATGTAAAACTTTTACTTACTTCCATGGTAAGTGGATAAAGCGCAGGTAAGAGTCGCATAGTGCCCGCATTCTTCTCTTGAACTCCAATCCATTCCCTATGTACACAATGTTCCCCTCCGGCTCTATGTCGCACTCTAGTCCTAAGGTGCCTATGCATGTCCTCATAGGCAACTCTGCTCTGCTATCACGTGCTGGAGGTGGTATAGGTGTCCTAAAAATAGATAGATAGAAATAAATAAAAATATGTGCTATAATATCATTAAAAAAATTTATGAAAAAAAACATACCTATGAGCAGATAGCTCTCTTCCTGCATGTGGATCCGCAGAAGAGCCCTCGTCTGATCGCGTAAGCATCTGGATTGTATAATCCAGCTCCTCATCGGACATCTCTGCGTAGTCCCGCATTATGGCCCCTAGAGTATCTGACGGAACTCTTGCTCTCATAAGACTTTTTATGAGAGTGAGTTTCGCCTTTCTCTCTTTACTGGGATCCATAATACCTAACATATAAAAAAAAATGGTTAGAAATCAATATATATATATGTGTATGTGTGTGTATGCATGTGTATGTGTGTGCATGCATGTGTATGTGTGTGTATGCATCATTATGTGTGTATGTGTGTAGGTATATGTGTGTGTTGTCTATGTGTATGTGTGTGTGTCTATGAGTGTGTATGTGTTTATGTATATGTATGTATCTACGTGTGTGTATGTGTATGCATGTATGTATGCATGTGTGTGTATGCATATGTATGTGTGTGTATGCATCATTATGTGTGTCTATGTATGCATTTGTACGTGCGTATGCATCATTGCATGTGCATGTGTCTATGTGTGTATGTGTGTGTATATGTGTGTGTGTCTATGTGTATGTGTGTGTGTTTATGAGTGTGTATGTGTTTATGTGTATGTATGTATCTATGTGTGTCTATGTGTCTAAGTGTGTATGTGTATGCATGTATGTATGCATATGTATGTGTATGCATATGTATGTGTGTGTATGCATTATTATGTGTGTCTATGTATGCATGTGTATGTGTGTATGCATCATTACGTGTGTATGTATCTATGTGTGTATGTGTGTGTGTATATGTGTTTGTATGTGTGTATGCATGTGTGTGTGTATGCATGTGTATGTGTATATGTGTATATGTGTGTGTATATGTGTGTATGCATGTGTGTGTGTATATGTGTGTATATGTTTGTATGCATGTGTGTGTATGCATATGTATGTGTGTGTATGCATTATTATGTGTGTCTATGTATGCATGTGTATGTGTGTATGCATCATTACGTGTGCATGTGTCTATGTGTGTATGTGTGTGTATATGTGTGTGTGTCTATGTGTATGTGTGTGTGTCTATGAGTGTGTATGTATTTATGTGTATGTATGTATCTATGTGTGTGTATGTGTATGCATGTATGTATGCATATGTGTGTGTATGCATATGTATGTGTGTGTATGCATAATTATGTGTGTATGTGTCTATGTGTGTATGTATACATTATGACAGTGTATGTAAGCATGTGCATTATGTATGCATATAAGTATGTATGTATGCATATGCATATGCATTATGTATGCATATGCATATGCATTATGTATGCATATGCATATGCATTATGTATGCATATGCATATGCATTATGTATGCATATGCATTATGTATGCATATGCATTATGTATGCATATGCATTATGTATGCATATGCATTATGTATGCATATGCATATGCATGTGTATGCATATGCATGTAAGTATGTATGTATGCATATGTGTGTGTGTATGCATATGCATGTAAGTATGTATGTATGCATATGCATATGCAATATGTATGCATGTATGTATATGTGTGTGAATGTGTGTGAATGTGTGTGTGAATGTGTGTGTGAATGTGTGTGTACATGTGTCTGTATGTGTGTATGCATGTGTATGTGTGTGTATGCATCATTATGTGTGTATGTGTGTGTACATGTGTCTGTATGTGTGTATGCATGTGTATGTGTTTGTATGCATCATTATGTGTGTATGTGTGTGTATGTGTGTGTGTCTATGTGTATGTGTGTGTATCTATGAGTATGTATGTGTTCATGTGTGTGTATGTGTCTATGTGTGTATGTATCTGTGTGTGTATGTATCTATGCATGTGCATTATGTATGCATGTAAGTATGTATGTACATTATATGCATATGCATATGCATTATGTATGCAAATGTATGCATGTATGTGTTTATGTGTGTATGTCTCTCTATGTGTGTGTATGCATATATGTGTGTGTATGTGTGTGTATATGTGTCTGTATGTGTGTATGCATGTGTATGTGTGTGTATGCATGTGCATGTGTGTATGTGTCTATGTGTGCATGTGTGTGTATATACTATATGTGTGTGTGTCTATGTGTATGTGTGTGTACCTATGAGTGTGTATGTGTTTATGTGTGTATGTGTCTATGTGTGTGTATGTGTTTATGTGTGTATGTGTATGCATGTATGTGTATGTGTGTGTATGTCTCTCTATGTTTGTGTGTATGCATATGTGTGTGTGTGTGTGTATATGTGTGTCTATGTGTGTATGCATGTGTATGTGTGTGGATGCATCATTATGTGTGTATGTGTCTGTGTGTATATGTGTGTGTATGTGTGTGAGCGTCTATGTGTGTGTATGTGTGTGCACGTCTATGTGTATGTGTGACTGTGTGTGTATGTGTGTGTATCTATGAGTATGTATGTGTTCATGTGTGTGTATGTGTCTATGTGTGTATGTATCTGTGTGTGTGCATGTATCTATGCATGTGCATTATGTATGCATGTAAGTATGTATGTACATTATATGCATATGCATATGCATTATGTATGCAAATGTATGCATGTATGTGTTTATGTGTGTATGTCTCTCTATGTGTGTGTATGCATATATGTGTGTGTATGTGTGTGTATATGTGTCTGTATGTGTGTATGCATGTGTATGTGTGTGTATGCATGTGTATGTGTGTATGTGTCTATGTGTGCATGTGTGTGTATATACTATATGTGTGTGTGTCTATGTGTATGTGTGTGTACCTATGAGTGTGTATGTGTTTATGTGTGTATGTGTCTATGTGTGTTTATGTGTGTATGTGTATGCATGTATGTGTATGTGTGTGTATGTCTCTCTATGTGTGTGTGTATGCATATGTGTGTGTGTGTATATGTGTGTCTATGTGTGTATGCATGTGTATGTGTGTGGATGCATCATTATGTGTGTATGTGTCTGTGAGTGTATATGTGTGTGTATGTGTGTGAGCGTCTATGTGTGTGTATGTGTGTGCGCGTCTTGTGTATGTGTGTCTATGTGTGTATTTGTGTGTATGTGTGTGTGTGTCTGTGTATGTGTGTGTGTGTCTATGCGTGTATATGTGTGTGTACATATGTGTGTGTGTGTGAGTGTGTGTGTGCGCATACCTTGTGTATGTCTCGCTTCTCTCTCTCCCTCTCGCGCGCTGTATGTCTCTCTCTCTCTCTCTCTCTCTCGGTCTTTGTGTTCTTCCTCGCGTTCAAGGCCCGGCACAAATGTGCCGGGAGAATTGAATTTTTTTTTCTACATTCCAGAGCGTCGCATATGCGACGCTCTGCAGTTTGCCATCGTCGTTAGGTGCGTCGCTAACCTGCGATGCTACTAGCGACGTTTCTGGTCTAGCGTCGCTTATGCAACGCTATCGTCGCTTATGCGACGAGGCTCGGCCAAAAAAAAAAATCCGAAATTTTTACCGTCGCTTATGCGACGGTTTCGTCGCATAAGCGACGGTTTTCGTTTTTTTCCCGATTCGGGGGCGTCGCTACGCCCCCCTTTTTCTTGTAGTGATGTATGTTTATGTGTGAGTATGTCTCTCTATGTGTGTGTGTATGCATATTTGTGTGCATGTGTGTGTGTACATGTGTTTGTATGTGTGTATGCATCATTATGTGTGTATGTGTTTATGGAGACACTATCTATATGGTGCACCTTTTAAAGTATACACAGATCATCACACATTGAAGTATTTCTGTTCCCAGCCTGATCTTCGGGGGAGACAGGCTAGATGGGCTGAGTTGATGCAAGAATTTCATATGGAAATTCTATATAGAAAAGGAAAAATGAATACAGTTGCAGATGCATTATCTCGTATTTTGCACCAGATTAGCTTCATATCACAAAATGATAAAGGTCAAGCATTCTCAAATTTTCAAGTGGAGCAATGTTTGCCCAAAAGAAAGGGAAAGATCTGTGTGCCTAATTCCCAAGAAGGGAAGTTTAGAAAAGAGGTTATTTTCGAGAACCACGATGTACCTTGTACATGACATCCTGGTAGTGAGGAAACTTTGCAGTTGATCAGACGTACTTTTTGGTGGCCTAAGATGGTCAGAGATGTAAACAATTATGTAAGTCAATGTTTTAAATGTCAGGTGAATAAAGCAGAGAGGATTAGTTCTCCAGGTCTACTACAACCATTGGAGATATCACAGTATTGTTGGGACAGTATTTCCATGGACTTCATAATGGGTTTACCTAGGACACCACGACAGAAGAATGCTATTCTTGTAGTGGTTTATTGTTTGAGCAAAATGGCACACTTTATTCCTACAAAGGAATCAGTGGAGGCTCCGCCAATCGCAAAATTATTTATTCAGAATATTTTTAGACTACATGGTCTACCTAGATCTATAGTTTCAAACAAGGATCCTAGGTTCACAGGAAATTTTTGGAAACACGTGTTCAATAAGCTTCAAGTTCAACTCAAGATGAGTAGTGGAGAGCATCCACAGACAGAAGGTCAGATTGAAAGAGTTAATCAGATACTGGAAGATATGCTACGGGCATATGTTTCAGAAAACCAAACAGATTGGGATAGTTTTCTCCCATTAGTTGAATTTGCTTATAATAGTTGGAATAGACCATACATTTCTCGAGATGAGAATTGTGTAGATGGTTTAGTTGCTTTAGAAAAGAGAGCATCTCAGCCAGATGTTCCATTTTCGGTTCTTGAGAAGAGGGAGCGGAAGTTAAGAAATCGCTCCATACCAGAGTATTTAGTAGCATGGACTAGCCGTCCACTCACAGATGCTACTTGGGAATCAGAAGCTCTAATTCGCAAACACTTTCCTTCCTTCATCACTGAGGACAGTGATCTCTAGAAGGGGGAGAGAGTGTTAGATTTATTTAGACCTCCATGGTCTACCTGCATTTGGTCGAGGACCCTAGCCGGATCAAGGACCAGAGCTCGGGGGAGTCAAGGCTCTAGCACGGATCTTCAAGGTTATTCCATCTCCTCAGAGTGGCCATATCAGGAGTGTTTGGACCTTAGAGAAGATTCTAGAGGTGTCAAGGGCAAGGGCTAGTTGGGAGGAGAGTGGCAGGTAGCTAATTGGGATCTTTCAATCTTGCCCTAGCGCTCCCTCGATAGTTTGGGAAGATTGTTCGAGTATGTTCATATCAAGAATCATGTACTCCATATGTAGAGAGATTCGTTCTACCTTGATGGCTTTGGTAGAATAATAAAAAGGCTAAAACATAATGTTACAAAAAGGAGATGAATCAATTCCAATCCATGCCTTGAATTTAAAGACGTTATTTCATGGATCCACATATGTGGCCTCAAACATGGAATGAATCGTCTCTTTCTACCAATGCCTCAATTTTATACCTCAAATTATTAATAAAGAAGTTCAATTTGAAAATCAATTGTTCAAAGATAACCGCGTCCAAAAGCGAGACAACGTGAATAGAAATTACACTTTTTTCTCAAAATTTTGAACAGTGATCTTGAATGCCCAACAATTTGTATCAAATTATATGGAGCATAGACATCATGAATATATTCAAAAGTTCAAGGACATTGAAAAAACCATGTTTGATCAAAGAGACATGCTTACTCGAGTCTCTCAACCAAAGATCTTGGACGCACCACCAAATTAAGTTGAAAACCATGGTGTGAGAAGGCATTACATCTTGTGTGCGTATGCAAAAGAGGATCAAGGGAAAGAACCCATGGTGTAAAACATGCAAGGGGAAGAAACACTTTTGTTTTCTCTCTCTTTAAATGTCACCTTCAAAATGTAGTCGTGAGGAGAGAACGCGCAGTCATTAGAATCAATATTCCTATGATGCAAAAATGGAAAGTTAATGTATGATGATTATAACATCATAGAGGATACACCCATATACACAAAGATCAAAGCTCTCCTATTTATGCTACAGTTTATGTTTATACATTAAAGTATTATGGTGCTTTATGCAAGTACCCTTCAAGTCACATTGAAATGTTATAGGAAAATTGCTTTGGTAATATATGAAAGGTAAACAATAAATTTGGGATATTCTATACATAAAATTCTCAAATAAAACTGAATGGGTGCATATGCATATATCAGATTAGGTAGTATTTTCATATGGTAGGTTTTCCGATCCAATGACATCAACTTTTTTTGATTGATTTGCTAAAATTTTTCCTTGATGGATGGGGTTTTTATAATGTCATGTGTATACGTTTAGCACGTACCTATTGTATAGGCATCTCTTTCCATGGCCTAACTTACTAGTATGTTGTATTCCTTATATAGAAAGTGAACTTACTAGTATGTTGTATTCCTTATATACAAACTGAAAAAAAAAGAAGGAAGAAAATCTCATAATCTCTACTCTTGCATGTGTGAGGCAGACGTGTGTGTGTGGAGAGAGAGAGACAAAAGAACCTCAAACAAGCAAAGTCTTTTAATTTCTATAGATTTCTATTACCTTCTCTAGCAATGTGATGCAACATCAACTCATCTGAGCTCAAATCTACATGTCGTTTAAATGCGTGCATAATCGTGTGATCAAGCACTTGGTGTCGGTTGATTTCTTGTTGGATGCATACTTTAAATTAGGGATTACAACTTGTTTGTAGCCCTACATCATTCATTATTTTGCATTGGTACTGCGTTTACTTGTTGGTTTCACCCATCGTTAAGTTAAAAATGTTGAGGCAGGGATCCATCCTTGAGGCATTCTATATATAGCCTTCATCATTCATTTTATTTTACGTTGTATCCTTTCACTTATGAAGAAATTTCTCATCAAGTGAAAAAATGTTGAGGCAAGCGTATAGGTGAATATCCCCCCTATTAAACTTCTTCAACATCTATTGCCCAAGCGAGCGTGTGAAGTGAATCAATGCTAATGCAAAAAAGCTAAAAGTGGAAAAACTTATGTTGGACAGAATGCAACATGAACACGTGATGGACTGTTCAATGAACCATTCCAATGCGAAAAGGGGAGGCTTTTTGAAAATTTTTAGATACAAAGCGCTAAAAAACTCTTCGCAAAAAGAAGAACAGTTCATGTCTTCAAGCTGGCTATCCTTCAACATTTGTAACTGAAGACATTGGCACTATCCACTCTTCAAGAAGCAAGCGAGAGCGAACCCAGCGAAGCCCTTTCAAAATCTCCTGTTGGCCTTCCAGCTCCTTAGCTAAGGTCCGAGCCGCGCAATGTACATCTTTCAAATCCATTTCGAGGACAGGTTGGTAAATGGCCGGTGCAAGCATGGGCGAAGCATCTCCTTTTCCCGCATGCGGAGACACCACCACATGTTTTCAGAAGGCTTCACAGTGAAGTCTGAATGCAGTAAGAGCAATCCATTGATGATGCTGCTAATGAGATCTTCCGTGTCAGGGAAGATGAAGATGAAGCAGCCACCAGCACTTTGCGCTCATGCACGGCACTTGCCTACCTTCCGGCCCCCACCACTAAAAAATATATCATGATTTATCTCCCACCACAGAGACGCACACAGACCTCTCTCTCTCTCTCTCTCTCTCTCTCTCTCTCTCTCGCACACAGAGGACACGGCCGTCTTCCGTCGGCAGAAGCTGCAGTATACACATGCATATCAGCAAAGGCGACGATCTTGTGTTTGTTAGATCATAAGCGGGACAGCACCCTTCCCCAAGATCATTCCCCGCACTCTCTCTCTCTCTCTCTCTCTCTCACACACACACATTCTGTTTCTCTTCCCTTCTCTCTCTTCACGCTAAAAAGCCACTAAAAAGATGTAAAACTTTACTCCACCTTTGGCCCGAGAAATAGGGAGAGAGTGCTTTGCTTCTAAAGCTGGGCTTCCTCGCAATCACCATCATCACAAAAGTCTCTTTCACCTGCCCTTTACATCTGTACTTCTTCGTCCCCTCCTCCCATACTGCGCTTGAGACTGCCTTAAAATTATATTCTACATCTCTCGCCTCCCTCATTTGTCTTCATCTACCAGCACTCCCTTCTTCCCGTTATATGCGTAAGATCCCATGTGGATTTGTAGCGCCAGCTAGTCCGCTGCTCGTCTGCATGTGCAAGGCACTCTTGAAAGTTTCCTCTCTTGAAAGTTTCCTCTATTGCTGATGTTCATAAACGTGGATCTGAGAATACTTACGACGCCTCGGATCTAATGGTGTGTCGTATGCCATAACATCCTGCATCTATACGAGATTTTCTAGAGTACTGCACAAACCAGCGAACGTAAGTCTGGCTTTTGCATATCTTCTGCAAATTTGATGGCTGTCTAACTACATAATGGATTACGCTCATCATTCTCCCAACTTCAAGAGCTGTGCTGACGAATCTGTCTTGATCGAGACTGCCCAGAAGTGCAAACAACGTTGGGGATGTGTTCACACTCCTGGTAGCAATGATCAAATAGATAACAGCATCATGGACCGCAGGTTTGTCGGTATAAGCGAAGCGACGTTTCTCACACAAGATCATAAGCTTCAAGAGACGCAAGACCAAGATAACAAGATGCTTCATTTCCAGGGAAACGATGGATCAAATATTAAAAAGAAGAGAGTAAGAATCCCCGCCTCTTATTGTCATGCAAATTCGTCTATTGATCTAGCTGAACTCAAGCTAATTAATGTTAAGTGGACTGGTTCGATCGTTGTGCAGAACACCGGAGAAGAAGAATACCAGCAGCACGATTACCGTGATCAAACGAGTCCAACCGTGGAAGATGGATTCATTACGCCTCCGAAAACGAAAGCTTTGAAAGTTGAGCACACATCCAGACAAGTTGCTGCTATGCAAATGTACGCTTCTCAACGGGGCCAAAACTTCTCTGCCAATTGTAATGAGGACTTAAGGTTTTTTCAACCACAAATGGAGATCCAGATCGTTCAGTCGCAGTTGTGCATCTCTCAGGAAAGTAGATCCAGGATAAGTTGCATTGACAAGGATGACGCCGGTGATGGTTATGGTAATAGGTTTGCAAGGTTCGACGATTGTAACGAGCCAAGGATTCATGACGATTCAAGCATTCGAAATAGCGGATCAGGGGGCCCTAGTGATACTTGCAGAAGCGATGATACTAATCGTGAAGATTGCATACCAGCTCGTCAAGGAATGATTCCTCCTCCTGCCCCAAGGAAACCGAAGGCGAAGCCTAGGGGAAACTATGCTTTGCGCAAGGGGGGGTGCAACTTCTTTACTCCACCAGATCTGGAGCTATTCTTTGCTTCCATATCCAGTTCTTCCAATATATTTTAGTCCTCGTTCCTGTCATGCAAGCATGCTCGAGTCCTATCATGCCAGCGGCCTAATTCAATTCGCTGTCTGTTTTCGTCACTAATTAATCACAGGATCTACGCTCGGAGAAGTATCGCAATGTTGCCGTGCCATGTGGAATTACACGCCGCTCCGACAGTTTTGTGTTTCTTTCATTATTTCAATTATGAGTGCGAGTTTCTTGATACATTTTATCGCGCTCAATCAGTTCACTTTTCCACGCAGTACCTTCGAAAATATTTCTACGACATGCACTTCTTTGCATTAGGTGATAGCTTTACAGAAGAGATAGCAAATCATAGTACAGTTAATACAAAATGATACAAGATATATGTGTAGCAGATCCTGTCTCGGAGATCAACGGGAAAAATATAAGCGCGTAGCCGAAAGAAACAAACAATTAGTTCGCCGAAGATCCGGGAACAGTCAAGATCGTCCTGAACGGCCTCACGACAGGTGGTTGCGATACTGTGTGCAGGAGATAAGCTGTAACGTAACAGTTTTTCGCGGCTACTGTAGTCACCATTTTCTGTTACATTGATCTCAACAACTTTGACTTTTACTTGCACATCCGCGTATACTTTTACATGTTGAATTTGTGTACTTTCGCTACACAAAAAGCAGCATTACAGTGCTTATGATTGAATCGGAACTGTCTGTCACAGCCTTGCAGCTCCCGACTCCTCCTGGGTCCTCGCAGCTCCTCAGTCCGTGGAGTATGAGATGCCAGAATTTCTTCCTCTTGGGGCCCTTCCTAAAAACATGTGTCACATATCGTATATTCCTTTGAATTTGATTCCTACGCGAAGGTCCAAGTAATCTGTTTAACTTTATTCTTCTCCTATTAAGCTTTCCTGAAGAGTTCAATTGACTAATCTAAAATGTGAGAATGCTCACATGAAAGGTTATGGCAAAGCCTTTAATATGTATAAAATGCGTTTTCAGAGATGAAACCATCTCCTTTGTCCATAACTGACATTTTCGGCCCTCAAGATATGTGATTCGTTAAAATCACCAATCAAATTGTCTGCCTTCCATCTTTATGAGTACAAGGTTTACGAACTCCACCATACTTAAAGACTAATTCGAGCCAAAATAACCCAAGGGTGCTAAGTCTCTTGCCCATATTTCCATCTTTTTTTCCTTTAAGTTCCTTTTACAAAACATGATGTACACTACAGGATCAGCTCTCAAGCAAAGAAAGCGTTATCCAAGAGATTTACAATTTGGCTATGTATTGGACTAGGCTACATACAACATAGACGCACATAGTAAACGCAACATGTTGATTTGTATGGTTGACATACAAGGTATTCAAGTAAAGAAGAAGATTATGAAAATGTATATTATGTTTTCATCACGTGACAAAACGTTTTGTCACTGTAAGGGACAACGCTTACTACGTATACTTAGACAGATGTTTAAATGTGTCTGTATGTGTATAAATGCAAACAATAATACATCCACATTGGCCTTGCATTAGGGCTATAATATTGATGCTTGTGCTCTTATTAAGAGCTTATTGTCCTTGGGAAAATAAATAGATGTCGAAGCAATCCATGAAACAAAAGGTCTGGAGAGTGAAGTTCTAATGTTTGTGGCATACCTCTCATTAGAGTTACATGTATATCCTCGTGATTTTGATATTTCACTAAGGTATGTGGATCCAAGCTAGTTCAAAAGGACTTCAAAGTACTCAGAAACAGATAGTAGATGACTTGCATGATCCATGAAAAATGACTGGATGCGTGTTGCTTCTGTTCAAAATATATCATGGTGACTAGAGAGGACTATAGGGCAACATTCTTTACTTATGAAGTTAGAGTTCTCTTAGAATCATTATTTTTTTAGGAGAAGCATGGGGGTGATTTGATAAGCTATAGAGTTTGATTTGAGGAAGAGGAAAGATTTCATACAGAATCTTTAGAAAAATGTATGAAAATGAAAAGGATCGTCTTCGTTTGAGATTGTGATTTCCTTCCTTGCTAAGCTCAGGGGAATCAAGAATTGTGCACTTCACCTAATCTCGACACGTTCCTATTTAAAGTTGTGTTGTCCACCTTGCTTGCGGAATAAAAAAAGGTGCACTTCACCTAATCTCTACATGCTCCTATCGATTTACTCCCATATTGTATTTATCATTTATATAAACTATGGTTCTATTTCAGAAAGGAACGAACAACTCAATACAGATGTAATGATGGATACTAATGAAATACTTTGCATAAATTATCAATACACGAGGTTCATAGGTGATCCGAATCGGACCTTTTAGAAATTATCTGACCCAATATCAAAAGGCTGGAAACTCTAAATATATAAGGTGCATAGATTAAAGTAATGGGTCTTCACCGTACATATCATCCAATCCATTAGAAACGACTTCAAACGTACCCGTACGCTATCATATCTCATTCATACACCTAATGGATTCGCATATATTTGAGAGAATTGTTTTAGCAATCTCTTTATGTCCACACCAATAAATCCACACTAAATGAGTAACACATAAGAAACCACGAACATAGTCCTAAAATATAAGAGAAATGTTAAACAACTAAAAATTATCTTTATCCATGTTATTATAATATTTCAAAACTATCCCTCATTCTTATCCAATTATAAAAATCCCCTTTCATTGGGAAGTGTCCTTTCAAGTCCATTCAACCATTTTGAACCTTTTTTCCAAAATAAATACTCCCAAACTCAACACATAATTAATTATATGTTTTCGTTGATGTGTCATTTCTACATGCACACACACATACAAACACACATGGGCACACACATAGTTTGAGGGATGCACACACACACATGCAAACACATATGCCAACACACATAGTTTGAGGGAGTCAACTGCACACAACCATCATTAGAAACAAGAAGAATCTTTAGGGCGCAATACATAATATATCACGAGTGTGGAATGTACAGATGTAAGTAGCTCATAAGGGTTGTGGGAATATATAATGTTGGAGTTAGACGTCTATGGAAGCACGTGAACAACATAAGGAAGAAGAAGAAGCTTGGAGCACAACACACAATGCTGAATGTATTACCACTAGAATGTACAAAGATAAGTAGCCCGTTAGAGCAATAGGTAGATATACAAGCCACACATCACTACCTAAATATATCAACAAATCCCCCTTTGGAGTGATGCGATGAACAAGGAGCTGGCACTCATGTATAAGGAAGTGCCAAGCTATGTGGAATCAATCCACAAAAGGAAGTAAGCCCAAAGCTTTGCGGAAAGCTTCAAACTTCTCCCTAGGCAGAGCCTTCATAAAAAGGTCTACAATGTTCTCTTGCATGGACACATATGCGAAGCTGATCTCCCTAGCAGAGAACCTCTCCTTGACATAATGATAATGCACCTCAATGTGCTTAGTGCGAGCATAGAACACAGGGTTCCTCGCAATTGCCAATGCACTCTGACTGTTAGTGAAGATGGTGGTGGCATAAGACTGACCAACACCCAAATCAACCAAAAGGCATCTGAGCCACACACACTCAATAGTTGTTGTGAAAGCTGCCCTATACTCAGCCTCACAACTGGAAGTGGCCACAATAGGCCACTTCTTGCTCAACCAAGATATACATGAGCTACCAAGCATGAAGCAAAAGCCACTGGTGGACACACGAGTGTCATAGCAACCAGCCCAATCATTGTCAGAAAAAGCATGCAAAGCTGGTAGTGGTGATCCCCCCTTGGGATAAAACAATCCAAGTAGCTGGGTACCACTCAAGTAGCGAAAGATGCACTTAACCGCCTACGAATGCTTGACACCTGGGCAATGTGTAAACTTGCTCATCTTTGAGACAACAAACTGATATCTGGCTTAGTAATGCATAAGTAAATCAAGCATCCAACAACCTCCTGATAGAGAACAACATCAAATGCATCTCTAGCATCATGAAGACTCAATCGTAAACCTGTCTCCATAGGAGTGGCAATAGGCTTACAGTCTTCAAGGCCAAAAAGATGCAATAATGTGTCAATATATTTTTTTTGACACAAAGCCATTCCACCATCAACTTGCATTAACTGAATGCCCAAATAGTGATGCAAATGCCCCAAATCAGACATCTCAAATGAGGCATGCAAATCAGCCTTAAAATCAGCAATATGCATGCCATGAGGACCAATGAGCAACATGTCATCAACATACACCACAATGATCAGAAGCACATCATTAACACCCTTAACATATAAGATGCTTTCAGTTGGACTGTTCTCAAAACCATGTGCAATGAGATAGGCATGTATCTTTCATACCAAGCATGTGGTGCTTGATTTAAACCATACAATGCCTTCTTTAACCTGCACACCTCGTTTTCATGCCCTTTTTGCACAAAGCCACAGGACTGAAAAACATACACTTCTTCATGCAAGTCATCATTCAAAAATGTTGTTTTAATGTCCAATTGATGCACATTCCAACCATGATGAGCTGCAAGTGCACAGATGCTACAAACAGTAGTCATTCAGCAAGTAGGAGCAAAGGTTTCATCAAAATGAATGTCTCTTTTGTGCGCATAACCCTTTGCAACAAGCCTAGCTTTATACCTGTCAATTGTTCCATCAGGTTTATGCTTCAGCTTGTATACCGACTTAGTGCCAATGGCCTTCTTGCCAGAAGGCAAGTCACATAAAGACCAGGTATCATTTTTCATGATAGCATCATATTCAGATTGCATTGCAGCCATCCAATGTTTAAAATTTTGTGCTTCATCAGAGGTGCATCTAATTCGCTGTCACACAAGGTCTACACCAACCATTTTGACATAGTTTTTGCCTGCTCAATATCAGCTGTCTCATCAAGTGCATCATGTAAATTTTCATCAGAAATGGAATGATTTGCATCATCACATGAAACCTGCAAAGGCTGAGAAGTTGCCTCATTAGGATCAAAACTAGACTGTCCACCTATAAAAAGAGGCAACAAAGTATCATACATGTCTTTGGAGCTAACATATGTCTCCTTAGTACATGAAAGCAATGGCTGAATAGCATCTTCCACAAAAACGACATTACGACTAACCAGAATGCATTTAGTCTGTGGGTGATACAGATGATAACCTTTACTTTCAGAACTGTATCCAACAAAAATACATTTTACTGCTTTATCATCCAATTTTCTGCGATGTTGTTAAGGCACTAATGCATATGCCAGACAACCAAAAACATGTAGATGAGCAACAGATGGCTTGCAACCATGCCAAGCCTCATATGGAGTGATAGAATATAGCTCTTTAGTGGGACACCTGTTCAGTACATATGCTGCACACATAACAGCTTGAAGCTAGAAACTATGTGGTAAAGCTTGACTCTTGACCATACACCTCGCCATCTCCATGAGTGAGTTTTTCTTTTGTTCAGCAACTCCATTCTATTGAGGTGTATACAACACTGTACACTAGAAACTATGTGGTAAAGCTTGACTCTTGACCATACACCTCGCCATCTCCATGAGTGAGTTTTTCTTTTGTTCAGCAACTCCATTCTATTGAGGTGTATACAACACTGTACATTGATGTTTTATCCCATGTTCAGCTAGAAATGCACTAAATTCAGAAGATATATATTCCCCCCTCGATCAGAACGGAGGGTGCCCATTTTACATGCTGATAAATTTTTAGCAAAAACCAAAAACTCTTTGAAGCACATAAATACTTTGGCCTTTGCCTGCAATGGATATACCCATGTATGCATAGAAAAATCATCGATGGAAGTCACGAAGTAAAGATAGTTTCCAAAAGAAGGTGTCTGCATAGGACCACATACATCACCATGTATTCTATGAGCTTATACAACCCATGACATAAAGTGATAGAACAAATAATGATGTCTCCATTTGAGAGATCATGAATTGTACATCTATCATCAATAAATTTCAAAACCAAGCCAATCTTGGCTAATGCAGAGACTGATAACAGATTTTTCTTGATCCCTGGCACAAACAAAGCATCTGACAAAGTGAAAGAACTACCATCAGTAGTAGTCAAAATGATCTTCAACTCCCATAACAGGATGGGAGGACTTGTTGGCGCATGTAACAGTATTCCTTGTAGGGGCAGGCTCGAGTGATGAGAAGAAACTGTGCTGCGAGGTAATATATTTGGTCACCCCACTAAAAAGTACCAAACACCTGAGTCTACTGTAGACATGCAGTACTCATGAGAAGATGGGTCAAAACTACAAATAGTAGTAAACACCCATTCTTCTTCTTGCACAAGATTAGCAGACTCTATTTTCAGTGTAGAGGCCACTGCAATAACCATTCCAGCCTCTTTCTTCTTTGCCTCTTTAGCAGCCAGTTTTGGACAGCTCTTGATGACATGATCATTTGCTTTACAGTATTTGCAAAACAATTTCTGCTTTTTTGATTTCTTCTCATCTTTGTCTTCCTTCTTCGACTGTGCAGCATTTGTAGATTTCTGCTTACTAGTAGAAGAGCTCCATTTACCTTTGCCCTTTTGACTAACTAAGAAAGGTTGATATGCAACACGCATAATAGACATGTTCTGCCTAGACTGGTCTTCTTGCAACAGAACAAAGACTAACTCCTCAAATGACAAGGCATTTGGATTGCCTTTCATCATCAAATGAAAAGTAGAAGCAAAACTTTGATATGAGTCAGGAAGACCCTTCGGAACGGTTTGCACAAGTGAGCTATATGTTATAACTTCATCAACAAAAATCAATTGTTCTTTCAAATCCTTGTTCTTTGTGAGAAAACTGTCCATATAATCACCTTCATTCATGTGCTCATTCTCCAATTGTTTTCGGAGGTAAGCAACACGAGCCTCATTCCTAGCCTAGTACAATGTGGTAAGTGTATCCCAAGCATCCTTAGCTATTCTACAAGAGCGAATGTGAGGGATAATCGCACGTTTGACAGAAAAAGCTATCAATGCATGTGCTTGAGCATCTCTGCCATCCCAATGAATTTTCTCTACAATAGGTGCAATAGAGTAGCAGCACAAACAAGAATCTATAGAATATCATCATCTTCGACACCATCTCTATCAGCTTTAGCACCTATATTTGCAGTACCTGTATTTGCAGGTGTAATAGGATGTCTTTCAACACCCTGCACAATATTCCATATTCCTTTTGCGACTAATACATGATGCATCATATAAGCCCATAATGGGTAGTTGGTACCATCTAACCTATCCTCAACAGCCAACATACGGAATACATCACTGCTTTCATCCATGGCCGGTGACTAAAATACCTTGATGCAGAAAATTGACTGTATCTCAAAAAGTTGAACAAAATTGCCCAGACAAATTTTGCTAAATCTATAGCAAACTTTGAGACGCTTATATTGGCGAACCAAAACTATTATATACCTTTGGCACAAATAGATGAAATAACCTGCGTAAGCATTGCGATAGTGCATTTAAAGGCCAAAACGAGCTCAGATCGCGATTTCGACACCACACAACAAAGCTGTTTTGATCTTTGAAACACCCTAAGTATGCTTACCAAATTTCGTGGGATTGTATGGCTTCAATTGGAGAGGTGTAGATAATGCCCTAGATGAAGCAGTGACCTGCTCTGATATGAATTGTTGGAGTTAGACGTCTCTAGAAGCACGGGAACATCAAAAGGAAGAAGAAGAAGAAGAAGCTTGGAGCACAACACACAATGCCGAATGTATTACCACTAGAATGTACAAAGATAAGTAGCCCATTAGAGCAATAGGTGTATATACAAGCTAGGGGAAAAAACCTCCTAAAGAGGGAAAAAAGTGCCCCAGTGTTCCTAGAGTGTTCACTACCTAAATATATCAACATACACAAATTAGATGAAGGTGTTAACCTTGTAATGCAAGAAAAAAGCTTCATAGAAGTCCTCTGTGTGTTCGTACACATCACCACCAAAAGTATCCAAAAAATTTCCCCTTGAGAGTGATGCAATAAACAAAAATTTGGCACTCATGTACAAAGAAGTTTTAAGATATATGGATTGAGGTTAGTTCAAAAAAGGGGACAAAGCCCAAGGATTTTTGAGAAGCTTTGAACTTCTCATGAGGTAGGGCCTCTATAAGAAGATTTTCAAGCTTATCCTAGGTGAAAACATAAGACAATAAATATCTCCTATCCATAATCTTATAGTTATTGATGTTCCACAAAAATCAACATCATAGCTATTCTAAGGTCAAAAGGAGGTCCTTTTATAGAAGAGATTAGGAAGACCATGTCCAGTAGGTGAGTACAACCAATGCGATGTTTGATACTTAAAGAAAAAAACGAAAACATGGGAATTCAACCAAAGGTACCCATTCTCGCCATAAAAAAGTGATTCATATGTGGTAAAGAGGAACAAATGAGAGAATGTAGGAAACAAGGCTTTTCAAAAGAGGATGTCTTTTCTCTCGCATAGATTTAATATGAAACTCCTTCCTCACCTTCCTCCCTCTACAATTTTCTCCTTGAACGCTCCCTCTACTTCCCACTACATCAATTCTCTATGATATGCAAGCTTCATGGCCTCCACATCTTGGCCTTGGAGACCTGCAACATATATGCTCTTTATTACCATGTCCATTCCCCTTGGTGAAGATAGATGGATGAAAGGTCTTATCTCAAAAGGGTTTTGGGTGCTGATGAAGCCACAATGGAAAAACTGTAAGCATGAGATAAATGTCTTGAAATGGTCATGGAAGGGCAAGGTTATTTCTTTAGGATAAAAAAAGGCCAAAAAATAATTTGGCAAGTCTTAGTGTAGCATTTTACATGCATAATAAGCTTTTCATGGAAATTTACCATGACATAGGACTACCACCACATAGGCCAAATGATGAGCTTCTTTATACTAAATGTTTATTTGCTTCACTTGTTGTTAGTGGTGCTAGAGGTGGAGGCAGCCAACATAGACACCACAAAAGTATGTAAAGAGAGCATGCGCAAGGATATGAGAGGCTAAGGGTGGCCAAGTATTATTTTTTTCAAAGATTTGGTGCTCTTAAAGATTGCCAATATCCATTTGAACTTCTAATAATGATTTTTATCCTAACTTTGTAGCATAACTCCCCCAATTTTGTAAATTAGTGCTCCATTTTATGCAAGCCTAGGAGTCCTCAAGCTTGAGGAGCTTAGGTAGAACTAAAATTTCAAATTTTGTAATTTTCAGTTTTTTAGATGCCTCAAAAGTAGTTTAGAACCTAATTTTTAACTATGCTAGACACTAGGTTTGAAACATGTCAAAACTCCTAGAAAAACTATAAAAAGAGCTAGAAAGCTGTTCTCTGAGGTTAGATTTTGAGAGGTTGAATTGTTGATGAATGATTGTATTGAGAGCTCTTGTTAATGAATAGAATTAATCTTCCTTGCATTGTGTCTTCTATTGTCTCTACCTTGTGTATGTGTAGGTGTGTCTGCTTCTAGTGTGTTTCTCACCTTCACCTTCATGCACATCACTCATTCACGATCATCATATCATTTGCACATCTCCAAGGATTGACAATTAAGGAGGTGGAGGAGCTCCTCAATATGGTGCTCATCCTTGTCTAGAGTGACATCAAATTTGGTGCCATTGTCTGGAAGCATGTTCAAGGATGAATGTGTGATGGTAAGAGTGTTGGAAGATCGATGTTGGAAGGTAATTTGGTAGATTTTGCTAGTTTTTGCTCTAATCTTCATCATTTTTTTGCTTCATTATCATCTTCCCTACCTTTCTCCTCCATAGCCACACCACCTTCTTAACCAAAAATTTTTATTTGTTTCCATATTATCCACTCCTCCTCCACCTTTCCTCATTTACATGCTTGAGAGAGAGAGAGAGCGAACTTACTATTGTGTTTTTGTGTTTTTTTTGCTGTTTTCTAGCATATCGAAGTCCATAATCATCTCCAATAGGCAACATATGTATGACATAGCATTTTTTGAATTTCATGCTAACCACCTCGGTCTATCATGAAAGATCGAGAAGTCACCTTTTTTTTTCATGCACCTTCACCATTGCAAAGTGCTCCCCAACACCACCTTAACGACATTGATGCATTGCAAAAACTCCAATTTTTTGGCTCTATTGTGATAGAACAAAAACTCATGACAAGTGATATAACATGTATATCATGAAAGACATCCTCTGTCACCACAGACTAGTCTATCATGATAGACCACCCACTCTATCATTATAGACCAACCCTGATAGACCTGGTATGTCATGACAAAGTGATCATTGTAGCTCAATGATGAGTAGCACCTCCTTTAATGTCAATCCGGGAAGACGTGAGGATGGTATGATGACCTCGAGCAAGTGAAGGCACAAGTGCATGAGTGAGAAGCACACCAACATGCACACACATACACACACACGCACACACAGGGCAAGACAAAGAGAAAGACAATGGAGTTCTTTTAGATTACTTCCAAAATGCTCATACAAGTTCAAAACTATTACAAGCTAACCTCAAAAATGAGCTCTCTAGCTCTATTTATAGTTTTTGACTAGCTTTTGGCCCTGTCCAGACCTAGTGTTCGGCCTAGTTAAAAATTAGGTTCTAGGGCCTATTTGGAGGCTCAAACGAAGTCTAAAAATTATGAAAATTGGTACGATGCTACTTCTAATACTCCTCAAGCTCAAGGACTCCTCGGCTTGCACAAAATGGAGTTACAAAAAGGTGAAATGGTATTTACAATGATTTGTAGTGATGAGAATCACTATTATGAAGATGTTGTTTTGGAAAATTTTGAATGGCCTACTTGCCAGATCTTCGTTGACTGCTTAGTCTGCTTGTGCCTTCTCTCCGCTCTGGCTCCCTTCTTCGACTTCCTTGTCTTGTGAGTCCTTCGGTGCCTTGACTGCTGCCAACACCCCTCCCTCTCTCGCGTCTGTCGTCTCTGACAGACCCTTGTCTAGTTGAGCGTTGGACATAGTATTGAACCACATCAGAAGCGAGGTGGTGTTCTTCTAGTCGCAGCCCCCGTGCTAGGTCTGTTAACAATGCATCCCAATTCACTGGACCTGGGACGTCTAGATGTGGCACCCACAATTGATCTGAGTGGATGGTCCTCTCCACAGCGAATAGTTGGAGGAGATGTGAGGGCTTGGGTACGAATATTTCTGAGTGATATTCCTAGAACCCTGTGACAAACATCTCCTCGAAGGTCTGTTTGAAGTAAGCTGGGAGGTATTTTATTCTTGCGTGCCAGGCATATATTACTTTTATTGAGGGGGTGGTGCTCATGTCATATACCAGATCTAGGTTGCCGGCAGTGAAGCCAACTCGTGAGAAGTGGGGGTCTTTGATGTTCTTGAATGTTCTGAATGTGATCAGCATTAATTCGAAGATCTTCATGCACATCTATGCCATCACATCAGGGGTGTTCCGTAGTCAAATGCTCCAGTGATGGATTGTAGAAATCATATAAGCAATGGTGGGAGGTCCTTGAGGAGGTGCTAGATAGACATAATTTAACCACTTTGCATAGCCTTTGACGTTCTTTACAGCAATGGTAAACTCAGGCCACGTGCGTCTTCGGAGGACTGGAACATAACAAGGGTTGTATTTGATAAATAGCGGCATGTTGTTCCAGGTACGAACCATTTCAAGGTAAGTTTCGAAGAGTCGTATCCGCCAGGTGGGTTGATGAATGGATCCTTTTTTAGCACTCTCCGGGATATCATCAGGGCCAAATTGTGTGGCGAAGGTTGGAGTCTTGCCACATCGTTGTTTAATCTCTGCGTTGTAGTCTGCCAAGAGTACACAATATGGCACATACTGATCATCGTTGGTGCCTATCCATCTGTGATGAGACATACTTCGGAAATATTCTGACTTTATGATAGTGTCTTCCAATTTAGCCATTGATTGGATTTGGACTGCCACTCGATCTTCATGGGTTTTAGCTGTCTTTTCGAGTGTCTGAAGCCATTCGGGTGCTTCGACTTCCAGGTTTCCGAGGTTTGTTGACCTCCTGGCATCGGCATAGGAACATATGGTTCCTCATACGACTCTTCCACCTCAATGGGTAACAATTCATCTGGCTCTGGTTCTATAACTGGAGAGGGTTGTCTTTCATATTCCAGTAACTTCTTCTGCAATTCCGCCACCTGCTCCGTTAATGCCTTTACCTCCTCTGAAGTCGAGGTTGTCTCTATGACCTTGGGTTGTTCCTCCTGTTCCCTGAGCTGGTGGCATAGTGCATCCCGTTCCTTTTCCAAATCATCATGTGCTTCTAATAGATCGGCATAGCTTTCCAGGATTGTCTTCATTGTATCTGAGGGGACTGATTTAAACTATTCTGGGTCGATCTCGTGGGGGGATCCTTCCATTGCGGCTTCTAGGTTTTCTTCGTTTTGCTTCTGTAGATGCTTGTTCTCTTCAAGGGCGGTAGCCATGTGTTTTCTGAGTAGGGTCAAATTATGTCGGACTCTTAGATTATCTGCTTGGTAGACTTCAAGTAAAGCCTCTAGTTGTTTGACGCCTGGCAATTGTGATGGTTGGGGTGTCTCCAGGAGGGTTTGATGGGCCTGCTCGAGTGTGGTATAGCGTTGATTGAGGTTTGCGTTTTCGTCTTCTATAGTTGTAAGCCGCCTCTGTAGTTGTTGGTGATTCGTAGTTAGTTGGCGATGACGGTCTTCGAGGGCCTGATACTCACTCTGTAGTTGGTACACACATTGATGTAACGTCGAAAACACATTATTTACATTAAAGAATGCAGGGAAAGGAGAGGATGCAGGGGGAATGGGGAAGGGAAAGGGAGTCGTGAATGATGTGGAGTCAAGTGGTGAGGTGGGTGGAGGGGGTATGGGAGATTGAGGATGCGTGGGGGAGGGAGTGGTGTTGTGGCTGGTGATGTTTCCATGGTGTCAAACGTGTGTGTGACTGTGTAGATGGGGACAGTGGGTGGGGTGGATGTGATGTTCGTGAATAGTGTTGTGAAACTGGGCATGGTAACTCCTCCGAATTGGATGCTGGGAGAGAGAGGAATTCCCATGACATATGTGGTAATGGTGGAAGTGGGGGTGGTAGTGCCATGTGGTGAAGTGAGTTGTGTAGTGAGAGGTGAGGGGTGGGGTGAGAGTGGTTCCACATGATGTTCTTCTGTTTGTGTGTTATCTTCTGGTTCTGATACATTGATGTGAATTTGCTTACCGGATTGCATGGGGCGGGTAGGCACTCGTTTCTCAAAGCGATGAATATAAGCCATGGCTGCATGAACTCATTCATCTAAGCCTACCGCGTCTGCGTGCAGGTTCATTTATTCAATAAACATGTCATCCACGCCTTCCTCGGCTAACATTTGGTTTATGAGCACCTTTCCTGTCTCGATCGACAGTTTGTGTTGTTCTTGGACTCGCTTCATGGTTTCATACAATCTTTTTATTTGGGCCGAGTATGCTGGGGCACTTGCTAGTTCTGAAAGTTTGTCATATTCTTGATCATACTCCTCGTTTGCTTCTTCTTCTTCTGTGTCTTCTTCATCCTCTTCTACTTCTACTACTTCCGGTTGGGTCGGGGCTGAAGTTGTAGTAGTGGGTTGTGGTCCTTGGGTCTGCTTTGCTTCTGTCTCCAAGTTAGACTCATTGATCATGCGGGCAATTTCTTCATCTGTCAAATCGGCTAGGGTGTAGCCTTGTGGAAACTCCAAGTCCGATGGAATCGGAGGGAACACCAGATTGGGTCCTTCTGCACTTGGTCTGGCGAATGGTAAATGGTTGGACACATCGCGTTTGTGGAGGGGTCACTTCTGGTGTGGTGGTGGCTTCCCTTGCTTGGGCACAGGGTAATTGCACTCCTCCTCTCATTTTCTTCGATGGAGGACCCACCGTTGATAGCCGTCTTTGGAATTCTTGGGCCCTAGACCATACTAGTGCTCTTTGAATGGGCACGTCGTAAGCTAAGCACCTGTAAATTATTTTTGTTAGAGCACAACATCCATGAAGCACATTCTTCTATTTCTTATTCCATCGTTGATGGGCTAGGTGGATTTGATCGATGATCCAGTGTGGCATATTGATGGTGAGATTCTCTGTCTCTGCCAAGTACAAGCTGAACCAGATCTTTTTTGGTGGCATTGTGAAGCGTTCTTGGGCAGGGAAAGCGAAGTGCTGCATGATCGTTCGTATGTGGAGAGCGATGGTTGGTGTCATTGCTACCATGTCCTTCAATTTGTTGAGATCCTTGTGCTTCATCCTGCTTGGAATCATTGTTTCTTTCTCAGTGTGAATATGCATACCTTGCATGTTCAATGCTTCTCGTACTAGGTTGAGGGTCAGTTTGAATCTTTTGAGCTCGTGGGCTGGTGTCAATGAGGGTAGCACGAAGGTACTATCGCCTCCTTTAGCCTTGCTAGGGGTGATGGTACTGATAAAGTAGGAACAATGCAGGAAATCTGGCTTACGTAAATGTACCCGGAAATAGCCATCCAAGCCCGCTTTGGTCCATACCGATTGCATTACTTCTGCATTCTGATACTGCTCAAATTCGTGGGTAAAGAAATGATATCGTCCCAATTTGCCATTAAACTCAAGTTCTGCCTCCCAAAAGTAGGTGTCGTCTCCCAATGGCCCTGCGACATCACTGAACCAATGTGCATGTTTCCCCACTTGAGAAGTGTGCCCCTGAGGCGGGTCCTGAATAGGAAGCACATGCACAGCTCTAAGTTCTTGAGGTCTCTCAGTGAGTTGTGGTTCCAGAAGGAGGGTTTCAATGTCCACTATCTGGGCGCTAGACCCTGCCTGGGAACTGGTGCCTCCGGTTTCTGCCATGTTACAGCTTGCTTGCTAGTTGTGTGAGAATATAGAAGCATGCGTTAACATTGTAAAGGACAAGATAGAACAATTTTTGTCCCCATTACAACATTAACATGAGGTGAATGATGAGTTAGTCGATCAGTGAGTGCTCGATAATTGTGTGTGTTTTTAGTCCTATGAGCTAAGTGAAAAGATGTAGAGTGAGAATGATGTAGTTAGTAGGTGGAGATGAATGTACAAATGGGATCGGGGGGTTTATTACAAGCTTTGGGCTGCCAAACACAGTGAATGACTTTATGTTTTGGTTTTGTGGAGACTCTGGAGGGCTTTATGAGGGTGTCTGCTTGGAAATGAGGCTTTATAGGGGCCCATTTGCAAGTGATTCCGCTCGTGCTCATATGTAAATGTGTGTTTGTGTGTATTGAATGAGAGTGGGCATCGGCTCTTTGAGTGAGTGAACCTTGTTGTACATGGTGCGATTTGTGTGTGACTAGTTGAGCCTGCAAGCAAGCCTTAGGCACCCAAATTTGTCTTGATTGTGGGCCAGCCTTCATCGACTTCTTGGGTACCCAGATAGATTTCACTTTCACAGAAGAATCTTTGGAAGTCTTCTTATTAGTATCATGTCGTTGATCACTAATAGGAAGTTGAGCTAGTTGTTGTGGCTTGACCGCAATAGGACGCTCGCCTTTCCGCACCCACACTTGGTTTGATGGTTGAGACACCTTGCTTCGCAAGTTCTTTTGGCTTCCATTATAGGTCATCTGCTTCTTCTGTTTTTGATCCACCTTTGGTTTCCGCCTCCCGATGGCCTTTGGAAAAGAAGGGAGTTCCGTCGTATCCTTGCCGTTTTTGTTGAGATAATCATCCCTCTGCATCACATAGTTTTGGACAAGAATAGCATGGTCATCTTCATGTGTACTCCTGGAAGGACCAGGAGCTTGTGCCTTTCCTAGTTCCTTGAGTGCTCCATTGTCTAATTCAACTGTAATTCGACTCTGATTTACCCATACCTGAAGAAGTCCACTTCTTAGGTTTAGGTTGACTGCATGATCATAGATCCAGTCTTGACCCAAGACAAGAGGTTCAGTGAGATCCTCATCTTGACACACTAGTACTTTAACTGTCATTAGAACATCTTGAATGTAGAGGGGAAGTTCCACCTCGCCCATGCAAGGGGTTTCCACGCCTCCCAATCCTATGAGATATGCTTCTATAGGATTGACATTTAATTTCAACTCTCGACAGTAAGAAAGTTTAACAGCACTAGTGGCTGCACCTGAGTCAATCAAGGCCCGTACAGTCCTTGCACTCTTTCCTTGTCCTATCTCCAAGGTTACAAAAGGACGTAGGTCAACTATTCTATGGGGGCTTACACTTGAGACTTCACACATAGCCATATGATATCCTGGGTCCGCATAGTCATCTGTCCTAGGCTGATCTCGTCCTTGTCTCTCATCTTCATTTTTCGGATGCGTTCCAAGGCTTCTGCCTGTGCTTCTTCTCGAACTCGTTTTTCCTCTTCTTTACGTTTCTTGGCAGTGTTGAGTCGATTGAGCATTTCCTCAGTGAGAGGTTCCTGATATAACTTGACTCTGCATCCGCTTATGTAGCTAGGGAGAATATCACCTTCGAGTGTGGCTAATTGGACTGCTCCACTAGTCAAGATCCTATTTATGATCATAGGTCCATAGCCTCTCTTCTCTAATTTCCTCGCATGTTGTTTCAGGATATACACCAAAACTAAGTCTCCGGCCTTCAATACTTTATCCTTAACATGGGCATCAAAGTACGCCTTCTGTCGTTTTTTAGCTGCATATATTCCTGCGGCAGCCCTCAATCTTGTTTCTCCTAATCGCTCAAGGTCAAAAATCCTAGAGGAGAGCTCATGGCCCGTCCACTCATGCTCTTGTGCTATTCTCAATGTAGGAATCAAGAAGTCCAAAGGTAGCACCGCATTTTGGCCAAATACCATCTGAAAGGGTGTGCCTTGGAGTACCGTTTTATACGCAACTCGGTATGCCCAAACAGCATGGTGTAGCTGTTTGTCCCAATCAGAGCGTTTATTATTCACCAATTTAGTCAACACATTGCATAGAATCTTATTTGTGCTCTCAGCTTGTCCATTAGCTTGTGGATGATAGAGGGCAGACTTCTTGTGTATAACCAAGAATTCTTGGAGCAGATTTTCAATAACTTCATTCAAGAAGTGAGTCCCTCTATCACTAACTAGCTCTATAGGTAGCCCGTATCTAGTGAACACATTCTCAAATAAGAACTTAGCGGTCGTCTGAGCATCATTCTTTGTCGTAGCTTTTACCTCTACCCACTTGGTTAGATAGTCTGTGGCCACAATGATATATTCAGCATGTGAACCCTTAGCTGGGGGATTAATCAGACCAACAAAGTCTATTCCCCACTTAGAGAATGCACGTCCACCCATCATAGGTTTCAGTGGCATCTCATCTTTGCGTATAGGATACTGAGTTCGCTGACAGACATCACACCACTTCACATAGGTATGTGCGTCCATGTGAAGGGTCGGCCACCAAAGTCCTGCAAATAGGATTGCCTTGATCACCCGATCTGGTCCAAAGTGTCCTCCTGCTACACCGTGGTAAGCAGTTTCCAAGATCTTAAGATATTCACTCTCATGGACACATAATCTGATATAACCATCTTTACCCCGCTTGTATAGATTATCAACGATAAGTGAGTAGTCTAGGGATTCTTGTTCTAGACTTCTTTGTTTGGCCAATGTCATATCTTGTGGGAATGTTTTCGTCCTAAGGAAGGCTACTAGTGGTTCACTCCAATCTGGCACTATGGACACTTGATAGAGAGTGGCATGTTCCACAGGTGGTTTAGTGCAACAGATCGGGCATTCCTTGCACAACTTATGGACATCAGCTTCCATAGTAGGCCAATGCACTCTGAATCTCCTAAGTGCTTGTAAAGTTCTTTGCTTTGAGTAGTGTTGCTCTAATGCACCTACATGTGCTAATTGCAACCATTTTGCGTACTCGTCCTCTTCCACACAACAAGCCAATATCCCTTGATCTGTCTGTTTGTACATGCTTCCTGCCATGATATGGTACTTCTGGGCTTTTACTACCTCCCTATCTTGAGTGTTTATGACTGGGTGGTTGGGCCCATATGTCAATACTGGCACTAATGGCTTAGCCCACTGAGGTACCACTTCCAAATTAAACAAGTAAGCATCAGGAAGGTCATCTGATACTCCTTGCGGTGCTTCTTCGGATGTGAGTCTTGAGAGGTGATCTGCTCTCAAATGAGTTTTCCCTTTCCTCACCACAACTTCAAAGTTGTATTCCATTAGTAAGAGAAATCGGCTTCTACCAATCTATCTATCTCCTCCTTGATCTTGGCAGCATAGTTATCGTTATATGTGTATAGCTTTTACTTAGAGGGTTTTGCGTCTGAGGTCATGGGAATTGTGTGTGAGCATATGTCTGGGTCAACACCCTTCAAGTCCTTGTAACTCCAAGCGAATACATCTCTGTATTCTCTTAGCAAAGCAATCAATTCTTGCTCTTCTTCTTCCGTCAGGTCATGTCCTATGTAAGTGCATCTCTCTTCTCCTTCTTCTATGGCTACCACTATTTTCTTCGTGGTTTATTTGTTGTCATAGGCCTCTCCTGATTGTGCCTCGCGTTTAGGCATTCTTACCATGACTCTTCTATCATCTATTTCATACTTCTTAAAATCTTCAAGGACCTCGAACAAGGATTCTTCTTCTTCTGGTGTGACTTCTTTCTTCTTCCTCTTCTTGCCCTCACTCTTGGCAGCCACTTGTGTGGTTAACCTCACGTCATTTGTTAGCTCTTCATCTCTGTGAGGATGAACTTGTACTTCATAGAAGTATTCTTCATCTAATGCAAAAGGTGGGTCCATAATGATTGACTCTAGATTGGAGTCACTTGCATCCTCAAATGCATCAGGGCTATGTTCACATTCTTCCATAACCGAATCTCCCATGATTGGCTCTATGGAGAAAATTGAAATATCATAGCCATCCTCATCACAGTGTGGTGTCATTGTTCTTCATTGATGGCTACATCCATTGTTGCTAAAATTTCTGCCCAACCATGAGGTTCAAATTCTTCGTCAAGAAATACTACAAGTGCATAGGCTGGGTCTTGAATTGATCTATGGGTTTCTTTCGCACCTACCTCTCTGGCTTTTTCTCTCTTCTCTTCTTCTATTGCTACTTTGCACATCCATAAATGGGTGTCTTCATGCATCCATGAGGATCCTGATCCTATGGAATGCATCGACTCGGTATCATCTTTAGCTCTATGGATGGGATTCCATTGGATAGGGGGGACATCTCTATGAGAGTAATCTTTGAGATTCACTTTGGTCGTGACACCTAAGTGTTGCAAGTACAAGGAATTGGTTCCCCAATCTTGTACCACCTGCAACTGCCGCATAAATGGTCGTCTCAAAATCATCTCATAGGCATGGTTCTTGCTAAAATCACAGATAGCAAATGTGTGCTCAAACTCTACACCACATGTAGTGAGAGTTATTCCTTCTAGCAACCCTAAGGGTCTTTCAATGTGACCATCGGCCATCTGCAATTTCATTCTTGTCGGCCTGAGTGCTGGCTTGCCCCAACGCTTCTATAGGGAAGTGGTAGCAATAGCAACTCCTTCACCTGAGTCTAGAATTGCCTTGGTTGTATACCCTTGATGGGTAATGGGAAGATAGGTGTTTCCTTCTTCTCCTTCACTCATGTCTCCTATCTTATCCAGGGGTATTTCTGGCACTGTTCTATGAGAACCTACCTGAGAACAAGGTTTGGCTACCTTTGGTACTTGTTTAGCTACATGTTTCCACAGTTTTGGTCTAACCTTGAGTAGCTCTTCTAAAGTGAGATTGCACTGCACTTTAGTGTTCTTTACAACCTCTATGTTCCTAGGTATGACTGAGTCTTCGTTTCTTACCATGACCGTGGGTGCTCTCATACAAGTAGACTTAGCCTCCCATGGGCCTGTGACGTGGGGTAATTCATGTAAAGAATTAGACTCAAAGTCTAATCTCTCTTGACTTTGTGCACTCTCCTGCTCTCCATAAATGGAGGGGATATCTTGTGGGAATTGGTCATGCACGTCATCCACAAGTTCAAAAGGAGGAGGTACTTCACTCTCTCTTCTTGACTTTCTTGCAAGAATTCTGGTGAATACCTATTCATAGAAGAAGAGGTGTCTGGTTCAGTGGAATTGGGAACATACGCTTCCTGTGGGGGAATGCTTATTCTTTTACTTGCCTCATCTCTTCCTTGGTTTTTTTCTTCCTTGGCAGATCTGGCAATTATGCTCTCTAACTTCTCTAATAGTCCATCCAAGTGCAATTGTGCCTTAGCTGATCCAGAGTAGTTGAAGAGGCGACTGGCTTCAAACATGGTCTGAGCCAACACGACCATTTTTGCGCAAAGCTTGGTTCTTTCTATCTCTAGGTCAGCTCTAGGGTAGCAATTGTCATGATCTGTCACATTTGGCCCTTCTTGGATTCTAGCCTGATATGCCTTAAGCATCATGTCTATGTCTTCAGGAGTGGGGTCAGCTAGCACTGATCCTACTCTAGGGGGTGGTGGGATGGTCTGAGGTGGGTTGAAAGATGGTGGATTAGATGGCGATAGGAATGAAGGTGGTGGTTGTATGTGAGAGTTTGTTTGAGAGGTGAGTTCAACAATTTTGGCTTTTGTTTCTCTTATGCTTTCTTCTAAGTGGCTCATCTTTTTAGACCATTGTCTTTTCATTCTCTCTCGGCTATCCTTCTAGGCTCTCGACCGTTTCTTGGCTATGCTCTCGGTTTCACTAACCTCTGCACTCTTTTCTTGACCTAAACCTTGGTTCTGCTGCAAAGCCTGACCTCTAGTGACCACCTGGACTGGTGCAGTGGAAGTTACACTAGCGTCTACTACTAACCCAATAACATTAATTGGAGTGATTTTTGGCATATTATTGGGATTCTTTGGGCAATCTCGTAAGAGATGCTCCTTTTCACAATCTTGACAAAAGCCATGTATTGTTACTGACTGGGGTTGTGTAGGTGCAGGCATTGGGCAATCATGAATGAGGTGATCTCCTTGACATCTATAGCATGGTCCTCTAGGGAATGAGGGTCTTATCTGCCTAGGTTGAGGTCTAGTGTTGGAATTTGTGTACATGATATTTGCATACTCTGGCTCCCAACTAGGTTCACTCGGTTCTTCACTATAGTAGGATTCACCATGTTCAGGAGACTGCATGTAGTAAGCCTTAGGGCTATCAATATGTGTAGAATCAAAGCTATGGTCATTGGGATCACTTTCAGAAAGCAATGGTGTTACAGGCACTATGGCTCTATTCAGGTTCTCTTGTACAGCTGCATACTTCACTGGGATCACATTGGCTGGAGTTGGAGGCCATTGAGCTAACACAGGCTGAGGTCTTTGCTGAGTTTGGTAGGGCTGTTGATGGGGTTGTTGAGGTCTGCCATATTATTGTGGTGAGTACTGGTTCTGATATCCGCCCTATTGTGGATATGGTTGAGGGTAAGTTTGCCTAACCGCTTGCTTATTGTAGGGGCAATCTTAGGCAGTGTGATTTGTGTATCTCCGTTCTATGGTGCAGTGTTGGCTACTAGGATTCACTTGGGGTTGAGCCATGATGGGACATACGTTCGCCATATGTTCATCTCCACAAGTATAGCATCATTTAACTGGGGAAAATCTTGGAATTTGTTTGCTAGAGACACCTAGTTTTTGAGCTACTTTCTCAGCGAGTTCCTCAATAGATGTGGATTGCGTGGAAGAGAGGCTAGTAGAACTATCTGAATCTCTGTAGATTTTTGAAATCTCCAGCTCCTCCCCTAGGTTATCTTCAATGTCAATGCACATGCGTACACACTCTTCTATGGTTCTAGGGTCCTTCAAGTACACATATGATCTCAATTCGGTACTTAGCAGTCCATCTAGGAATAAAGCCACTTGTTTGGCAGAAGTGGGTAACTCAGAAATAGGGCGTCTCTCTAAATATTGCCTAAACCTTCTTCCTGCAAGTCTAACCGTCTCTTGAGGGGTTTGCTTGAAGCTATGAATCAGTGAGGAAGTATTATGCCTTATGCCACTCTTAGAGAATTCAATAATGAATGCCTCTAGAAGTTGGTCTATGTTTCTGAAGTGCCTCTCAATTAGTGGTTGAAACCACGTAAGAGCGGTGTTCCTAAGAATTAGACCAAGGCATTGTACTGCGTGAATAGATCCTCCACTTGTTCAGCTCTCAAGACTTGCCTAAATTCAGCCACATGATCATAAGGGTCTCCAGTGCCATCGAAGTAGTTCTTCATGGACTTAACTAGTTGTGTAGGTCTCAAAGTCCTCGTGTGCTCTCTGGGCCTCGGTAGGGAAAATCCTCAGCATTTCTTAAGTTCCTTGGAACTCTAGTTCTCTCTGTTTCTTCTCTATTCGTCTCAGTTCGCATTCGTTCTCTTCCTATTGGGTTGGCAAAGCTCACTTCTAGCCTATCTCTACTTCTATCCCTTTGAGCGCCATGAGCTTGGGATGTTCCAGCCCCTTGGTGGCCAAAAGAGACATTAGATCTTGGTTGGGGAAAAATAAATTCCCCCTTCCAAGTGTAGGCATGTCTACCATGTTCTGTGACCACAAAGATCCTCTCTGAAGTACCGTCTAGATAGGTCACTTTGCCTGGGCTATCAAGATCTTTGAACTCATAGATTGTGATCATTCCTACCTCCTTAGGCTTATACCTCCAGAAGGCTTCATCGGTTTCTCGGTTCAAGAGTAGATCTATGCTCTTGTTGTCCTGGGGGATCCATTCTGATGTGAGAATTCCAGTGAAAACTGATTTGCCTTGAGGAGTTTTAGGTTCTACACCCATGTTCCCTTGCTCTAGGTCACCTAAGTCCGTTTTGGGGATCACATTCCCGAATTCATCTGTCCTATCTGGTTGACCGGTGACTACATATATGGTTCCTTCTTTGTCCAAGTATGCTCCATTTTCAAACTTGACAGCAAGATGTTCAATTCCAATGGGTTGGTCAGGGTTTTTAATCTGGACCACGGATCTTCCTAGGCAGTCCTCATAGATGCTAGCACCTAATTGGTTGGTCCTAAGGTATTCTAGCTGCATCTTGTAGGGGCCTTCTACCCTATGTAGATATGGCACACCTGAACTCCCTGTAGGTCTCTCCATACCGTGGGACATCTCTGACTCACTAGTCTCAGAGCTAGGGTAGTATGAATGATGGCTCAACTGCTAGGCCCAAGACCTAGCAGTATGATTGACACTAGCCTCTGAAGACCTAAGACTTTGTCTACCTCTCCCTAGGTGTCGTCCTGATCTAAGGTTCATAAGCCCAATTGAAGAATTCCCCAAATTTCCCAAGTACAATTTTCGTTACTGAGTTCTTTTTGTATTAGTCACTTGTTCTTTTTAATTTTCCTTAGGGTGTCACTTCTTGTCCAATTAGTCTTCGTTGCAAGGAACACTTAAGTTTTATCTTACTTTGAGTGTGGGGTGTGGTGATATGACCAAAAAGCTGAAATTTTTGCGATGATGGAGATGGAGGTGGAAGATGGTGATGATAATGGTGGTAATGAAGATGGTGAAGAAAACAAAAGAAAATAGATAAAGGTGAAGGAAATACCTATGACTCCAACGCCTCAACTCTACGTCTTACCATCACACGCTCGTCCTCAAAGCTCAATCCCCGGCAACGGCGCCAAAATTTGGTGTAGCTCAATGATGAGTAGCACCTCCTTTAATGTCAATCGGGGAAGACGTGAGGATGGTATGATGACTTCGAGCAAGTGAAGGCACAAGTGCATGAGTGAGAAGCACACCAACATGCACACACATACACACGCACGCACACACGGCAAGACAAAGAGAAAGACAATGGAGTTCTTTTAGATTACTTCCAAAATGCTCATACAAGTTCAAATCTATTACAAGCTAACCTCAAAAATGAGCTCTCTAGCTCTATTTATAGTTTTTGACTAGCTTTTGGCCCTGTCCAGACCTAGTGTTCGGCCTAGTTAAAAATTAGGTTCTAGGGCCTATTTGGAGGCTCAAACAAAGTCTAAAAATTATGAAAATTGGTATGATGCTACTTCTAATACTCCTCAAGCTCGAGGACTCCTCAGCTTGCACAAAATGGAGTTACAAAAAGGTGAAATGGTATTTACAATGATTTGTAGTGATGAGAATCACTGTTATGAAGATGTTGTTTTGGAAAAATTTGAATGGCCTACTTGCCAGATCTTCGTTGACTGCTTAGTCTACGTGTGCCTTCTCTCCGCTCTGGCTCCCTTCTTTGACTTCCTTGTCTTGTGAGTCCTTCGGTGCCTTGACTGCTGCCAACAATCATCTATCATGATATAAACCTAGACCTATGGTAGAGATCCTCTATCACAACACACAACCATCTATCAGGATAGACTAACCTTGTGATAGAACAAAGTGTCGATAGATACCCATCTACCATGATATACCACCAGGTCTATTGGGACAAACGCCCCCACGATAGACCCATCTATCATGATAGACCATTAGTCTATATATATATATATATATATATATATATATATATATATATATATATATATATATATATATATATATATATATATATATATATATATATATATATATATATATATATATATATATATATATATATATATATATATATATATACGATATACCATCCATGGGACAAAGTGCTCTATCATTATATCATTATAGATGGCTCTATCGTGATATATCCTCTCTATCATGATAGACCGAACTATCGGAACAGACCCAATCTATCTTGAATAGACAACCTAAAGGAAAAAAAATAGGGTTTAAATGTTTGACTTCAAATTGGGATATTTTTAAGGTTTTCTTCGTGGATTTCAGGGTGTACAAAGCTATAGAGCAAGTAATCAATGCTAGAGAAAAGCTTAAAGGGTAATAACAAGGCTTGAGAGACGTTCTTGGGCCATTCAAAGCACATAAAGCGAGTGACTCAAGGTTGAAAATTCACAAAACTCCCTTTGACAACTCTAGCCTAGGCTAAGACATTAGTTCTAGTAAAAGTATATAGGGTGGCGATAGGAAACCTCGAGTCCAAGACACTTAAGAACTCAAGTACAAGACCTAAACTGATTCTAATCATGATAACACTAAGAGGAAAAGAACTTAAGGTGAGGATCTACGAGTAACTTAAATAACATAAGAATATTCCTCACGATTCTGCATCAAGACAAGAAATAACAAAGGAAAATAAATCAACAAGTAAATTGATAAGTGAATCCATAGTAACAAGTGAATTTTAAAAGGGGTAAAGAAAGGGGATTGGGCTAATTCATGAACCTTAGATCAGGCAAGTATCTTGGCAAGGTGGATCGACAAAGCCTAAGATCTTATAAAGCTATTCTCAACCACACAACCAAGTCTTTGTCTAAGCAACTAGGTAATTCCCACTCAAGTGATAGTCAGGAGACCTGTGAGTCAGAATGGAGAGGTCAACTCATAACAATAGGGCTACACACTTAGAGAAACCTAAAGGACCTTACAACCCTCAATTAGAATACACCCAAACCAATTGATTAGGTGCTCACATCTATGAGGATGGTTTGAGAAGGTCAGGAGTACAATTGAAGAATCCAAAGCACCCTTATGGCCTAGATCACCTATAGGTCAATTTTGAGAATGGATCATATAGAGATAAGCATGAAACTATGTATGTAGTTACTAATCACCTTGAGAGAATAGACAACTTTGGAAACATCCTTCCAGAGTCATAAACTTGAGATTCAGAAGAGGAATATCCAATCAAGATTCCCTTCACTCGTAGTAAGAAATCAATGCTTACTAGAGTGACAACTACCATGAAGATACCCCAAGACAATACTTCCATAGAGTTATATGCTAACACGACTACTAAACAAGCCTTCTAAATATTCAAATTGAACAAGCCTCAGACTAAGTAGGAGTTCTTAGTTTATGAGTTCAAGGACCCAGATGTCTAATAGAAACCCTTACATGAGCCCTATTTCAGAACAAATGTACTTAGTCTTTGACGATAGTAAACAAAGTCATTTTTGGCAAGGCCAAAAAGTTTCCCTCCTACACAAAACATCAACTAGTGTAGGATAGACTAACGTTTGAGGAGCTAATAGAGAGAAAATGAAGGAGATCCTTAAGGTGAAATTTGTGCACAACCTAGGAAGAGGTAGGCCAGAGCAAGGCACAAGAAAACCAAAAAGACAAAGGACTAGAGGACATAGGTCACATAGAGATGAGGATGATTTCCCTCTACCCAGACAAAGAGAACACTCAAAGATGTTGAGACCCTCTGAGGTGGTCAAGACCATGAAGAATCACTCTGATGGATGGGAGATCCCTATGATCATGTAACCAAATTTAAGTAGGTGTTGAGGGTGGAACAAGTTGAGGACTTGTTCACTCAATACAAGGATTTTGGTCTTATGTTAAAGATCACAAACCTTTCTTGGTTTCAATTGTTGCAACAAGGTCATGTAGAGACATCATGCAACTATTGGATGCTTTCATCATTGAGTTCTCCAAGAGTGGAATCAGACACAACACCTTGTCCTTAATCCATAGCTTCAAGAAGATAAAGACAATGAGGTTAGCAGGATGTATATTCAGGCAACACATAGAGAGATATCCATTCCCAAAACTACCTACCCAAGCTAAGAAGGTATCAATTTTCGTAGATGGTTTGTTGAGTGAAAATTGAGATCAAATGTGTACTTGAAAGAGCCAAATACCTTAGACCAATGTGTGAGAATGTGCATAGACATAGAAGACAAGTTAGAAGAGGACTAAGAGTTGTTAAAGCTTCAAAAAGAATTAGATTAATTGGCTAGTATTACATCCAAACCATCTCCTTAGTGGAGGAAATGGCTGAATTAGTTGCACAGAAGCTAGGAGAAAACTTTTTGAATAGGCCACATTAGAAGGTCACTACCATAAAATGTTGCTACACTTGTAGTGGTGATCACATGGCTAATGCTTGTCCAATGTAAAACCAGAATGCCATAGCTCTAGGATCATACACTACACCATAGAGAGGAAATACACAAACCATATGGCACAAGATTGTCCTTAGAACAAGCAGGTAGTCAGAAAAGACTACCAACAACCATATCAGAAACCATATAGGTATCAGAGTTAATGCCAATAGTACCCCTACTATAGTCCACAACAAAATCATGAGCCATAATATCATACACAACCTAGAACACAACTAATGCTAGGAACCACCACCCCTACCAATGTAATATGATAGGGCTTTAATACCAGTTTCTCCACTGATCACTGAGAATGATCCTAATGCCAATAATTTCTCACATCTCATGGAGAGAACCTTCCCACCTACTACAATGAGTCACCAAAACATACAGAGACTTGTCACTATGAAACCCCGACACAAAGATACTATTGGGAACCCAAACACTTGAATGTGACATACACAAATCCTAATTCTAGGCCCCATATGAGGAAGATGAGACCATTGTTGGAGTTAGAAATCTATGGAAGCATGTGAATAGCACAAGGAAGAAGAAGAAGAAGCTTGGAGCACAACACACAATACTGAATGTATTATCACTAGAATGTCCAAATATCAGTGACCCATTAGGGCAATAGGCATATATACAAGCCGGGGAAAAAAGACCTCCTAAAGAGGGAAAAAATGCCCCGAAGGACCTAGTGTGTTCACACACATCACTACCTAAATATATCAACAAATCCCCCCTGGGAGTGATGCAGTGAACAAGGAGTTGACACTCACGTATAAGGAAGTGCCAAGCTATGTGGAATCAATCCACAAAAGGAAGTAAGCCCAAAGCTTTGCGGAAAGCTTCAAACTTCTCCCTAGGCAGAGCCTTCGTGAAAAGCTCTACAATGTTCTCCTGAATGGGCACATATGCCAAGATAATCTCTCTAGTAGAGAACCTCTCCCTGACATAATGATAATGCACCTCAATGTGCTTAGTGCAAGCATGCAACACAGGGTTCCTAGCCACTGCCAATGCGCTCTAACTATCAGTGAAGATGGTGGTGGTACAAGACTAACCAACACCCAAATCAGCCATAAGGCATCTCAACCACACACACTCAACAGTCATTGTGAAAGCTGCCCTATACTCAGCCTCACAACTAGAAGTGTCCACAACAAGCTGCTTCTTGCTCAACCAAGATATACATGAGCTACCAAGCATGAAGCAAAAGCCACTAGTGGACACACGAGTGTCATAGCAATCAACCCATTCAGAATAAAAAAAAGCATGTAAATCTGGCGGTGGTGATCCCCCTTGGGATAACAATCCAAGTAGTCGAGTACCACTCAAGTAGCAAAAGATGCGCTTAATAGCCTACCAATGCTTGACATCTAGGCAATGCATAAACCTGCTCATGTGTGAGACAACAAACTGAATATCTGGCCGAGTAATGCATAAGTAAATCAAGCATCCAACAGCCGTTTGATAGAGAACAACATCAAATGCATCTCCAACATCAAACTTGTCTCCATAGGAGTGGCAATAGGTTTGTAGTCTTCAAGGCCAAAACGCTGCAATAATGTGTAAATATATTTTGTTTGACACAAATCTATTCTACCATCAACTTGCATAAACTAAATGCCCAAATAATGATCCAAATGCCCAAAATCAGACATCTCAAATGAGGCATGCAGATCAGCCTTAAAATCAGCAATATGCTTCTCATGAGGACTAGTGAGTAGCATGTCATCAACATACACAACAATGATCAGAAGCACGTCATTTTCAAGCTTAACATATAAGGTGCTCTTAGTTGGATGGTTTCCAAAACCATGTGCAATGAGATAGGCATGTATCTTTTCATACCAAGCACTTGGTGCTTTCTTTAAACCATATAATGCCTTCTTTAACCTGCACACCTGGTTTTCATGCCCTTTCTGCACAAAGCCATGGGGCTGAAAAACGTACACTTCTTCATGCAAGTCACCATTCAAAAATGCATTTTTAATGTCCAACTGATGTACATTCCAACCATGATGGGCTGCAAGTGCACAGATGCTACGGACAGTAGTCATTCGGCATGTAGGTGCAAAGGTCTCATCAAAATCAATGCCTCTTTCGTGTGCATAACCCTTTGCAACAAGCCTAGTCTTACACCTATCAACTGTTCCATCAGGCTTACACTTCTGCTTGCATACCCACTTAGTGCCAATGGCCTTCTTGCCAAGAGGCAAGTCACATAAAGACCCGGTACCATTCTTCATTATAGCATCATATTCAGATTGCATTGTAGCCATCCAATTTTCTGAATTTTGTGCTTCATCAAAGGAAATAGGCTCATTCTTATCACAGACACTAGACACAGCCATAGCATAGCAATCTAATGCAAAAGAGGCATTGTGAGCACTTGAATGAGTATGATATGACAGAGGTGCATCTAATTTGCTGTCACGCAAAGTCTGTGTTGGTAGCAGTCAGGGCTTCACAAGACAAGGGAGAAGGGCCAAGCAAGCAAAGCAGTCAAGAGGATCCAGCAATTAGGCCATGCAATTTTTCTGAGATAACTTCCCTTTAAGAATGATTTTCATCACTACATGAACATTGTAAATACCGTTTTTGGTAGATTAGACTCCATTTTGTTCAATCCGAGGAGTCCTTGAGCTTGAGGAGTATTAGAAATATTTATGTACCAATTTTCATAATTTTTAGAGCTCATTTGAGCCTCCAAAATAGCCAAGGAACCTAATTTTTAACTAGGTCAGACACTAGGTCTGGACAGGGCCACTAGCTAGTCTAAAACTATAAAAGGAGCTAGAGAGCTCATTTTTTGAGAGCACAAATTGTAGTTTGAACTAAGAAAAGCTCTTGTAATTGTCTTATGATCTTAATCAAAACCTCCATTTTTCGACTCTTGGTTCTTACCTGTGTGCGCGTGTGCGTGTGTGTGTATGTGTGTGTGTGCTTGTGTGCTTCTCCATCACCACTTGTGCACATCACTTGCTCGAGGTCTTCATACCATCCTCATGTCTTCCCAGATTGACATTAAAGGAAGTGTTGCTCACCACTGAGCTACACCAAATTTTGGTGTCGTTGCCGGGGATCAAGCTTTGAGGATGAGCGTTGATGGAGAGGGTTAATCTCCAAAAGAACAAGATACTCTTGAATTTAGAGCACCTCTATATCAAGAGTAACTCAAAACATTCACCAATTTTGAGGATTAATGATCAACTATCAAGATTTTGGATAAACTGTGAAGAAGATGATTCTACAGAAAGTCTGCTGCACATATCTCTCACATTGACTTATCAAATGTGTAAAGTTTTTTATGAAACTTTGCAACAAGGTGTCGCCTATAGTTTGGGCACCTTCTCCAAGTTAAATCATTTCAAAAGATTCAGTAGATCTTGAGAAATGAACTTAACAAGTCACGTATGTCTAAAACTCTTCTTCTGGGAAGTCGATTCAGACACCTGTAACTTTTAACACTTGGTTCTCTCAATCTAGAACCCGTTTATGTAAATGCTTTTAGCCATAGGTAGCTTACCTTCCAACTTAAAGAATGAGTGCTTGCTTGCTCAAAACTTTACACTGTGGAAGGAGAACTAACCAAAAGATTAGCATCGAATTTTGCACCTCCTACAACTTCTCTTGTTTCCATTTACACATGTAAATGTTCCTACACTCAATTCTCTAAGCTTGATCACAATTAGAAGCTGAAAATTTGTACCGAGGTCAATCAACTATAGACTTAGACTTGTACAAAAGTATTTCACAAAATATTCAACACAAAAGGAGAATACTCAGAAAGATCGCGCGCAACATTTTTCATTTCTGAGAAAATTTACATCTGAGTAATGAGAGAGATTCTACTCCCTTCTAGAGTGTCTAATGACATCTTATTCTCTTCCAAACTTGTTCTCACATAATCTCTCCTATTTGCCCCGACATTTTCTTTGTTTATATAGGCAAATATTTACAAGCTCATAACCATACAAAGGTATAAGATAAACTCACTCTAAATTAATGTACATATGTATACACATCTTCATCCTCTAAATATACACTTCCTTCAAGCTTCATAACTTGATCTTTTCTTCAGTCCTTGACTTCCAAGCCTTCATCAAAACTTCAATTGTTGATTGCCCTACACCAACAGCTCCCCCTCAATCATCAATTGAGGTTTTCTCTATCTTCTTTATGCCTGCCATATCTTTGAATCTCTGTAGCTTTGGTCCATCCAAGCTCTTGGTTAGGATATCAGCTATCTAATCTTTTGTTGATGTATGTATTACTTCAATCTCTTTATCCATCACCTTCTCTCTTAGAAAGTGATACTGAATCTCAATATGTTTAGTCCTGGCATGAAAAATAGGATTAGCAGCTAAATACAATGAACTCATGTTATCTCCATGAATAGTGGGTGTACTCTGAATGATGACAAAACTCTTCATAAGAGTCTTAAGCCATATCACTTCCTTTGCAGCTTCCACCATACCTTTATACTCTACTTCTGTAGATGACAAAGCAACTGTGTGTTGCTTCTTTGAACACCATGAAATTAACTTATCTCCCACATAACACAAGTATCCATAAGTTGAACTCTTATCATCAGGATTACCTGCCCAATCTGTATCACTATAGATCTTAATGTTTGTATCTGATGTAAAACCATAATACAAACCTTCTTTGAGTGTACCCTTAATGTACCTCAACACTCTTTGTCCTGCAATCCAATGTTCTTTCCTAGGACAATGCATGAATTGAGACAATACTCCCACTGCATATGACAAATCAGGTCTAGTTAAAGTAACATAGATTAGACTTCCAACCAAACTTTGATATAGCTTCATGTCCTTGAACTCTTCTCCTCCATATCTGCTCAATTTATGATTCACCTCCATTGGAGTAGGTGCTACCCTGCAATCATCCATTTTAAACTTGATCAATAAGTTTTTCAAATACCTTTCTTGAGTTACATACACTCCATGTTGAGTGTATAATATCTCCATTCCCAAGAAATATGATAAGTCTCCCAAGTCACTGATTTTGAACTCTTTCTCCATTTGCTTCTTTAGACTTTGAATGCCTTTCTCATCTGTACCTATAAGAATTATATCATCAACATATATACACATGTAAATAAACCCATCTTCACTTGCTTTAACAAGCAAGCTACTATCTGCTTTAGATACTTAGAATCCAAGTTCTTTTAAGAACTTCACAAGTCTATAATTCCATGCCCTTGGGGCCTGCTTCAAGCCATACAAAGCTCTCTTGAGCTTGCATACATGATCTGGATACATTTCATCTCTGAATCCTTGTGGTTGCTCCATGAAAACATCCTCTGAAATATAACCATTTAGAAAAGCATTCTTCACATCTAGTTGACATAATGTTCAACCTTTACATGCAGCAATGGCTATGAGTGTCCTGATAGTTGTCATCTTTGCCACAGGACTATAGGTCTCATCATAATCTACACCATATGTCTGAGAAAAACCTTTCACAACAAGTCTAGCTTTATACCTAGACACACTTCCATCTGCATACCTCTTTGTCTTGTAGACCCATTTGCATCCAATGATTTTCTGACTATTTGGTTTAGGAACCAAATCCCATGTCTGATTCTCCATTAATGCATCATACTCTTCCTGCATAGCTTTCTCCCGATTTTCCTTACCTTTTGCCTCTTCATATGTAGAAGGTCTTCATCTGCCTTTACCATATAAGCATAATCTTTGGTAGCCAAAAAAGAAGTGACATAGCTATACCTTGTAGGTTGCCATTTGTGTCTTGATGACTTCTAAGTTCTCCACTCCTTGAGGTTTCTGGTTCGTCACATTCTGGATCAAATCTTGGCACTTCTTCAACTTCAACCTGTACTTCATTGTTCTCCTCTTCATCAAATATATGAACCTTTGATTTACCTTTCTTTTGATTCACAACTTCTTCATCACCTGCATGAACATGAAATGTACCTGCATACCAAGTACCTTGCTCATCAAATGTAACATCCTTTGATACAAGGAATTGTTTTGCGGATGGACTCCACAACCTATATCCCATCTGTTTATCATCGTATCCAATAAATACATACTTTTCAGCTTTAGGTTCCAATTTGTGCCTTAATTGTGATGGCACATATGCATATGCCAAACATCCAAATACTTTGCAATGATCTAAAGTAGCTCTCTTACCCCACCATGCCTCATATGGTGTCATACCCTGCAAATCTTTACATGGTAATCTATTGACCAAATAAGTAGCTGTGTTTACAGCCTCCGCCCACAAGGAATTTGGGCAATTTTTCTCCTTCATCATGGATCTTGCCACCTCAACAAGAGTTCTATTCCTCCTTTCTGCTACACCATTTTGTTGAGGAGAGTACCTGCAAGTAATTTCCCTTTTTATATCTGCATTCCACAAGTAATCAATGAAGTCATCAGAGAAATACTCTCCCCCTCCATCTGACCTTAGTCTCTTCAACTTATGACCTGTAATTCTCTCTGCATACACATGATAATGTTTGAATGTATTGAATACCTCTGACTTATCTTTGATCACATAGATAGTGATCCATCTGGTAGCATCATCAACATAAATCACATAATACCTTGAACCATTGATACTGAAATCCTTTGATGGTCCCCACACATCTGTGTGTACCAATTCAAGCTTCTCTGAATACATAAATCCATGCTTGGAATAAGATTGCTTATGAGCCTTACCTAATTGACATGCCTCACATCTGTATGTCATATGTTGACTTGCAACATTAGGCAATCCAAGCACTGAACCATTATTAACCATATCTTTAATACCTCTTTCATTGAAATGTCCAAGCCTTTTGTGCCAAAGATCTAACTCAGAGATCTTATGTCCTCCATAAGTATACAAGGCATGACCAACATTACCTTGGATCTTCAATGTGAACAATCTTCCTTCTTTCTTTCTTGAAACAATTTGTTTATACCCATTGCTAGGGTCTTCCACAAACACTCCTTCATTAGTGAACCTAACTTCATAACCTTTTTCAACAATTTGGCCTACACTTATCAGATTCTTAGGAATTGTAGGAACATACAAAACCTTACTCAAGAGAGTACTTCCATCCTTAGCCTTCACTGATCCAATTGATTTCACATTATGCTTTGTATTGTCACCTGTTTGAACAACATGATTAGTTATCTTATTCTCCAAATCAGTCATCAAAGCTATGTTGCCACTCAGGTGATTGCTACACCCTGAGTCAATGTAGAAGACTCTTTGGTCTTCACCTTGCCTTTCACAAGTTGCATTCATTATCAATGTTGAATCCTCCTTTTGATCTGAAGCATAATTGTAGTAGGTATTGTTGTATTTTTTACTTTGGAATCCTCTACCTACATTTCTTCCAAAGTAACCTCTGCCTCTGAAATTACCTCTTTGATTTCTACCACCTCTTCCTCTTGAATTAAAGTTCTGATTATATCCACCATTATTCTGAGTATTATGCCAACAATCATTAGCTAAGTGATTTGTCTTACCACAAATCTAGCAAGCTTTAACTCCATCTTTATTATTCCTGCCTCTTCCTCTACCTTTGCCACCTCCTCTTCCTCTTAGGAAGTTAGTTTGGCTAGTTGTACCTTCATCCTCATTTGCTTGTTGCTTCCCTTTGATATTCTTCTTCTTATCCTTTGAATACATTGCATGACCTGTACTTTTATCACTTTCACCTTTGACATCCTGCTCAAAGGTTAGCATATGTCCTATCAACTGATTTAAATCAGGAGTGAAATGATCAAGTGATAATTCAGTAGACAAAATGAATGGCTTCCATTTGTCATCACCTCTCAAACCTGTAAGGATTTGCCTTACCAATTTATCCTCCTCAATGTCTTCATCAACTGCTCCTAATGCATCTGCAATGTCCTTCATCCTTGTTACATAATCTAAGATGGATTGAGATGCCTTCTTCTTGAATGTGGTAAATTATGCCCACAAGGATGCCTTCCTTGACTTTGTGGTATTTTGGAAATGCTCCTCCAAAGCATTCTATATATCACTTGCACTTTCAAGACCTCTAATGTGAGGTAGCAAGTAGTCATTAATTGCCATGTAGATAATACTCCTAGCTTGAGCATCTTTCTTCATCCAAGTCTTCAAATCCGATAATTCTTCCCTAGTTGGAACACTAGGATCTCTGAACTGAGGCTTTTCTTCTTCACCTGTAATATAACCTATCAAGTCTTTGCTCATGAGATGAGCTTCCATCCTCATTGACCATGCTGGATAGTTCTCTCTATCCAACTTCTATATCTGAAGAGAATCTCCCATCCTTTCTTCACCTGTATATTGAATTCTTCAAACTTTATGAGTAATAGATGTACTTTGAATGATACTCCTTTTGTCTTCCTTGATGTCGTATGACGTCCTTCTCAACCTTTGCTCTCAAGCTTTCAGCTTTTGAATCTTTAGATGTTGAATTCTTTATGATTGCAGCAGTCGGGATGCTCCTTTCTTCAATTTTGATGTTTCCTGCTCTGATACCATTGATGGAGAGGGTTAATCTCCAAAAGAACAAGCTACTCTTGAAGCTAAAGCACCTCTATATCAAGAGTAACTCAAAACATTCACCAATTTTGAGGATTAATGATCAATTATCAAGATTTTGGATAAACTGTGAAGAAGATGGTTCTACAGAAAGTCTGCTGCACATATCTCTCACATTGACTTATTAAATGTGTAAAGTTTTTTATGAAAATTTGCACAAGGTGTCGCCTATAGTTTGCGCACCTTCTCCAAGTTAAATCATTTCAAAAGATTCAGTAGATCTTGAGAAATGAACTTAACAAGTCACCTATGACTAAAACTATTCTTTTGAGAAGTCGATTCAGACACCTGTAACTTTTAACACTTGGTTCTCTCAATCTAGAATGCCTTTATGCAAATTCTTTTAGCCATAGATAGCTTACCTTCCAACTTAAAGAATGAGTGCTTGCTTGCTCAAAACTTTACACTGTGGAAGGAGAACTGACCAAAACATTAGCATCAAATTTTGCGCCTCCTACAACTTCTCTTGTTTCCATTTACACATGTAAATGTTCCTACACTCAATTCTCTCAGCTTGATCACAATTAGAAGCTGAAAATTTGTACAGAGGTCAATCAACTATAGACTTAGACTTGTACAAAAGCATTTCACAAAAGATTCAACACAGAAGGAGAATACTCAGAAAGATCGGGTGCAACATTTTTCATTTTTGAGAAAATTTACATCTGAGTAATGAGAGAGATTCTACTCACTTCTAGAGTGTCTAATGACATCTAATTCTCTTCCAAACTTGTTCTCACATAATCTCTCCTATTTGCCCCGACATTTTCTTTGTTTATATAGGCAAATATTTACAAGCTCATAACCATACAAAGGTATAAGATAAACTGACTCTAAATTAATGTACATATGCATACACATCTTCATCCTCTGAATATACACTTCCTTCAAGCTTCATAACTTGATCTTTTCTTCAGTCCTTGACTTCCAAGCCTTCATCAAAACTTCAATTGTTGATTGCCTTGCACCAAAAAGCGTGTGATGGTAAGATGTAGAGTAGAAACGTTTGAAGAGTAGGTAAGCATTTTCTTTTACTTTTTTTAACTTTCCTCTTCACTTCTACACACCATATCCATTCATCATCATCTTCACCATCCTAACCATATACCTTCATCTCCATTCATTTCCTCATTTTCACTTAAGAGTGAGAGCAAGAGAGAGCTTGTATGCGCACTTGTTTTCTATGTTTTTCTGAGCGTTCTTGCAGGTACCAGCTTCCATTGCAGCTGTAGCAGCTCTTGAAGTGAGAAAACTGTCTGTGCAAATTCCAAGGCATTGACCTCTGCTGATCATGATCGAGAGAAAGATTCGGCTTTTGGTAAAACAAAGTGCACAAACACAAAGCACATGATTAGTGTTGGTGCATGACAACCATCAATTGATGTTTTGGATGAAGGATTGAAGTCAAAGATTCAAGAAAAGATTACCCTAAGAATCTTGAAGGTAGTGCACATTCAGGAAATGAAGACTTGTATACATATGTTTATTAAACTTGTAGTTAGCTCACTTATACCTTTGTTATGGTCATGAGCTTGTACATATATGCCTATATATACAAGTAGAAAGTCGGCAAAGTATGAGAGAGCATGAGATGAGAATAATTTGAAGTTGTAAGAGTCATTAGACATTTTAGAAGGATAGAAGATCTCTCTCATCATTCAGATGTAAAACTTTTCAGAGAAGAAAAAAAATTGTGCTCGATCTTTTGTTGAGTACTCCTTTTGTGTTTAATCTTCTGTACAAATTTTCATATCCTAATTGTGATCAGACTGAGAGAATTGAGAATAGGAACATTTACATGTGTAAATGTCACGAAGAAGTGAAGTTTATAACAGGTGCAAATTCAATGCTAATTTTTTGTCAGTTATCCTTCCATAGTGTAAATTTTTTACCAAGTAAGCACTCATTCTTTAAGTTGGAAGGTAAGATACCTATGGCTAAAGGCATTTGAATAAATGGGTTGTAGTTTGAGAGAATTATGCATTAAAAGTTACGGGTGTCAAAGTCGACTGTAGAAAAGTATAGTTTTAGACATAGGTGGATTGTTTAGATCATTTCTCAAGATCTACTGAACCTTTTGAAATGATTTAACTTGAAGAAGCTGCACAAACATTAGACGACACCTCATACAAAGTTTGATTGAAAAATTTACACAATTGGTTAGTCAATGAGTGAGTTATGTGCAGCAGACTTCTCTGAGTAGTGACTCTCTTCACAGTTAGTGCAAATTTTGATAGTTTGACATTGGTCTTCCAAAATTGATCAAGGTTTTAAGTTATTCTTGATATAGAAGTGTTCTAACATCAAGGATAGCTTTCTCTTTTGGATATTAACACTCTCCATCAGTGGTATCAGAGCCGGAATCATCAAAATAGAAGAAAGGAGGACCCCGACTATTGCAGTCATATAGAAATCAACATGAAGGTTCGAAAGGTGAAAGCTTAAAGGGAAAGCTTGAGAAGGAGGCCTGAAGCTATCAAGGAGATCAAAAGGAACTTCATTTGAAGTAACGGTACACTTATTCCTCATAAAGCTTGAAGAATTTAATACAGAGGTGAATAAAGGATGGGAGATTCTCTTTATATAGAGAAATTGGATAGAGAAAACTATCGAGCTTGGTCAATGAGGATGGAAGCTCATCCCATGAGCAAAGACCTGATAGGTTACATCATATCTAAAGAAGAAAAACCAAAATTCAGAGATCCTAGTGTTCCAACTAGGGATGAACTCTCAGATTTGAAGACTGGGATGAAGAAGGATGCTCAAGCAAGGAGCATTATCTACATGGGAGTCAATGACTACTTGCTACCTCATATTAGAGGACTTGAAAGTGCAAGTGACATATGGAATGCTTTGGAGGAGCATTTCCAAAATACTACAAAGTCAAGGAAGGCATCCTTATGGGCAGAGTTCACTACATTTAAAAAGAAAGCTTCTCAATCCATTTTTGATTATGTAACAAGGATGAAGGACATTGTAAATGCATTAGGAGCAGTTGATGAAGATTTTGAGGAGGATAAATTGGTAAGGCAAATCCTCACAGGTTTGAGAGGAGATGAGAAATGGAAGCCATTCATTTTGTCTACTAAATTGTCACTAGATCATTTCACTCTTGATTTAACTCAGTTTCTAGGACACATGCTAACTTTTGAGCAGGATGCCAAAGGTGATGGTGATAAGAGTGCAAGTGAAGCAATGTATTCAAAGGATAAGAACAAGAATAGAAAAGGCAAGCAACAATTAAATGAAGAAGAAGGTACAACTAGTCAAGCCAACTTCCTAACAGGAAGAGGAGGTGGCAAAGGTAGAGGAAGAGGCAAAAGCAATAAAGATGGAGCCAAAGCTTACTGGATTTGTGGTAAGACAAATCATTTATATCATGATTGTTGGCATAATAATCAGAATAATGGAGGATATAGTCAGAGCTTTAATTCAAGAGGAAGAGGTGGTAGAAACCAAAGCGGTAATTTCAGAGGTAGAGGTAGTAGAGGTTACTTTGGAAGAAATGTAGGTAGAGGTTTCCAAAGTCAATCCTACAACAATACCTACTACAATTATGCTTTAGATCAGAAAGAAGATTCAACCTTAATCATGAATGCAACTTGTGAAAGACAAAGTGAAGACCAAAGAGTCTTCTACATTGACTCAAGGTGTAGCAATCACCTGAGTGGTAATATAGCCTTGATGACTGATTTGGAGAATAAGGTAACTAATCATGTACTTCAAACAAGTGATAATACAAAGCACAATGTGAATTCAATTGGATCAGTGAAGGCCAAGGATTGAAGTACTCTTCTGAGTAAGGTCTTGTATGTTCCTACAATTCCAAAGAATTTGATAAGTGTAGGGCAAATTGCTGAAAAAGTTTATGATGTAAGGTTCACTAATGATGGAGTTTTTGTGGAAGACCCTAGCAATGGGTATAAACAAATTGTTTCAAGGAAGAAAGAAGGAAGACTCTTCACCTTGAAGATTCAAGGTAATGTTGGTCTTGCTTTGTTTACTTATGGAGGACATAAGGTCTCTGAGTTAGATCTTTGGCATAAAAGACTTGTACATTTCAATGAAAGAGGTATTAAGGATATGGTTAACAATGGTTCAGTTCTTAGATTGCCTAATGTTTTGCAGGTCAACATATGACATATAGATGTGAGGCATGTCAATTAGGTAAGGCTCATAAGCAATCATATTCTAAGCATGGATTATGTATTCAGAGAAGCTTGAATTGGTACACACAGATGTGTGGGGACCATCAAAGGATTTCGGTATAAATGGTTCAAGATATTATGTGATTTATGTTGATGATGCTACCAGGTGGATCACTATATATGTGATCAAAGATAAATCAGAGGTATTCAATACATTTAAACATTATCATGTGTATGCAAAAAGAATCACAGGTCAAAAATTGAAGAGACTAAGGTCAGATGGAGGGGGAGAGTATTTCTCTAATGAGCTCAGTGATTACTTATGGAATGCAGGTATAAAAAGGGAACTTACTTGCAGGTACTCTCCTCAACAAAATGGTGTAGCAAAAAGGAGAAATAGAACTCTTGTTGAGTTTGCAAGATCAATGATGAAGGAGAAAAAATGTCCAAATTATTTGTGGGCTAAGGTTGTAAATACAGCTACATACTTGGTTAATTTACCATGTAAAGCTTTGTAGGGTATGACATCATATGAAGCATGGTGGGGTAAAAGATCTACCTTAGATCATTGCAAAGTATTTGGATGTTTGGCTTATGCATATGTGCCATCTCAGTTGAGACATAAATTGGAACCTAAAGCTGAAAAGTATGTATTCATTGGATATGATGATAAGCATATGGGTTGTAGGTTGTGGAGTCCATCCACAAAGCAATTCCTTGTATCAAAGGATGTTACATTTGATGAGCAAGGTACTTGGTATGCAGGTACAATCAATAATCATGCAGGTGATGAAGAAGTTTTGAATTAGCAGAAAGGTAAATCAAAGGTTCAGATATTTGATGAAGAAGAGAACAATGAAGTACAAGTTGAAGTTGAAGAAGTGCCAAGGTTTGATCCAGAATGTGATGAACCAGAAACTTCAAGAAGTGGAGAACTCAGAAGGCCAACAATGGAAGTAGATGTCACAAGTTATGCAAAGAATGCCCAATCTGCAGCACCAGACCTCTAGTAGAACATGCCACTCTGTATCGAGTATCTTTAGTGCCAAATTGGATGGAACCGTTAGTAGCCTTCTTGAGGAGGAAAACCTTCCCCCAAGATATGACATTGGCTAGACAAAGAAGCTTAGAACAAGAGGCACTAGACTACTCACTCATTGGCGATAATTTATACAAGCATGGTAAAGATGGGTACCTTAGACTGTGTGTCCATGAGAGTGAATATCTTAAGATCTTGGAAATTGCTCACCAAGGTGTAGAAGGAGGACACTTTGGAATAGACTGTGTGATTAAGGCAATCCTATTTGCAGGCTTGTGGTGGCCGACCCTTCACATACCTATGTGAAGTAGTGTGACATTTGTCAGCGAACTCAGTATCCTGTACGTAAAGATGAGATGCCATTGAAACCTATGATGGGTGGACATGCATTCTAAGTGGGGAATAGACTTTGTAGGTCATATTAATCCCCCAGCTAAGAGTTCCCATGCGGAATATATCATTGTTTCCATTGATTATCTTACTAAGTGGGTAGAAGTGAAGGCCACAACGAAGAACGATGCTCAAACGACAGCTAAGTTCTTATTTGAGAACATGTTCACTAGATATGGGCTACCGATAGAGCTAGTAAGGGATAGAGGCACTCACTTCTTGAACGAAGTCATTGAAAATCTTCCCCAAGAGTTCTTGGTGATACACAAGAACTCTGCCCCCTATCATCCACAAGCTAATGGGCAAGAAAAGAGCACCAATAAGATCCTATGCAATGTGCTAACCAAATTAATGAATAATAAACGTTCTGATTGAGACAAACAGCTACACCAAGTTGTTTGGGCATACAGAGTTGCCTATAAAACGGTGCTCCAAGCCACACCCTTTCAGATGGTGTTTGGACAAAATGCAGTGCTCCCACTAGGCTTCGTAGTACCCATGCTGAAAGTAGCATAGGAGCATGATTGGACATGTCATGAACTCTCTTCAAGGATCTTTGATCTTGAACGGTTAGGTGAAACAAGACTGAGAGCAGCCGTAGGGATTTATGTAGGTAAGAAAAGAAAAAAGGCATACTTTGATGCCCATGTGAAGGATAACGGCTTGAAGGCAAGAGACTTAGTATTGGTGTACACCCTGAAACAACATGCAAGAAAGCTAGAGAAGCATGGCTATGGACCCATGATTATTGATAGAATATCAACAAGTGGGGTACTCCAATTAGCCACCCTAGAAGGTGACATCCTACCAAGTTACATCAGTGGATGCCGAGTCAAATTATATCAAGAACCCCTCACTGAGGAAATGCTTAATTGACTCAACATTGCCAAGAAACATAAGGAAGAAGAAAAACGAATTCATGAAGAAGTGCAAGCAGAAGCTTTAGAACGCATCCGAAGAATGAAATTGAGAAGACAGGGTAGAGATGAGCCTAGATCAGATATGGAGCTCCAAGATATCACATGGCCATGTGTGATGCACTAGGAGTCCACTCCCGTAGAATAGTTGACCGGCAACCTTTTGTAACCCTAGAGGTAGGACAAGAAAATAATGCAAGGAATGTAAGAGCCTTGATTGACTCAGGTGCAGCCACTAGTGTTGTTCAACTTTCTTACTGTCAAGAATTGCAATTAAAAGTTAGTCCTATAAAAGCTTATCTCGTAGGATTGGGAGGTGTGGAAACCCCTTGCATGGGCGAGGTGGAGCTTCCCATCTACATTAAAGATGTTCTTCTGATAGTTAAAGTGCTAGTGTGTCAAGATGAGGATCTCACTGAGCCTCTTATCTTGGTTCAAGACTGGATCTACAATCATGCAGTCCACAAGAACCTAAGAAGTGGAGTTCTTCACGTCTCAGTAAATCAGAATCACATTACAATTGAGTTAGAAAATGAAGCACTCAAGGAAATAGGAAAGGCACCAACTCTTGGTCCTTCCAGGAGTACACATGAAGATAAAGATGTTGTTCTTGTTCGAAACTTTGTGATGCAGCACGATAATGTTCTCAACAAAGAAGCCACAGATTTGATGGAACTCCCTTCTTTTCCAAAAGTGATCGAGACAAGGCAATCAAAGGAGTACCGAATGCAGAAGAGGTAGACAGCTTATGCTCATAGCCAAAGGAGAGTACAAAGCAAGGTGTCTCAGCCATTGAAAGTATGTGATCTTTCACACACACATCTGATTTAGGGTCTTCCATAGCCTAAATTCATATCAGAGTTTGCTGAATATCAATTTCAAACTGATCTTTCCTCTTTCAGTCACTCATATTCACTCTTCTACAACCTATTAGGTCCTACATCTCATCCATATTCATATTTCTATCCCTACATCTTAATATTCTTGTAAATTTTGTACATACACTCTTCCATCTATTTCTGTTCACATAGAGTGGTTGAGGTTTTGACTCCCACATTGTACATTGACATTTGTATATATGATGGTGTGAGTAAGCAGTGGCTTACGTAACACTTTGACCATGTTGTCTAATCTCTCTCTATCTTTGTCTCATCATTGTATGATTAAGTGATGCATGTTCATGTTTGTCAATATTGGAAGATTCTGGAATCTGTGTTTGTACATCCTGGAACCTGTGGAATTTGTAGGCCTACCTAATTTCCAACATTTGGTATCAGAGCGCAGACTACCAACATTTGATTTCAGAGCATCTTCCAACATTTGACATAATGACTTACACACTTAATCTAGATGAGTAGAGATTCGAGAATTAGACAATTCAGTCACATGTTTATTTATTAGTGTGGAGTATGAAACTAATGATCTGTTAGTAGCCAAATACTTTACAAAAGTATTGCGTGAAGACCAAGACTTGATGAAGAGAAGGCTACTTCAAATTCAAGGAAAAACAATGGTTTGGAGAAGATGAAGGAACTATATCAACATCAAATCACAGGTATTAGTTTCTACTATCAAATTGTCATTTGCAGGTCATATCTTAGAAGAGAAGTTATGAAGAGATTTGAAGGATTCAAGAAGTGCTTTTAAACACTTTCATTACTTTGAAAGTTAAAGCATTAGCTACACCAAATCAGGTATCTAGAGGTTGTTCTTGACAGTTTTGATAGAAGATCTCTTTCATGGCAAGAAAGCTCATCTAAGAAGACAAATTTGGAGATTAGATCAGTTTTGTTTTCAGCCAACACAAGGTCGGAAGTTTCTTTTATTAGATTTTGTACCTAGAGAGGTAATTCAGCATTCAGCCAACTCAAGGAAAAGGTTGTTGAATTCAGTCATATCAGTCAAATCTGAAGCAGAGTGTTGATTCAGCATATGCGGAGATAGTAAAACATGCTTCTATGTTCACTTCCATTTATACCATGTTTTTTTTGTCTCTTACTCTAAGCACTAGAGGAAGAGAAAAAATCATTTGAAGTAGTTAAGCATGATTGCTACTTCAAGATGAAGAGAACAAAAGGTATGGACGAGAAGTTTGAAGATGTTAACATCATCAGGTGGAAGAAAGATGTAGAAGAAGAAAGTCCAACAATTCCAGAGGGAAAGTAAGACTTCCTTTTTCTCTTATATTTTCCATATGCTTTTCCTACTTTTATCCTCTACACCCAAAGACAAGTCTACAAGAACATCTTGTGTGAAGAAGATAGTTTAAAGAAGAAGCAGTTTCTTGTTTTGCATTATAATTGGTCATGTTTTAGTAGTTTTTGACAAGGAATTGCATTGAGAGAAAGAAAAGCAACAGATATCTAAGACATCTTATATGGTTTGACTCATATGTGTATGAGTTATGTTTTAGTTGATGCTTTTGAGCAGGCAGCTTATATGTTCTCTCAAAGAATTCTTGAAGTGTGAACTCAGAGCTACTTGGTATATGACAAATTGCAGAGAAGTATTTTTCTTCTTTACCTAACTCTTGAGGTAAAAAAATATTTGTAGCAAATGTTAGAGACTTGGAGTGAGTTTTTTTGTTTGGAAAGGTTACCTCATATTCAGTATATTTAGTATACTCAGAAAATTCGAAGTTTTCTTTTAAGGAGGAAAATTCAAAAAAATCAGTATTTTCAAAAAAAAATCAAAAAATTTAGTATTTTCATAAAAATTCAGAAAAATTCAGATTTTTTGATGTACCGGTCAGAGGGAGAATCTACTTTCTATGTTTGTCTTGACTTTTGGATACATGATTGTATTCAAAAAGGTGTTCCATCAGATCCTATCACTCGATTGAGAAGTGGAGTTAGCCAAAAGAAAGTCAAGCAGATACTATCACATTTCACGCGAGTACTCGACTTGCAAATTTTGGAGTTATCAAGGTGAGAGTTTTTCCACTTATGTTATAGTAGAAGTTGCAGATTCTTGGGAAGGATTTAGTAGAAGAAAAGGAATTAGATTCTTGGACACTTAGAGACATTCAGGTCGCAAATCAAACATTCAGTCATGAAGGTTTGATGAGAGCACATTCTACACAGGTATTTTGTTAAGAGATCATAAATCTTGAATGATCTTGAATGATCTTGAATAATCTTGAGTATTTTTTAGTCAGATGTCTATTCTTTGTTCGTAAAGTTCTTAACATTGGAAAAAGTAAGTCAAAGATTCAGATTCTATCATATTAGTGTTGCAGAGAAATAGAAGAAGATACTTGTTATGTTGCAGAAGATTATGAATCCTAAAGTGCTTTCAGCAAAGTCTTTTTTATGATGTAATAGGATCAACTAACCTTATTCTAGATTAGGGAAGCTGAGGAGTTGCAGTGAAAGCTATTAGCATCTGTAGTGCTAATAAAAAAGAGTTTAGATTTTTTTTTTCAGACATAGGTATTGATGTTATGGAAGCAATGTTAAATCATTGAGGATCAGATTTATTGAGAGAAGCAAGACGTTCCTTGGATATTTCATAAAGTCTAATATACTTTGAAGAAATTTGGATACCAGTGTTAAATCATCCAGGAGGGGTGATGAAACATGAAGACTTATTTTCAGCCATATGGGAAAGAATACAGAATCATACCTACAAATATTCCTATATTTCCTTTGTCAGCTTCTCTTTATGTTCTAGCTCTTGAAGAAGAAGGAAGAAGAAGAATGTCTGGAGAAAGTTCCTGTTGGGTGTTCCTGTTTGGGAGAAAGTTCCAGAGTTCTATTGAAGAGAAACTTGATATTTCAGAGCGGTATGTTACTAATGAGGTGCACACATATATGATTATACCAGACTCTAAAGGAAAGAGGTATGAAGGACTTACAGATAGAACAAGGATGAAGACAAGATGATATCATAGATACGAAATTTTGTTGAGACTCATGAGAGTTGAGTACAGTCAGAGATGAACCAGCTAATGTTCATGATCCACTACGTTGTGAGTTGTCAGTCACAAGTCCCAGGATTCAGTTCTTGATTTTGTTTAGTGTATTTACGTGACATAGGAGAAGTATGCTGAGAAACCTTTCTTAAGGTAAATGCAAATATGTAGATCATAGTGTATTCTTATAGGTTTGAGAAGACAGGAGATAGCAGATTGAGAGTCAATTCATGCTACATATGTTGATAAGCAGTGATTGCTTGATGTATGCTAACACTATTGGATATCTAGTTTGCATATTTTCTCAGGTATTATGGTTCATATTCAGCAAATTCAGATTTTTGAAGTTTGAAGAAGTTCAAATTTAGTTTTGAAGAAGACTTTTTAAGATAAAGTTTGAAGGTCAATTCTGAAGGACAAGTTTGAAGCTTATGTCAGTTTGTAGAAGAATGAAGTTGCATATCCAGTTTAGTTTGTACCAATATGAATTGCAGGGGGGATTGTTGGAAATCAATGTCACCTCAGTCGAAAATCATATTAGGGCAAAAACCCTAATCTTGGTACTTAGTCATTTCTGGCACAAAACTTGGGTAAATTTTTTATGATCCTATCTTGTAGAGCTTAATGAGAACTTTCTAATGGTATAGAACATTCATTCATTAGAGATCAAATTTGGGAGAAAACCCTAACCCTATTTTTCTACTAATTTAGGATCGTTTTTACCTCATTAAAGAGCTCTCAGCTTATAGGTCATAAAAATATGTTCAAGTCATTCATCAGGTGGTCAAGTTGAATAAAAAGCTGATTGAAAACTATATTTAGTGATAGCCTAAAGAAAAAGCAACGATCCTTAAAAATTAGCGATAGCTTTATTTATAAATAACGATCCAGCTTTTTAGCTTTATTATTGGGCGATTAGCTTTATTAGGAAGAGATTTTTGCATGAGGACTTAAATTCTATATAAACAGGCCTTATGACCACTTATTTGATATCCAATGCTATCGTCTGGCTGTTTTTGGTGATGGTTGTGCTGATGCACACATGGGGCAGCCATGATGCATATATGGGTAGCTATGGAGCAGCTTTTGAAGCACATAAGGAGCAGCCTTAGAGTTCTTCTTGGAGAAGAGTGTGCTCACACTCTTGTTTATGGAGAAGACTTACTTATCAGCAGGTTGGTGGTGTTGATCATTCATCTACATGATGTATTTGGAGATTGTCTTCTACATGAAGATTATGGAGTACTTCAAAGACATTGGATGGAGCTTAACATAAGATTGCATCTTATGTTAACTATTCAGGTACATATTCTCTTTATGCACACAGGTACTACTTGGAGCTTATGGAGGTAGTGTTGGGGGTCTCACGACTCTGAGACCACTTATTGATGGCCATCACGGCAAAGGCCCGAACCTTGTCAAGCCTGCGAAAATCGCCGCGCCACCGAAAAGATGCTAAGCTAGAGTGATATTAGAACACCTCCATAATCAACAGTAGCTTAGCAAGGTTACTGCCACTCGAACATATAAGACTGCGTTTTGAATTTATTGAAAAAATTCATTGGAACTTCACCGGACTGTCACCAGACTGACACCATAATTATACCGGAATCTTACCGGAATCGACTCCTATTCTGTTTGTAATTACTTCAAGTGAGTATACAAGAAGTAAGGAAGTGATGCGTGAACTTCCTTCGCTGAGTGAACACTTTCTGAAGTTTAAGAAAAAAGTTCTCCAGTTCAGAATGTCTCTTTTCGGTTAGACTTTGTACTGTGTGTACATATCCATTTCACCGAAATCTTTGATGAACTGATAGTAGAGATGTCTAGCTATAAGATAAGCTATCTCTCATACAAAACTTTAATTTATTCTGCGAGATATACTTCGTTGTTCTACCAGAAAACTCGTTTGGTGAGAAAACTGTAATTGACCGAAAATGCATTTACTGAGATAACTGTAATTGACCAAAAATGCGTTTACTGAGATAACTGTAATTGACCGAGAATGCGTTTACTGAGATAATTGTAATTGACCGAGACATTTGTTTACTGAGAGAGTACCGGGGGACACGTTTATTGAACGAACTGTAACTGTTAACGAACTTTCTACCGTAACATGAAAATACTCAGAGTTCTTAACATACGAACAGTGTGTGCAAACTTCCACATGAACATGTGTTTTCTATTAGAGAAGATGTGTACAAATTAGCTTGGCCTCTTCTTGCTCAAGCTATGGAAACTCTCCTACACTGAGTAGTTTCTTCTTACCATCTCTCTTAGATGAATACCTAACATTTCAGGTTTCTGTTATTCATCTGTACATACGCGATCTCTGGCATCTTCTGAGAACTTCTCTCTCTCTTCTCTTCTCAATCTTCTCACTCTTTCTGACCTCTATATGTGCTCTATTTAAACTACGCGCTCTTCTCATGCACGTTCTAGCTCGCTCTTCCCTCTCTTATTCTTATGCACGTTCTCTCTTTATATACAGTTTGATTCGGTGTAACGAACTCTATCAAACTCTGATTCTGCAAGATTATGCGTTGTACATAATGGTCGTGAATTTGTTCCTTCATTAAGGCTTTTGATTTTCTGAATATTTGATTCCGCTTCTCTTTATCTTTCTTTGTCTGTATGTCAAATTCGTGAGTGATTCTTCAAGAGCTCCCCCTCAATCACTAATTTGACTCTTCCTGTCTTCATATATTTTCCTTTCTTTTATATCTGCCATTTCTTTGAATCTGCTTGTCTTTGTTCCATCCAAGCTCTTTGTCAAAATATCTGCAATCTGATCTTTTGTCGGAGTGTATACTATTTCTATCTCCTTCTCCATTACCTTTTCCCTCAGGAAATGATACTGAATTTCTATGTGCTTTGTTCTTGCATGAAATACTGGATTTGCTGCAAGATACAGCGAGATCATATTATCTCCATGTATGATAGGTATACCTTGATCAATACCCATGCTTTTGAACAATGTCTGCATCCATATCACTTCTTTAGCTGTTTCTACAAGTCCTTTATATTCGGCTTCTGTTGACGATAGAGCCACTCTGTGTTGTTTCTTTGAACACCAGCTTACTAGCTTATCTCCTAGGTATATCATATACCCATGTGTTGATCTTCTGTCATCTTGACTTCCTACCCAGTCTGAGTCACTGTATGCTCTCAGCTTTATATCTGACATAAAAGGATAATATAATCCTTCTTTTATAGTTCTTTTGATATATCTAAGAACTCTTTGTCCTACAACCCAATGTTGATCCTTCGGACAATGCATGAACTGTGAGAGATGTAGCATAAATTAGACTTCCCACTAACGACTGATACTTTCTCATATCTTTAAACTTTGCACCACTATATTTGCTGAGTTTATGATTTACTTCAAGCGGTGTTGAAGCTTCTCTGCAATTCTCCATATTAAACTTCTTCAGTAAGTTTAGGAGATACCTTTCTTGCGAAACATATACACCATGATCTGTGTATGTGATTTCCATTCCTAGAAAGTATGACAACTTTCCTAGGTCACTGATCTGAAACTCCTTTTCAAGTAATCTCTTTACTTCTTTAATTCCTTCATCTGAAGTACTTGTGATTATAATGTCATCTACATAAATACAAATGTAGATCATACCTTCTTCTCTTCTCTTGATGAGTAAACTTGCATCTGCCTTCGAACTTTGGTATCCAAGTTCATTGAGATATTTCACAAGTCTGTAATTCCAAGCTCTTGGAGCTTGCTTCAGTCCGTAAAGTGCTTTTCTTAATCTGCAAATGAAGTTTGGGTATCTGGAACTTACAAACCCTTCAGGCTGTTCCATATAGACTTCATCTGATATATATCCATTCAGAAATGCGTTCTATATATCTAGCTGACTTAGCTTCCATCCTTTTGATGCTGCTATAGCAATCACTGTCCTTATGGTTGACATCTTTGCCACCGGACAAAATGTCTCGTCATAATCTATGCCATGCGTCTGAGCATAGCCCTTGACAACCAGTCTAGCTTTGTATTTGGCTATCCTTCCATCTGCAAGTTTCTTAACTTTGAAAACCCATTTATTTCCGATTACTTTCTTACCATTTGGTTTCGGAACAAGTTCCCATGTCTTGTTCTCCTCTAGTGCGCTGAACTCTTCTTCCATTGCTTCTTCCCATTGCTTCTTGCCTTTAGCTTCGTCATAGTTCTCAGGTTCTTCATCATCTTTGACCATATATGCATAATTTTTCTGAGTTATATACGAGGTATCATAGGAATACCTTTCTGGTTGTCTTCTTACCCTGTTTGAACTTCTTGGTTCAAACTCTTCATGTGTATCTGAATACACATCTTCATCAAATCCTTGTTCATCTCCATTTCTCATACCTGATCCGATCCTGGACGTACTTGCCTGCATATAGTCTTCATCTCTATTTACCTGCACAATTGATTTCCCTTTCTCTCTTCTTCTTACCTCATCTTCAAATTCTTCCGTTGTATGATTCTGATCTGTATACCAGCTTTTCTGTTCATCAAATGTAACATCTCTAGAAATAGTGAACTGTTTTGTTAGAGGACTCCATAACCTGTAACCCATCTGCTTTTCATCATATCCAACGAACACATATTTCTCTGCTTTTGGTTCAAACTTATGTCTGAGTTGTGATGGTACATAAGCATAAGCTACTGATCCAAACACTTTGCAATGATCAAGTGTTGGCTTCTTTCCCCACCAAGCTTCATACGGGGTCATTCCATCTAAAGCTGTACACGGTAATTTGTTTACCAAGTATGTAGTTGTATTTACGGCTTCAGCCCAAAGATAGTTTGGACAATCCTTTTCCTTTAGCATAGCTCGTGCAAACTCAATTAGAGTTCGGTTTCTTCTTTCTGCTACACCATTTTGTTGTGGTGTATACCTGCAGGTTATTTCTCTCTTAATACCTGCATTCCAAAGGTAATCATTGAATTCTCAGGAGAAGTATTCTCCCCCTCCATCAGACCTCAATCTCTTAAGCTTTCGACCTGTGAGTCTTTCAGCATATGCATGAAAATGCCTGAAAGCTCCAAACACTTCTGATTTCTCTTTCAAAACATAAAGAGTTATCCATCTTGTAGCATCATCAATGAAAAGAACATAATACCTCGATCCGCTGATTGATCCTTCTTTTGTTGGACCCCATACATCTGTATGAATGAGTTCAAGTACTCCATCATGTTTGAATCCTTTCTTCTGGAAAGGTAACCTGTGGGCTTTTCCCATTTGACATGCTTCGCACTTGTGAATCATATCTTGGTTCTGTACATTCGGTAATCCCAGTACTGACTGATTCGCAATCATAGCTTTTATTCCTCTATCATTAAAATGACCTAATCTCTTATGCCAGAGATCAAGTTTTGTAATCACCTTTTCACCATGTGTGAGCAATGCTTGACAAATGTTCCCTTGTACTCTTAAAGTAAAGAGTCTACCTTCTTTCTTACCAGAGACGATCTGATTATATCCGTTCTCGGGATCTTCTACAAATACTCCTTCATTTGTAAATCTGACCTGAAAACCTTTCTCAACTATCTGTCCTACGCTAATCAAATTTTTCGGTATTGTTGGAACATACAAAACATTGGTTAGCAAATCTGCTCCACTCTTACATTTCACTTTTCCAATTGAATGTACACTATGTCTCGTATTGTCACCTGTTTGAACAGTATGACTGGAACTACCTTTTTCCAATTCTGACATCAGTTCTATATTTCCTGACAAATGATTAGAACAGCCAAAGTCAATGTAAAATACCTTTAGGTCTTTGTTATCTGATGTGCTGATTGAGTTCATCATCAATGATGTATGACTTTCATTCTGTGTGTCATTTGCATAATTATTGTAGGTGGTGTTGTAGGATTGATTCTGCCCCCAACTTCTTGCTCCACCTCTACCATAGCCTCCTCTTTGATTCTGTCTACCTCTTTGAAAGTTATTTTGATATCTTCCGCTTCTTCCTCTGCTATTACTGTTCTGATTTTGATTTGATCCTTGTTGATTGTGCCAACAATCATGAGCCAGATGATTACTGAGTCCACAAATCCAGCAAGCCTTCTTGTTGATATTCTGACTACCTCTTCCTCTTCCAAAACCTCTTGCTCTTCCTCTGCCGGTGCCTTTACCTCTTGCATAACAAGGCTGAGAACTCGACTCTTCTTCGTCTTTTGACTTGCCTTTATCTTTCTTCTTGTTCTTCATGTACATTGCAGAACTTTGTCCTTTATCTGCATCTCCTTTCAAGTCTTGCTCATATGTGAGCATCAAACCAAGCAACTGATTTAAATCTGGTACAAAATGATTTAAAGATAGTTCAGTTGAGAGTACGAAAGGTTTCCACCTTTCATCTCCTCTCAAACTTGTGAGCACTTGTGCTATCAATCTGTGATCTTCGACATCTTCATTTATGGATCCAAGACTATCTGCTAGATCCTTCATTTTAGTAACGTAGTCACTAATGCTTTGATTCGACTTCTTTTTGAACGTTGTAAATTCGGACCATAAGCTAGCCTTCCTAGCTTTCGTAGTATTTTGGAAATGATCTTCCAACGCACTCCATGTGTCCTCCGCTTTCTCCAGACCTCTAATGTGCGGTAGTAGATGGTCTGAAATGGTATTGTAAATGTAAGCTCTTGCCGTTGCATCTTTCTTCTGCCACAGCTTCAAGGCTTCTCATTCTTCTTTTTCCGGTTGACTATCATCTTCGAAAGTCGGCTTATTTTCTTCTTCGGTTACATACATCATTAATTCCTTACTCATAAGTAAGGCTTCCATACGCATTACCCATGCGGGATAATTATCTCTGTCCAATTTATCAATTTGGACATGATCTGCCATGATCTTCTTGTTTCTATTACTTCCAGTGACCTTTTGAGAATCATTCTGCTCTTCAGAATCTTTCTCGTTCTGGTTCCACTTGTTGTGGTTAACCGGCTTTGATACCAATTGTTGGGGGTCTCACAACTCTGAGACCACTTATTGATGGCCGTCGTGGCAAAGGCCCGAACCTTGTCAAGCCTGTGGAAATCGCCACGCCACCGAAAAGATGCTAAACTAGAGTGATATTAGAACACCTCCATAATCAACAGTAGCTTAGCAAGGTTACTACCACTCGAACATATAAGACTGCATTTTGAATTTATTGAAAAAATTCACTGGAACTTCACCGGACTGTCACCAGACTGACACCAGCTATGGAAACTCTCCTACACTGAGTAGTTTCTTCTTACCATCTCTCTCATATGAATGTCTGACATTTCAGGTTTCAATTATTCATCTGTACATACGCGATCTCTGGCGTCTTCTAAGAACTTCTCTCTCTCTTCTCTTCTCACTCTTCTCACTCTTTCTGACCTCTATATGAGCTCTATTTAAACTGCGCGCTCTTCTCACGCACGTTCTAGCTCGCACTTCCCTCTCTTATTCTTATGCACGTTCTCTCTTTATATACAGTTTGATTCAGTGTAACGAACTCTATCAAACTCTGATTCTGCAAGATTCTGCGCTGTACATAACGGTCGTGAATTTGTCCCTTCATTAAGGCTTTTGATTTTCTAAATATTTGATCCCACTTCTCTTTATCTTTCTTTGTCTGTATGTCGAATTCGTGAGTGATTCTTCAACAGGTAGTGGCATCCATATCTGGAGGAGTCCTATTCGACATACATGGAGGCAGTGGCATAGGATTTATGTTCACATAATGGGGGTGAGTATACCTCACATGAATTCAACCTTTTTTGTTAGTCTAGAGGGATTCGTAGAGTGTTTAGAGCTCCTTATACCCCAGTACAGAATGTGTGGCTGAAAGGATGAATATAACTATTCAAGATAGAGTAGTTTCTATGTTACATCATGCAAACCTCTCACAAGCCTTTTGGACAGAAGTAGTATTGACTACAGTTCATGTGATTAACATTTCACCTAGTACTGCCAAAGGTCTGAAAGTGGCTTAAGAGTTATGGACAGGGAAGCCACCATATTATGATCATCTTCGAGTTTTTGGGTGTGAAGCATATGTTCATATACCCAAGAATCTTATACAAAAGTTGGACCATAAGTCAAAGAAACGCATTTTTCTTGGATATGGTCGAGAAGGAAAATTTGGATATCGCTTATGGGATCCTGAAACACAATCAGTGATCAGAAGTAGTGACGTCATTTTCAATGAGTCTAAGATGCATAAACAACCCATTAAGGAGGTTGAAGTGAAGAGAGTGGTGTTTGAGGATACTAGTCCTCCGGTTAGCATGCATAAAGATGTTGCACATACGGATCTTCAAGAGAATGTCCATTCAGATCAGTCTTCACATATTCCTGTTCAACTACCATTGAGATGTTCTGCACGTGTCTCACACCCACCTAATAGATATGTTCTAGGTTTAGATTTTGTTATGCTAATAGATGTCGGTGAGCCTTCTTGCTACAAAGAGGCTATGCAAATAGAGGATCATGTCAAGTGGGAGCGTGCCATGAAGAGTGAGTTGGATTCTATTCACAAGAATGGTACTAAGTATAAAGCACAACTTTTTACAAAGGGTTTTAAGCAACAAAATGGTGTTGATTTCAAGGAAATCTTCTCTCCAGTGGTCAAGATGAATACCCTGCACTGCATGTTGCTTGGATTTGTTGCAATGGAGGACTTAGAGCTAGTCCAAATGGATGTGAAAATTGCTTTCTTGCATGGAGATCTTACAGATGAGAGCTATATGGAACAACCAGAGGGTTATGTAGTTCTTGGCAAGGAAATTCTAGTTTGTAAGCTCAAGAAGAGCTTGTATGGACTTAAACAATCTCCTAGACAATGGTACCAAAAATTTGATGCTTTTATGAAGTCTCAAGGCTATTCTCGAAGCAATGAGGATCATTGCCTCTACACAAAGAGATTCTCAGATGGCAGCTTGATATGTTTGATACTTTATGTCATGATATGTTGATTGCTGGGAAGTCCTCTTATGACTTGTCAATTCTCAAAAAGAAGTTGAGTCAGACATTTGATATGAAGGATTTGGGGGATGCCAAACATATTCTCCGCATGCGTATTACTCGTGATAGGAGTAAAAGATGCATATACTTGTCTCAAAGTGAGTACATGTCCAAAGTACTTCATAGATTCAATATGCAAGGTGGAAAGGCATTGAATACACCTTTACCCACATATGTGAAATCGAGCAAGGATGATTGCCCCAAGTCAGATGGGGAAAAGGAATTCATGACCAAAATTCCCTATCAGTCTATTGTTGGTAGTCTCATGTACGCTATGGTAGCTACAAGACCAGACATTGCATTTGCAATGGGAGTTGTGAGCAAATATATGTCTAATCTTGGCAAGAAACATTGGGAAGCGATCAAGATGATTTTGAGATATCTGAGTGGCACTAAGGACAAGTGTCTATGCTTAGGTAGAGGGAAAGCATCCATTATTGGTTACACAAATTCTGACTATGCTCGTTGTGTGGACAATCGTAAGTCTACATCAGGGTACACTTTTCATTTTGCTGGAGGTGCTATCTCTTGGAGATCTCGTCTTCAAGAATGTACAGTTGTTTCCACCAGAAGCAGAGTATGTTGCAGCAAGTGAGGCATGTAAGGAAGCATTGTGGCTTTCTCGTCTTGCTTGTGATATGGGTTTACCTTAGCATGTACCTCGTTTGCTCAGTGACAATTAGAGTGCCATTGCTTTGGCTAAGAATCCAATCTATCATGCAAAGAACAAGCACATTGAGGTGAGGTATCACTTCATAAGAGATTGCTTATCCACTGAGCACATTGTTCTTGAGAAGGTTCACACTCGAGATAATGATGCAGATGCTTTGACTAAAGCTCTACCAGATGATAGCTTTCGACATCGTTGTCACTTGATGCGGATTACTTGATTCATGATCTTACACAGTCACTTGTATACTATGTAACATGCCCATCAGGTGGGAGGTATAGTTTGTATACTTACACTCAAGTATTCTTTATCATTTTTTATTTTTCTCCCATGATTACTTTGGCCATATTGGCCTTTAGTGGGAGATTGTTACTGTTAGTGTCCATGTGAAAGGCCAAATGGCCACCGGACACTTCTTTGTATATGTTCTTTAATAAAACATATAGTGGCCTGTTCAGTCATAGAAGTTCGATTGCATTGGTAAGACCTAAGAAGTCTATTTTCGTACTTCCTGTGTACTGTGTTTTATGTGTATTCTACAGTCTCTGTGCAGAGTGCCGTGTAAGGAAAGATCTGGAAAAACTTTGGCCATATTGGCCTTTAGTGGCAGATTGTTACCGTTAGTGTCCATGTGAAAGGCCAAATGGCCACCGGACACTTCTTTGTATATGTTCTTTAATAAAACATATAGTGGCCTGGACAGCCACAGATTGTAAGTTTGATCGCATTTGTAAGACCTAAGAAGTTTGTTTTTGTGCTCCCTGTGTACTGTTTTCTGCGTATTCTATAGTCTCTGTGCGGAGTACCGTGTGCGGCATTAGGAGGTCCGTTTTCTACTCCGAGGATATCGTTGTGGAGCTCTCGATAAGGAGAGCGCACCGTGGTGCATTGCCATTGAAACCCTTCATGATGCGGTGAACAAGTAGCTGGCACTCATGTATAAGGAAGTGCCAAGCTATGTGGAAATCACTCCACAAAAGGAAGTAAGCCCAAAGCTTTGCGGAAAGCTTCAAACTTCTCCCTAGGCAGAGCCTTCGTGAAAAGGTCTGCAATGTTCTCCTACATGGGCACATATGCCAAGTTGATCTCCCCAGCAAAGAACCTCTCCCAATGATAATGCACCTCAATGTGCTTGGTGCGAGCATGGAACACAGGGTTCCTCGCAACTGCCAATCCGCTCTGACTCTCAGTGAAGATGGTGGTGGCAGAAGACTGACCAACACCCAAATCAGCCATAAGGCATCTGAGCCATACACACTCAATAGTCATTGTGAAAGTTGCCCTATACTCAGCCTCACAGCTGGAAGTGGCTATAGTAGGCTGCTTCTTGCTCAACCAAGATATACATGAGCTACCAAGCATGAAGTAAAAGCCACTAGTGGACACACGAGTGTCATAGCAACCAGCCTAGTTTGATTCAGAAAAAGCATGCAAATCAGACGGTAGTGATCCCCCCTTGGGATAAAACAACCTAGTTAGCCAAGTACCACTCAAGTAGCGAAAGATGCGCTTAATCACCTGCCAATGCTTGACACCTGGGCAATGTATAAACCTGATCATCTATGAGATATCAAATTGAGTATATGGCCGAGTAATGCATAAGTAAATCCGGCATCCAATAGCTTGCTCATAGAGGACAACATCAAATGCATCTCCAACATCATGAGGACTCAATCGTAAACTTGTCTCCATAGGAGTGGCAATAGGCTTACAATTTTCAAGGCCAAAATGCTGCAATAATTTCTCAATATATTTTTCTTTAACACAAAGCCATTCCACCATCAACTTGCATAAAATGAATGCCCAAATAGTGATGCAAATGCCCCAAATCAGACATCTCAAATGAGGCATGCAAATCAGCCTTAAAATCAACAATATGCTTCTAATTAGGACTAGTAAGCAGCATGTCATCAACGTAGATGTCACTCTAGCACAATGGTGAGTACCAACGTGAGAAGATTCAACCTCATAATTGTCAATCCGTGGAGACGTGAGGACTAGTATGAAGACTATGAGCAAGTGAAGGCACAAGTGTGTGAGTGAGAAGCATACAAGCATGCACACACATACACACACACGCGCACACAAGGCAAGAACAAGGAGAGGAACAATGGAGTTCTTTGCATTAGTCAAAAAGTCTCTTACATAAGCTCAATTCACAAACAATCTAGCCTCAAAAATGAGCTCTCTAGCTCTTTTTATAGTTTTCTAACTAGCTTTGGTCTTGTCCAGACCTAGCGTCCGGCCTAGTTAAAATTTAGGTTCTAGAGCCTATTTGAGGGCTCAAACGGAGTCCAAAAATTATGAAAATTGATATGTAGCTAATTCTAATACTCCTCAAGCTCGAGGACTCCTCGGCTTGAAAAAAATGGAGTCTATTCTACCAAAAATGGAATTTACAATGTTTGTGTAGTGATTAAAATCACTTAAGTTGTGAATGATCCATGGAAAAAATGATTAGGCCTTGTTGCCGTATTGTGCATGACTGCTCTATTGTACCTGTATGCTCTTCATATGACCTGTATGCGAACATTCTCCCCCCTTCCTAGCATCTGTCGCCCCTGACAGACCTCTGTTCTATCGGGTGGTCGATATAGTATTGGATGACATTGGTGGCAAGTTCGTGTTCTCCTATTCGTAAGCCTCTTGCTAGATCAGCTTCCAATGCATCCCAATTTATTGCGCCGGGGATCTCTGGTTGCGGTGTGGTGTAGTACTCAGAGTACATGGCTTGTTCACAAGCAAAGAGATGGAGCAGGTGTGTTGGCTTCGGTGCGAAGACCTCCGAGTGATACTCCCAGAAACCTGATCTGAACATTTCTTCGAATGTCTGTTTGTAGCATGCGGGAAGATACTTTATCCGTGCATGCCAAGCATAAGCTACTCGAATGCTGGGGGTGGTGCTCATGTTGTACACCAAATCATAGTTTCCATTAGTAAACCCCGGTAGCCGTATCTGTGGTGCTGCTGCATTTCGGAAGGTTTTGAGTACTACCTACATCATATCCAGAATCTTAAGCATCATCTGGGCTGCCACATCTGGCATGGGCTTCAATCGTGGCATCCAATGTCGAATTGTTCCCATCATGTACGCTACTGACGGTGGTCCCTGTGGTGGCGCAATGTATGGATAATTGAGCCATTCCTTGCATTGTGCATTATTTTGGTCCTTTATGTTGAATGCTTTCCATGAGCGGCGTCGTGGAACAGGGCCATAGCATGGATTATAGAGGAGATGTAATGGTGCATTGTTCCAGGTGCGGAGCATTTCAGGATAGGTTTCAAGAAGTTTCTGCCACCATGTTGGTTGACGGATCTTGCCTTTTTGCACCTCGAGAGGAAGGTCTTCGGGTTGAAATTGGGTTGCGAAGGAAGGTATCTTCCCTGTGACTCTCTGTATTTCTGCGTTATAATCTGCCAAAATGATATAGTAAGGCCTGTATTGGACTTCGGATGAGAGGATAAGGCGTCTCGATGATAGGTTTTTGAAGTAATTGGATTGTAATACAGTCTCTTCTATGACTCTCATAGCCTGATTTTGCACGACGGTTCGCTCTTCATGTGAACTCCCGATTTCCTCGACTTGTCGTAGCCATGGGGGTCGTGGTGCTTCAAATGTGTCCTGACCTTCTTCCGTTTGTTGACCTCCTAGGAAGGGTTGTGGGTCGTATTCTTCTTCAAATGTTTGTTCCACAGGAATTTGTACTATTTCTTCGTCGGTGGGAGCCTCTGGAGGGGAAGGCGGTCTCTCATATGGTAGTAGACGTGCTTGCAATTAGGTGACTTGTTTCTCGAGATCTTGTAAGGCCTCTGAGTCTGTGAGAAGTGAAGCCACGGAGGAGGTGGTTTGAGAAGCAGCTGTTGTTTCTTTTTGGTGTTTCTGCTTCAGTTGACCCAGTTCCTCTGATAGCTGGTCATGTGCTTCAAGCAGCATGGCATAGTCTTCCAATATGATCTTGATATTGTCGGGGGTCACTGCTTGAAACTTTGATGGGCTGATAGGTGCCCCTGGTGTGCTTTCGATGGCTGCTTCTAAGTTCTCTTGGTTCTGTTGCTGTAGCCGTCGATTCTCCTCGTGAGCAGCTGCAAGGTGTCTTCTAAGAAGTGCCATATTTCGTTGAAGTCTTGAATTGCGTTCTAGTTGTGTTTTGAGATGGCCTTCTACCACTTGTATTGCTTCTTGGTCTGTATTCTGCAACTGTACTTCCAGTACACTATGAGCCTCTTGTAAAGTTTGGAATTGTGTATGGAGGCGAGCATTCTCCTCTTCTACTTCAGCAAGACGATTTTGTAGCACCTCCTAGTGCTCTTGCAGTCGTGCGTTATGTTGCTGGAGCTGATTGTACTCTGTCCTTAACTGTGATATACATGTGAGCATTGTGTCCAATGCATTTCCTATGGATGATGGTATGGTTTGTACAATGGAGGATGCACGAGTAGGGGATTGGGGAAGGGGAAGAGTGAATGATGTGTCTAATGGAGATGTGTGTGTCGGTGAAATTGGCGGGGGGGGAATGGGAGAAGGTGGAAGTGTGGGGGGTGGGGGAGGTGCCATGGGTGGTGAAATGTCCATACTTTCAAGAGTGGATGCGAGTGTGGGGTCTACCATATACATTGGAATGGTAGGTGGTGTGTGTGTGAAAGTGGTGTATAGATGAGAAGTGGGGTTGGGAGCTGAAAATAAAGGGAATGGATGAGATCTGGGTTGAAAAGTTCTAGCAAGGAAGGCATGGAGGGATTGGAGAAGTGGAGAGATGGTGGTTGGGGGTTGAGGTCGTAGAGGTGGGGAGGTCATGAAAGGTTGCGTGGTAGCAGGGAATCCCATGAATATGGACCTAGCGTCAGGATGACCTATGGCTGAGGGTATGGGGGATGGTTGTCCTAGGGCAGGCTCTATGAGCGATTCGGTGGATTGTGTAGTGATGGTGGTTGCTTCATAGAGTGGGTTTTCAGAGGAGGAGAATAGGGTTGAACTAGAGATGGGAGTATGGAAGATGAAGGTTTGTTCGGTGGGTTGAGTGGTCAAGGTGATCTCCACGACTTATGTTCTAGGAGGCGATGGTGGGGGTGTGGGTGGTAGTGGCTCGGTTGATTCCTCATGGGTGACTGGGTGCTCATGGCTAGCGGTTTCTGCTGCTTGGGAGGTTGTCCCAATGGGTTCGGATGTAATAATCGGCCCTTCTACCGTTGTAATGGGGATCTGGATGTTTTTACCTGACCGTGGTCGTGTTTGGAATCGTCGTGGATCATATTGAATTGGAGACCTCCTAATGGCGGTCTGAACTGCTTCTACTACCCTATATTTCTCTGCCATTAATAAGAGACCTTCACTATATTCTGAGTCAACTCGTGCTTCTTCCAACAGCTGAGTCATGAGTACCCTACTGCTCTGTTCGGTGAGCAGTTGTTGCGATCGCACTCGTTCCATGATTTGATACAGCCTTCGGAGTTCTGCTGTATAAGTTGGGGCTTCAGTGGCCTCCTCTTCGTCTGCTCCTTCTTCTTCTAGGTGTCCTTGTTGTTGACCTTGCTGATCGTCACTCCAATGTACATGGCGACCTTCTGTGGATTTTCTTCTTCTTTGTGAAGATGTGCCTTGTTCTTCTGCATCTGAATAAAACTCTACATCCGAGAGTTGTGTACTTTGTAAGAATGCTTCGAAGTCCTGGGGATCCATCCCTTCAGCATCTCCAGTTGTAGAAAATTCAAATTCAGATGGAGCAGGACGAGCCGAAGGGGCAGCTTGTGTTGTAGTTTCAGATCCAGGTCTGGGTATTCTAATGGTAAAAGGAGGTACAGTGGCCTCCCCTCGTGGCGATACTTCAGGAGTATTCAAAACTTCACGTGTCTGGACACAAGGGATCGAACCCCTCATGCGCTTGGATTGATGTGTGGATGTCTTGAGCTTCTTAAAAATTTGTAATTGTGCCCTAGTTAAGGCACGTTCAATGGGTACATCGTAGGCTAAGCACCGGTAGATAATGCGTGTGATTGCACAGCAACCGTTCACCACTAATTTCCTAGAAGACCTTTTATTTGCTTCATACAACTGCTCTATAATCCATACAGGAAGCTTGATTGGTAACGCACCTGTCTCCGCTAAGTAGAGAGCGAACCAAATTCTTTTGTGCGGTTGTGTGAAGCGGTCTTGACCGGGGAAAGCAAAATGTTGCATGCACATACGGAGAGGGATGGACACGTTTGGTGTGAGTGCTGCCATGTCTTTAAGCTTCAGTAGTTTCCTATCCTTCATGTTAGTAGGAACGAGGGCATCCTTCTCAGAAGGTACATGTGTGCCGTGCATATTCAAAGCAGAGCTCACCAACTCCAAGGTAAGTTCAAACCTCTTTAACTCGTGGTTGCCCAGCAAGGAAGGAAGAACAAATTATCCTGGTTTGTCCTTTTCTGCATTCGTCTGTAGTGTCGAGACCAGGTAGTAGCATCGGAGGAGGTCTGGTTTGGGTAATGGTGCCTCGAAGTACTCAGCTAGCCCTACACGTTGCCATATGGTCTGAAGATCCTGCATGTTCTGTAGAGTCTCAAACTCCTTGGAGAAGAATTGGAATCTGACCCAAGATCTATCATACTCGCACTTAGACTCCCATATATACTTGGCCTCTCCTAATGGACCTGGCATGCCATTGAACCAATGAGAATTGGCATGGACTCTTTCTGTGATCCCTGTGGGTGGATCCGGTACCGGGATCTGCTGAAGGTGTTGCAGCTCCACAGGTCGTTCAGTTAGAGGCACATCAATAGATAGACTATCCACATCAATTCCTACAGTAATTATTCCTTCCTGTGAGCTCGGACCTGTTGCTTCTGCCATGAGAGTGCTTGTAGTTGCTGATGCTTATCTGCTAGAAGAAGAGAGAGGCACATTAGCATTGCATTGGAAACAGGATGTTATGGTGTTCCCTCCACAATACCAACATGACATTCCGAGTGGTTAGAGGTTAGTGGGTGAAGTGTTCGTGATGTGTGTACCAGTGGGTTACTAGGTTAGGGTTCACCTTAGATGCATACTTTGGTTGTGCAATGTTCTCAGAATGCACCTACACCAGAGGGAAAGGATTTACAGAGGTGGGTCAGGGGGCTTGATATGGGGTTTAGGTCTCCAAACTTTGATGCTGGAATCGTTGCTTTTATTGGCAATGATGTGTGAAGGTTTGCGGACTGGAGTGTGTTGGGTTTGGGGCCTTTTGGGTACCCATTTCCAAGCATTCCAAGGTGTGACCGAGAATGTAGTGGTGTGGAGTGTAGCTGTTTGCCTTCGGATGGGAGCCCATAGGACTCGGGAGTGTTGGTTTGATCTAGTGATTGGAGGTGAAGTTATTTGAGCTGGTAAGCAGGTCTTGGGCACCCATATTTGTCTAGCCTTTGGGATAGCCTTCATTGACTGCTTTGGAACCCAAATAGAAATGGTTTTTCTAGCTTGAGCCTAGGGTACTCCTTCGCTGTAGTCCTCGACACTGTAGCTTGCTTGATGCCTCTTTGGAATCCTGTCTCCAAACCCGAGGGTTGTTCACCTTTGCGTATCCAGATCTACTTCATGCCATGGGGTATTATGTATTGCACTGGTTGGTGTTCATTCTTCTTGATCCTCGGGCTCCTCTGTATCTTGTATTTTCCGGCTTGCTTTCCTTGCATTCTCTTTGGAAAAGAAGGGAGCTCCTTGTTGACTTCAGTACCTTTGTCATGAGTGGCAATCCTTTGCACCATAGAACTTTGGTCAAGAGTAGCATGGTTCATTTCAGGTGGACTCCTGGAAGGACCAGGATTCGGTGCCTCTTCTAGCGGCCTATGTGCTTGATTTCCTAATTCAATCGTGATGTGGTTTTGGCCTACCCATGCCTGAAGAAGTCCACTTCTTAGGTTGAGGCTGACTGCATGATCATAGATCCAATCTTGGCCCAGGACAAGAGGTTCGGTAAGGTCCTCGTCTTCACACACTAGCACTTTGACTGCCATTAGCACCTCTTGAATGTAGAGGGGAAGTTCCACCTCACCAATGCAAGGGGTTTCCACACCTCCCAATCCTATGAGATATACCTCTATAGGATTGATTTGTAATTGTAGCTCTTGGCAGTAAGACAGTCGAACTGCACTAGTGGCTGCCCCTGAGTCAATTAAAGCTCTCACTGTCCTTACACTCTCTCCTTGTCCTACTTCTAGGGTTACAAAAGGCCGTCGGTCGATTATTCTATGGGAATGTCCACCTGAAGCCTCGCACATGGCCATGGGATAGCCTAGAGATTCTTCAGTGTCAGGCATAGGCGGGTCTCTGCCTTGTCTCCTCAATTTCATTCGTCGGATGCGTTCTAAAGCTTCTGCCTGTGCTTCTTCTCTAATTCGTTTCTCTTCTTCTTTATGTTTCTTGGCAGTGGTGAGTCGATTTAGCATCTCTCAGTCAGGGTTTCTTGATATAATTTGACTCTGCATCCACTTATGTAGCTTGGTAGAATATCACCCTCTAGAGTGGCTAGTTGAACTGCTCCACTTGTGGATATTCTATTGATAGTCATTGACCTGTAACCTCTCTTCTCTAACTTCCGTGCATGTTGCTTCAAGGTATAGACTAGGACTAGGTCTCCTGGTTTCAAGCCCTTATCCTTGACGTGTGCATCGAAATATGCCTTTTGCCTCTTCTTAGCTGCATAAATTCCTACTGCAGCCCTCAATCGTGTTTCACCTAATCGTTCAAGATCGAAAATTCTAGAGGACAACTCATGGTCTGTCCAATCATGCTCTTGTGCCACTATCAAGATTGGTATCAAAAAATCCAATGGTGGCACTGCATTCTGGCCGAAAACCATCTGAGGGCGTGGCTTGGAGTACCGTTTTATAGGCCACTCGGTATGCCCAAACAGCATGGTGTAGCTGTTTGTCCCAATCAGAGCGTTTATTATTCACCAATTTGGTAAGCACATTGCATAGAATTTTGTTTGTGCTCTCGGCCTGGCCATTAGCTTGTGAGTGATAGGGGGCAGACTTCTTGTGTATCACCAAGAACTCTTGAAGAAGATTTTCAATGACTTCATTCAAGAAGTGAGTCCCTCTATCACTTACTAGCTCTATGGGTTGCCCGTATCGAGTGAACACATTCTCAAATAAGAATTTAGCGATTGTTTGGGCATCATTCTTCGATGTGTCTTTCACTTCTACCCACTTGGTTAGATAGTCCGTGGCCACAATGATACACTCAGCATGTGAACCCTTAGCTGGAGGATTAATAGGACCAACAAAGTCTATTCCCCACTTAGAAAATGCACGTCCACCCATCATTGGTTTCAATGGCATCTCATCCTTGCGTATAGGATACTGAGTTCTCTGACAAACATCACACCGTTTCACATAGGTATGTGCATCCATGTGAAGGGTCCGCCACCAGAAGCCCGCAAATAGTATTGCCTTGATCACCCGATCTGGTCCAAAGTGTCCTCCTGCTACACCTTGGTGAGCAGTTTCCAAGATCTTGAGATATTCACTCTCATGGACACATAGTGTCAGGTAACCATCTTTACCACGCTTGTATAGATTATCACCAATGATTGAGTAATCTATGGCTTCTTGTTCTAGACTTCTTTGTCTCGTCAAGGTCATGTCTGGAGGGAATGTATTCGTCCTCAAGAAGGCTACTAATGGTTCACTCCAATCTGGCATTAGAGACACGCGATAAAGGGTGGCATGTTCCACTGGTGGCTTAGTGCGGCAAATTGGGCATTCCTTGCACATTCTATGGACGTCTGCTTCCATAGTTGGCCAGTACACTCCGAGTCTCCTTAGTGTCTGTAGGGCTCGTTGTTTTGAGTAGTGTTGCTCTAATGCACCTACGTGTGCCAACTGCAACCATTTAGCGTACTCATCCTCTTCCACACAACAAGCCAATATCCCTTGATCTGTCTGTTTGTACATACTTCTTGCCATGATATGGTACTTCTGGGCTTTTACTACCTCTCTATCTTGAGTGTTTATGACTGGGTGATTAGGCCCGTATGTCAATACTGGCACTAATGGCTTAGCCCACTGAGGTACAACTTCCAAATTAAACAAGTAAGCATCAGGAAGGTCATCTGATACTCCTTGTGGGGCTTCTCCCGATGTGAGCCTAGAGAGATGATCTGCTCTCAAATGGATCTTGCCTTTTCTCACCACTACCTCAAAGTCATATTCCATTAGTAAAAGGAACCATCTCACCAATCTACCTGTGTTGCATGGCTTGTTCACCAAGTAAAGTAGAGCTTGATGATCAGTAAAAAATTTAAACTTATTTGCAAGAAAATAATGTCTAAACTTTTTAACCGCATACACCATGCCTAATCCCTCTCGTTCAGTAGTGGTATAGTTTCGTTCAGCCGCATTCAAGTGTCTACTAGCATAGGCAATTGGAAGATCCATATTGCCTTTGCCTGTAGGTTGTGCAAGTACACATCCAATAGCATAATTTGATGCATCCACATGAACATGGAAGGGCTTATTCCAATCTGGTGTAGTCAAGATTGGTGCTGAGCATAATCACCGTTTGAGCTCATTGAAAGAGTTCTCACATTCCTCAGAAGTCCGTACAGAGGCTTTGCAATGATGGCATACATGTGAATGAAACGTCGGTAATAACCACAATGCCCCATGAAAGCTTGTACTTCCTTGACATTCCTTGGCCTAGGTAACTCGGCTATGGCTCTTACTTTCTCTTCATCAGTGGATATGCCATTCTTTGACACTATGTGTCCTAAAATCTTGCCTTGCCTGACCATGAAAACACATTTTTCTGGGTTCAAGCAGACTTGATATTCTCTGCATTTGGCAAAGATTTGTCTGAGTTCTGGTATATGTGTCTGTCTAATGTTGGAATGCGCACAAAGATCATCAACATAGACTTCTAAGTTCTTCCTCAGGAACTCTTTAAATACATGGCACATCAGCCTCTAGAAGGTAGTTGGTGCATTGGTAAGCCCAAATGGCATTACTCTAAAGGCAAAAATGCCCCATTCAGTGGCAAAAGCCGTCTTATGCTGACCTTCTGGAGCTATGGCTACTTGATTGTAGCCTGAAAATCCATCAAGGAGCTGTACACTTCCTTGCCTGCTACTCTTTCTAGGAGATGTTCTGTGATAGGGAGCGGATAGTTATCTCGAATGGTGGCTGCATTGACCTTCTTCAGGTTAATGCATACACGCAGCTTTCCATTTTTCTTGGGCACCACTACGATGGGGGATACCCACTCAGTGTGCTCAATTTCATAGATGAATCCAGCTTCAACGAGTCTATCTATCTCCTCTTTGATCTTGGCAGCATAATTATCATTATATGTGTATGGCTTTTGCTTAGAAGGTTTGGTGTCTGAGGTCATGGGTATCGTATGTGAGCATATGTCAGGGTCCACGCCTTTCAAATCCTTGTAACTCCAAGCGAATACATCTCGGTATTCTCTTAGCAAGGCTATCAATTCGTGTTCTTCGTGTTCCGTCAGGTCATGGCCTATGTACGTGCATCTCTCTTCTCCTTCTTCCACGGCTACCATTATTTTCTTGGTGGTTTCTTTGTTATCATAGGCCTCCCTTGATTGCGCCTCTCGTTTAGGCATTCTGATCATGACTCTCCTATCATCTATCTCATACTTTTTAAAGTTTTCAGGGACCTCAAACAAAGATTCTTCCTCTTCTGGTGTGACTTCTCTCTTCTTTCTTTTCTTTCCTTCTTCCTTCGGGGTCACATGTGTGGCTAGCCTTACATCATTTGTAAGCTCTCCGTGCCTCTGGGGTTGAAATTCTACTTCATAGAAGTATTCTTCATCTGATGCAAAAGGTGGGTCCATGACGATTGACTCTAGATCGGAGTCACTTGCATCCTCAAATGCATCAGGGCTAGGTTCACACTCTTCTAACACTGCCTCTCCCATGATTGGCTCTATGGAGAAGACTGAAATGTCATAGCCATCTTCATCACAGTGAGGTGTCCATTGTTCTTCATTGATGGCTACATCCATTGTTGCTAGGATTTCTGCCCAGCCGTGGGGTTCAAGTTCTTTGTCAGGAAAGACTACAGGTGCATAGGCTGGGTCTTGAATTGATCTATGTGTTTCTTTTGCACCTATCTCTCTGGCTTCTTCTCTCTTCTCTTCTTCTACTGCTACTTTGCACATCCATAAGTGGGTGTCTTCATGCATCCATGAGGATCCTCATCCTATGGAATGCACCGATTCTGTATCATCTTTGGCTCTATGGATGGGATTCCATTGGATAGGAGGGACATCTCTATGAGAGTAATCTTTGAGGTTCACTTTGGTCGTAACACCTAAGTGTTGCAGGTACAAAGAATTGGTTCCCCAATCCTGTACCACTTGCAATTGTCGCATAAAGGGTCTTCCCAAAATCATCTCATAGGCTTGATTTTTGCTAAAGTCACAGATAGCAAATGTGTGCTCAAACTCTACACAAGTAGTGAGAGTTATCCCCTCTAGTAGTCCTAAGGGTCTTTCTATGTGACCGTCAGCCATCTGCAATTTCATTCTCGTTGGCCTGAGTGCTAGTTTGCCCCAACGTTTCCATTAGGAAGTGGTAGCAATTGCAACTCCTGCACCTGAGTCCAAAATGGCCTTGGTTGTGTAGCCCTGATGAGTGATGGGGAGATATGTGTTTCCCTCTTCACCCTCACTCATGTCTCCTCTCTTGTCCAAGGGTATTTCTGGCACTGTTCTCTGGGATCCTACTTGGGAACGAGGTTTTGCTATCTCTGGTACTTGTTTGGCTACATGTTTCCATAGCTCTGGCCTAACCTTGAGTAGTTCTTCTAAAGTGAGATTGCACTGCACCTTAGTGTTCTTTACTACCTCCGTGTTCCTAGGTATGACTGAATCTTCGTTTCTTACCATGACCGTGGGTGCTCTCATACAAGTAGACTTAGCTTCCCATGGGCCTGTGAAGTGGGGTAATTCTTGTAGAGAGTTAGACTCAAAGTCTAATCTTTCCTGAGATTGGGTGCTCTCCTGTTCCTCATAAATGGATGGGATGTCTTGTGGGAATTGGTCGTGTGCATCATCCACAAGTTCAATAGGAGGAGGGACTTCACTTTCTTTAGCCCATTTGTCTTCTTGAATCTCTCGTAGGAATTCGGGTGTGAACTGATTCATAGAAGAAGGGGTGTCTGTTTCAGTGGAGTTAGGCACATAGGCTTCCTGGGGAGGAATGCTTATTCTATCACTTGCCTTCTCCTTAGCCTGGGAGTTGGTTCCTTTTCCCGACTTTGCAATTAACATCTCCAATCTGTCTAACAGACCATCAAAATGCAATGGTGTTCTAGTGGAGTTAGAGCAAGTGAAAAGGCGACTGGTCTCAAACATGGCTTGAGCCAATTCCACCATCTTGGCACACAACTTAGTTCGTTCAAGCTCTAGATCAGCTCTAGGGTAACATTTCTCATGATCTGTTACATTGGGCCCTTCTTGGATTCTGGCCTGATATGCTTTAAGCATCATGTCTAGATCTTCAGGAGTGGGATCGGCTAAGACTGATCCTACTCGGGGTGGTGGTTGGATTACGTGTGGTCGATTGGTGGGTGGAGGAATGAAGGGTGAAGGGGATGGTAGTGGCGGGGATGTGTGAGAGTGCGTTTGAGATGTGATTTCTATGATTTTGGCTTTGGTTTCTCGTAGACTTTCCTCAAGTTCGTTCATCTTTCTTGCCCATTGCCTTTTCATACGTTCACGGCTATCTCTCCAAGCTCTTGTCCTCTTCTTATTCTGACTCTCAGTCTCGCTAACCTCCGCAGTCTTCTCTTGGCCTAAGTCTTGGTTTTGCTTAAGTGCCTGAGCTCTCGTGATGACTTGTACTGGAGCCGTGGAAGTCACACTTCCCGTGGAGTCCACCACTAGCCCGATGACATTGATAGGAGCAATTTTTGGTATATTGGCGGGGTTCTTGGGACACTCTCGTAACAAATGCTCCTTTCCACAATCGGGATAGAAGCCTTGAATTGTCACAGATTGGGTTTGTGTCGGTGCAGGTAGAGGGCAATCACGAATGAGATGATCTCGCTGACAACGATAGCATGGCCCTCTAGGAAATGGAGGTCTCATCGGCCTAGGTTGGGATCTCGAGTTGGGGTTGGCATACATAACGTTTGCGTATTCTGGCTCCCCACTAGATTCGTTCGGTTCTTCATAATAATATGACTCACTATGCTCCGGTGATTGCATGTAGTAGGCCTGGGGACTCTCAACATGGGTGGAGTCAAAACGATGATCACTTGGATCACTTTCTGAAAGCGAGGATGTCACTGGCACTAAAGCTCTATTTAGATTTTCTTCTGCCACTGCATACTTTACTGGAATCACATTGGTGGGGGCAGGAGGTTGCTGCGCTAGGACTGGTTGCGGTCTTTGTTGCCCTTGATAAGGTGGTTGATAGATTTACTGGGGCCTAGCATACTCTTGTTGTGGGTACTGATTAGGGTACTTTCCTTGTTGTGGATATGGCTGAGAATAATTTTGTCTAACAGCTTGTTTGTTATATGGACAGTCTTGTGTTGTGTGATTGGTGTACCTCCTTTCTATGGTGCAGTACTGGTTGTTAGGGTTCACTTGGGGTTGAGCCATGATGGGGCACACATTAGCCATATGGTCTCCTCCACAGGTATAGCATCGTTTTCCGGGGGCAAATCTAGGAATCTGCTTGCTAGAGACACCTAATTTCAGAGCTACCTTTTCTGCTAGATCCTCAATTGATGTGGATTGTGAGGAAATGAGGCTACTAGAACTATCTGAATCTTTATAGATTTTTGAGAGCTCTAATTCCTCCCCTAGATTATCCTCGATGTCTATGCACATGCGTACACATTCTTCTATGGATCTAGGGTCCTTCAAGTACACATATGATCTCAGTTTGGTGCTTAACAATCCATCTAAAAATAAGGCCACTTGCTTGGCTGGAGTGGGTAACTCTGGGGCCGGGCATCTCTCTAGATATTGCCTAAATCTTCTGCCTACGAGTCTCACTGTCTCTTGAGATGTTTGTTTGAAGCTGTATATCAGGGAGGATGTGTTATGTCTTATGCCACTTTTAGAGAATTCGATAATGAATGCCTCTAGAAGTTGATCTATGCTCCTAAACTGCCTCTCGTGTAGTGGTTGAAACCATGTCAGGGCGGTGTTCCTAAGGGTTAGACCAAAGGCATTGTACTGCGTGAACAGATCTTCAACTTGTTCAGCTCTCAAGACTTGCCTAAACTCAGCTACATGATCGTAGGGGTCTCCAGTGCCATCGAAGTAGTTTTTCATGGACTTAACCAGCTGGGTCGGTCTCAAGGTCCTCGTGTGCTCCCTCGGTCTTGGCAAAGGGAAATCATCGGCATTTCTTCGGTTCCCTGGGGCTCTATGTCTCTCAAGTTCCACTCTATTTGTTTCTGTTCTCGTTCTTTCCCTTCCCCAAGAGTTGGCAAAGCTTACCTCAGGTCTCTCTCTACTCCTTTCTCTTTGAGTCCCATGAGCTTGAGATGTTCCCGCTCCTTGGTGACCATAAGACACATTGGATCGAGGTTGGGGAAAAACAAATTCTCCCTTCCAAGTGTATGCGTGTCTTCCATGCTCAGAGACCACAAAGATTCTCTCAGAAGCATCATCTAAGTAAGTCACCTTGCCTGGGCTATCAGGATCTTTGAATTCATAGATGGCAAGACCTCCCACTTCATTAGACTTTTCAAGCTTGTACCTCCAAAAAGCCTCATCCGTTTCTTGGTTTTAGAGCAATTCTATGCTCCTATTATCCTGGGGGACTAACTTTGGAGTGATTATCCTTGTTAGGACCGATTTGCCTCGAGGGGTTTTCGGCTCCTTTCCTAAGTTCCCTTGCTCTATGTCACCTAATTCAGGTTCAGGGATTATGTTGCCAAACTCACCTGTCCTTTCAGGTTGGCTGGTGACCACATACATTGTTCCTTCTTTATCTATGTATGAACCATTTTCAAACTTGACTATAGGGTGTTCTAGTCCAATGGGCTGATTCGGATTTTTAATTAGGACAACAGATCTTCGCAGACCATCCTCATAGATGCGTGCACCTAGGCGGTTTGTCTGGATGTATTCCAATTGAGTCTTGTAGGGACCTTCAGGTCTTTCTAGGTATGCCATTCTTGAGCTACCTACAGGTCTTTCCATGCTATACGACATGTCAGAGTCACTGGTTTCTGAGTCTAGAGCGTAGGGGTAATCACTCAATTGTTGGGCCCAAGATCTGGCTGTATGGTTGATGCTAGCCTCGGATGATCTAACACTTTGACGGTCTCTCCCTAGGTGTCTACCCGATCTCAGGTTCATATGCCCTTTGTACGTTGCTGATTCTTTGGTACCAATCACTTGTTCCTTTTAAGTTCCTTTGGACGTCTTTTCTTGTTTTTAATTAAGCGTCGTCAGGAGCACTTTAGTGTGTCGTACTTGATGTTTTGTGTCCGCTTAGTTTAAGTTCTTTTCCTTTAAGTTATCCCTTGACTGCAATTTGGCCTATCCTTGCACTTGAGAAATTAAAGGCTCTTCTAACTTGAGCGTTCCTATCGTACCCCTAGTCAATCAGGACAACTACTCGCACTTAGCCTATGCTAAGAATGGACTGAGGGGGTTAAGAGATGTTCCAACCTCAAGTAGCTCCTCCTGGTGATGCTCGTCTACCCAGGAAGCACGTTCCCAAGCTTGTTCGCCTTGGCACTTACTTTGCTTTCTCCAAAAGCTCTCGATGATCCTGTAAGAACCCCAAGTTTAGCTTCAATTTGATCCTTCAATTGACAGACAATTTATTTCAGACACTTTTTAATGACCCTTGTTCCCCCCTTTTGTGTTGCTAAAAAATTTCCTCTAGAGCCCCCTTGGTGTACCTACCCCTCAGTGTGTCAACTTCAAAATATCATATCTAAAAATCAACGCATTATTCTTATAAAAAACAATTGAGGGCGTGTAGTATATGCCACGAGCTTTTCGACAAGCCCTAGAGCTCAAAAAATGGATTTCGTATGAAAAAGTTATGACCGTTCAGGGTTTAGGGGGTGAAACAGACAAACAAAACCTTTCAGGAATTTTAATGCATTTTTCTAAGGCCTTTGTAAGTGTATGAGTATTTGAGTATGCAAATATGCCCAAAATTTAGCCTAAATTTCCCAAAAAATTACCCCTTAATTTTTGCCGAAAATGTCTGTCTGTCGCGATAGACGGTGTCTGTCGCGATAGACGGGTCTGTCGCGATAGACGGTGTCTGTCGCGATAGACGGGTCTGTCGCGATAGATGGTGTCTGTCGCGATAGACAGGTCTGTCGCGATAGACCGGGTTTGTCGTGATAGACGGGTCTGTCGCGATAGACGGTGTCTGTGTGTGTCTGTCGCGATAGACGGTGTCTGTCGCGATAGACGGGTTTGTCGCGATAGACGGTGTCTATCGCGATAGATGGGTCTGTCGCGATAGACGGTGTCTGTCGCGATCGATGGGTCTGTCGCGATAGACGGTGTCTGTCGTCTGTCGTGGTTTTGGTCTGTCGCGATAGACGGTCTCTATCGTGGGTCTCTGTCTGTCGTGATAGACGGGTGTCTGTCACGATAGACGGTGTCTGTCGCGATAGACTGAAAAAACGCAAATTTTTGAGAAACTTCAAGTGATTTGGAGTGCTCTAATGGTGTAGGTTACCGTGCCAAACACGCATTCATAAAATATCAAGTTTTTCTGTCTGTCGCGACAGACAGAAGTCGTCGTCCCGGGACCTGTGCAGAGTCTGTCGTACCTGCGCAAGGTGCTGGAGATGGTGGTACAGCTAGTTCCTGCAGCAAAAGCTCAAAAAACACACAAAAACCGATAGCATGCAAGCTCTCTCTCGCTCTCTCTCACAATGAAATGAGGGAAATGAGGTGGGGAGTGGATTATGACCAAAAACTGAAATTTTTGTGGAGATGGAGATGGAGGTGGGAGATGGTGGGGATGATGATGGTGATGATGGTGATGCAAAAATAAGAAAAAATGAAGAAAAATAAGGAAAAGAAAGGATATTACCTATAACTCCAATGTCTCAACTCGACGTCTTACCATCACACGCTCGTCCTCGAAGCTCTCTCCCCGGCAACGGCGCCAAATTTGGTGTCACTCTAGCACAATGGTGAGTACCAACGTGAGAAGATTCACCTCATAATTGTCAATCCGTGGAGACGTGAGGACTAGTATGAAGACTATGGGCAAGTGAAGGCACAAGTGTGTGAGTGAGAAGCATACAAGCATGCACACACATACACACACACGCGCACACAAGGCAAGAACAAGGAGAGGAACAATGGAGTTCTTTGCATTAGTCAAAAAGTCTCTTACATAAGCTCAATTCACAAACAATCTAGCCTCAAAAATGAGCTCTCTAGCTCTTTTTATAGTTTTCTAACTAGCTTTGGTCTTGTCCAGACCTAGTGTCCGGCCTAGTTAAAATTTAGGTTCTAGAGCCTATTTGAGGGCTCAAACGGAGTCCAAAAATTATGAAAATTGATATGTAGCTACTTCTAATACTCCTCAAGCTCGAGGACTCCTCGGCTTGAACAAAATGGAGTCTATTCTACCAAAAACGGAATTTACAATGTTTGTGTAGTGATTAAAATCACTTAAGTTGTGAATGATCCATGGAAAAAATGATTAGGCCTTGTTGCCGTATTGTGCATGACTGCTCTATTGTACCTGTATGCTCTTCATATGACCTGTATGCCAACAGTAGACAACAATGATCAGAAGCACATCATTAGCATGCTTAACATACAAGGTGCTCTCAGTTGGATTGTTCTCAAAACCATGTGCAATCAGATAGGCATGTATCTTCTCATACCAAGCACGTGGTGCTTGCTTTAAACCATATAATGCCTTCTTTAACTTGCACATTTGGTTTTCATGCCCTTTATGCACAAAGCCACAGGGTTGAAAAACATACACTTCTTCATGCATGTCACCATTTAAAAATGTAGTTTTAATGTCCAACTGATGTACATTCCAACCATGATGGGCTCCAAGTGCACAGATGCTCTGAACAATAGTCATATGGCATATAGGTGCAAAGGTCTCAACAAAATCAATGCCTCTTTCCTGTGCATAACCCTTTGCAACAAGCCTAGCCTTATACCTTTCAACTATTCCATCAGGCTTACACTTTAGCTTGTAAACCCACGTAGTGCCAATGGCGTTCTTGCCAGGAGGAAAGTCACATAAAGACCAAGTACCATACATTATAGCATCATATTCAGATTGCATAGCAGCCATCCAATTTTTTGAATTTTGTGCTTCGTAAAATGAAACAGGCTCATTCTCATCACAGAGACTAAATGCAGCTATAGCATAGCAATCAGATGCAAACGAGGCACTATGAGAGCCTGATCGAGTACGATATGACAAAGGTGCATCTAATTTTTTGTCACGCAAAGTCTGCACCAATCCTTTTGGGACAGTTTTTGCCTCCTCAATATCAGCTCTCTCATCAACAAGTGCATCATGTAAATCTGCATCAGAAATGGGATGATTTGCATCATCACATGAAACTTGGAAAGGCTGAGAAGTTGTTGGAAGTCAATGTTTATATTGGCTTAACAATTAGCTTCACTGAGATTTTTTTTTTCGTTATCGTTCTACGATCGTAGCTTTAAGCTTTTAGATTGTGCTTTTGGAGGATACACACAAACTATATGAACAAGGCCTTGGCTCCTTGTATAATTACTCACTCAAAGATCTAGAGCTTGGAGATCTTCTTGAAGACAGAGTGTTCTCACACTCTTGAAGGAGGTGAAGTTGTGGTGAAGGAGAGGCTACTCTCATTGCAGCAGGAAGTCTTCTACGAGGTGGTTGTAACTATCTTTTGTGAGTTAACCTTGTGGTTGATTTACAATTTCATTACACTATTTTGTTAGCTTCGTTGCTTCATTCTCTTCACACATACTTAGATTATTTCGACATAATCTAAATTTTGTATCATCATCTTCTTATTCTTCCATTAGTGAGTGCACCACTTTATATGGTTGAGTAGTACTCCCATGTTGTAATTTGGACATCTATTATTTTTAGTGAAGTAAGCATCCAGCTTACGTTCCCTATCCTTGTCTCAAGATCTCTTTCTTTCTCTATCTCACTTATCATCTTGTCAATTAAGTTGTGTATGCTCAAGAGGTTTTAGTATTGGAACGATCCTGGGGCCCCAAATTCCAACACTTGGTATCAGAGCTACATAATTGACATACACACTTAAGATAAGATGAGTGAGATTAGAATTGAGAGTGAAGACAAGTTGGATGGATCTTCTAATTATCCCATGTGGAGTTTCATGATGATGAACTTGTTAGTGACAAAGGATTTATGGAGTATTGTCAATGGATCCTTAACAAGACCAAGACGAGAAGGCAAAGAAGGGTCTACAGAAGCTTCAACAGGTACTGGAATTACTATTACAGAACCAACAGAAGAAGAGGTAACCACTTCGACATCCAGAGTCACTGCTAGGTCTTTACGTAGAGTTCCTCCTACTGAAGATCGGGCAAGATGGGATGCTAGAGATGCTTTAGCACTTTCATTCATAGCAATAAGTGTCAAAAAGCATATTCTACCACAGATCAGATCTTGCAAAAGTTCTAATCAAGCTTGGTTAAAGCTCGAGAATCTTTTTCAAAGCAGAAATCCTGCTAGAAAAGCTCACTTGAGGAGACAACTAGCAAATACAAGGATGAAAGCTGGTGAGTCAATTCAAACCCACATTACGAGACTCGTTGACTTGAGAGATCAACTTCTAAATGTAGGAGTTGAGATATCAGATGAAGAAATGGTAAATACGCTGATTAATTCACTTCCTATTTCATATCGATCTTTCATAACCACTCTTACCCTTACCACAAGAGATAGAGAGGTTACATTTGAAGAGTTAGAGTTCTTGTTGCTTCAAGATGAAGATCAATTGAAGGGAATGGAAGAGAATGAAGAAGCACTTTCATCTTCATCAAAGGGTAAGAAGAAGAAGGATAAGAAGAAGGAACAAAAATCCAAGAAGGAAAGTAGGTCCCTCTCACCTTCTACTTCAGATTCTGTATCTACGACATCTAGAGAGAATTCTTCTAAGAAGAAGGTAAAAATATGTTCTTTTTGCAAGAAACGTGGACATATTCAGTCAGAATGTTATAAAAGGATTGCAGCAGAAAAGAAAAAGGCATCAAGTAATGTTGCAGAAGATGATAAAAAAGGGAAATCTCAAGGTGATTCTTATGCCTGTATCACTATTGAGGAAGTAGCTTTTGATTAAGAAGCTTTACAAGTTCTTTCAGCAAGTCCTTGGATATTCGACTCAGGTGCTACTAAGCATATGACAGGTTGTAGAGATGTATTTTCTTCTCTTTCCAATTCTTCAGGTAGAAGAGTTACTATTGCAGATGGCAATGATTTGGATGTTGTGGGAATAGGTACAGTAACCCTAAAGTCAAGAGAAGGTGGTGTTTTTCAAATTTCAGATGTCCTTTATGTACCTGAAATGAAGGTAAATCTGCTATCTATATCTGCATTTTTAAGTGATGGTTTTAAAGTTGTATTTGAGAAAGATCTTTGTAAGATCTTATCACATAAAGAAGACAAGTGTCTTTTACAAGGTAAGCATAAAGGAGGGGTCTTTGTTTTGTCAAAAATCAGTCAAGCATATGCAGTCAAATCTTCGTCACCGGTGGAAGATATGAAGCTATGGCATGAAAGATTTGGACATATCAGTTTTGGAGCTCTCAAGAATATCAAAGATAGAGGTATGGTTGAGAGTTTACCCTCATTCAAGCTACCTGATGATTCAAATATATGTGAAGGTTGTCTTGAAGGTAAGATGCATAAACTACCTTTCAAGAAACATGGTCATATTACAGCTACCAAGAAATTGCAGATTATTCATTCAGATGTGAATGGTCCTATGAGAGCAGACTCTATTCAGGGTTTCAGGTATTTTGTCCTATTTGTGGATGATTTTACAAGATACTCATGGATCTATGGTCTTAAGTCGAAGTCAGAAGTCTTTCCTATGTTCAAGAAGTTTGTAGCTATGGTTGAAAATGAAAGTCAGGAAACTGTCCAGATTCTAAGAAGTGATAGAGGTGGAGAATACTTGTCAAATGAGTTTCAGACATTTCTCGATGAGAAAGGTATTACTCGACACCTTACTATTGCTTATACTCCTCAGCAAAATGGTGTTGCAGAAAGAAAGAATAGAGTGCTTGTTGAAATGATGCGGAGCATGATGGCGTCCAAGAGGCTTTCACGGAAATTCTGGTTTGATGCAGTACATACAGCTAATCACATTTTAAACAGGTCATCTACAAAAGCTTTAAAGGTAATCACACCGTATGAAGCTTATTATGGTAGAAAACCTAATGTGAGTTACTTCAAAGTGTTTGGATCACTTTCTTATGTACATGTTGAGAAAAAGGATCGAGGCAAACTAGATGCAAAGGCAAAGAAAGCTGTTTTTATTGGATATCCTGTTGAAAGCAAAGGATACAGGTTTTATGTTCCAGAGACAGGTGAAGTTATTCTTTCACGTAATGCTTATATTGCTGAAGATAAGGTTTATGATAAAGAAGCAGAAATTCCGGAGTTCATTAGTGAAAATGACTATGGAATTTTTAGAAAGATTCTGGATGTACATGTTCAGCCATATCAGGAGGGAGTTAAACCTCAAATTCCTAGTATTCAAGAAAAAGTTGAAGAAAGAGGAATTTCACAACCATCTACAAAGTCAGTTCCACAAGAGACTTTGATTCCAGAAATGGAAGAAGTTAAAGTTCCAGAAAGTCCTAGTACGTCAACAGGACAAGTTCCAGAACCTGCGGAAGCTGAAAGTTCAGAAAGAGTTTCACCACTATTCAAGGATACACCTACATGGTTATATCAGACTTGGAAAGATAGTGGTATAAAGACTTTTACTGGAAGAACAAGGAGTCAGACTAGACAACAACAACAAGATCATGTAAGAACAAGAAGTCAAACTAGACAGCAAAAAGATCATGTAAGTTTTGCTGAAGACTTCGAGATTCATGATATTTTGGCACTTACGACTGTTGAAGATGAACCTGCATGTGTTAAAGATGCACTTAAAATTCCTATTTGGAGAAAAGCTATGCAAGAAGAGATTGATTCTATTCATAAGAATCAAACTTGGCAGCTATGTGAGTTACCAGAAGGAAAGAAGGCTATAGGTGTAAAATGGATCTTTAAAATCAAAAGGAAAGCAGATGGTACTATTGATAGATACAAGGCCAGGTTGGTTGTCAAAGGATATGCACAACAAAACGGTATTGATTATGATGAGACATTTGCTCCTACGTCTAGGATGACTATTATTAGGTCCGTACTTGCTCTAGCAGCACATTTTGGTTGGCATATATATCAACTTGACATTAAGACTGCTTTTCTAAATGGTGATTTACACGAGGATGTGTATATTCAGCAGCCAGAAGGTTTTGAAGAGACAGGTAAAGAACACTTAGTGTGTAAGCTTATAAAAGCTTTGTATGGTTTAAAACAGGCACCTAGAGCATGGTATGAAAAGATACATACATATCTTTTATCCATTGGTTTCCATAACTCAGATGCGGCTCCAACTCTTTATGTCAAAGCTGAAACAGTTATGATGATTATAGCAATCATTTATGTGGATGATATTATAGTCACAGGTTCCAGAGATGAAGATTTGCAGATGTTCAAAGAAGAATTGAAGCAAACATTTGATGTGAATGATTTAGGCATTCTACATTATTATCTTGGGATTCAGTTTCTTTTTCGAGATGAGTGTATCTACATGACACAACAGAAGTACATTGAGAAACTTTTGGAAAGGTTTCAGATGGGTGATTCTAAACCTATGCAAACACCTATGGATCAGAACACGTCTTTACAAATGGTAGCAGATGCAGAGCCATTTGATGCTACTCTATATAGCCAAGCAGTAGGTTGTTTGATATATCTTTGTAGTACACGTCCTGATATACAGTTTGCAGTTTCTCAAGTATCAAGGTTCATGCAGAATCCGACAGTGTTACATTGGAAAGCAATAAAGCGGATCTTTCATTATTTGAAGGGAACTTCAAATTATGCTACGGTATTTTCGAAATCTACACATTTGTTACTAAAAGGATTTTCAAATTCTGATTGGGCAGGTGATAGAGACACAAGAAGAAGTACTAGTGGATTTTGTTTTTATCTTGGAGATTGTCTTATCTCATGGTTTTCAAAAAGACAACCCACTATTGCCACTTCATCGTGTGAAGCTGAATATCGTGCAGCATTTACAACTACTCTAGAGTCAGTATGGTTGCAGAAGATTTTCAGTTATCTTGATGTAAGAGTACATCAACCCATTCAGATATTTTCAGATAGCCAGAGTGCTATAGCTATAGCTAAAAATCCAGTGCATCATGCAAGGACAAAGCATATAGAGGTACACTACCACTATATTCAAGAGCAGATAGCTAAGACGCACATTGAGCTTGTTTATGTTCCTTCTAGTAAGAATGTTGCAGATATATTTACCAAAGCATTGACTAGAGATAGTCATGAGAAGATTTGCAGGTTACTAAAGCTTGTACCAATACAACATTGAAGGAGGGATTGTTGGAAGTCAATGTTTATATTGGCTTAACAATTAGCTTCACTGAGATTTTTTTTTTCGTTATCGTTCTACGATCGTAGCTTTAAGCTTTTAGATTGTGCTTTTGGAGGATACTCACAAACTATATAAACAAGGCCTTGGCTCCTTGTATAATTACTCACTCAAAGATCTAGAGCTTGGAGATCTTCTTGAAGACAGAGTGTTCTCACACTCTTGAAGGAGGTGAAGTTGTGGTGAAGGAGAGGCTACTCTCATTGCAGCAGGAAGTCTTCTACGAGGTGGTTGTAACTATCTTTTGTGAGTTAACCTTGTGGTTGATTTACAATTTCATTACACTATTTTGTTAGCTTCGTTGCTTCATTCTCTTCACACATACTTAGATTATTTCGACATAATCTAAATTTTGTATCATCATCTTCTTATTCTTCCATTAGTGAGTGCACCACTTTATATGGTTGAGTAGTACTCCCATGTTGTAATTTGGACATCTATTATTTTTAGTGAAGTAAGCATCCAGCTTACGTTCCCTATCCTTGTCTCAAGATCTCTTTCTTTCTCTATCTCACTTATCATCTTGTCAATTAAGTTGTGTATGCTCAAGAGGTTTTAGTATTGGAACGATCCTGGGGCCCCAAATTCCAACAGAAGTTGCCTCATTAGGACCAGCACTAGACTGTCCACCTGTAAAAAGAGGCAGCAAAGTATCATACATGTCTTTGGAGCTAATAGATGTCTCCTTAGTACATGAAAGCAATGGATGAATAGCATCTTCCACAAAAACAACATCACGGCTAGCCAAAATGTGTTTAGTCTGTGGATGATACAGACGATAGCCTTTACTTTCAGAACTGTGCCCAACAAAAACACATTTTACTACTTTATCATCCAATTTTTGTGATGTTGTTCAGGCACTAATGCCTATGCCAAACAACCAAAACATGCATATGAGCAACAGATGTCTTGCGATCATGCCAAGCCTCATATGGAGTAGCCTAAACTGAGCCATCTTTTGGAAAGGAGGAATGCTGCATTTTGCCCAAAATACAGCCTTCACAAACATTTTTTCTGGGTGCCTCAAGTTTGGGCAAAGAGGACACCATTTTAGATTTCTGCAGGTGTAGCAAACTAGCAAAATTCAGATGACCAAAGTGTGCATGCCAAAGCTTGGCATCTGACATAGCCTGAGAATCATGTACTACACATGTCGAATCATTTACAAATCTCATAGTCTATGAGCTTATATAGCCCACAACATAAAATGAAAGAAGCAATAATCACATTGCCATTTGACAGATCATGAATTGTACATCTATCATCAACAAATTTCACAACCAAGCCAATCTTGGCTAATGCAGAAACTGATAATAGATTTTTCTTGATCCTTGGCACAAACAAAGCATCTCACAAAGTGAAAGAACTACCATCAACAGTAGTCAAAATGATCTTAACAGGATAAGAGGAGTTATTGGCGCATGTAACAATATTCCCTGTAAGGGCAGGCTCAAGTGAAGAGAAGAAACTGCACTATGAGGTAATATGTTTGGTCACCCCACTATCAAAGTACCAAACATTTGAGTCTACTACACACATGCACTGCTCATGACAAGATGGGTCAAAACTGCAAACAGTAGTAAACGCCCTTTCTTCTTCCTGCACAAGATTAGCAGACTCTGTTTTTGGTGTAGAGGCCTCTACAACAACCATTCCAGCCTCTTTCTTCTTTGCCTCTTTAGCAACCAGTTTTGGACAGTTCTTTATGATATGATCCTTTCCTTTACAGTACTTGCAAAACAATTTCTGCTTTTCTACTTTCTTTTCATCTTTGTCTTCCCTCTTCGATTTTGCAAAATTAGCAGATTTTCTGCTTACTAGTTGAAAAGCTCCATTTTCCTTTGCCCTTCTGACTAACCAAGAAAGCTTGATCTACAACACGCATAATGGACTTGTTCTGCCTGGACTGATCTTCTTGCAATAGAACAGAGACTAACTCCTCAAATGACAAGGCATTTGGATTGCCTTTCATCATCAACCAAAGAGTAGAACCAAAACTCTAATATGAATCAGGAAGACCATTCAGAACGGTCTGCACAAGTGAGCTATCTGGTATAACCTCATCAGTAGAAATCAACTATTCCTTCAAGTCTTTGATCTTTGTTCAAAAACTATCCATAGAATCACCTTCATTCATGTGCTCACTCTCCAACTATTTTCGGAGGTAAGCAACACGAGCCTCATTCCTAGCTTGGTACAATGTGGTAAGTGTATCCCAAGCATCCTTAGTTGTTTTGCAAGAGTGAATGTAAGGAATAATGGCATGTTTGACACACAAAGCTATCAATGCATGTGCTTGGGCATCTCTGCCATCGCAACGAATTTTCTCTACAGTAGGTGCATGAGAAACCACAGCACGAAGAGGAATATGCAGAATATCATCATCTTCGACACCTTCTACATCAGCTTCAATACCTCCAGTTGTAACAGTTGCAGGTGTGATAGGACGTTTTTCAACACCCTGCACACTGTTCCATAGTACTTTTGCAACCAATACATGTTGCATCATATAAGCCCATAATGGGTAGTTGGTACCATCCAACTAATCCTCAACAGCCATCATACAAAATACATCACTTCTTTCAGCCATGGCCGGTGACTAAAATACCTTGATGCAGAAAATTGACTGTATCTCAAAAAGTTGAACAGAACTGCCCAGATGAATTCTGCTAAACCTATAGCAGACTTCGAGATGCTTATACTAGCGAACCGAAATTGGTATATAGCTTTGGCACAAAAAGATGAAATAGCCTACACAAGCGCTACGATAGTGCATTCGGAGGCTGAAACGAGCTCAAATCGCGATTTTAGCACCTCAAATCGAAGCAGTTTTGATCTCAGAAAACATGTTGATTATGCTCACCAAAATTTGTGTGATTCTGAAACTGCAATCGGAGAGGTGTCGACGACGCCCTAGATGAAGCCACGACCTGCTCTGATACTGATTGTTGGAGTTAGACTTCTGTGGAAGCACGCAAATAGCACAAGGAAGAAGAAGAAGCTTGGAATGCAACACACAATATTGAATGTATTACCACTAGAATGTACAATGTAAGTAGCCCATTATGGAAATAGGCGTATATACAAGCCGGGGGAAAAATACCTCCTAAAGAGGGAAAAAAGTGTCCTGGTGGTCCTAGAGTGTTCACACACGTCACTACCTAAATATATCAACATACATGTGCCCTAAAGTTGGTCCTTTCACATAAGAGACTATCACTTTCTCTATAAATCCCTAAGTTCCTACTATTGTACAAGGGTAATGTTACATTCTTCAAGGATCATGCATCTAGAGGACTCCTCTAGAGCATTAACAAGTCCTTTCACAGTTTCACAATGTATTTTGGAAAAAAGAAAATGGATCATTTTGTTAAAAATTTTGGGGCCCTACTCTTCATCTCTTCTTTCTATTGCTTTTTGCTTCTTCTTGTCTCCAGTCCTCTTAGCCCTCTGCAACACTCTCCCCCTCTTAGTCTCTACCATCCCTTGATAGGCTTTTGCAGGTTTTCCTGACACACAACAAGTAGAAAAACCTAGGATACATATGGTAAATGAGGTTTGTTGTCCTCAATTGCCTTTGGCCAACTTGTTCCTCTCCAAGTTGAATTTGTAGTTTCCTTGTGTATATTTATTTGAACCGCATGTAGTCAATAGTCAAGGAAGCCTTCAATACTTAGAGACAATTTGTTACCTTATCCGAGCCTCAGTCCAATGCTTTCATCTCACCCTTGATATTCCTTTTATTCATACACTAGGGTTGCTACATTAATTTAGGTTTCCATGCGAGTGCCATCCTTCAGGACCTGATGCATTCTTTCGGTTTGTATCTTTCTTCTCCTTGCATGCAACTAGTAGCTATACCTGGGATGCATTCAATTCTGTTTTGTCTTCTTGCACTCTCCAAGAACTGCTGCATTTCTTTAGCCTGTGTCTTTTCTTTTCCCTGTTTCTCATTTGAGCCTGATGCATGTCCCTGTTCGGATTTGGGTAAAGAGTAGTGTTTTAATGAATAATCTTTTTCTTTGATTTTCTTCTTCTTCTTTTGTGACTTCTTTCTCTCTCCACATGTGGCTATGTCTCCAAATAGATTGAAGGAAAGAAATCTCTCTCTTCATAATACTTCATAAATGATTCATAACTCTATCCTCATTGTGTGGATGCTTAACACCTCCTATCTCTCTCTCTTCCTCCAACAATCATGTATAATTAACTCTCTATCCTAATTCTTTGGATGCTTAACGCCTCCTATGTCTCCTTACTCATGCACACACGAGTCCTTGGGTCCTAAGAAGTGTTGCCTACATCCCTTGTGTTGTGTGTTTATAGAGAAGAAAGGCTAGAAATTACTATATAGAAAAGTGTGTAGGAAATAAATGATGTATGGATGTCATGGATAGTGGGGGCACCTTCCATAATGAGGTACATGGTTCAAATATTGACAGTTGCAGAATAAAAAGTTTCTTATTTTTTGCAAATGCCTCTCATGTAGGAGCTAGAAGTGCCACCTTTGAAGGAAAAGAGACGTGCAAACTTATTGGGAATGAATTTGGGAGAAGTGCTATGAATAGACACACTACTATATCTCATGAGAAGATAATGGTTATTAAAGGTCTCCATGAGAGCTTCACATCATGAAGAAGGCAATGAACTACCAAGGTATCCATAGAAGTTGTGCTCTAATACAAGTGTTAAAAAAAAAACTAAGAACCTATCCTCCATGCACCCTACACAATGATCTCTAACTCTCCATGAAACCTAGATAGTGTGTGCACCTTCCATAATGAGGTACATTGTTCAAAAATTGGTATTTGTAGAATACAAAGTTTCTCATTTTTTGCAAATGTCTCTTGTGTGCGAGGTAGAAGTGCCACCTTCAAAAGGGAAAGAGACAAGCAAACTTATTGGGAATGAATTCGGGAGAATAGCTATGAATACACACACTATTGTGTCTCATGATTAAGATGATGGTTATTGAAGGTCTCCATAGAGCTTCACATCATGAAGAAGGTATTGAACTACCAAGGTCTCTATAGAAGTTGTGCTTTGATACCAATGTAAGAAAACTCTATAAACCTAGCCTCCATGCACACTAGAGAATGACCTTTGACACTCCACCCAACCTACCATTATAGATTTGGTGACTAACCATGAACTCTCGAGTAACTAGAGCTAATTTTACACATGTAACCCTCACCACTCTTTAGAACTCAAGTGGTTGAGCCACCTTTTACATGTGCATTCTCGACCACTACTTTAGAACTTCCCATTAGAGTGCACTAGTGGTAGATATACTCACCTTTTGAGCTAACTCTTGTTCAACTTCTCATCTTAACTTGAGTTACAAGGCTTTAAAGAGTCCTTGAGCAAAATAATCTCTAAATGCTACTCATAGGGATTGAACCCAAGACCACCTCCTACCCATCCTTGACACTTAACCATTGGGCTAAGTGAATAAGGTTTCTAATATTCTAGAAGTTCCTAATGGTATCTTCAACTTAGAGCTTTGTTCAAGTTACTTTATAACATTCCCCCCTTCTTGAAGAAAATTTTTGTCCTCAAAAATATGCTTCAAGTTATAAATATATAATAGTTTTCCCCCCAAGCCCATGGTCCAAACTCGGGAGCATGGTTTTCATGTCTCTAATTTGCCTCTTTAAATAGAGCAGGATCCTATCCCAGACTAGATCTGAAAAGAGGGGAATTTGTGTGTGGCATGATTCATGCCCAAATCATTCTCAATACCATCTAGCTATGCACTTGATAAAATGAACCTAGTGCAAGGTATGGATAGAGTTATAAGGGTGGATTAAATATCCTTGCCTAGTTCGCGATCTTGTTATGTGCACACTGTATAGCATAGACATACGAAATAGGAGGATTCTCAATATCTTCATCCAAAGTACTAGGTTTTTTTCTATGCACCACTTGTGCATGGACCTTATTCAAGACTCTTGTGAATTCTTGAGAATTTCACTTGAACCTTATTTGGATAAATTAATTTATACTAAAATTGGCCAAAATATATGGTCCACCATCCACTCTAAGAATCTATCCTCTAGGCACGCTAGAGAATGACCTCTGACTATCCACCCAACCTGACATTATATAGATTTGGGGAGTAACTGTGACCTCTAGAGTAACTTGAGCTAATTTTACACATGCAACCCACACCACTCTTTAGAACTAAAGCGGCTGAACCACCTTTTAAATGTGTGTTCTCCACTACTACTTTAAGGCTTACACAGAAGTCCACTAGTGGTAGATGTACTCACCTTTTGAGTTAAGTCTCACTCGACTCAAGTTAACTCATGTTAGGATTTAGAAAATCTTTGAGCAAAATGTTCTCCCCATGGTACTCATGGGGATTGAACCCAAGACCTTCTCCTTCCCATCCGACTTAACCACTAGGCTAAATGAATAAGATCTCTAAAACTCTAGAAGTTCCTAATATTATCATGAACTTAGACTCTTCTATGAGTTACTTTATAAGAGTGTTACATAGTGTGTCAATAAAATAAAAAGTTTCCTTTTTTTTTTGCAAGATCTATAAATAGAAGAGTTGCAAATATGATATACATTTGTATTTTGTAGGCATTGTAAAATTGGGAAGAGTCTTCTCTCAAAAAAATGCAAAAGAAGAGCAATTTCAAGTAGGTCCTTCTATATTTTTAGTGATTTAAGAATTTAAAAAAAAAAGGATCTTGAGGAAACCACTATAAAAACAAGATCCTCATTTGTACATATTTTTTTCTTGTTGGTAAGAGAGATCTTTGTCTTACAAAATTTTTGCACAAGCTTTCACCAATTCTTTCTAGCTCAATGTATTGTTTGATGTGTGACTCCTTAAGTGTCTTCCACGTTAAGGCTAAGTATATTTGGTATTATCTTGTGATTTAAAATTCTTTTGTGCTAAAATTCGGTGTCCATTGATAGGACATAATTTTTTTCACCTTTGTAATAATCTGTAAATGGTTTTCTTTATTTTTCTTATCATTTGTATTTTATATCTTCTTGTTAACTTTAAAATGAACCATGATATGCTCAATTCGGACAAGTAACAACAGAGATGTCTGATTAGCTCTTTTCCTTTGATCACTTGTGTGAGCCCAACCTTGAAGATAAAGATGATGATGAAGATGAGGTTTATCTTTGATCACCACATATTTGATTGTGGAAGATTTTGATGGTGTTTGTTGTGTTTTGATTGTGATCATGGATTCCTTGATCATGGTTGTGGTGGTTTTGATAGTGATCTTGTGGGTTTCGATCACCATAGATTTTAATGATGTTGATCTTGTACTTATGATTGTGCTTGATGAGTTTGCCAAGGATCTGGAGGTTACTTTGATCAAGGTTGATCTTTCTCTTTTGATCGGGGTAGATTTTATCACGGTTGATCAAGGTTTATTGTTTGATTGTGTTTATTGTGTTTGATTAAATTATTTAATCATTAACTTGGATTGATTACAACATTATTGCCATATGTTAAAATTTTTTATTGTGTTGATCATTTCATAGTTGAGAATTCTCACACAAATTTGGGTGTTCATATTTACGTGATTTGGTAAGTTGGTAGGTGAATACAAGGGATCTTGGTAATACATCTATCCATCTAGTCCCTGTATTTCCTCCAATTTCTACTAAATAGAGGTTCGAGCTTTGCAAATTTGGCAAATTAAAATTTTATGTGCATGCCATGTACTGCATGTTGACACACACACACACATCCAAACACTACCAAGTGTGATAAGTTAGGATTCTTAGCATTTCATGCATTATAAGGCTTTCAGCCATGTACTCTTGATGTTGGGCACTTATTCGTAGTGTAAATTGTTGTACTTGCTACATCAGCCCAATAAGAATACGGAACATCCATTTCATTGAACATTGATTTAAGTACTTACTATATATCTATTATATCTTTTTTACATCCCATTTTTTGGGGTTTGTAGATTCAAGTGAACTATGTCTTAATTTCATGATCATAAAGAAAATCTCAAAAATCACAAGATATGTATTCTTCATCTCCACTTAATATACTTCATATACCTTTTCTTCTCCTTCTTCACTTAGGTTTTAAATATCTGAAGTGATAAACCATCTATAACTTGGTCTCCATACAATACAACCACAAAAACCTTAATTGATCATCTATAAATGTCACAAAATACATATTTCATCTAATGTGTGGCTCCCTTTTAGGACCCCAAACCTCTATGTGCACACTATTTTCAAGAATCTGGTCCTCCATTTAAATTTTTTGTTGTATGAGTAGGGTCCACAATTCTTAACAAAGTTAGTGTCGATTTTCATGCACTCATCCATCTTGAAACAATCAGATTCTTTCATAATTCTCCTCTTTTTTGCCCTAGCTGGAGGTGGCTATGGTAGGCTGATTTTGTTCAGTTGATCTCCAAAGTCCATTTCCAACAAACTAAATCTATGATATTTTTTCTTGAACTCTATGTAGAGGTCTTAGATAAGTCGATACCTTATCTCTTCATCTATCATTCTTGATTCCCAAACGTAGTTTTGTCCTTCTATTGTCTCTAATTCTTTGCTTAGTCTTTCTAGTAGAGGAAACTGCCCCTCAATCTCGGGTAGTGGTGACATTGGCTAGTTTTTTTTCATTTTTTTTTCTACCTATTGGAATATTGTTTGTTATGTTAATTTGCTCATGGATGATTTCTCTTGTACTTCTTTAGTTTGAGCTTTTAGACTTTCTACATTAGCATCTTTGGCTATGTTCTCCTCATTCAAATGAGCCTTTTCTTGTATAACATAATGGTAATTGGTTGGCCTAGAGGTTGTAGCTTCATTGGAAATGGGGCATCCATGGTTAAACACACAAAGGGTGATATTTGTATTTTGCTCCATTGGAAATGGGGCATCCATGGACAAACACGCTAAGAGAGTATAACTTGTATCTGATGTTGTGATGAACACCAAAGAACAAAGATAAGTTTGGAAAATTGGTACCTCTTCTCAATTTATATGGCAACCTATGATGATTCCTATGAGATGTGAGTAGTGAATTGGGTTTGAAAAAGTGATGATAATCAAATAGGAAGTGAAACAGTGATAGTGGTGACTTGTACAATGGTGGTGACTAAAACAGTGGGTGATATTTCCTTGCCTATTGGAGAAGTTTTATGGATCATCTCTACCTTAGTTCCTTCTTCTACCAGTAAAAGTGGAGACTAGGTTATAGTAAATACATACACATTGATTGGTGACATTGAGTGTAGTATCAACATGTTCATTACATCTATATCTTGTAATAAAATTGTGGTGTTGGTAATGTGATGGGTATTTTCAAATATATTTTTTCACATGCTATGTGTTTTTCTCAAGTTGGTGAAAGTTGAGTGGAAGTGTACCTTTCTTATTCCTTATTGGATTCCATCATAGTGGGTCCATCAATTTTAAGAAACTAAGCAAGAAGTTTTCAAGAAATATGAGTTGTTGATATATTTAGGTAGTGATGTGTGTGAACACACTAGGACAGCCGGGGCACTTTTTTCCCTCTTTAGGAGGTTTTTTTCCCCTGGCTTGTATATACGCCTATTTCCCTAATGGGCTACTTATCTTTGTACATTCTCTAGTAATACATTCAGTATTGTGTGTTTGTGCTCTAAGCTTCTTCTTCTTCCTTGTGCTGTTCGCGTGCTTCCGTAGACGTCTATCTCCAACAATTGGTATCAGAGCAGGTCGTCGCTTCATCTAGGGTCTCGTCGACACTCCTCCGTTTGCAGTCTCAGAATCGCACGATTTTTGGTGAGCATACTCAGCGTGTTTTTGAGATCAAAACATCTTCGCTCTGTGGTGCCGAAATCGCGATCTCAGCTCGTTTCGGCCTCCAAACGCACTATCGTAGCGCTTGTGTAGGCTATTTCGTCTTTTTGTGCCAAAGGTATATACCAGTTTCTATTCGCCAATTTAAGCATCTCGAAGTCTGCTACAGGTCTAGCAGAACTCATCTGGGCAGTTCTGTTCAACTTTTTGAGATACAGTCAATTTTCTGCATCAAGGTATTTTAGTCACCGGCCATGGCTGAAAGCAGTGATGTATTCCGTATGTTGGTTGTTGAGGATAAGTTGGATGGTACCAACTACCCATTATGGGCTTATATGATGCGACATGTTTTGGTTGCAAAAGGATTGTGGAACATTGTGCAGGGTGTTGAAAGACGTCCTGTAACGACAGGTACTACAAATACAGGTGTTGGAGCTGATGAAGATGGTGTCGAAGATGATATTCTGCAGATTCCTGTTCGTGCTGCTATTTCTGTTGCACCTACTGCAGACCAAATTCGTTGGGATGGCAGAGATGCCCAGGCACATGCATTGATAGCTTTGTCTGTCAAACGTGCCATTATTCCTCATATTCGCTCTTGCAGAACAGCTAGGGATTCTTGGGATACACTTACCACATTGTACCAAGCTAGGAATGAGGCTCGTGTTGCTTACCTCCGAAAACAGTTGGAGAGTGAGCACATGAATGAAGGTGATTCTATGGACAGTTTCCTAACGAAGATCAAAGATTTGAAGGAATAGTTGATTTCTGCTGATGAGGTTATACCAGATAGCTCACTTGTGCAGACCGCTCTGAATGGTCTTCCTGATTCATATCAGAGTTTTGCTTCTACTCTTTGGTTGATGATGAAAGGCAATCCGAATGCCTTATCATTTGAGGAGTTAGTCTATGTTCTGTTGCAGGAAGATCAATCTAGGCAGAACAGGTCCATTATGCGTGTTGCAGATCAAGCTTTCCTGGCTAGTCAGAAGGGCAAAGGAAAATGGAGCTCTTCTACTAGTAAGCAGAAATCTGCAAATGCTGCACATTCGAAGAACCAAGATAAAGATGAGAAGAAATCAGAAAAGCAGAAATTGTTTTGCAAGTACTGTAAAGGGAATGATCATATCATAAAGAATTGTCCAAAACTGGCTGCAAAAGAGGCAAAGAAAAAGGAGGCTGGAATGGTTGTTGCAGAAGCCTCTACACCAAAAACAGAGTCTGCTAATCTTGTGCAGGAAGAAGAATGGGCGTTTACTACTGTTTGCAATTTTGACCCATCTTCTCATGAGCAGTGCATGTCTGCAGTGGACTCAGATGTTTGGTACTTTGACAGTGGGGCGACCAAACATATTACCTCGCAGCGCAGTTTCTTCTCTTCACTCGAGCCTTCCCCTACAGGGAATACTGTCACATGCGCCACCTCTTATCCTGTTGTGGGAGTTGGTAAGATCATTCTGACTACTACTGATGGTAGTTCTTTCACCTTGTCAGATGCCTTATTTGTGCCAGGGATCAAGAAGAATCTATTATCAGTTTCTGCATTAGCCAAGATTGGCTTGGTTGTGAAATCCGTTGATGACAGGTGTACAGTTCATGATCTATCAAATGGCGATGTGATTATTGCTTCTGGCATTTTATGTCGTGGGCTGTATAAGCTCATAGAGTATGAAAGATCTGTGAATGACTCGGCATCTGCAGTTCATGATTCTCAGGCTATGTCAGATGCAAAGCTTTGGCATGCACGCTTTGGTCATCTGAATTTTGCTAGTTTGCTACGCCTGCAGAAATCTGATATGGTGTCTTCTTTGCCCAAACTTGAGGCACCTGGAAAACATGTATGTGAAGGCTGTATTTTGGGCAAAATGTAGCGTTCCTCCTTTCCAAAAGATGGTTCAATTCGGGCTACGCAGAAATTGCAGCTTGTACATAGTGATGTCTGTGGTCCTATGCAGACACCCTCTTTTGGGAATTACCTTTACTTCGTGACTTTCATTGATGATTTTTCCAGGCATGCATGGGTATATCCACTCAAAGCAAAGTCCGAAGTGTTCATGTGCTTTAAACAGTTTTTGGTTTTGGCTGAAAATCTGTCAGCATGTAAAATGGGCACCCTCCGTTCTGATCGAGGGGGGGAATATATGTCTTCTGATCTTAATGCATTTCTGGCTGAACGTGGGATAAAACACCAGTGTACACTGCCATATACACCTCAACAGAATGGAGTTGCTGAACGAAAGAACAGGTCACTCATGGAGATGGCGAGGTGCATGGTCAAGAGTCAGGTTTTACCACATAGTTTCTGGCTTGAGGCTGTCATGTGTGCAGCATATGTACTAAACAGGTGTCCCACTAAAGCACTGCAGCCTATCACTCCATATGAGGCTTCGCATGACTGCAAGCCATCTGTTGCTCATGTGCGTGTTTTTGGTTGTTTGGCATATGCATTAGTGCCTGAACAACATCGCAGAAAATTGGATGATAAGGCAGTAAAATGTATTTTTGTTGGGTACAGTTCTGAAAGTAAAGGCTATCGTCTGTATCATCCACAGACTAAACGCATTCTGGTTAGCCGTGATGTTGTCTTTGTGGAAGATGCTATTCAGCCATTGCTTTCATGTACTAAGGAGACATCTTTTAGCTCCAAAGACATGTATGATACGTTGATGCCTCTTTTTACAGGTGGACAGTCTAGTGCTGGTCCTAATGAGGCAACTTCTCAGCCTTTACAGGTTTCATATGATGATGCAGATCATTCTATTTCTGATGCAGATTTACATGATGCACTTGTTGATGAGAGAGCTGATATTGAGGAGGCAAAAACTATGCCAAAATGGCTGGTATAAACTTTGCATGACAGCAAATTAGATGCACCTTTGTCATATCGTACTCGTTCAGGCTCTCATAGTGCCTCCTTTGCATCAGATTGCTATGTTATGGCTGCGTCTAGTCTCTGTGATGAGAACGAGCCTGTTTCTTTTGATGAAGCACAGAATTCAGAAAATTGGATGGCTGCCATGCAATCTGAATATGATGCTATAATGAAGAATGGTACATGGTCTTTATGTGACTTGCCTCCTGGCAAGAAGGCCATTGGCACTAAGTGGGTATACAAGCTGAAGCGTAAACCTAATGGTACAGTTGACAGGTATAAGGCTAGGCTTGTTGCAAAGGGTTATGCGTAGGAAAGAGGCATTGATTTTGATGAGACCTTTGCACCTACATGCCGTATGACTATTGTTCGGAGCATTTGTGCACTTGCAGCCCATCATGGTTGGAACGTACATCAGTTGGACATTAAAACAGCATTTCTGAATGGTGACTTGCATGAAGAAGTGTATGTTTTTCAGCCCCGTGGCTTTGTGCAGAAAGGGCATGAAAACCAGGTGTGCAGGTTAAAGAAGGCATTATATGGTTTAAAGCAAGCACCACGTGCTTGGTATGAGAATATACATGCCTATCTGGTTGCACATGGTTTTGTGAACAGTCCAACTGAAAGCACCTTATATGTTAAGCGTGCTAATGATGTGCTTCTGATCATTGTTGTCTATGTTGATGACATGCTGGTCACTGGTCCTATTGAGAAGCATATTGCTGATTTCAAAGCTGATTTGCATGCCTCATTTGAGATGTCTGATTTGGGGCATTTGCATCACTATTTGGGCATTCAGTTTATGCAAGTTGATGGTGGAATGGCTTTGTGTCAAACGAGATATATTGACACATTATTGCAGCGTTTTGGCCTTGAAGACTATAAGCCTATTTCCACTCCTATGGAGACAGGTTTATGATTGATTCTTCATGATGTTGGAGATGCATTTGATGTTGTTCTCTATCAGCAGGCTGTTGGATGCTTGATTTACTTATGCATTACTCGGCCAGATATTCAGTTTGCTGTCTCACAGATGAGCAGGTTTATGCATTGCCCAAGAGTCACGCATTGGAAGGCGGTTAAGCGCATCTTTCGCTACTTGAGTGGTACTCGGCTACTTGGGTTGTTTTATCCCAAGGGGGGATCACTACCGCCAGATTTGCATGCTTTTTCATACTCAAATTGGGTTGGTTGCTATGACACTCGTGTGTCCACCAGTGGTTTTTGCTTCATGCTTGGTACCTCATGTATATCTTGGTTGAGCAAGAAGCAGCCTACTGTGGCCACTTCCAGTTGTGAGGCTGAGTATAGGGAAGCTTTCACAGCGACTGTTGAGTGTGTGTGGCTCAGACGCCTTATGGCTAATTTGGGTGTTGGCCAGTCTTCTGCCACCACCATCTTCACTGATAGTCAGAGCGCATTGGCAGTTGCGAGGAACCCTGTGTTCCATGCTCGCACTAAGCACATTGAGGTGCATTATCACTATGTCAGGGAGAGGTTCTCTGCTGGGGAGATCAGCTTGGCATATGTGCCCACGCAGGAGAACATTACAGACCTTTTCACGAAGGCTCTGCCTAGGGAGAAGTTTGAGGCTTTCCGCAAAGCTTTGGGCTTACTTCCTTTTGTGGAGTGATTTCCACATAGCTTGGCACTTCCTTATACATGAGTGCCAGCTCCTTGTTCACCGCATCACTCCTAGGGGGGGATTTGTTGATATATTTAGGTAGTGATGTGTGTGAACACAGTAGGACCGTCGGGGTACTTTTTTCCCTCTTTAGGAGGTTTTTTTCCCCCGACTTGTATATACGCCTATTGCCCTAATGGGCTACTTATCTTTGTACATTCTCTAGTAATACATTCAGTATTGCGTGTTTGTGCTCTAAGCTTCTTCTTCTTCCTTGTGCTGTTCGCGTGCTTCCGCAAACGTCTATCTCGAACATGAGCTATGGACTCCCTTCATCATTAACCTCCATAATAGGATTGAAGAGGTGTCTAGTAATTTTGTTCAAGACATTGCAAGATGAATTTACCTATTTTCATGCCTTCCTATTGGTTTGTTATGATCTCTTCTTATAGGCTAACTAATGATTTGTGAAGTGTATCCAATGGTGTTTGTTTCGAGGATGATATGTGAAAGTGTAATCCTTGTGCAAGCTCTTCCAAAGTGTGATATGATGACCTTCTTGATTCCCTTATTCATCCTCATTTTGATCGGGGATATGTGACCTAAATGTTCAATTTATTCCTCAAATTCCTCCAATTTCTTCTCTCATCTTCTTGTGCTATTATTTGGATGGAGTTGACATGCAAGTGTGCCTACCCTTTATGAACTTGTGAAGGTAGCATTTTGTAATGTTCAAGGCAAATGCAAAATTACAATCACGCATCAATGTTGTATGTATGATTTGGGTGAGCACAAGACAATCTTCTTCTTTAACCAGCTTGTTGAATCCAACTTGATTTGCTCATATATCCAAGTCGTGGTGTCAACTATCCTTCCTTTTCTGATTGCATACATCATGGCATGCCAAATTATCTTGGGATGTATAGTATAACAAACTTGGCTATGGAAATCAAATTGCTAATCACAACTTCAAGTTGAGTGATCTTGAGATCAGTGAAAGTCTAGATACTCTTTGAATTCTCTATAGAGGGTATGTCAAATTCATTGATGTTCACTTTTCATTTTGTGATGTGCAAAGCATATGTGATAAGTGTTGAGGCAAGGTACAAAAGTACCTCCTTTTCTTAAAAGTTTCTCATAATAAAACCAAGTTTCCTTTTGTTTCGTTGCTCCAAGTTGTACAAATTAATCATCTCCACCACTTGATCAAAATTCGACTTTGCAATTGATAACTAAGAATAATATTTATATCCCAATGGCTTCTAGTTCTTGATTAGGTTTGTTATATTCCAAAGATGTACATGCTTGGAGGAACGAGAAGTTCCTTGCTTGGGGGATACCCAAGGCTATAAGCCAGAGAGTTCATACCAGGTACCTACTCATGATGGCCAGATGAGTAGAGGGACCTTAGAGATTTGGTATCAGAGTGAGGTTGAGAGAGATCTTGGGGAGATCTTGATGGAGATGGAGAGATTTCATACTAATTTTAAGGGGCATCTTCATCATCTTGGCAAGAAAAAAGGGAGCAATGATGGTGAGCTCCAGCGGAACATCTGGTGTGCAACTCTCGGAGCTAGAAGAAAGAAAAAAATCGCAACAGGTTAATAAAAACTGATGCGGACGGCAACTTTAATAGAGAAAGCGAAAGAGTTGAGAGAGATCCTAGGGAGAGCTTGATGGAGATGGAGATATTTCATACTAATTTTAGGTGTCATCTTCATCATCTTGGTGAGACAAAAGCGATCAATGATGGCGAGCTCGAGCGGAATATCTGGTGTGCAGCTCGCAGAGCTAGAAGAAAGATAAAAATTGCAATATGTTAATCAAAACTAATGCAGATGGCAACTTTAATCAGAAAGCGAATCAGTCTTCTTCTTCTTCACTCTTGGACTGCAAGGCACTGGTTTTCAACTCACGACCTTTGCATAGGAGGTAATTATTCTAACCTATTTGCCAATATTGACAGATGGTATATTTTTTGCAGCGAAAGAATATGATGTTTGCTTACTTCTGTGCATGCAATGACCTTTAGAAAAAGAAAGAGAGAGAGAAGGAGAAAGGGAAGAAGGAAAGAGAGAAAGAGAAAGAAAGAAAGAGAAGGAGAATGAGAAAGAGAAGAAGGAGAAAAGAGAGAGATAGAAAGAGAGAAGCCAAGAGAGATAGAGAAAAAGAAAGAGATGGAGAGAAAGAGAGAGAGAAAGAAAGAGAAGGAGAAAGAGAAAATTAGAGATGAAGAAAGAGACATAGAAAGAGAATGAAGAAGAGAGAAAGAGAAGGAGTTAATGGAAGAGAGATAGAGAGAAAAAGAGAAAGAAATAGAGAGAGAAGAAAAGAAGAAGAGAAGGAAGAAGAAAGAGAGATTTATGAGAGAAAATAAAAAGAGAAAGGATTAAAGAAAGAGAGAAAGAAAGAGAAGGAGAAAGAGAAAGAGAGCAGAAGAAGGAGATCCTGATTGAGATAAAGTGAAGAGTAGAGAGAGAAGGAAAAGCTTAGAAAGAGAGAGAAGAGTAAAGAAAGAGAAAAAGAAAGATAGGGAATAAGAGAAAGAGAAAAGTTAGCATACCTACCTTTACTAAAATGGACATAACTCTCTCATATGATATCCAAATTGGATGATTTGACTGGGTATAGAATGTAGACTTCAAGAGCTTTTCAATAAGTGGCTTCAAGCTATGATTGGATAGTTAGAAACCACCCATATAGAGCATTTAATTATCTACATATTTCTTCAAAGAGGTATGCTGCCCACTCACCTAGCTCCATTGTTTTGTCCACAAGTTCCTCACAGAATATCCAAATCAAGAAATGGTGTAGATTCTATACTTTAAGCCCTTTCTTTTGACTAGTTACATGCCATATTTTGAGCATTGCAAGCCATCTTTGCACAAGCTTTTAAATGGTTGTTGACTGGTGAGAAAATCTTCTTTTAGTGAATTGAGTACTTAATTATGATAATTAGGAGACCCTAATCATATTTTGAACCATTTTGGATAGATGAATTGTTTCAAGTATTGGAGCAAGAAAAGACATTTTAATGAGGGCATGTAGCACCCAACAACACATATTGGAAAAGTTTTTTATTTGAAGGTTTCTGGAGCTAAGAAATTGGTTTGCTTACCACTATGTTGATGCCTATCATTGTATCATGGTTATTATTTTTTTCAGGCTTCATTTTCCTAGGGAAGTGCTACCGAAATTTTTCTAGCTATATGGAATTTTATGCCATGTGAGAACTAGAGTGGTGGTGTTGTAAGAGAGAGGAAGTCTTATGTGTGCAAGATAACTAAAAGCATATAAAGTGATTGAAGTAGAGAAGAAGATGCATGAGTGGATGCATGCATACATAGATGATATGATTTCTAGAAAGATGAAGTGCAAGATGCATGTTCTGTCTATAGAATATCATTTTTATGTATCACCACGATGAGTTAGGGTGAGCATGAAGTATGTGATACAAGTAGCATGCGTCGGCTAATTTTGTCTTTATAAATTAAATGACAAAGGTATTTCCCTCAAGAACAACCAAGATATGTTTTCGTTCACTAACTCATGAGCACATGAATTGTTCTTCATGTGAGTCTATGTACTTGATATAGAATTTTATCCCAAGTCAGCACAAGAGTGATATGATTATGATCATCAATACAAGTATTAAGTACTTGTATATGATTGGTTGTGAAGAGAGTAATGAATGTGCAAGAAGCACGATAATAAGAATGACATCCATAGATATTTAGTTTCACTGAAAGTTGGATACTATGTAAAGGGTCAATTTTTTCACAAGACGATTTGGATGGTTAATTGGTTTTCATTCATCTAGATGATGATTATATGCATGCATATATATATATATATATATATATATATATATATATATATATATATATATATATATATATATATATATATATATATATATATATATATATCCATGTCATAATCCATCTAAGAGAATGAATGAATATGTCTAATCATAATGATTAACATGTCTCGTCATTCTTAAGTTTAAAAAAATAATTGAGCAAATAGTTAGTGAGGTAGCATCCTCGTAGAGATTTGGGTGCTACTCTTTGAGGGAATTCCCAAATTTATTGCAGTTTTGAGGGCACATAGCTCATAGATTTTCTTTAAGCTGACCAATTTTCAAGTAATTTGGATACTTTTACAAAGGTCAAATGACCTCTTCACTAGAAGTGTTGTTAATAGAGGTAGAGGCCTAAAACAAGTAACATAGGCCTGTTACAAAGGGCATTTCTATTCATTGGTAGATCCAAATTGGATGATTTTTTTTAGAAATGAAATCTTGATTTTGTTTTTAAAGATCATTTGATAGGTCAAATAATCTCTGCACATCAAAGTGCAGCCTCTAGAATTCATGAAATGACCAGAGACCATGTCACCTAGAGGTGATTGCTTCTCTTAGCTCATTTACTAAAATTGGAGGATTTTTATTTATAACATTAGATAAACATTTTCACATGGTGCCAACAAAATATCAAGAAGAAATATGCCTCCATGTAGGAGATATAAAGAAAAGAGTAAAAGTTAGCCTTTGGAAATTTTTAAAATATTGCAGGTATAGAGGCTTAGTATTTTGGTCATTGTGAAAGCCTCAAATGTTCAAATACTATGAAATCAATATCAATACATTTAGATAAGTAGTACCTATATGCTACGCAAATTTTAAAGAAATTGGCTATCAATTGGTAGGTCAAATGACCTATTTGTCTCAGAACAGTTGCAGGCAAGGATTTTCCAAAGAGTGGTACATGTGTCTGCTGAACACATGGTTATTTCATATTGGAAGCTCCAATTTCAAAAATTTTTATTGGAAAAGCTAATCCAATATGCACCCTATGATGTACCCAAAATTCAAAGATTTTGGAATTTATCTTCATAGTTAGAAGATATTCTAAAAGAGTAGCAGCATTATTTTTAGGCTCACATAAGCACAGGTGTAGCAGAGATAGAATGATACATTTGAATGAGTGTTTTATTGAATTTAAAATTGAAATTTTGTGGGACCAAACTAGATAAATTGACCTAGATTTCGGCACAAATAAAATTGGAGATTTTTTTATCAGTTTAAGGGCTTCAAGAAGATGACCCTATACATTTCCAGAGTTGGTCGTCAACTGTTTGACCCTTCCAATGAAATGGTGATAAAACTCTGAGGGAATGTCCAAATCAAGTAATTTTGGAGCCTAATGAAAGCTTGAAAAAAGTTATATAAGGCTAGAAAATTTCACAGATTATGTGTAAGTAAAAGTTAGTTAAAGCTAAGTTTTAATATGCTACTGTTGCAAATTGTCTTTGCAAAAGAGGTTGTTGAAATGCATGGGTTTTTTATGACATGTTTTTGATATGGTGTGATAACCATGGGCTAGACATGCCCTACATACTTGTTTTTTATCATTGGTTTATGGTGACCATTCTTAGTAGGACACAGGAGACTCTGTTGAAATTTTTCAAAATATATATAGTGCCATGAGAGCATGGAACAGGAGAACTTTAGTAGTTGTTCTCATTTCATATATTTGAATCAAGTCACATGAGTTGATATTTGATGCAAGCACATCCTTCACAACTCTAATTGAGTTGATTTATTGTGTACTCTCTCATTTCTCAACTCAAGATAAGTAGATTTTCGAGATAGTTATGAGTGATAGAGTCATAGGAATGACTCTGTTCTTTCCATCAACGGAAGGAAACACTTCATGATTTCATTTTTTATACTTATGATCGTGAGTACTCTACGAGTTATTCTTATCATTTTGGAGAGAAGTGTTCGGCTTTAATCTCATACATGCATCTATGTGGGGTATAAAGTTTGGTGGTATGGGACATCAAACTTTGTATTCAACCTAGGTGTAGGACAGATGGTATGGGAGAGAAGTCTCTGAGATTGTATTTTTTATATGATTTGGAGTTCATTCATATGATCTTCTCATTATTGGACAATAGAGGGGCAGTTGAGGCAGTCACTCTATATGTGATTGCAAATAAGGCAAGTTTGCAGGCAAGTAGCCTAGAAGTGGAAAGGCAAGGTTTGCACATAAGAACTATGAATAGGCAATTGCATTAAGAAGAAATTCATAGAGTACGTACTACTTTATTTGATATGCCTGAGGATAGGCCATGGTTCATACATAGTGTGTATGAGGTGAGCTAGATGCTTAGCCTAGTGGGATATGAGTGTGCATACATCTACTTACCATTTTTTAGTGTATTTAGTGGACTCATATTATGGTCCACATTATATCTGGGAGTGCCAGATTATTGCAGTAGTTTGCTAGAGACACCTCATTCCAAGTTGGGAATGATTTGATCATAGTAATGATCAGACAATTGTGGTCAAAGATAAAGCAATTTTCATCCACTTGGAACATCTTGCATGTTATTATTGAGAAGGCAGTGGTAGTTCCACTAGTTGCTATACTTTCTTAGCATGTCTTCACTTGGCATGATGGATTTAGTTCCACAGAGTGCATTGGGATTTAATTTATATGAGAGATATTTTGGTACGTAGTGAAGTATTTCGATGGCGTGCACCACACTGCACTCTCCTTCTCGAGAGCTCCACGACGATATGCTCGGAGTAGAAAACGGAGCTCCTTATGCCACACACAGTACTCCGCACAGATGTTGTAGAATACGTAGAAAACGCAGTACACAGGGAGCACGAAGACAGACTTCTTAGGTCTTACAAATGCGGTCGAACTTACAGTCTATGACTGACCAGGCCACTATATGTTTTTATTAAAGAACATATACAAAGAAGTGTCCGGTGGCCATTTGGCCTTTCACATGGACACTAACGGTAACAATCTCCCACTAAAGGCCAATATGGCCAGAGTAACTATGGGAGAAAAAAGAAAGAATGATAAAGAATACCTGAGTGTAAGTATACGAACTATACCTCACACTTGATGGGCATGTTACACAGTATACAAGTGACTGCGTAAGATCAAGAATCAAGTAACCCCCATCAAGTGACAACAGTGTCGAAAGCTATCCTGTGGTAGAGCTTTAGTCAAAGCATCTGCAGCATTATCTCGAGTGTGAACCTTCTCAAGAATAATGCTCTCAGTGGCTAAGCAATCTCTAATGAAGTGATACCTCACCTCAATGTGCTTGGTCTTTGCATGATAGACCGGATTCTTAGCCAAAGCAATGGCACTCTGACTATCACTGAGCAAGTGAGGTACATGCTGAGGCAAACCCATATCACAAGCAAGACGAGAAAGCCACAATGCTTCCTTACATGCCTCACTTGCTGCAACATACTCTGCTTCTGTGGTGGAAACAGTTGTTGAAAGGGCTCCTAATGCCGCAGGAAAAAGTGGTTTTACGAGACTTTATTCGGTTTAAATCCCTCGGAATCGGTCCAATTGGATTACCTAGAGCCCACAATTGTCTCGAAATGGATTTTTCTTATGGCTATGCACTAGCTCATAAATTCCCGGCAAACGCACCAAAATGAACAGGCCTTTTAGTCCAAGGGAAAGGAGGTTGAGAAGCGTTTATGGTATGCTCAAATCACCTCAAACGAATTGACTTGTATTGCTTGAACCTCAACTGTACCTTTAATCTCACTATTTCATACAGACTTGTGTGTACGCGCTATCGCTCTTCCAACCTCTCTTACTCTCATAGGCTCATCTACACACACATACTCTGACCCTTCTCTCATGCATTATCTCTTCCTCACACTTTTCCCTTTTATCTCTTGCACACTTACTCACTCACTCTAGTGCATATGCACACATAGTCGAGTCATCTGCAAAAACTCCCTCTTTATTAGTGATGTTGCATCAAAAAATTTTCCTACGGTATAAATATTCCCAACCCTCAAGAATGTGGCGTTGAATGATCTTTCACACATATCGATTGATAAATGATAATACAATGTTCTTTACTGAATACACAGCTGTAAGTTATCGCTAATCAATGTTTCTCTCACCAAAGTTGTCCAAGCAAGCGCCCTTCTACATATATCAATCAAGACATCGAGGAAAACCATATCGTTCACACAATAATTGATCAGAGCATTGAAATTCTGAATTGCGAAGGTTATTAGGATGGAACCATACAAGAAACAAGGGCGCATTACTGTCTCTTACTGTTTCTCTCTCCGGAGTAATGCATGGACTTCAACGCATAACCAAAAAACTGTGCTTCGAACATATACGTTGTAGGCCACCCTAGTGTTAATTCATTAATGCTAACCATCATCCATTAAAATATACATACGCGTGAGGCCAAAACAAGGTGTAGCGCTACACATATATCTTATGCTCATTGTTGCCAAAAAGAACAGTTACATCATATGTAGTAAACATTTTGCACAGATTGCACGTTAATTGCCTCTTTTATCACCAATAATATTGACAATCGCCACACGTTTTGAGACACAGAACTTCTGATATACAAGGAAAATATATGGCAACCTTTGTTACCTCAGATCAAGCTAGGACAGCCCTTCACACCTCAAATACCAGACCACTTGCTGGGAATCGTCATGATGCAAATCACCTGTGCAACACTTCAATTATCTTCTAATACGCGCTTCTAATTGAACAGAGGAAAAGCCATACACTTTGAGGAAGAAAGATTCTGTTGCCATCATTCAATATGGAGCAGAGCTTAGCAAAAAACGCATTGTGATAGCTCCAGAAGCCATACAGCGCTTGAAACCAATTTGAAGGTTCGTCACTAGTGTGTGAAAGAAACACTCAAGAAGCATGGCTTGTGTGTCTACGATGATGAAATGGCATACGTAAAAACTGGAGTTGTAGCCTATCGGTGTATTGGTAATGGGAAAATACCTTTCGTCGCTCTGAGGGCAGATATGAATACCTTGCTGCTACGCAATCTTCGGGAATGAGAGCAAGAGCAAACTTGACAGTGTTAAGCACGCATGCCACCATAATATTGAGCCGTCATTGCTGCCATGGTTTGGTTGTGCTTGTATCACGGGGGAAGAGTCGCGTAGAGTTATCCTCTGATACCAATTTCGATGCATATATGTGGTCGTAATAGTGTGCCTTCAACTCCTTCACCTTCCTATTGTTCTGTGTCGTCCTCTCCATGCGACCTTCCTTCCCATTGCATCGTTAAAAGAATGAAGGGAAGAAGAAGAAGTCCCCACTGCTGCCCTCCCTTTTTCTGTAGTACTAGCTGCACCGACCCTCCACGTCTCCCCTCTCCTGCCATATATCGCCAAAATTTCCCTTCCCCCCCCCCCGTTCAAGTGCATTCTTAATGCGTTAGAAAAAGGACGCCCCCCCTTTTTGCAGCCGCCGCCTTGTGTTTTCAATAATAGTTTCAAGAGCAACACTTTTACTGACAATATCCGTGGTGGTTAATGCAACAGCTGCTTTATTTGCACTTCCAAGGTCTGAAGACAATGTGGGTAGGATCAAACTTTACTCCCGCATAGCCAGCAGCACATGCAATTCGGCCCCAGTTTGGGTCCCTCCCATGAATAGCAGCCTTTGTCAGAGAAGAAGATGCTACAGTCCATGCAATAGTGCCAGCTGCTGCTTCTATTTCTGCCCCAAAAACTTTAACTGCTATTAAACAAGTGGCACCCTCCCCATCCCAAGCCACTGATTTCGCCAAACCTTGCATAACCACCTCTAAAGCCCTCTGAAGTTACAACCCTTCAAAAGAATCTCCCCTTGCAATCAGGTCTCCTCCACAAGCACCACTAGCAAGCGCTAGAATAGTATCATTTGTACTTGAATCCCCATCAACAGTTATTTGATTAAAGCTCCGCATGACTGCTGTTTTCACCATCGTCCTCCAAATGTCACTGGTTACTGCGACATCACATGTTATGACTCCAAGTAAGGTTGCCATGTTAGGATGGATCATTCCAGCACCTTTCGCCATCCCCCCTTTGCTTCCTTGTGTCCACCTCCTGCACAAAACAAAACTACCACAGAACGATCGGCCAAAGCACAGCAGCCCCCCTTCGAGTTGCAACCTTTTAATAATCCAAATACAGCAGCCCCATCCCAAAATGGCCCGCCTACTGCTCTTGATTCTCGTGTCCACATTTGAGTAGATCTTATCATCACCGGCCATCTATTCGCATTGCAAAACACCTATGTTCAAACAAATACTCTCCAAAATGGGGCATGTTAGTGCATAAAAACCAACCATTCCTTGAGCTAACATACTCCCCTCTTCTTATTTGCGTAGTCGTCCTCGACAAGCCATGCTTGCTACAATAAAATCCAAACAACCATGAACATGTCAATTTACAATTGGTTCGCATACCTTTTCATCGAGCCGCCACTTCCACTGAACCTGCACTCATCGAAGCTATTAGTGCTAAAAAATCACTCATGAATACATACAAATCAATCACTTCCAAAATGATCCAAGATCATGCACATATATGCAATTCCATTTCAGCCATGCATCAATTTGCTCATACATTCCATTATGAAAAATGGTCTCAATCAAGATAACACATACATGCCTTTCCATATTTTACCCTTGCAACTACCATTGCGAAAAACAGAAAGAAAATACCAAAATAAACAACAACAACTGAAATGAATCCAACAGGACATGCAAAAATACCCAAAATGCATACCCCATTATTGCATCTACTATTCGCTATGTACAATCATTCCATGACTAGACGTTCCCGAAGAATCCCCATCGTCGTCCTACAGAAGCCATCGAAACTCGAGTGCAAGTCAAGACATACATCGGAACCCTAGAGTGTCCCACATACGAGAAAAACCTTCAGATAGAGCACACAAGTTGTAAAGCAAGACAGTTGCATTACCTCGCTAAAGCCTCATCCATAAGTACATATACAATATCCGTGCCTTCAAGAATGTTGATTCAAAGTGAGCTGATCTGTCGCAAGCCAACACATACCAATCACACAAGCAAATAACGTTTCCTTCCAGGCGATCATCGCCCTCCCCTCTCTTTCTCTCCCCCTCAGGAGTGGGGAATACTTCATATGAAAATTTTATTTTAATCACACGTTGGCCTACATTGACACTGGATGCGATTCGTGGACCTGACCACCCGATCAGGTTGATTCCACCCATCTACCAACGCAATGCAGCGCACAACACACAAACATACAAGAATGACACATACATACCAGCTAGCCCATAACGAAGCTGGATACGGCTCGTGGTCGTGACTGCCCAGCCACGATGGCTCCACCTGCCTACCAACCCGTTATGGCGCGTAGCTAAGACACAGACATATACATCCCAAGCCTATGGCGAAACTAGCTGCGGCTCGTGGTCCTAACCACCCGGCGAGGATGAATCCACCCACCTGCTAGTCCACCATAGCGCATTGGTATGATCACAACAACACAATATATTTTTTTTTTCTTTATTTTTTTTTTCTTTTTCTTCGTTTTTTTTTCATAGTTAATTAGTTCACCCATGTCCTGAGAATTAGGGAGAGGAAGAAAGGGACTTTTCCAACCGTTCCCACACATACATGCAAAACAGATACACTCTAGCCTTTGACAGATCAACCACTTCTTCACTTCATCCTCTCAGCTATAGACACTACATATGTATTCATCGATTCAACTTTTCACTTGGTAACTACAACCAGCTATGCCTTAGTCCCTCGTATACCTATCCCTAGGTGTCCTAGAATGTGAGTCCCCGGAATGTCTCATGCAGTCTCACATCGTACTCGAATCCGACAACTTCTCTAAGGCGAGTCAGGCTCAACTTCAGGAGCTCCGTCATCACTTCCTAGCGTTAGCACGTCTGCCCAAGCCCATGTGATATCATTTTCCTCGTTAGGCATTTCCCTCGCGGGATCAAAATAATAGTATCGATCTCCCGCCCATCCTACATGTCGAGCTAGGTACTCCTCAAAACACTCAATATAAAATGCAACACCCAAATCCTGATTTATAAAACATACCAGCCAATGCGCTTCCTCAACATCGTATTCCGTCTCAAGGTCGTCGACATCTATATCCATGCGAGCGAACGTTTGGTCCGAGAAATATATCCTTAGCTCGTATAAGTAGAGTTGCGTAATTTGGTCTGCCATTTTGTTACTTAGGCTCTAACAGTCTCTGCATAACACAAAAAATATTAGAAGTCCAAATGCTTGAGCTAGCAAGGAATGATATTTATGACACACAAATCATAGCTTACATATGCGCATATATATATAATACTATACATGTATGTACAAGGAGTTTACTTTGCCACTTCGTTTGGGTCCTGTCTGGCTTCTCTCATCCTAACATCACTTGAAATATGGTTTAACTCGAAGCGCGTTAACCTTCACGGGAGCATATTCTTCTCCTAAATCCTGAATTAGCATGGAACCATTGGGATTGAGTTCCACCACCTTAAACGGTCCCGCCCATCTTGTCTGCAACTTCCCTGGGAATTTATAATATTTGCTATCATAGACTAGTACCAAATCCCCTTCTTGAATCACATAGGTTTTGAGATTTTTGTCATGTCTTTCCTTACGTCTCTTCTGAATAGCTTCCAAACTTTGTTGTGCGATGAGCCTCTTTTCTTCCAGCTTCACCAGTTGTATGTACCTTTCCTTCAATGACTCTTCCTCGCCCAATCTGGCTTCAATGGCCACTCTTAATGTCGGCACTTCTTTTTCGATAGGGAAAATGGCTTCCTCGCCATATACTAGAGAGAACGGAGTGCTCTTTGTCGTCACTCGGTAGGATGTTCTATACGCCCACAAAGCTTCCAGAAGTCTGTCATCCCAGTCTCTCCTATGCACCGCTACTGTTTTTGTCAGAATCTGCTCAAGGATTTTGTTGGTGACCTCCACTTGTCCATTTGCCCTTGGATAATATGGAGTGCTCTTTCTATGTTTGATTTTATAGAGTTCCATCAATTCTTCGATCAATTCATTGACAAAATGTGTCCCTCTATCACTCACTATTTCCAATGGGCATCCAAATCGAGTGATAATTTGCTCATACAGAAATTTCGCTACATCAACAGCTCGGTCAGTCCTCAGAGCTTTGGCTTCCACCCACTTGGTAACATAATCAGTACAGACCAAGATATACCTATTGGATCTTCGTCGTGAGGGAGGATCAATAGGCCCCACAAAATCAATTCCCCATTTCTCAAACGGCTTAAGAGCCAACACCGGCGTAAGAGGAGAAGCATGTGATAATGTGGGTTTTCCCATTCGTTGGCATTTGTCACACTTCTTACAATATGTATGTGAGTCTTTGAACAATGTTGGCCACCAATACCCTGCTAATAAAATCTTTCTTGCTGTCAATTCACCAGCAAAATGTCCACCGCAAGGTTCGTCATGCAAAGCCCTCAACACTAGATTTGCTTCTTCTTCCTCGAGACACCTCCGATAAATGCTCTCGTGAACAAAATATCGATAGAGTTGCCCCCCAATGATGCTATGATGCTTTGCCAATGCTAACAGCTTTTGTTTTTCCCTCTTGCTTGCTCCTGGCGGATATTTAGTAGTGCATAAGAAATTCACCAAATCGGCATACCAAGGTATTTTAGCTTCAACCTGGAATAGATGTCCATCAGGAGCATCATCGGGCACACCAGAAATTGGCTCCTCATTAACAATTCGAGATAAATGGTCAGCCAATATATGTGCTTTGCCTGGTCTGGTTACCACTGTAAACTGATATTCTTGAAGAAGTAGCATCCACCTCATCAGTCGTCCTGATAACTCTGGTTTATTAATGATATACTTAAGGGCTTCGTGATCCACGTAAAAAGTGAAATGCTTTCCCATCAAGTAATGCCGATATTTGTTCACCGCAAAGATCATCGAGAGACATTCCTTCTCCGTAGTCGTGTAGTTTCTCTCAGTGCTATTCAAATTGCGACTTGCATAGTAAATAGGATGATCCAACTTTTTCTCGTCAGCTTGGCATAGTACTGCTCCAACTGCAGTATGAGAAGCGTCGGTATGTACATGAAATTCCTTCGTCCAATCAGGTGCTACCAAAATCGGTGCATTTATTAACCTCTCTTTGATCGAGTCAAATGCAACTTGACATTCTCCCGTCCACTGGTATTGTTGATCCTTCCTTAAAAGAGTTGTCAGTGGTGCCGCTATAGATGCAAAATTTAATATAAATCGTCGATAATAGTTTGCATGGCCCAAAAATCCTCTGAGTTGTCGCAAGTTTTGCGGTGGTGGAAGTTGTCCAATTTTCTCCACTTTGTCCTCGTCAACCGCAATCCCTTTTTCGGAAATGACATGACCCAAAAGCAATCCTCTTCGTACTCCAAATGTACACTTTTCAGGATTCAATGCGATGCCTTTTTCAATGCTTCTTCTTAAAATTGCTTCGATCCTCTCCATCATGTTCTCATCGTCGCCTCTGATTGCAAAGTCATCAAGAAATATCTCCATCCAATCCTGTAGGTAGTCTTGATATGCAGCTATCATTGCTCTTTGGAATGTGGCCGGTGCATTGCATAATCCAAATGGCATCACCCGATATGCATACGTACCCCATTCTGTCGTGAAAGTAGTTTTGGATTGGTCCTCTTCATGAATTTGGATCTGATTGTACCCACTGAAACCATCCAAAAAGGAGTACAATTTATGGCCAGCCACTCTGTCCAAGATTTGATCAGCGAATGGCAAGGGGAAATGATCCTTCTTCGTTCGCTCGTTCAACTTCCGATAATCTATGCAAATACGGATTTTCTTATTTTTCTTCGGCACAACTACAATTGGTGATACCCATTCGCTAGATGCAATGGGGTATATGAATCCTGCCTCCAATAATTTGGTCAATTCCAGCTTGATCAATTCCGAATAGACTGGATTCGTTCGCCTGAGTCGTTGACATATCGGTCGTGTGCCTTCTTCCAAGTCTATATAATGTTGACAGATTTGGGGATCAATTCCTCTCAGATCACTGTACGACCATGCAAAGGCCTCGCTAAAATTTTTGAGTGTCGTTTTAATGCAGCCTCGTACTCCATCTGGTAGCTCTCACCCTACACTCAAGAACTTTTCTGGAAAGACTTCCCATTTTTCCAACTGAGCTTCTCGCGAATAATCTTTATTTCTCGATGATACTGTGATTGGAATGTGTTCTCCAATCAAGCGTGCATGATGGGCCAGTAAATCATTGTCTTGTTCTCTTTCGATTGAACCTAATTTCTTTAATGCAACTTTTGCAATGGCTTCCGACACTTTGGTCTTACTCTTCGCTTCTTTTTCCGATTCTCGACTTCTCTTTAGAATCTCTGCTTCTAGCATTCTAACTTTGTCTCGCAACTGTTGCACTTCCATCGCCGCAGCTAGTTCTAGTTCCAATTCTTCTCTCGAAGTCCCCTTCTCCAGGGATTGAGTAGCTTTGTTTTTACTTGAGTCTATACTCAACATGTAACAATCAAATTCACTTGTATGCGTCAACCATCCTAGCAACTCCTGATCCGAATCGTCGTTATAGAGCAATGGATTTTGATACTCTCCCATCTTCGTGTCTTGATTCTTAAAGAGCTGCAAGTTAAACCCGTCTTGAAGCAGATTCTTGTAGGCGTCCGTGTTCAAAGAAAATCTAGCTCGTGCACTTCCGTGCCTTGCTTTCTCCTTCTCTTTCTTTTCCATCTCATCTACTATTGTTGTCTTCTTCTTGTTGCTCGAGGGTGGGGATACTTGCAACTGAATCCGATCAAACTTTGGCCCTATCGAAATAAAACCTGTGCGCCAGTCATGCACACATTCGGCTTGCACCAACCATGGCCGTCCAAGTAGGATCGAGAAGGTAGCCTCTGAGGTCCTTGGTCTTACTATTAGATAATCAACTTTAAACTCTAAACCGCCCACAACTGTACTTACATTCTTCAAAAGGCCCGCAGGCTTCACTTGTGTTTGGTCTGCCATTCTCAAAGACATCGGCGTCTCTTCCATGTGGTTGAGGCCTAAGGCTTTCATCATGAATTCGGTCATAAGGTTAACTGCGGCTCCACTATCTAACTGAGCACCAGGGACTGCATATCCTTTAATTTCGACCGTCACAGCTGGAGCGTTCGAATCAATTTGCGTCGTAATACTTTGAATGATTCCTTGGACATCCTTGTCTTGTCTCTTTTTGTCTCGAGCTTTCCTTGGCTTCTTTATATATTCGTTATAGAATTGTTTCCTATAAACAGGCGAACATTTTAGCAATGTGCCAATGTCCAAAGTGACTTCAGTGTCAGCAAGTAACTTCACAATATCTACTTCTTCCGAACTTTGTCTCTCCTTTTTAATCTTAGGAGCTTTCAATCTTTCAGGGAATGGTGCTATGCCCGGCACAAACTCCTTGGTTACTGGTGGAAGGATCTCAATTTCTTCCCCATCCTCAAACTCTTGTTGCTCAACAAATCCTCCAACTTGGTTTTCTACCCCTTCGTGTTCAGCTATCCTCCCTTGACTCCCTTCTTCACCTTCGCCTCCTGGATTCTTCTTCGAGTACTCTTGAGTCCTTGTGACTACTGCCACAGTTGGATCTTTGTGTGGGTTCTTGGCCTCGTAAGCATCCACAAAGTGCATCGACGAGCTAGAGCCTTCTTGAGGGTTTGGTGTCTTGAACACTACTCCGATCGTAGGAACGTGCTCTTGAGCTCTTGATGTGGGATGCATCTGAGTATCAACATAGTTCGAGGATCCTACTGGTCCTTTTTCCTTGCCGGCAGCAGCTCTTCGTTTTGGACAATCCTCATCAAAGTGGCCCTCCCCACTACAGTACCTACATAATGGAGTATAATCAATTGGCTTCTTTTCGTTTGGACATCTAGATTGAGTATGGCCAAAGCCATGACATCTCCAGCACTGGATTGGACCATCTCTTCTTTGATCACGCGTGGCTCCTCTTGGATAGTCTCCTCCTTGACCCTGAGCACCATATCCATAAGTCGGTCTGTTTTCCCAACAAGATGTAGGTGTTACACTTTGAGCGGGCAATCCCGTGTAAGGTCTTTCTCTTGTATCTCCTGATTTCATGGTCCTTTCTTCATAGGCAATCCTGAAATGAATCTACGTTTCAATGTCTCATCATTCGGGGCATTCACGCCCATCTTTCTTACTAACGTTTCCATTCTCTGAATATAGTTGTCGATGCTCTCATTGACTCCTTGTCGCAAATAATCCATTTGTTGGGCCAATCTATCTTGGAAGCCTTGTCGCTGAAACTTTGCCAAGAAGGCTTCTTTGAGCATCTGATAAGTTCCACGCTCTTGTGGTGTCAAATTCCCATACCAATTGGCTGCCTCATCACGGAGAATAGCCGGAAAAATTCTCAACCTTTGATCCTGGTCAACTACGTCATTGGCCTCACAAGTAACCTCAAACAACTGGATAAAACTATCCGGATCTTCGCCCCAAGTACCTGAGAACTTGGTGAAGTCCCCCAAGTGAACCGAAATCCGCTGGGCCATTTCAAACAGAGGTGTGATGTCAATATCACTTCGATCCCAAAAATTTAGCACACGTGGCTTCAGGATCCCTCCTTCAAATTGTCGCACTTGATTCGCGACCCTCCTACGGGAGTACACGTTTTTGACTAATTTCTTCGAACCAATCGAGGTCCACTCACCTGGCGGTTCCCACCTTCTCCTTTCTCTTTCAAGGGCTCTTCTCTGAGCGCGTTCCTCTCTTTGAGTTTGTGTTGCTACTGACGATGAGCTCCCCTCGCTCATGTACTAGATCGCGGGGTCCGCAAGCTCGGCCAACCTGTGGCGCTAGGCGAACCTATGGCACTCTCTTATAGAGACGTACCAAGCTAAATTCCCGGCAAACGCACCAAATGAAAGGGCTCCTAATGCTGCAGGAAAAAGTGGTTTTACGAGACTTTATTCGGTTTAAATCCCTCGGAATCGGTCCAATTGGATTACCTAGAGCCCACAATTGTCTCGAAATGGATTTTTCTTATGGCTATGCACTAGCTCATAAATTCCCGGCAAACGCACCAAAATGAACAGGCCTTTTAGTCCAAGGGAAAGGAGGTTGAGAAGCGTTTATGGTATGCTCAAATCACCTCAAACGAATTGACTTGTATTGCTTGAACCTCAACTGTACCTTTAATCTCACTATTTCATACAGACTTGTGTGTACGCGCTATCGCTCTTCCAACCTCTCTTACTCTCATAGGCTCATCTACACACACATACTCTGACCCTTCTCTCATGCATTATCTCTTCCTCACACTTTTCCCTTTTATCTCTTGCACACTTACTCACTCACTCTAGTGCATATGCACACATAGTCGAGTCATCTGCAAAAACTCCCTCTTTATTAGTGATGTTGCATCAAAAAATTTTCCTACGGTATAAATATTCCCAACCCTCAAGAATGTGGCGTTGAATGATCTTTCACACATATCGATTGATAAATGATAATACAATGTTCTTTACTGAATACACAGCTGTAAGTTATCGCTAATCAATGTTTCTCTCACCAAACTTGTCCAAGCAAGTGCCCTTCTACATATATCAATCAAGACATCGAGGAAAACCATATCGTTCACACAATAATTGATCAGAGCATTGAAATTCTGAATTGCGAAGGTTATTAGGATGGAACCATACAAGAAACAAGGGCGCATTACTGTCTCTTACTGTTTCTCTCTCCGGAGTAATGCATGGACTTCAACGCATAACCAAAAAACTGTGCTTCGAACATATACGTTGTAGGCCACCCTAGTGTTAATTCATTAATGCTAACCATCATCCATTAAAATATACATCCGCGTGAGGCCAAAACAAGGTGTAGCGCTACACATATATCTTATGCTCATTGTTGCCAAAAAGAACAGTTACATCATATGTAGTAAACATTTTGCACAGATTGCACGTTAATTGCCTCTTTTATCACCAATAATATTGACAATCGCCACACGTTTTGAGACACAGAACTTCTGATATACAAGGAAAATATATGGCAACCTTTGTTACCTCAGATCAAGCTAGGACAGCCCTTCACACCTCAAATACCAGACCACTTGCTGGGAATCGTCATGATGCAAATCACCTGTGCAACACTTCAATTATCTTCTAATACGCGCTTCTAATTGAACAGAGGAAAAGCCATACACTTTGAGGAAGAAAGATTCTGTTGCCATCATTCAATATGGAGCAGAGCTTAGCAAAAAACGCATTGTAATAGCTCCAAAAGCCATACAGCGCTTGAAACCAATTTGAAGGTTCGTCACTAGTGTGTGAAAGAAACACTCAAGAAGCATGGCTTGTGTGTCTACGATGATGAAATGGCATACGTAAAAACTGGAGTTGTAGCCTATCGGTGTATTGGTAATGGGAAAATACCTTTCGTCGCTCTGAGGGCAGATATGAATACCTTGCTGCTACGCAATCTTCGGGAATGAGAGCAAGAGCAAACTTGATAGTGTTAAGCACGCATGCCACCATAATATTGAGCCGTCATTGCTGCCATGGTTTGGTTGTGCTTGTATCACGGGGGAAGAGTCGCGTAGAGTTATCCTCTGATACCAGTTTCGATGCATGTATGCGGTCGTAATAGTGTGCCTTCAACTCCTTCACCTTCCTATTGTTCTGTGTCGTCCTCTCCATGCGACCTTCCTTCCCATTGCATCGTTAAAAGAATGAAGGGAAGAAGAAGAAGTCCCCACTGCTGCCCTCCCTTTTTCTGTAGTACTAGCTGCACCGACCCTCCACGTCTCCCCTCTCCTGCCATATATCGCCAAAATTTCCCTTCCCCCCCCCGTTCGAGTGCATTCTTAATGCGTTAGAAAAAGGACGCCCCCCCTTTTTGCAGCCGCCGCCTTGTGTTTTCAATAATAGTTTCAAGAGTAACACTTTTACTGACAATATCCGTGGTGGTTAATGTCTGAAGACAATGTGGGTAGGATCAAACTTTACTCCCGCATAGCCAGCAGCACATGCAATTCGACCCCAGTTTGGGTCCCTCCCATGAATAGCAGCCTTTGTCAGAGAAGAAGATGCTACAGTCCATGCAATAGTGCCAGCTGCTGCTTCTATTTCTGCCCCAAAAACTTTAACTGCTATTAAACAAGTGGCACCCTCCCCATCCCAAGCCACTGATTTCGCCAAACCTTGCATAACCACCTCTAAAGCCCTCTGAAGTTACAACCCTTCAAAAGAATCTCCCCTTGCAATCAGGTCTCCTCCACAAGCACCACTAGCAAGCGCTCGAATAGTATCATTTGTACTTGAATCCCCATCAACAGTTATTTGATTAAAGCTCCGCATGACTGCTGTTTTCACCATCGTCCTCCAAATGTCACTGGTTACTGCGGCATCACATGTTATGACTCCAAGTAAGGTTGCCAGGTTAGGATGGATCATTCCAGCACCTTTCGCCATCCCCCCTTTGCTTCCTTGTGTCCACCTCCTGCACAAAACAAAACTACCACAGAACGATCGGCCAAAGCACAGCAGCCCCCCTTCGAGTTGCAACCTTTTAATAATCCAAATACAGCAGCCCCATCCCAAAATGGCCCGCCTACTGCTCTTGATTCTCGTGTCCACATTTGAGTAGATCTTATCATCACCGGCCATCTATTCGCATTGCAAAACACCTATGTTCAAACAAATACTCTCCAAAATGGGGCATGTTAGTGCATAAAAACCAACCATTCCTTGAGCTAACAGTTGTACATTCTTGAAGAAGAGATCTCCAAGAGATAGCACCTCCAGCAAAATGAAAAATGTACCCTGATGTAGACTTACAATTGTCTACACAACCAGCATAGTCAGAATCTGTGTAACCAATAATGGATGCTTTCCCTCTACCTAAGCATAGACACTTGTCCTTAGTGCCACTCAGATATCTCAAAATCATTTTGACCGCTTCCCAATGTTTCTTGCCAGGATTAGACATATATCTGCTCACAACTCCCACTGCAAATGCAATGTCTGGTCTCGTAGCTACCATAGCATACATGAGACTACCAACAGCAGACTGATAGGGAATTTCGGTCATGAATTCCTTTTCCTCATCTGATTTGGGGCAGTCATCCTTGCTCAATTTCACATATGTGGGTAAAGGTGTACTCAATGCCTTTCCACCCTGCATATTGAATCGATGAAGTACTTTGGATATGTACTCACTTTGAGACAAGTATATGCATCTTTTACTCCTATCACGAGTAATGCGCATGCCAAGAATATGTTTGGCATCCCCCAAATCCTTCATATCAAATGTCTGACTCAACTTCTTTTTGAGAATTGACAAATCATAAGAGGACTTCCCAGCAATCAACATATCATCGACGTAAAGTATCAAGCATATCAAGCTGCCATCAGAACATCTCTTTGTGTAGAGACAATGATCCTCATTGCTCCGAGAATAGCCTTGGGACTTCATAAAAGCATCAAAATTTTGGTACCATTGTCTAGGAGACTGTTTAAGTCCATACAAGCTCTTCTTGAGCTTACAAACTAGACTTTCCTTGCCAGGAACTACATAACCCTCTGGTTGTTCCATATAGATCTCATCTGTAAGATCTCCATGCAAGAAAGCTGTTTTCACATCCATTTGGACTAGCTCTAAGTCCTCCATTGCAACGAATCCAAGCAACATGCACAAAGTAGTCATCTTGACCACTGGAGAGAAGATTTCCTCAAAATCAACACCATGTTGTTGCTTAAAACCCTTTGCAACAAGTCGTGCTTTATATTTTGGAGAAGCACTATCTGATGTGAATTTCAGCTTATATACCCATTTACATGGTAAAGCTTTCCTGCCCTTTGGCAAAGGTACTAAGTCCCAAGTACCATTCTTGTGAATAGAATCCAACTCACTCTTCATGGCACGCTCCCACTTGACATGATCCTCTGTCTGCATAGCCTGTTTGTAGCAAGAGGGCTCACCGGCATCTGTTAGCATAACAAAATCTAAACCTGGAACATATCTATCAGGTGGATATGAGACACGTGCAGAACGTCTCAATGGTTGCTGAACAGGAACATGTGCAGACTGATCTGAATGGACATTCTCTTGAACATCCCTATGTGCAGCATTTTTATGCATGCTAACCGGAGAACTAGTATCCTCAAACACCACTCTTCTCACTTCAACCTCCTTAATCGGCTGTTTATGCATCTTAGACTCATTAAAAATGACATCACTACTTCTGATCACTGACCGTGTTTCAGGATCCCATAAGCGATATCCAAATTGTCCTTCTCGACCATATCCAAGAAAAATGCATTTCTTTGACTTATGGTCCAACTTCTGTCTAAGATTCTTGGGTATATGAACATATGCTTCACACCCAAAAACTCGAAGATGATCATAATATGGTGGTTTCCCTGTCCATAACTCTTGTGCCACTTTCAGACCTTTGGCAGTACTAGGTGAAAGGTTAATCACATGAACTGCAGTCAATACTGCTTCTGCCCAAAAACCTTGTGAGAGGTTTGCATGATGCAACATAGAGACTACTCTATCTTGAATAGTTCTATTCATCCTCTCAGCTACACCATTCTGTACTGGGGTATAAGGAGCTGTAAACTCTCTACGAATCCCTCTACACTGACAGAAAAGGCTGAATTCATGTGAGGTATACTCACCCCCATTATCTGAACGTAAAGCCTTAAGCTTAGTTCCTTTTTCAGTCTCAACTGAAGCAAGCCATTTTCTAAAAGTAGGGAATACATCATCCTTCGATTTGATAGGATATACCCAGACTTTTCTAGTAGCATCATCTATGAAAGTGACAAAGTAAAGAGAACCACCTAAGGACCTAGTGGGCATAGGACCACACACATCTGTATGAACAAGATCTAAAGGCTGAATTGAAGAGTCAATGTGCGTTTTATGCACATTTCTGGTTTGCTTTCCATATTGACAATGCTCACAAAATGAAAAATCAGAGAAATATAACACAGGTAAGTAGCCAGAACGAGAAAGATTTTCCATTCCACTACGAGATATATGGCCCAAACGACCATGCCAAATACAAGCCATAGGCTATTCAGTAACAGCTAACAAGTGTTCTTTCTGTGATACAAATAAAGGGTAAAGTGAGCCAACTTTCCTTCCTTTTGCAATAACCATATTGCCCTTTGATATACGAAAGGACTGAGCATAGAAGACCACCTTGTAACCAAGATCATCAAGTTGACCAACTGACATCAAACTGCGTGATAACTGAGGTACATGGCGTACATTATGCATAGTAAATTTTGAACCGTCAATGAACTGCACAACCACATCTCCAATCCCCACAACATCACACTGGTAAGAGTCACCAAGTCTCACGATACCAAGAGACTTTGCTGCATAATTAGAGAACCATTCTCTATGTGGTGTCACATGGAAAGAAGCACCAGAATCTAGCAGCCAGGTGTGGGAAAGAGAATCAGCCATAAGTGCCTCAGATGGCACAGTACTATCAAGTGTCAACACATTAGCATCATCAGAAATAGCATTAATTTCTTCAATCTTCACAGTCGAAGTAGATGGTGCAGGTAACTGTTTAACATGCCCATCAACATTCTGTCCTTTACCTTTAGCATTCTTTAATGCATAACAGTCTTTCTTCATGTGTCCTTTCTTATGACAATAATGGCATTCAATATCCCTCTTCCTTGATTTACTTCTGCTCTTATTCCGTTGACCATTCTTTTCCTTGTTCTTGCTCCTGCCACGTTGTTGATTCTTTCCTTGGTAAGAATCACGAACATTATATGCATCTCCACTCTGAGTGCCAACCATAGATTTTCTACGAATCTCCTCACTCAAGAGTGCTCCACATATGTCATCATAGACGAGTTTACCACCTGGTGCACTATTGCTAATAGCTTTGCAAAATGTATCCCATGATGATGGAAGGGTGCATAACAGCAATACTGCTTTCATTTCATTGTCCATATCCATTTTCTGAGCCTGTAACTGGGAGAATATGGCATCAAACTCATTTAGATGAGAAGCAACACTATCTGTGTCCTTCATACGTAGGTCGTATAATTTTCTCATCAGATATACTTTATTTGATGCCGTCTCTTTTTCATATGTATTGCATAACTTCTTCCAAAGCTCCTCTGCACTTTCACAGTCTAATACTGTAAAGTAAACATTATCTGCTAGGTGCAAGCGAATGGTAGACCTAGCCATTTCATCTAACTCATCCCAATCATCTTCATCCATGTCAGCAGGCTTCTTTGAAATCCCATTTACTGGCCTCCATTGCCTTCTTTGAATCAGCACATCTTTAATCTGATTCTTCCATAGAGCAAAGTTTGTGCCATCAAATTTTCGGATCTCAAAATGGTCTTTGCCCTGCAAGTTATAGCTCCTCCTCGGAACGCTAGCACTAGACCCTGATCCACCGGATGTGCCTGAGACCTCTGATGCCATGATCGTAGAGAACTGAATAGAATGATAATGGAGCTAGAAGAGTCCAAACACCAACAAATAAGTGTATCAAGGAGTAAATCGACCACTATATAGTTGACTAAACCAGAAATCTGGAAAAATTTTGCCAGAGTATCCTCTGCAAAATTAGCATATGACCAGTGTCAAAGTATCATAAAACTGCAAGTACTAACATGTCTACCTGCATAGTGAATCACTGACTCCACTGCATATAATCAGTTACCCAATAGAAGCCAACTAGGCTTATCGAGCACCTATGAACAACTATCATACATCTCCTATGGCGAGGCTGGGTAAGTCTTCCACCTACATCACCGAAGAGACCCCGACATCTAGGTGTCTCCCAGTTAAGAAAACCTCACCACGACCCTCTTTATCAAACGTAAAAGGCTTTATGCAAAGAACGTAACCGCTATATCAATGCCCACATGGACGTACATAAGCGGTATCCACAGAAGCGTACATGGTGTGTATGTGCTCAATATATGCAGTAAAATGACACTGAAAGGCTGAATACAAAGCCCAAAAAACTAGGCAATAACACCTGCAAGTGTCTGTCAACTGTGATGTTTTAGGCTTTAAAAACCTGCATAAATTTGTAGCGACTGCTCCCACCAAAACTGAAAACCCCTCGAGAAACCTGTAGTTTTACGAGTGTGGCTGAAAATACAGCCCCAAAGGTTGATATTTATTGTCTGAGAAGTACAAGGAACACTCTTCTTGATGTTCTTGGACCTGTGTGAAGAGAACTACGTGCGAAAGTACTCCAAAATGGCTCCAAAAAACAGCCCAAAATTGCTTCAGAAATAGGCTTTAAAAGCAAAAATGAAGCTTTGACGGACCAAAACTTGTTCAAGGTAATGTCAACCTTAGTCTTTCCCCTTCTTCAAGCACCACAAGAGTGTAGCTTAGTGGCAAGATATTGCCACGGTTAAGTGAGCTCTGGGGGGAACAGTACTGGGATGGGTGACCTCCCGGGAAGTATCGGGAGCCTCTATATTCCTTGATCGTTGAGGTCCTCCCTCGCGCGCAGCCAACGGCGCCAACGGTGACTTTGGTGACTCGGATGACAAGGTATGCCAAGGTCTATGCCTTGGTCGCCGCCTTAGTCGTAAGCCTTCGACTTGGAGAAAGCCTGGGGGGGGGTTGCTCGCTTCGCTCGCACAAAAGGAACAAAGCTTTTTGCCTCGAACTGCTCTGATACCAGTGAAGTATTTCGATGGCGTGCACCACACTGCACTCTCCTTCTCGAGAGCTCCACGACGATATGCTCGGAGTAGAAAACGGAGCTCCTTATGCCACACACAGTACTCCGCACAGATGTTGTAGAATACGCAGAAAACGCAGTACACAGGGAGCACGAAGACAGACTTCTTAGGTCTTACAAATGCGGTCGAACTTACAGTCTGTGACTGACCAGGCCACTATATGTTTTTATTAAAGAACATATACAAAGAAGTGTCCGGTGGCCATTCAGCCTTTCACATGGACACTAACGGTAACACGTAGTTGGGATTATTTTATGTGATAGATCGAGTTTGGATCCATAGTTTGGATATGACTGATTGAGATCTTAGTCCATAGTTTGGATGTGAAAGATTCAAATCTTCGTCCATAGTTTGGATCATTGACATATTGATATCTTGGTCCATAGTCTTGGTCATTGACACATTCTCATCTTGGATTCATAGTTTGGATCATGATGAGACTTTCTTGAGTTTATTTTTCATTACAGTGAGTAAATCAAATAGATTTACTTGAGCTTAGAGATTAAGCACTATTTGGAAAAGATTTCCATTTATTTTTAGTATTTTTCCACAGAGATTGGGGACATAGTCAAATTGTTTTGGATCAGCATCTTATTTCTTTTGTTATTGTAGTGGAGTAAGTGATTTTGCACAATTATACCATGTGAAAAGTTGTCAATGGTTATTTCACAAAGACAAAGGTAAGCCGCCAAGGTCTATATAGGTGAGAAGTTGTTACAAGTTAGTGGTCAAGGTCTAGGCATGGGGAGTCCGAGGATATTCCGAGTACTTATGTTGTGCACATATGGACTCGTTGGGCCTCAGAGGGATTCCTATAGTATTCCCAAGGCAAGGACTACTCTTTATTGTTCGAAATGCCAGATAGAAAGCACAGAGACTAGTTGTCTACTTTTTGAGCATCTAGTATTTTAGATATCTAGCACACTCTACTCTTATTATTTGGAATCACATATTCAGATTCCCATGTTTATAGCTCCTTCTATATCATTGAGGACAATGATCTTTAGAAGGGGGAGAGAGTGTTATATTCAAGAGATGTACATGCTTGGAGGAATGAGAAGTTCCTTGTTCGGGGATAGCCAAGGCCAAAAGCCAAAAAGTTCATACCAAGTACCTACTCATGATACTACCATGCCTTTTCTTTATGAGGAGGTTCCTCATGTTGATCTAATGTCTCTTCCACTACAACTTCTTGATGCCATTATTTGTTTTTTAGTTGAGCAAACCATAGAGATTCTAGTCATATCAAAATGAAAATAAAGGGAAATTTTATTTTTGTGAATTAACCCATTTCATACAATGTGTTCATATAAGAAAATTTATAAATTTCTCAAAATCAAATAGTGACTAGTGTCATTGGTGTGTGGATTCAAGAAACGATGTGGGATTTTTTAAAAAGGAAACATATAGCATGAAAGAAAAAGAAGTTTCAAGAACTAAATGCAACAAAATCCACAATTATATACAAGGCTTATAGAATATGTGTACGTAGTTTATGCATGTTGAAATTTTTTTATTTTCTAGTTTTCTTTCCCACTCTTAGAGGTTTGTGTGTGTGTGTGTGCATGGGTTTTTGAAAATAACGTGCCTTATGCACAACCTTGTAATGTGGCCCTATGGATGCATACTCTATGTGCACATTTCATTCATGGAGCAAAGAGGGCAAGTCCTTGAAAATGTTTGAGGGGATTTCAGGAATGTGGCTTCCATTTTCCCTTAGGTTTCATATAATATTGTGATTGGTGTGATGTTTAATTCATTGTGAGTGATCCATGCTTAAATTATTATAGGTGTAATTTCATCTATGAATTCTTTAAATAATTCTTGAATTCATAGTTTCTTAGATGAACTCTTAATGATGATGATAGAGGCTTTCATTTAGATATCCATATTTTGTAAGATGGCATTGTGCTTCCAAATTTTTGTTGGTACCCAAACTTGTTGAACCTATTTTTGCACCTATTTCCTATTGTATGTCTAATGTTTCATCCTCTTTATTGTTCTTGTGTGATCAATTTATTCATGTTTATCTCCTATGACTCTGAAGGAAGTGGACCTTTTGCATGTGGCCTAAGTAGACATGAATATGACCTACATAGAGAAGCATTTATGCTTACTTCTTGCATCTTAGTCCACACTAGCATTTAATCACTCAAAAGACTAAGAAAAAAAGTGTATACTTCAAGGTTCTGTAAAAAAATGAGATTCAAAAGAAAAAAGCATGTCATTGTCTTTGTTGAAATAAATCAAAGAGGAAGACTATACGTGAATTGAGGAGTGAGAAAGGGATCTTGCATGCTGATATAAACAAGTTGGGAGAAGGGGATAGAATTGACGATTTCGGGTCATCACGTTGGAAGATATCTCATAGGTATCTTGTCATTTTTATGTTTCATGTTGGACTAGACCGATTGGTGGACAAGAGGGACATCGAAATCCTCCTCAATAAACCACGCAATAGGGTGAATAGATGGGTTGTTGATGGGTAATGTGTGCACGGGTTTTGAGAGCAAGCATGAGATAATTACATTGACCAAAATGTATGTGTGAGAGAGGGTAGATTCAAGAAATGACTTTCATAGGGTAGATATAGACTAGAGAAATCGTTTAGGCATACTAACGTTTATTCGTTTTATTTTTTCTTCTAGGAATTGAGGTGAGAAGTGAGAAATGACTTTGAGAGAGGACAAACAACAACCAAGAGACATGGAAGGGAACTATAGGATAAGAAAGCAATCTAGACAACTTCCTTGTGAGCTACATGCATGTGTTTTAAGGACATTCCTTGGTGCAGTAATCACATTGGAGTGCCATTATTTTATCAAATTTCCATTTCAAATGGTAAGAAGTATACAAGGAGAGGGTTTCCATAAGAAGTTTGGGAATCAAAACCTTGAAAATAAAGGAAACTTGTAACAAGGATTTCCCTAAAGCTAATAGCTAGAGAAATCATTAGGGACCAAAAGTGCTTATTAAAGGTTCCTTTTTCCGTAGAGGTTTAAGAAGAAGATTAGGCTTGGACAAAGTTTTTACAAACCCCGAAGAGGTAAAAGATGAGAAATCAATAATTTCGAGATATAGTAGGCAGAACAATTTCCTTGATCTTTTAAGTGCAGAGAAATTGTTCTTTTCTAAAGTAGCTCCAAGGAGAAGTGATTACGAATGTGCACACACAATGAAGTTCCTCAAGTTATACACGTGTAAGGGATAATTGGAGAATCAAGGTACTCACTAAATTCAAGAGAAGATAGGGAGAACAAATTCTATGCCACTCAACTTTGTACATAAATCACTCCATCAACATAAAGGGATTCAATCATTTGTGTGGATATGAAAATGATGGAACTCTCATTTAGATCACAAGAAATCTAGCCATTGTAGAGGGAGACATCAAGTCCTTCACAAACTAGGAAACTTTACCCAACAACTTCCTTGAGGTATAGGAGTAGAAAATTCTCCCTAAGTAAAGTAAGGGTAAACCTTTATCATTTGTGTTGGAAAGTTTGCATTGGTAAAGAAATTGCCTCACTAGTAAATAACTTGATTGTCCACTAGTGAAAAAAGGCAACAAAGCATCATATACATCTTTTAAGCTAACAGATGTCTCCTTTGTACATGAAATTAGGGGTTAAATTCCATCCTCCACAAATACTACACATCAACTAACCAAAATACTTTTAGTCTATGGATGATACAAATGATAACCTTTTCAAAACTACTCAACAAAAATAGATTTCACAAGCTTGTCATCTGATTCTCTGCATTGTTGCACATGCACTAATGCATATGTCAAACAAGAAAAAATAGGCAAATGAGCAACACATGGCTTGCGACCATGTCAAGCCCCATAATGAGTGATAGAATTCAATGCTTTGGTCAAACACTTGTTAAGCATAAGTGATGCACACATAATAGCCTCAAGTCATAAGCTATGTGGTAAAGCTTGACTTTTGACCATACACCTTTCCATTTCCATGAGAGACATATTTTTCCTCTCGACAACTCCCTTTTTTTTAGTTGTATATGACATTATACATTGATGTTTTATCCCTTGCTCAGCCAAAAATGCACTAGAGTGCACTAGACTTAGAAGACATATAATCCCCCAATCAAAATGGAGGATGCCCATTTTACATGTGGAAAAATTTTCATCCATAATTAGGAACTATTTGAAGCACGTAAACACTTAAAAAATTTCTTTTGTTTTATACATTTATGCATGCTTGGAGAAATTTTCTATGAAAGTCATTAAGTATTCCCAAGGGAAGGTGTCTACATGGGATCACAGACATCACTGTGAACAAGCTACAATTTTTGTTCATATCTTATTATCGCTTTAGAGAAATGAAGAATGTTGCATTTTACAAAACATATAGCCCTCATAAACATGCATAGAAGGTTCCTTAATTTTGGGTAAAGAGTACACCATTTTGAATTTTTGTTGACAAAGCAAAATTGCAAAATTCAAATGACTAAAATGTGCATGCCAAAGTGTCACATTTAAAATAGTATGGGAATATTCAACTGAGCATGTAAAATCATTCATAGAATTCCATGATTTGTGAGATTATACAACCCATAACATAGCATAATAGATGCAATGATTTTTTCACTATCATAGAGATCATGAATTGCATACATCATTAACAAATTTCACTACAAAGCCAATTTCACTAATGCTAACACTAGCAAGAAATTCTTTTTGGTCGTTGCTACATATAAAGCATTTGATAAAGTATTTGTAGTAGTAAAGATAATTTTCCAAACTCCCATAATAGGATATGCAGAGTTGTTAGCACATGTGATAATATTCCCCGTTGGAGCATGCCCAAGTGAAGTGAAGAAAAATGTCTTGTGAGGTAAAATATTTGGTTGCACTCACTGTCAAAATATCAAACATTTGAGTCCACTACATACATAAATATGGATCATAACTTCAATAGTATAAGGCTAGGCTTGTTGCCAAAAGTTATGCTTAAGAGAGAAGCATTGATTTTGATGAGACCTTAATTCCCACATGTCGAATGACCACTATTTGTAGCATTTGAGCACTTGAAGGTCATCATGGTTGGAGTTTACATCAGTTGGACATTAAAGCTACATTTCTGAATGTTGACTTACAGGAAGAAGTGTATGTATTTCAACCTTGTGGTTTTGTGTAAAAAGGCATGAAAACAAAGTATCCATGTTGAAAAAGGCATTATATGATTTGAAGCAAGCACCATGTGCTTGGTATGCAAAGATACATGCCTACTTTCTAGCACATGGTTTTGAGAGAAGTCCAAGTGAGAGCACCATATATGTTAAGCATGTAGCCTTGATGTACTTTTGACTATTGTTGATGTTGATGACATGCTTCTCATCGGTCGTAATGAGAAGCATACTACTGAATTTAAGGCTGATTTGCATGCCTCTTTTGATATGAGAAAGTTGGGGCATTTGCATCATTATTTGGGCATTCAATTTATGCAAGTTGATGGAAGAATAGCTTTGTGCCAAAAAAATATATATTAACACATTATTGTAACAATTTGGCCTTGAATATTGCAAACCTATTACCACTCCCAGGGAAATAGATTTATTATTGAGTCTTCATGATGTAGGTAGCAACAAAATAACATAAAGACCAGTTTGCCCTATAAAATTGAAATCTAATGGAGGACAGTGACAAACTAAGGGAAGAAAATGATTAATAAATTTAGATTCACCATTCCCATCAATCTTCAACCAAAATTGTTACAAGCACAAGTAGATTTAATATGTAAGGCTTTCTAGCTACTATGACAAGAAATTTTCAACAAGGACTTCACTATTATAGCTTTGCAAGCATAAATCCAAGAATAACAAGAGAGAATGATAGCAAGTACAAATGCTCAACTTGAAGATATAGTAGAAGAAGATGCCTCTAATATTACACCTTACTCACCACCAGAGCCAAAACAAGAGATGGATCCATTGGAAAGAATTATGTCTATTGGTAGAATAATAGAAAGTCAAGATTACATTGATGAGATATCAACCAAAGACATGGGCCAAGAGATCATATATCATCATATACAATATTTGTGTGTAGAATTTGAGAAATCAGCCATCGATTGTCATCTAATCGGTGATTGTGTTAAAGAGATGGAATTATATATGTGTGATGAGGAAAGGGATGATACATCATGTATATTTTTCCAATCCAATAAATGGATTCCTTATATTAGGTGCCCTTGATCATCTAGTTTCACCAATCCTAAGGGAGAGATTATAAAGGAGACTTTCCTTTATGAATGTTGAACCAATCCGCCTTTTGGGGTTGTACGAAATACTTTTGGTAGGTTGTTGATCAGATCTTTTGCAAAGGTGAAATCGAATACTAAATCACAAAATTGAATACTCTCAAGCTACTCAACAACTTATCCCACATTCATGGTTGAATTCCCACACATGGCCCATAAATAAGAAAGTGCAAATACATAAGCTCGATCTCAAGAGGGGCAAGGCGAGGCTCCTTCTTTGACCTTACACATTTCCCACAATCATCTTAGTGGCCTCAAGATAACCATGTAAGTGTTATTGGGTGGGGATCCTACCATTGGTAGGGGTCTAGAACTTGGAAAATGAATAATTCCTTTTGTAGAAGAGAATTCAAGAGGATTATACTCATGGAACACACTAAAAAGGCAAAAAAATGATGTAGTCAACAAGGCTCCATGGATGCTCTACAAGACCTTTGATGCCAATGTGAGGAAGAAGACTATTAGGGCAACCACCTACAAGAGAGATGACTCTCACTCCAACCTTATGTGTCTATATATAGCTCTATCCAAGGGTCCATCCACTTTGGCAAGTTGATACTATCCATCCAAGTGTTATCCATGTAACTACATATTCTTCAAGTTTCCTAGTTAACTAGATTTAAAACCTTCTAGAAGCTTCAAATAGTTTGGGTAAAATATACCCTACTCTCCTTGCTCTTCGGAGTACTTAAATCCAAGATCTCCCACTAGAGGCTCGAACAACTTAACCATTAGGCCACACCACGTCAATTGAATTAAAGAGCACAATGACTTATATTTAAGTGCAAGTTGAGCACTTTGGGACAACACAAGGCCGATCAAATGATGTACAATTTCAAATTTATATGAATCAACCAGAAACCCATGTCACAACCTTACTTTATAGCATAAGCCCAAAGCTTTGTGAAAAGCTTCAAACTTCTATTAAAAGGTTTGTAATATTATCATGTGTGGGCACATATGCCAAATTGATATCTCTAGCAGAGAGTTGCTCTCTGACATAATGATCTTGCAACTCAATGTGCTTAGTGTGAGCATTGAACACTAGGCTCCTTTCCACTACCAATGTGCTTTGACTAACGATAAATATGGTGGTGGCAAAGCGTGACCAATTTACCCAAGTAATCCATAAGGTGTTTGAGACACACACTCAACAATCACAATGTAAGTTGGTTGCCCTATACTCAGTCTCACAACTAGAAGTGGGCAAAGTAGGCTGCTTCTTGGTCAACAAAATATGCAAAAGCTATCAACATGAAGGAAAAACCACTTGTGGACACATTAGTTTCATAACAACTAGCCAAATATAAGTTTAAAAAAACATGTAAATGTGATCGTATTGATTCCCCCTTTGGATAAAACAACCCAAGCTGCAAGTACTGTATTAGTGACAAAAGATACACTTAACTGCTTACTAATGCTTGCTATAAATTAATTTTCTCATATGATAGACAATAAATCGAAAATCACACCAAGTGATGCATACATAAATGTGGCATCCAATAGCTTGTGGATAAAGAAAAACATCAAATGATTCTCTAACATGATGAAGACTTGATCATAAACCTATTTCCATAGGAGTGGCAATAGTTTTACACTCTTCAATGATAATATGTTGCAATAAAGTGCAGATCTATTTAGTTTGGCATAATGCAATGCCACCATCAACTTGCACAAAGTGAATGCCCAAATAGTGATGCAGATGCCCCAAATCTAACATTTCAAAAGAGACACGTAGATTAGCCTTAAAATCTCAAATATGCATTTCATTAGGACTAGTGAGCATCATATCATCTACATAAACAACAATGATAAGAATTACATATCATCTGCATGCTTTATATATGGGTGCTTTTAGTTGGGCTTAAAATCCATATGTGAATAAGTAGTCATTTACCTTCTCATACCAAGCACAAGGTGCTTGCTATAATTGATACAATGTGTTACTTAGCTTGCACACTTTGTTTTCATGCTCTTTCTACACAAAATCATGGGGCTAAAATGTAGAGAGTGCACACATAGAAGCAAAAATGAAATAGCATAATAAAATTAAAATGTACACTCACAATAAAAGAACCATGAAATGGGTAAACTCATATATGGATTAGAGTGAGCTTGCCAAGAGCATGAAAGATCTCACAAAATTCTAACCACAAAGAGTGTGTATGTTCTACAAAAAGTGTATGTAAATGAGGATAACATTTTATAGAATTGTGAGGAGGCTCCAAAAATACAACATGTGGGATAAAGTTCCTAAACGGAGAGCTTAGACATGTTTGCCCAAAAAAACACATGTGGGATAATGAGCTAAAAGGAGAGCCTACTGAGGTTGGAAGCTAAATGGAAACGGAACCCAAATACAAGGTAAGTGCTGCAAAATGGACATGCACTCAAATGAAAGGAAGGATAAATATGAAACTAAGTAAATTGTGAAAATGAGATATTATTCCAAATTATTTCTTCAATATCCCATCTCCAACTCCATTTTCTAGATCATGTAATCTACAAAGGTCCATAAAATGTTGCAATGGTACATATCCAAGAGCTTTTGTAAACCAATTTCTCCTTTGAGGTACATTGTTCTAAGAAAATCTCACTAGATGATATGTTCTCTGAGATGAAGTGATATTGAATCTCAATGTGCTTTGCCTTAGCATGAAAAACCAGATTCCTAGAAATGGCTAGGACAAATTGACTATTTGTACAAATGTGAATAGGAGAGCCGTGTGTGAAGCCATTGTCTAAAAGTATTTATCAAATCCAAATAGCTTCATATGCTACAAAAAGTTTTGATGATACTTTACCTCTATAGCAGAAATAACTAATGCCGATTGCTTCTTACGTACCTAAGAGATAGGTCATGAGCCAAGCAATTACATGTAGTTTGATCTCGAATGGTGAGATTCTAGATCTCCAACCCAATCAAAATCACAATGTGTAGCAAGATCTATACCTCCTTTGTATCAAAAACCATGATCTTGAGTGAGGGCTAGATACTGGGGTGAATGTTGAGCTCCATACCAATAAGTTTGACAAGCTTGATGAGAGAATTGACTAAGCATACTAATTGCAATATAAGAGATATATGGACGAGTGTTGGCTAGATAAAGTAACAAGCTAATCAATTTTTTCATATGATGTAAATCAACAAGTTGAGGTGAATCCACAAGTGTAAGCTTTGTGTTATGCACAAGTGGTGTGTTGACTGCTTGACATTGATCCATGTCATATTGGAACAATACGTTAGAGAAATACTTCTTCTGAGATAGAAAGATGCCATCTTGTGACTGCCAAATTTCCAACCATGGAAGTAGTTAAGCAAACTAAGATCTATCATACAATACTCAAGAGGAAGCCATTGAATGATAAATCGATGTGATCATCATCTGATCCTATTAAGATCAAGTCATCAACATAGAGAATGATGATTGCAACTAGAGACTCTTTAGATGTAGATGTTGGCATGAGTAGAACTTCAATGAAATCCTTTATCTTCAAAGAACTTTTGAATATTTTCATACCAACCTCCTAGAGCTTGCATGAGTCCATAGAGTGCTTTGTGTAACTTCTAGACATCATCTTCTTTGTCTTTGACTTGAAAATCTTGTGGGTGTTCCATATAGTCTTCTTCTTGAAGATCCCCATCTAAGAAAGCACTTTTCACATCAAGTTGATAGATGGACCCAAAAAAAATGAGCTCTTAGTGCTAGAACTTCATTAATGATTGTAAAGCTTGTTGTGGGAACACAAGTTTCCTCATAATCTATTCCATGCTTTTGTTTACATCCTTTGGAAAATAGTCTCACTTTATATTTGCCCAAAGTACCATTGGATTTGTATGTAATTTTGTAAATCCATTTTACTCCTATGAATTGATGATGAGATGGTTTAGGAACAAGTGTCCAAGTGTTTTTGCTTTGAATTACAAAAGTAGAAGGTGTCACACTTCCTCCAATGTGAGTTCCTAGCCTCTATTGTAAAGAGTAGTGACACAAGTTTCATAAGACTTGGGAAGCTTGTAAGGAGATGGATAGACATGTCTTCACTCTTGAACCACAAAGAGATAATTTTCTTAGATAATCTTGAAATTGTGCTATGACATTGGTCGCAGGCAAATCAACAAATTACGAGACTCAACTTCTAAGGCATAGATCCTAGAGGGAGCTTTATCTTTGGAAAGACTAGCTAATAACTTGCTATTCTCCCGAAGTTTGTACTAGAAATTTTAGCTTAATGTTAGCCTCTTCAATGTAAGCTCTTTGAGCATCATGGGAATTTTTTGAAAAAATAATATGTGCCTTTGATCATTTCTTCCTACTTCTCTTCTTTCCTTCTGTATTTCTTTCCTTTCTTCTTTTTGGCTTTCTAAGTCTCTACAACACTCTCTCGCTCTTAGTCTTTGTCATCCTTGATAGGTTTCATTTTGGGTTTGCCTAACATGCTACCAGTAGCTAAAGATGAGATAAGATTTGCCTCTAAGGCAATCTAATGACCTTATCGAGAAAGGATCATATTCACCACTATCTAATCTTCCAAAAGCTTCCTTTTATACTTCTAATCTTCAACCACTGTGAATTTCTATTACCATTGGTGTCCATGTCAAAGACCAAATGGCCATCAAACACTTTTATATATGTTCTTTAATAAAACATATCGTCTCTTGGTTAGCCACAAACTATAAGTTTGATCGCATTTAAACAATCTAAGAATGGTATGTGTATTGTGTATTTTGCACCCCCTGTGTGGAGTATTGTGCAGCACTGGAGTTTGGGTTTCTATAGCAAGGGTATCATTGAAAATCTCCTAAGAAGGAGAGTCTACCATCGTGCATCACCAAAGAAATACTTCCCTGGTATCAGAGTCTACCATCATGCATCACCAAAGAAATACTTCACCACCTACACATCTAAGGCTTTCTCTGAGGCTTATGACTAAGGTGGCAACCAAGGCATAAAACTTGGCATACCTTGTCATCGGAGTCATCGAAATCATCGTTTGCACCATTGGTTTTGTGTGAGGGAGGACCGCAACAATCAAGGTAGACATAGGTTCCTGGTACTTCCCGAGAGGTCACTCACCCAGAAAGACTAGGGTTAACATTACTATGATCATGTTTTGGGGTCTCAAAGCTTCATTCTTTGCTTTCAAAGCCTATTTTCAAGCATTTTTTGGGTGATTCATGGAGCCATTTTGGAGTACTTTCGTGCATAGTTCTCTTTACACAGGTTCAAGAACATCAACAAGAGTGTTGTTTGTAATTATTTGACAATGAATGTTCACCTCTTGGGTTGTGTTTGCAATCTCACTAGTAAATCTACAGGTTCCTTGAAAGGTTTTAGTTGTGATGGGAGCATACACTGCAAGTCTATCCAAGTTTTTGAGCCTAAAGGAAAAAGTTGACAGACACTTGCAGGTGTTGTTGGCTAGTATTTGGGTTGTGAATTCAGCTTTTTCAATGCCATTTTACTGCATATATTGAGCACATACATATTATGTATGCTTTTCTTGATACCGCTTATGTACGTCCATGTGGTCATTGATATAGCAGTAATGTTTTTTGCATAAAGCCTTTTACATCTGATAAAGAGAGTCATGGTGAGGTTTTCTTAACTAGGAGACACCTAGATGTTGGGGTCTCCTTGATGATGCAGGATGAAAGAATTACCTAGCCTCCCCATAGGAGATGTATGCGAGTTGTTCATATGTGCTCGATAAGCCTAATTGGCTTCTTTTGGGTAATTGATTATATGCAGTGAAATCAATGATTCACTATGCAGGTTAACATGTCACTACTTGCAATTTTATGAGATTTTGACACTGGTCATATGCTCATTTTGCAGAGGATACTCTCGCAAAAGACTTTGAGCATGAATATTGCATGTTCAGAATAATATAGAAATGTCCAATTACTAAATTTTACTTTCCATGATCACATAGCTTCATGTGGCTAGTAGTATCACATAGTCTTCTCTATGATTATCAATGACTCAACACAAATCAAAGTGCACAACAACAATATTGAATCGCAATGTTAGCATTTATCTCTCTTCCCATACTACTACCCAACTACTCTCTTGTACTTTGCCACCTTTCATTTGTATATGACTATGCATTTATCTGCTTCCTCATATTATGCATCCTCATATGGCACGGAGATTACACATGTGATGAAGCCTGATGGATGGAAAAAGTGATGTATGCTGGCACATGTATTGAGTGCATGTTTTAATCTACTCAGTAGAGAAGCCCCCTGTAATAAAGTAAGCATATGATCTAGGGGTCCGGTCAATTCAAACAGATCTGAAATCGGACACCGTTTGGTCATCTGTGTGTATGACCAAAGATCTTGAGTTTAGACTTACTAGGAGGTCTTGTGCTCTTGTGAACAAGTGATCCACTTAGCTTAGTGGTTAAGTCTCAAGGATGTGAAGGAGGAGGTCTTGGGTTCAATCCCCATGGGCGACATGGGGAGAGTATTTTTCCCAAAGAGATCTAGATCCTTCTAGAAGCATCCACTTGAGTTAACTGGGACACTTGGCACACATGCAGTTACATGGCCGACACATGGATGGTTAGTATCCACCTGCCCAAGAAGGCAGTCCCCTGGAGAGAGAGCTATATATAGAGGCATTTGGTTGGGAGGAGAGTCATATCTCTAGCACGTGGTGGTTGTAATTATTAGTTTCTTGCATTACCTCTAAGTCCATGCACCAGTCATGCCGAGAAATGGACTAGTAATTTAAATCCATCTAGTTCACATGTTTGTGCCTAGATCGCACATCGAGAAACTATGCATTGGCCAAGGATGTTTTTAAATCCACCCTTATTATTCATTCACTACTTTGTACTTTGATGAATTTATCAAAGTGCAAAGCGAGATAGTGTTTTGGATCACTTGGGCAGGGATGCCACCATAGAGATAAGACATGTTCTTCCAGTTTTAGAACATGACCATGTTCTTCCAGTTTTAGAACATGAGGCTCGAGGGTTGTCTACAATAGATATATAGCTCTATTTTTTAGGAAGAAAATATTTTCCAAGGGAGGAAGAATGTAATAAAGTAAGTCTATGATCTAGGGGTCCGTCCGGTTCAGATGGATCTGAAATCGGACACCGTTAGGTCATCCGTGTGTATGACCAAAGATCTTGAGTTTAGACTTACTAGGAGATCTTGTGCTCTTATGAACAAGTGATCCACTTGTTGATATATTTAGGTAGTGATGTGTGTGAACACTCTAGGACCGCCGGGGCACTTTTTTCCCTCTTTAGGAGGTTTTTTTCCCCCGGCTTGTATATACGCCTATTGCCCTAATGGGCTACTTATCTTTGTACATTCTCTAGTAATAGATTCAGTCGTGTGTGTTGTGCTCCAAGCTTCTTCTTCTTCCTTGTGTTGTTCGCGTGCTTCCGCAGACGTCTAACTCCAACAATTGGTATCGGAGCAGGTCGTCGCTTCTTCTAGGGCGCCGTCGACACTCCTCCGTTTGCAATCTCAGATTCGCACGAAATTTGGTGAGCATACTCAGGGTGTTTCCGAGATCAAAACATCTTCGCTCTGTGGTGCCGAAATCGCGATCTGAGCTCGTTTCGGCCTCCGAACGCACTATCGTAGCGCTTGTGCAGGCTATTTCGTCCTTTTGTGCCAAAGGTATATACCAGTTTCTGTTCACCAATTTAAGCGTCTCAAAGTCTGCTACAGGTCTAGCAGAACTCGTCTGGGCAGTTCCGTTCAACTTTTTGAGATACAGTCAATTTTCTGCATCAAGGTATTTTAGTCACCGGCCATGGCTGAAAGCAGTGATGTATTCCGTATGTTGGCTGTTGAGGATAAGTTGGATGGTACCAACTACACATTATGGGCTTATATGATGCAACATGTACTGGTTGCAAAAGGACTATGGAACATTGTGCAGGGTGTTGAAAGACGTCCTGTTACACCTGTGACTACAGGTACTAAAAATACAGGTGTTGGAGGTGCTGGAGCTGATGAAGATGGTGTCGAAGATGATATTGTGTAGATTCCTGTTCGTGCTGTTGTTTCTGTTGCACCTATTGCAGAGCAGATTCGTTGGGATGGCAGAGATGCCCAGGCACATGCATTGATAGCTTTGTCTATCAAACGTGCCATTATTCCTCACATACGCTCTTGCAGAACAGCTAGGGATGCTTGGGATACACTTACCACCTTGTACCAAGCTAGGAATGAGGCTCGTGTTGCTTATCTCCGAAAACAGTTGGAGAGTGAGCACATGAATGAAGGCGATTCTATGGACAGTTTCCTAACGAAGATCAAAGATTTGAAGGAACAGTTGATTTCTACTGATGAGGTTATACCAGATAGCTCACTTGTGCAGACTGTTCTAAATGGTCTTCCTGACTCTGTGGTGCCGAAATCGCGATCTGAGCTCGTTTCGGCCTCCGAACGCACTATCGTAGCGCTTGTGCAGGCTATTTCGTCCTTTTGTGCCAAAGGTATATACCAGTTTCTGTTCACCAATTTAAGCGTCTCAAAGTCTGCTACAGGTCTAGCAGAACTCGTCTGGGCAGTTCCGTTCAACTTTTTGAGATACAGTCAATTTTCTGCATCAAGGTATTTTAGTCATCGGCCATGGCTGAAAGCAGTGATGTATTCCGTATGTTGGCTGTTGAGGATAAGTTGGATGGTACCAACTACACATTATGGGCTTATATGATGCAACATGTACTGGTTGCAAAAGGACTATGGAACATTGTGCAGGGTGTTGAAAGACGTCCTGTTACACCTGTGACTACAGGTACTAAAAATACAGGTGTTGGAGGTGCTGGAGCTGATGAAGATGGTGTCGAAGATGATATTGTGTAGATTCCTGTTCGTGCTGTTGTTTCTGTTGCACCTATTGCAGAGCAGATTCGTTGGGATGGCAGAGATGCCCAGGCACATGCATTGATAGCTTTGTCTATCAAACGTGCCATTATTCCTCACATACGCTCTTGTAGAACAGCTAGGGATGCTTGGGATACACTTACCACCTTGTACCAAGCTAGGAATGAGGCTCGTGTTGCTTATCTCCGAAAACAGTTGGAGAGTGAGCACATGAATGAAGGCGATTCTATGGACAGTTTCCTAACGAAGATCAAAGATTTGAAGGAACAGTTGATTTCTACTGATGAGGTTATACCAGATAGCTCACTTGTGCAGACTGTTCTAAATGGTCTTCCTGACTCATATCAGAGTTTTGCTTCTACTCTTCGGTTGATGATGAAAGGCAATCTGAATGCCTTATCATTTGAGGAGTTAGTCTCTGTTCTATTGCAGGAAGATCAGTCCAGGCAGAACAGGTCCATTATGCGAGTTGCAGATCAAGCTTTCCTGGCTAGTCAAAAGGGCAAAGGAAAATGGAGCTCTTCTACTAGTAAGCAGAAATCTGCAAATGCTGCACATTCAAAGAACCAAGACAAAGATGAGAAAAAATCAAAAAAGCAGAAATTGTTTTGTAAGTACTGTAAAGGCAATGATCATATCATAAAGAACTATCCAAAACTGGCTGCTAAAGAGGCAAAGAAGAAAGAGGCTGGAATGGTTGTTGCAGAGGCCTCTACACCAAAAACAGAGTCTGCAAATCTTGTGCAGGAAGAAGAATGGGCGTTTACTACTGTCTGCAATTTTGACCCATCTTCTCATGATTAGTGCATGTCTGCAGTAGACTCAGATGTTTGGTACTTTGACAGTGGGGCCACCAAACATATTACCTCGTAGCGTAGTTTCTTCTCTTCACTCGAGCCTGCCCCTACAGGGAATACTGTTACATGCGCCAACAACTCCTCTTATCCTATTATGGGAGTTGGTAAGATCATTTTGACTACTGCTGATGGTAGTTCTTTCACTTTGTCAGATGCTTTATTTGTGCCAGGGATCAAAAAGAATCTGTTATCAGTTTCTGCATTAGCCAAGATTGGCTTGGTTGTGAAATTTGTTGATGATAGGTGTACAGTTCATAATCTTGCAAATGGTGATGTGATTATTGCTTCTGGCATTTTATGTCGTGGGCTGTATAAGCTCATAGACTATGAAAGATCTGTGAATGATTCGGCATGTGCAGTTCAAGATTCTAAGGGTATGTCAGATGCAAAGCTTTGGCATGCACGCTTTGGTCATCTGAATTTTTCTAGCTTGCTATGCCTGTAGAAATCGGAAATGGTGTCCTCTTTGCCCAAACTTGAGGCACCTGGAAAACATGTTTGTGAAGGCTGTATTTTGGGCAAAATGCAGCGTTCTTCCTTTCCAAAAGATGGTTCAGTTCGGGCTACGCAGAAATTGCACCTTGTACATAGTGATGTCTGTGGTCTTATGCAGACACCCTCTTTTGGAAATTACCTTTACTTCGTGACTTTCATTGATGATTTTTCAAGGCATGCATGGGTATATCCAAGCAAAGTCCGAAGTGTTCATGTGCTTCAAACAGTTTTTGGTTTTGGCTGAAAATCTGTCAGCATGTAAAATGGGCACCCTCCGTTCTGATCGAGGGGGGGAATATATGTCTTCAGATTTTAATGCATTTCTGGCTGAACGTGGGATAAAACACCAGTGTACAGTGCCGTATACACCTCAACAGAATGGAGTTGCTGAACGAAAGAACAGGTCACTCATGGAGATGGCGAGGTGCATGGTCAAAAGTCAGGCTTTACCACATGGTTTCTGGCTTGAGGTTGTCATGTGTGCAGCATATGTACTGAACAGGTGTCCCACTAAACGGTTGCAGTCTATCACTCCATATGAGGCTTGGCATGACCGCAAGCCATCTGTTGCTCATTTGCGTGTTTTTGGTTGTTTGGCATATGCATTAGTGCCTGAACAACATCGCAAAAAATTGGATGATAAGGCAGTAAAATGTATTTTTGTTGGGTATAGTTCTGAAAGTAAAGGCTATCGTCTGTATCATCCACAGACTAAACGCATTCTCGTTAGCCGTGATGTTGTCTTTGTGGAAGATGCTATTTAGCCATTGCTTTCATGTACTAAGGAGACATATGTTACCTCCAAAGACATGTATGATACTTTGATGCCTCTTTTTACAGGTGGACAGGCTAGTGCTGGTCCTAATGAGGAAACTTCTAAGCCTTTGCAGGTTTCATATGATGATGCAGATCATTCCATTTCTGATGCAGATTTACATGATGCACTTGTTGATGAGAGAGCTGATATTGAGCAGGCAAAAACTATGCCAAAATGGCTGGTGCAGACTTTGCGTGACAGCAAATTAGATGCACCTTTGTCATATCGTACTCGTTCAGGCTCTCATAGTGCCTCCTTTGCATCAGATTGCTATGCTATGGCTGCATCTAGTCTCTGTGATGAGAATGAGCCTGTTTCTTTTGATGAAGCACAAAATTCAAAAAATTGGATGGCTGTTATGCAATCTGAATATGATGCTATAATGAAGAATGGTACATGGTCTTTATGTGACTTGCCTCCTGGCAAGAAGGCCATTGGCACTAAGTGGGTATACAAGCTGAAGCGTAAACCTGATGGTACAGTTGACAGGTATAAGGCTAGGCTTGTTACAAAGGGTTATGCACAGGAAAGAGGCATTGATTTTGATGAGACCTTTGCACCTACATGCCGTATGACTACTGTTCGGAGCATTTGTGCACTTGAAGCCCATCATGGTTGGAATGTACATCAGTTGGACATTAAAACAGCATTTCTGAATGGTGACTTGCATGAAGAAGTGTATGTTTTTCAGCCCCGTGGCTTTGTGCAGAAAGGGCATGAAAACCAGGTTTGCAGGTTAAAGAAGGCATTATATGGTTTAAAGCAAGCACCACGTGCTTGGTATGAGAAGATACATGCCTATCTGATTGCACATGGTTTTGAGAACAGTCCAACTGAAAGCACCTTATATGTTAAACGTGCTAATGATGTGCTTCTGATCATTGTTGTCTATGTTGATGACATGCTGCTCATTGGTCCAATTGAGACACATATTGCTGATTTTAAGGCTGATTTGCATGCCTCATTTGAGATGTCTGATTTGGGGCATTTGCATCACTATTTGGGCATTCAGTTTATGCACGTTGATGGTGGAATGGCTTTGTGTCAAACGAGATATATTGACACATTATTGCAGCGTTTTGGCCTTGAAGACTGTAAGCCTATTGCCACTCCTATGGAGACAGGTTTACGATTGAGACTTCATGATGCTGGAGATGCATTTGATGTTGTTCTCTATCAGCAGGCTGTTGGATGCTTGATTTACTTATGCATTACTCGGCCAGATATTCAGTTTGCTGTCTCACAGATGAGCAGGTTTATGCATTGCCCAGGAGTCACGCATTGGAAAGCGGTTAAGCGCATCTTTCGCTACTTGAGTGGTACTCGGCTACTTGGGTTGTTTTATCCCAAGGGGGGATCACTACCGCCAGATTTGCATGCTTTTTCTGACTCAGATTGGGCTGGTTGCTATGACACTCGTGTGTCCACCAGTGGTTTTTGCTTCATGCTTGGTAGCTCATGTATATCTTGGTTGAGCAAGAAGCAGCCTACTGTGGCCACTTCCAGTTGTGAGGCTGAGTATAGGGCAGCTTTCACAGCGACTGTTGAGTGTGTGTGGCTCAGATGCCTTATGGTTGATTTGGGTGTTGGCCAGTCTTTTGCCACCACCATCTTCACTGACAGTCAGAGCGCATTGGCAGTTGCGAGGAACCATGTGTTCCATGCTCGCACTAAGCACATTGAGGTGCATTATCACTATGTCAGGGAGAGGTTCTCTGCTGGGGAGATCAGCTTGGCATATGTGCCCACGCAGGAGAACATTGCAGACCTTTTCACGAAGGCTCTACCTAGGGAGAAGTTTGAAGCTTTCCGCAAAGCTTTGGGCTTACTTCCTTTTGTGGAGTGATTTCCACATATCTTGGCACTTCCTTATACATGAGTGCCAGCTCCTTGTTCACCGCATCACTCCTAGGGGGGATTTGTTGATATATTTAGGTAGTGATGTGTGTGAACACTCTAGGACCGCTGGGGCACTTTTTTCCCTCTTTAGAAGGTTTTTTTCCCCTGGCTTGTATATACGCCTATTGCCCTAATGGGCTACTTATCTTTGTACATTCTCTAGTAATACATTCAGTCGTGTGTGTTGTGCTCCAAGCTTCTTCTTCTTCCTTGTGCTGTTCGCGTGCTTCCGCAGACGTCTAACTCCAACACCACTTAGCTTAGTGGTTAAGTCTCAAGGATGTGAAGGAGGAGGTATTGGGTCAATCCCCATGGGGGACATGGGGAGGGTTGGAAACAATGTCAAGATGGTCTAGCATGTTACTTGGCCATATTTCAAGTTGTACACCAAAATATCTCAAGAAGAATCAACGAGCGTCACGGCGTATATAGTGTTTGTGAGATATATTAGAGAAGAAACCCACATGGCTGCCTTGGTTAAGGCAAGAGCCTTTCATCCTGGCTGCTAGGGTTCAAGTCCCACCATCAGTAGCGGTGTGAAAATGCAATATTTTTTTGCTATATTTCAAAGATGACAGCGGATAGCGTTTTTGCGGATGTTTTTTTTCTTCCGGATTAGATCAGTGATCGCATATCTTTTTATTATGATAAGAGCTTTTGATAGGTGCTTTTCAAGGGACAAAGAATACTATATAAGAAGAGCATGGCTCATTGTTATTTTATCCATCACCTAGTTCAACAACAAGCTATGGAGCTTGTTACCTCATTAGAGGTAGTGCTTTTAGCACATGGGATAGCCATGGTGCTATCTTGGAGCATGTTGAGGAGCGGCTATGGAGTTCTTCTTGAAGAAGAAGAGTGTGCTCACACTCTTGCTTATGGAGAGGCTATTAGCAGCTTGGTGGTGTGGATCAGCCATCCACATGATGTATTTGAAGATTGTCTTCTACATGAAGATTTCGGTTTACTTCAAAGACATTGGATGGTGGTTAACATAAGATTTGCATCTTATGTTAAGAATTCAGGTACATATTCTCTTTATGCACATAGGTACTACTTGGAAGATTATGGAGGCAGTAATGCTTGTATTCAAAAATGTGTTCCATTAAATCCTAACACTTGATTGAGAAGTGGAGTTAGCCAAAATAAAATTAAGCAGATACTATCACATTTCACCCGAGTAGAATATGAAAAGATGAAGTATCAACTTGCAACTTTTGGAGTTCTCAAGGTGAGAGTTTGTCCACTTATGCTCAAGTAGGAGTTGCAGATTCTTGAGAAGGATTTGGTTAAAGAAAAGTTTTACAACTTTGTAAGAAGCATGGACACTTGGAGACATTCAGGTAACAAATCAAACATTCAGTCATGAAGGTTTGATGAAAGCAGATTCTACACAGGTGTTTTGTTGGAGAGATCATTGATCTTGGATGATCTCGTATGATCTTGTATGATCTTGATAGATCTTATATGATCTTGAATGATCATGAAGATCTTGAGTATTTATGAGTTAGATATCTATCCTTTGTTTGTGAAGATTCTTAACATTGGAAGAAGTAAGTCTAGAGAAAGTTCTTATTAGGATATTCTTGTTCAGGAGAAGGTTCTAGAGTTCTATTGAAGAGAAGTTTGATATTTCAGAGAGGTATGTTTGAGAAGTGCGCACATTTATGTTTATACCAAACTCTGAAGGAAATAGGTATGAAGGATTTACGAATGAAGACATGATGACATCATAGATTTTTTGATGAGACTCATGAGTTGATTCCAGTTGAGTTGAGTTGAGTTGACTTGAGTACAGTCAGAGATGAACCCGTAGTGTTCATAATAAACTAAGTCGTGAGTTGTCAGTCACAGGTTCCAAGATTCACTTCTTGATTAGTGTATTTACATGACACAACAGAAGTACGTTGAGAAATCTTGGGTAAGGTAAATGCAAATATGTGGATCCTAGTGTATGTTTTCAGGTTTGTGAAGACAAGAGATAGCAAGTTCAGAAATAGTACTTGCTACATTTGTTGTCAAGTACTAATTGCTTGATGAGAACACTATTGGATATCTAGTTTGCATATTTTCTCAAGTAAGGAAAGTCAAATTCAGTTTTGAAGAAGACTTTTGAAGAAAAGATTTGTAAGGTCAATTTGGGGAGTACAAGTTTGAAGCTTATGAAGTTTACAGATGATTGAAGTTACATGTCCACTTCAGTTTGCACCATTTTGACATTGAAGGGGGGATTGTTGGAAACAATATCAAGATGGTCTAGCATGTTACTTGGCCATATTTCAAGTTGTACACCAAAATATCTCAAGAAGAATTGACGGCCGTCACGGGATATATATGTTCCTGAGATATACTGGAGAAGAATATGGATGCCTTGGTTAAGGCAAGAGCCTTTCATCCCGGCTGTCAGGGTTCAAGTCCCACGATCAACAGCGGTGAGAAAACACGATATCTTTTGCTTTATTCAAAGACGACAGCGGACGGCATTTTTGCGGATGTTTTTTTCCTTCCGGATTAGATCAGCGATCGCATAGCTTTTTGTTTTGATGAGAGCTTTTGATAGGTGTTTTTCAAGAGATAAAGAATACTATATAAGAAGAGCATGGCTCATTGTTATTTTATCCATCACCTAGTTCAACAACAAGCTATGGAGCTTGTTACCTCATTAGAGGTAGTGCTTTTAGCACATGGGATAGCCATGGTGCTATCTTGGAGCATGTTGAGGAGCAGCTATGGAGTTCTTCTTGAAGAAGAAGAGTGTGCTCACACTCTTGCTTATGGAGAGGCTATTAGCAGCTTGGTGGTGTGGGTCGACCATCCACATGATGTATTTGAAGATTGTCTTCTACATGAAGATTTCGGTTTACTTCAAAGACATTGGATGGTGGTTAACATAAGATTTGCATCTTATGTTAAGAATTCAGGTACATATTCTCTTTATGCACACAGGTACTACTTGGAAGATTATGGAGGCAGTAACATCCATATCAGGAGGAGTCCTATTTGGCATAGGTACAAGAGAATCAGTACGTATATGCTTTATGCATATTTGGATGAGGTGTTAGAGAAGATATATTCATATGAGTTTGAGGATTTCTGGCAGCAAACTTGTTAGCATTCTTTGCTACTTTTGTAAGTATGTGATCTTTTCACACACGTGTCTAACTTAGGATCTTCCATAGCCTAAGGTTAGATGAGGTTTTGTTGATTATCAGTTTTAGACTGATCCTTCCTCTTTCTGTCACTCATATTCACTCTTCTATAACCTATCAGGTCACACATCTCATGTATATTCAGATTTCTGTCCATACATCTGAATATATTTGTTACATTTGTACATTGACTAAAGCCATATTAGACACAGGAGCAGGAGTAGGTATTGTCACTAAGGAGATTTGGGAGAAATGGGGAAAGCCTTCCCTATGACCAACTCGTATGAAGCTTCAGTTAGCAGATGGTCATAAGGAGAAACCATTGGGAATATTGGAAAAGATCAAACTAATCACCTGTGGAATTGAATTTGAGCATACATTAGCTATCTGCCAATTTGGAAAAGCAAATAATTATGAGATGATATTAGGACTGATGGAGAATGTTAATCTCCAAAAGAACAACTTACTCTTGTGATTAGAGCACCTCTATACCAAGAGTAAGTCAAACACTTCACTAATTTAGAGGATCAACTTCTAATTATCAAAAGATGAACAAATCTGTGAAGAAGATGATACACAGAAAAGTCTGCTGCACTATTTCCTTACATTGACTTATCAAACGTGTAAAGTTTTTTATGAAACTTTGTACGAATCATCTCCTAGAGATTGCGCAACTATTCCAAGTTGAATTACTCCAAAAGATTAAGTATAACTTGAGAAATTGATTTCACAAGTTACCTATGTCAGAAACTGTCATCCAAAACAGTCGACTTTACACCTGTAACTTTTAAGACTTGGTTCTCCTTGAATAGAACCCGTTTTACAAAATGCTTTTAGACATAAGTAGCTTATCTTCTAACTTAAAGATTAAGCCCTCACTCATGCAAAACTTTAAACTGTGCTAGGAGAAATGACCAAAACATTGACTTCGAAATCTGCGCCTGTTTTAGGAACTAGTGAACATGCTTCACATATGAATGTTCCTACACTCAATTCACTCAGCCTGATTACAATTGGAAGCTGAAATTTTGCACAGAGGTCAAGTAACTCTCAACTTAGACTTGTACAAAAGCATTCCACAATTGATCTACTGTAGAAGGAGAACACGCAGAAACATCGGGCGCAAAATTTTTCATTTACTCAGAGAAAATACAACTGAGTGATGAGAGCTAACTCAAATTCACTTTCCTCTAACTTATGACTTCTATCTCCCTCATTCTTGACTTCTAACAAATGTCACATATGCTCTCATACATGCCCCGACTTTTCTCAAGGTATTTATAGATAATTTGTACATAATTCTTACTGAACAAAAGATCTAAGTCATCTATGACTATGCTAATGTACATATGTGTACACTTCTCTTGTCCTCTGATTATAATCTTCTTCCACACTTTAGGAATTGATTCTTCCTTCATCATTTGATCTTTCAAGCCTTCAATTGGTGATTGGTATGCACCAACAGCTCCCCCTCAATCATCAATTGAGGTCTTCTCTGTCTTCTTGATACTTGCCATGTCTTTGAACCTTTGTAACTTAGGTCCATCCAAACTCTTTGTCATCATATCTGCCACTTGTTCTTTTGTTGGAGTATACATCACTTCAATCTCTTTATCAAGTACTTTTTCCCTCAAGAAATGATACTGAATCTCTATATGCTTAGTCCTGGCATGAAAAACAGGGTTAGCTGCCAAATACAAAGAACTCATGTTGTCTCCAAAAATTATTGGAGTACTATGATCAAACTCAAAACTCTTCATCAAGGTCTTCAACCATATCACTTCTTTTGCAGCTTCTACCATTCCCTTATACTCAGCTTCTGTGGATGATAAAGCAACTGTGTGTTGCTTCTTTGAACACCAAGACACTAACTTGTCTCCAACATAACATAGATATCCATGAGTAGACCTTCTATCATCTGAGTCACCTGCCCAATCTGCATCACTAAACACTTTGATTCTTGTGTCAGAAGTGAAACCATAATACAAACCTTCACTTAGGGTTCCCTTGATATATCTGAGTACCCTTTGGGCTGCAATCCAATGAGTCTTCTTTGGACAATGCATGAATTGTGACAACACACCTACTGCATATGATAGATCTGGCCTTGTCAAGGTAGCATAGATTAGACTACCTACCAAACTCTGATATTTCTTCATGTCATTGAACTCTTCACCTCCATGTCTGCTTAATTTATGATTTACCTCCAATGGTGTAGTTGAGGTCTTGCAATCTTCCATGTTAAACTTGACTAGAAGATTCTTCAAGTATCTCTCTTGTGAAACATATACTCCATGTTGAGTATACACAATCTGCATTCCTAGGAAATAAGATAAGTTTCCCAAGTCACTTATCTTAAACTCCTTCTCTATTTGCTTCTTGAGTTCATTGATTCCTTGAGCATCTGTTCCTGTAACAATAATATCATCAACATAAATGCACATGTAAATATATCCATTTTCACTTGCCTTCACTAGCAAGCTACTATCTGCCTTTGATGCTTGAAAACCACATTCATTCAAGAACTTGACCAATCTGTAATTCCAAGCTCTTGGAGCTTGCTTCAATCCATATAAAGCTCTCTTGAGCTTACACACATAATCTGATCCAATTGACTCCATGAAGCCTTCTGGTTGCTCCATATATACTTCATCTGCAATGTATCCATTAAGAAATGCATTCTTCACATCCAATTGTGATAATTTCCATCCCTTGCAAGTAGCAATAGCAATCAATGTCCTAATTGTAGACATCTTAGCAACAGGACTAAAGGTTTCATCATAATCTACCCCATAAGTTTGGGCATAACCTTTAACCACAAGTCTAGCCTTATATCTAGACACCTTACCATCTGCAAACCTCTTTGTTTTATATACCCACTTGCATCCAATGACTTTCTGATTCTTTGGTCTTGGTACTAGTTCCCAAGTTTCATTTTCAAGTAGAGCATCATACTCTTCTTGCATTGCCTTCTCCCAATTCTGTTTACCTTTGGCTTCTTCATAAGTGGTTGGATCTTCTTCTGTTTTCACAATGTAAGCATAATCTTTTGTTGTTAGGAAAGATGTATCATAGCTATACCTTATAGGCTCTTTCCTTTCTCTTGTAGATCTTCTGATTTCTGCACTTCTTGAAGTTTCAGCCTCATTTGATTCTGGATCAAATCTTGGCCCTTCTTCTACATGATCCTGCACTCTACATCTAGAGTCAACTTCATCAACAATTTCTTCACATACTTTTACCTTTGCCTTTCCTTTCCTTTGTATTTCTTCAACACCTGCATACTCATTTGGTGATCCTGTATACCACATGTTTTGCTCATCAAATGTTACATCTTTAGTAACAAGAAATTGCTTTGTGGATGGACTCCACAACCTGTAACCCATTTGTCTATCATCATATCCAATAAACACATACTTCTCTGCTTTTGGTTCTAGCTTATGTCTTAATTGTGAAGAAACATAAGCATATGCAATACATCCAAATACTTTACAATGATCAAGACTAGGCTTCTTACCCCACCATGCTTCATAAGGGGTTCCTCCATCCAAAGCTTTGCAAGGCAACCTATTCACAAGGTATGTTGCAGTGTTAATGGCCTCTGCCCATAAGTAATTTGGACAATTCTTTTCCTTCATCATGGCTCTTGCAAACTCCACAAGAGTCCTATTCCTCCTTTCTGCTACTCCATTTTGTTGAGGAGAGTACCTGCAAGTCACTTCTCTTTTGATACCTGCATTCCACAAATAATCATCAAACTCTTTTGAGAAATACTCTCCCCCTCCATCTGATCTTAACCTCTTTAGCTTTTGTCCTGTGATCCTTTCTGCATAAGCATGAAAGTGTTTGAATGTCTTGAAGACTTCTGATTTGTCCTTGATTACATACAAAGTAATCCACCTGGTTGCATCATCAACAAACAACACATAATATCTGGATCCATTTATGCTATAGTCCCTTGAGGGACCCCATACATCTGTATGAACCAATTCAAGCATATTTGAATACTTGTACCCTGATTTGTTATAAGAACTTTTATGTGCTTTACCTAATTGACAAGCTTCACACTTGTACACCATATGTTGCCCTTCAATATTTGGCAATCCAAGCACTACCTGATTCTTTGACATCTCCTTTATAGCTCTCTCATTGAAATGACCTAGCCTTTTATGCCATAGGTCTAATTCAGACACCTTTTGACCTCCATAGGTATACAATGCATGTCCCACATTACCTTGGACTTTGAGAGTAAACAATCTCCCTTCCTTTTTTCCTGCAATTATGGTTCTATATCCCTGATTTGGATCTTGTACATAAACACCATCATTTGTGAATCTTACCTCATATCCTTTCTCCACAATTTGCCCTACACTTATCAAATTTTTAGGAATAGTAGGAACATAAAGTACCTTACTCAGAAGTGTACTTCCACTCTTTGTCTTCACTGATCCAATGCTCTCCACTTTATGTTTGGTATTATCACCTGTTTGAACTGTATGTCCATTCACCCTTGCTTCCATATCAGTCATCAAGGATAGATTCCCACTCAGATGGTTGCTGCACCCTGAGTCAATATAAAACACTCTTTGATCTTCTCCCATTGATTCATGAGTTGCATTCAGGATAAGAGTCATGTCATCCTTCTGATCTGATGCATAATTGTAATAATTATTGTTGTAGGACTGAGATTGGAAGTTTCTTCCACCTCCTCTACCATATGGTGTCCTACCACCTCTTCCTCTGAAATTGCCTCTTTGGTTTCTGCCTCCTCTACCTCTTTGACTATAATTCTGATTGTTGTATCCTCCACTTTGATTATTATACCAACAATCATTTGCCAAATGATTTGTTCTGCCACAAATCCAACAAGCTTTAGCATTATCTTTGTTCTTACCTCCTCTTCCTTTACCTCTGAAATTTGTCTTCCCTTTTGTGAAGTTGGCTTGATTTGAATTTCCTTCATCATCATTTGATTGCTTTCCTTTGCCATTCTTTTTCTTGTCTTTGGAGTACATAGCTTGACTTGTACTTCTATCATTGTCTCCTTTAAGATCCTGCTCAAAGGTTAGCATATGTCCTAGCAATTGATTAAGGTCAGGAGTAAAGTGATCAAGTGACAACTCTATGGACAATATAAAAGGCTTCCACTTCTCATCACCTCTTAGACCTGTAAGTATTTGTCTTACCAACTTTTCTTCTTCAATATCTTCATCCACTGCTCCCAAGCTATCTGCAATATCTTTCATCCTTGCCACATAATCTGAAATTGATTGTGAGCTCTTTTTCTTGAAGGTTGTGAACTCAGCCCATAGTGAGGACTTCCTTGACTTAGTTGTATTTTGGAAATGCTCTTCCAAGGCATTCCAAACATCTGTGGCACTTTCTAAACCTCTGATGTGAGGTAGAAGGTAATCATTTACAGCCATGTAGATGATACTCCTTGCTTGAGCATCCTTTCTCATCCAAGTCTTCAACATTGCAAGTTCTTCCCTAGTAGGAATACTTGGATCTGCAAATTCTGGTTTTTCTTCATCTTCTGTAATAAATGATATAAGATCTTTGCTCATGAGGTGTGCTTCCATCCTCATGGACCATGCTGGATAGTTCTCCCTATCTAGCTTATCAATCTGCAAGCTTTCTCCCATCTTGTATCCACCTGTGTATTGAAATCTTCAAGCTTTACAAACAATGTATATACCTTTACTTCGAATTGAACTCCTTTTGCCTTTCTTGATGTCAAATAGTCTTCTCCTCAAGTTTTGACTCCAAGCTTTCACTTCTTGATCCTTCAAATGTTGAATCTCTTGAATCTGCAGCAGTCGGGATCCTCCTTTTCTTCAAAATTGATGTCTCCTGCTCTGATACCACTGATGGAGAATGTTAATCTCCAAAAGAACAACTTACTCTTGTGATTAGAGCACCTCTATACCAAGAGTAAGTCAAACACTTCACTAATTTAGAGGATCAACTTCTAATTATCAAAAGATGAACAAATCTGTGAAGAAGATGATACACAGAAAAGTCTGCTGCACTATTTCCTTACATTGACTTATCAAACGTGTAAAGTTTTTGATGAAACTTTGTACGAATCATCTCCTAGAGATTGCGCAACTATTCCAAGTTGAATTACTCCAAAAGATTAAGTATAACTTGAGAAATTGATTTCACAAGTTACCTATGTCAGAAACTGTCATCCAAAACAGTCGACTTTACACCTGTAACTTTTAAGACTTGGTTCTCCTTGAATAGAACCCGTTTTACAAAATGCTTTTAGACATAAGTAGCTTATCTTCTAACTTAAAGATTAAGCCCTCACTCATGCAAAACTTTAAACTGTGCTAGGAGAAATGACCAAAACATTGACTTCGAAATCTGCGCCTGTTTTAGGAACTAGTGAACATGCTTCACATATGAATGTTCCTACACTCAATTCACTCAGCCTGATTACAATTGGAAGCTGAAATTTTGCACAGAGGTCAAGTAACTCTCAACTTAGACTTGTACAAAAGCATTCCACAATTGATCTACTGTAGAAGGAGAACACGCAGAAACATCGGGCGCAAAATTTTTCATTTACTCAGAGAAAATACAACTGAGTGATGAGAGCTAACTCAAATTCACTTTCCTCTAACTTATGACTTCTATCTCCCTCATTCTTGACTTCTAACAAATGTCACATATGCTCTCATACATGCCCCGACTTTTCTCAAGGTATTTATAGATAATTTGTACATAATTCTTACTGAACAAAAGATCTAAGTCATCTATGACTATGCTAATGTACATATGTGTACACTTCTCTTGTCCTCTGATTATAATCTTCTTCCACACTTTAGGAATTGATTCTTCCTTCATCATTTGATCTTTCAAGCCTTCAATTGGTGATTGGTATGCACCAACAAGGACGACCTTTCATGAGACAACTTAGGGTAGTGCAAGATTGGGGACGAGACTCTTTATACCTCCAACATCAAGGAAACACTACCAAAATAAACTTGCATACCTTCGCTTATCGAGATGTACCTCCACTAGAATGGAATCCCATACACAAGGAGGAAGATGATTTGTTTATCCATAGTGCTAGATCAAGCGATCAATCATGGATGCATGAGGATGCCCAATTATGGATGTGTAAAGAAGCCAAGAAAGAGGATAACAAGATGCAGTTATGGCCCATAGGACATCCAAATTATCGAGCCATAGAGGACTCAATATACATGCCTCAAATCTTCCCTGACGAAAGCATTTGAACTGCACGGTTGGATGGAGATTCTAGCAACCTTAGATGTATGCATGAATGAAGAAGTCTTGACTATGAATGAATGTGTGGACGAAGAAGGCTATGATGTAAACTTGTACATGGTAGTCCTTCAAGAGGTAGAAAACAGAGAAATATTAGAAAAGGAATGGAAAGAAGAATACGAGAGCATAGAAATGGAACCAGAGTTTGATTCAGAGGAACGTTATCTAGAAGCCACTCAAGTTGAAGACAAGTATGGAATTACCAAAGTGTTAGCAATAGAAGCAGCCCCAAGAGTACCACTTCAAGAGGAAAGCATGAATAAGATCGAACCAACCCCTGATCTTTTTGAAGTACCATAACACTTCAAAAGATATAAAATAGAAGAAATAAAAATAGCTATTCAGATGCCTAAGAGAGAGGCAAAGGAAGGAGAGGCGTATGACAATAAGGAACAAACGAAAAAAATCACAGTAACCATAGAGGAGAGAGAAGAAAGATGTACTTACATAGGGAAGGATGTATCCATAGAGGAGGAAGAAGAGTTGATAAGACTGATCCGAGAATTTCGAGATGTATTTGCCAGGACCTACAAGGATCTCAAAGGGGTGGAACCCTCCATTTGTTCTCATAGAATACCAATGACACCGGAGGCAAAACCATCAAAGCAACGCCCTTATGCATATAACAACGTTTATGCTGCAAAAATTAAAGAAGAAATAGACAAGCTGTTAGCGGTTGGATTCATTTACGAGATAGAACACACAGAATAGGTGTCTCCATTAGTAGTTGTGCCTAAAAAGAATGGAAAACTGAGAGTGTGTATTAATGTAAAGAAAGTCAACGCAGCCACGATTCGTGATAGCTACCCATTACCTATCACCGATCACCTATTGGAAAGAATGGCACGCAAGGAAGTCTATAGCTTCTTAGATGGATTCTCTAGATACAACCAAGTAGCTATTGCTACTGAGGATCAACATAAGACCGCATTCACGACTAAATGGGGAGTCTATGCTTTCAGAGTGATGCCTTTTGGACTCACTAACTCACCTGCGACTTTCCAAAGATTAATGTGTCACATTTCCAAAGAATTCCTAAAGAAAAGTATGGAAGTGTATGTAGATGACCTATGTACATACTCACATCGGAGGCAAGAACACATTCCTGAATTGAGAAAAGTATTTGATAAATGTCGACAATATAGAGTATGTCTAAATCTTGAGAAGTGCATTTTTATGGTAAGGCAAGGGAAAACCTTAGGACACATCGTGTCTAGGAACGGAATATCTACAAATGAAGACAAGATCAAGGTAATTTTAGAACTTCCTAGACCAAAGAATGCCAAAGAAGTGCAAGCATTTATGGGTCATTGTGGATACTACCATCGATTTATCCACATGTACGCTATAATTGCCAAACCCTTGTATGGATTATTGACTCAATTCACATGAATTAATGAATGAGAGAAGGCATTCACTGAGCTAAAAAGGCAGCTAAGCACAGCTCCGATTTTGAAGACACCCAATTGGAATAAGCCTTTCCATATTCATGTGGACGCTTCCAATTACGCAATAGGATGTATCTTAGATCAGTCAACAGATGAAGGAAAACTGGACCATCCAATTGTCTATGCAAGTAGACAATTGGATCAAGCCGAGAGAAACTATACAACTACAGAGCGAGAGGGATTAGGAATGGTGTACGCTGTAAAGAAATTCAGACACTATCTCTTAGCCAATAAGTTCAAATTCTTCATAGATCATCAAGCCTTATTGTATCTAGTCAATAAAACTTGCAACATGAGAAGACTTGTGAGATGGTTTCTATTATTAATGGAGTTCGACTTTGAAGTGATTGTAAAGAAGGGTAACACTCATGTGAGGGTAGATCATCTCTCTAGATTAACACATGGAGAACCACCAAGCGGAGTACCAGAAGAATTGCCAGAGACTTATCTACTCAATTTGGAAGTGTGTCCCAAGTGGGCAAAAAAGCTAATTCCAATACTCACTCATGGCCCACAACACTCAATTAATAAGGAGAATAAAAAGAAAATCCTCCAATCACGTAACCTACACATTATTGCAGGTAGTGTGTATCACAAGGAACCCAATGGCGTATTGTCAAGAGATGTAGAGGAAGATGAACAAAAGAACTTAATTCAACAAGCTCACATCAATAAATGGAGAACGCACAAAGGTACTCATGGAACACTAAGAGAATTAAAAGGTTAGGAGTATATTGGCCGGATATGCCTAAAGACATCCATGAATATGTCAGTAATTGCGCGGAATGTCAAGAGACCATTCCAGATGACCACACATCCTTACCTTTCTCTACAATAGCACCTGACTGGAGTAAGACATTAGTGAAATTCTTAAGGACATGAAAGCATGAGGAAGGGATCAGTTTAGCAAGGAAACGATCTCTAGAAGAAATGAGTGGGGGCTACATGATCATTGGAAGGCAATTATTCAAGAGAGGGAAAGATAATCAATTACGGCTATGTGTGCATGAAGGAGAATACTTACCCATATTAGAAATGGCACACTTAGGTGCCGTAGGAGGACACTTCTCAGTCGAAAGAACTATAAAAATGATCCTCTTTCCAGGCTTATGGTGGCCATTTCTACATATGGATGTTGACACCTATGTACGAAGTTGTGAGACTTGCCAAAGAGCCAAATATCCGATTCGACGGGATGATATGCCATTGAGACCCATGGTTTGTGCTAGGGCATTTTCAAAATGGGGTATTGATTTTATAGGACCCATTAACCCACCAGCCAAAGGATCACATGCAAAATACATAATAGTAGCAACGGATTACCTGACTAAATGGGTAGAGGCAAAGGCGACTAGAAAAAATGATGCTCAGACCACCACTAAGTTTCTTTTTGAACACATCTTCACCCGCTTTGGACTACCTATAGAAATAGTGAGTGATAGAGGAACGCATTTCATTAATGAAGTAATAGAGTCCTTAATGAACGAGTTCCTGGTGATCCATAAAAAATCGGCCCCTTATCATCCTCAAGCTAATGATCAAGCGAAAAGTTCCAATAAGGTGTTATGCACCGTATTGACAAAGATAGTCAATAGTGAAAGGTCAGATTGGGATAAACAATTGCATCATGCAATTTGGGCCTTCTGTGTCGCTTACAAAACTGCCATTAGAACTACACCATTTAACCTGGTGTATGGACAGAATGCAATCTTGCCAATCGATTTTTTAGTGCCCACTTTGAGAGTAGCCCAACAATATGAATGGACGGGACATGAATTATCCAAGCAACTAGACCAAATTGAGAAGCTACATGAGACTACGATACAAGCTGTGGCAGGAATCTATGCGGCCAAGAGAAGGCAAAAGGCATATTATGATGCGCACATCAAAGACAAAGGACTAAAAGAAGGAGATTTATTCTTGGTCTACACATTGAAGCAACATGCCAAGAAGCTACAAAACCGTGGATATGGACCTCTAATAATCAATCGGATCTCAACAAGTGGAGCGGTTAATCTAGCTACTCTGGATGGAGATATTCTTCCTAATTACATAAGTGGATGTCGATTAAAATGTTACATGGAGCCATTGACGGACCAAGTGTTAGCATGACTTGTAGGTGCACGAAATAGAAAAAGAGAGGATTAGAGAGGAGGCGAGGCAAGAAGCCCTAGAACGTATCAAGAAATGGAAAGAGTGGATAAGACAAAGGGATGAACGATATCTACAAAGAGAAGAGCCTATTCCCATGGCCAACTATCAAGTTCACCATACCAACACAACCAATATCAGCATATCCTAACCATACCTAAACTTAGGGATTGGAACAACAAAGTACCAGCTAATAGATGCCTTGATAGACTCGAGAGTAGCACTCAGTTGCATATGAAGTACAGTTATCACGAAGCGTCAAACAAACATATCATCTACTAAAGCACACATGATAGGTGTGGGAGGTCAACTTATAAATGCAATGGAGAAGCTACAGTATCCCTCCACCTAGGAAATTCCACTATGGAACAATGAGTCTTAGTATGTAAGGACAAGGATTTGATAGAGAACCTGATCCTAGGCCAAGACTGGATCATTGAGAATGATGTAAGCATTCACCTAGCTCAAGGATATATATCAGGCAAAATAGGGCACAAAGAGATCTTTAGCCTGTTAGAAGAGATACACTATCCCATGCATGAAGACATCAAGTGTGACAAAGAAACCCTAGCGAAAGAAGTAGCAGACTTACCAATAGAAAATGTCACCAAGGCGTCTCTCGAGAAAGAAGAGATTGCCTTTGACAATACATCAGTGGTGGAATTGGATGCATCCCAAAAGAACAGACAAGTAAAGAGAAATGAGGAAGACAATGCTACTAAAGACACCCACAACAGAAGAAGAGCATCTATGGAGAAGTTTACTTCCCGATTATCGCAAACAGGTGGTGCTAAGATGCAATGGGTACGCAAGGATCAAGTGAGGGAATCAGAGAAGGCTATGCCAATACCGGTCAGTCATCTTGGGAAGACGAGGGACAAGAGAGGATCCTCTTCATCACAGTCAGGACCAAAGCGCCTTATGAGAATATGGCTCCCAAATTCATTGGTAGAAGCTCAAAGTACACGACAACAAATATGGATTCCTAAGAAGGTCAGACAGGTGGCCACTCAAGAGATAGACAAGCACGAAGAAACATTATATCGACACAACAAAACCAAAAAGCCAAGCGAGACTCATCATAGATACCAGAAAAGAAGGACCCCAACAACTCAGACAACCAAGAAGAAAGAGGAGACACATGGAGCACAAAAAAACGATGAGAATACGAGGCTTCAAACTTCAAAAATGAAATGGATATGGAGATCCAAGAGGCAGTAGGAACCAGAACACCAAGACCAAAAAGATTCCAATTGCACACATGAAGCATCAAATGCACCTAAAGTATGCATGATAGGGCCACATTACGAGGCCGTGCATTTGGCACATGATGCACGCAACAAAATTAGTGGTGCACATTTCCCACTTGGGAATAGGTCATAGATTCTACCTCCATAGGAATGGACCTACTATGTAAAATAAATAAATGCTTCGGCTATACTAATTCTTGTTTTCTTTCAGGAATGAAACTAAAAAAATATGTGGTAAGAGATATTACTCATGCAAGCAAAGGGAACGGAGTGACCCAATGAACGAAACATCACTACACACACATCACTAAAGACTTGCTTTCAAAGGAATCTAATGCTCTTTTCATAATGAGTGCAGATGGCTTCCGAAGATTCCGAAGCTACAATTCAAGAGGAGATGCTGGAATTCCCTCTGCAAAGTGTGACTAAAGCAAAAGGTCATTGGTTTAGAGAAGATCAACCAGCCGGGGATTACTTGTTTCTGGTAACCATCAAAATTATGGATACAGATCATCAGTTTCCTGTGATGTCCCAAGACTTTAAACTGGTGCATGAACTACCGTCGACAATAGACATCATGAAGAACACTGGAATTCACAAGTACTTCAAACTACCTATATACAAAGTGGATTTCCAGCGGTGCACTCAAGTGATGAACACCTTACAGCCTGCATTGCATGATCCATTAGTACCGGAGGCTAGAGTTTTGGGTGCAGTCGGCGAATGGGTCATCATCCAATTCACACATGACTTAATCAAGGAAGCTTTTGGATGGGAGAAGGAGGGGAATATGGTATTGAAAGATGAAAGTCAAGGAACAAAGACCCGAACATTCACCGACATTAATCGCGTTGATATTGAAGAGGAGGTGAGACTCATCCATCTGCATTTCTGCTTCCCTAACATGCACAGATACACTGCTCTGCAAAAGATCGTAGTGCAAATGCTGTCACATGCTATTAAGAAAATTGGAAATCAACTCGGTATGACCCCATATATTAAAGAGTGACTCTTCGAGCCAAGAAGTAGTGGAATCATAAAAAGTTCTTAAATGGAAGCGTGTCCTTGACCATATTGATATATCATGCCTTGGGCATTAGAGAAAATCTGACAGAGATGCCTTCATCGGACGCAATGGCCAAGTATGCAAAGGTTGCTACTGTTCCCAGAAAAAAGAAAGGAGTAACAATTGTAGAGGAAGCGAAAACAAGCTCCCGACCTAGAATGAGAGGTACCAGAAGGCTAAGAGAAATGATGCAAGTAGAAGTAGAAGTTCTAGCTACGAAGAGGGCACATGTGCTTCCAAAGACGAGACTTGAAGATAATCGACCTATTACAGAAGAAGAATTGACAAGAGCCATGGAAGCTACCCATCAATATACCGAAGGATAAGTAAACCTCTTAGTGCAAGGGCACCATTACCAGCAAGCCCATCAAGATTTAGAACAAAGAAAGAGGCTGACCAAGGTTCACAGATACAGAGAATTGGGGTTAATGAACTCAAGTTCATCATCCGACACACAAGGAGAACAAGACACCTCGACGCTAAATGTGGATATTCGAAGTGATTCAAAGGACAATGGCCAATGGGAAGCACTAAATCAAGTGAAGGATGGCTTCGGTGTGGACAGTCCAAATAGTGAGCAAATACCTGATAACACAAGCAAGGACACCACAAGGCAAGAGACACCTCAAGAAGAAGTACATATAATTAAATTGAATGAAGTATCTAACATTCAAATCAAAGAGACTCAGCTGGCGGCAAAGGCCATGTTAAAGCACCCGAAGGAAGAAAAGATTGAAAATATCGTTGAAGAATCAGAACCCTTCATACCAATAAGGGTAGTGGTAGAACCCTCTCCAATGGAAGTCACATTTCAAGGGAGCACCACGAAGTCTATTCAAGGAAGATGAAAGAAAAGAACATGAAGTACAGCTTCAAATTAGGCAACCACATACGAGACCATACACGTGGAGCAAGGAAAGGATGTATGGATAGGGCAAGCTCCAAGCATCCCAAAAACTTGGCTAAATGTGGACGTCGCTCAGCTCAAGCTAGTGGTACAACACATGATACAAACTGCCATGGACACTCAACAGTTAATGCTTGAGGCTGACGCTGACTATGACAGGGCAATGCGGGAAAAAAGTCAATTCCAAGAGATAGGGGAAAATCTATCTGCCCAATTGATTCAAGCACAAAAGAGAATAGTAGAGAAAGAGACAGAAGCCCAAGAAGCAAAGCATCAATGCAAAACACTTGAAGCGGAAAACCAGAAGCTCAAAGAACAACTGAAAGAATTGCAAAGCAAATATGAGGCTAGCGAAGCCGACAAAACACGAATGAATGCCAAAAGCAAGATCCTCGAGTCTCAGATTAAAGTATATATGGACAAAGCAGATAACCTCTGTAACAGGAACAAGGAGCTAATGACAACATTGTTATGCAATCAACCGATAGAAGCTCCTGAAGTGAAAGAGAAAGACACAAAAGCATTGGAGGAAAGGATAGCTCAGTATGAAGATCAGCTAAGCAGGAACAAGCCATCATCACATAATGGGAGAAAAGATATATGAATGACACCCCAGAACTGCAAAAGAAGTGGAAGGCGGTAGAAAACCGATACATAGTACAATGCAAAGAAGATGTTGATCAGCTCGTTGTCATAGGAGGGGAGCTCCTCAAAAGCAAAGAAATAATCTTGAAAGCCACCGAAGAGAATAAAGAGAAAGATGAATTGATAGAACAATTGCAAGGTCAATTAGCACAGAAGGTCACAGAGGGGACACCAGTAGTTCCACACTCCACAGCAGCTACTGAGGAGATTGAGGTACGTCCTCTTTCTTCCCCTTACATCATTCACCGATAAGGGAGGAAATGGAGACCAACATTGAACGACATACTCGGGATATTGCAGAACTAAGCCGGCATGAACGAGCACTACTGGTGTCCCAGCTCACTAAAGATTTTGAACATCAGGTAATCAAGGTCATGATGGAAGCAAGGATTGAAAGCAAAAATCTAGAACAGGTAATGAGACCCTTCAATGTACCATATGGATTACTTAAAGAGCAAACGCGATAGTAGATAAAGAGCACCACAAATAGAGAGCCAGACAACAACCTCCAATTTAGTATGCAAACATTCACCTACACACAAGAGGAATTCGACAAAGCGGATCCTATATGGAGGAGAAAATTTTTGGAGAAGAACCCTACGCTACAGGTACAATGGGAGTCATCACCATACATACTTCAAGTAAATCCATCTTTTTGCCCAGTACCCAGAAGATGCTCCTGGATGCAATTTTGGGAAGGACAACGCCAGGGAAGCATAAATAACCAATGGCTCAACTATCCATTACTGCCAAGTCCACCACGTGATTATCTACTGACCGAAGAATACATGATCAAAACAATCGAATTTTGGGTCGCGGGATATGCAACTGTACCAAATTTAGCTATCAAGATGACTAATAAGATCTTGAGTATGTTACTTATTGTCATAAAGGTGTTTCAGCATGCCCAATACACATTTTTGAACTTCATCGGTATTAATCAAGGATCAGATGCCCTCATTTTTTATCTATCCACTATACCTAGCCGGTTGACACTAATGGCCATATACTCAAGATTAATGTTTTTTCCAAGTACCTACATGCAAACTTTTTAAGAGGCATTTTTCACTGGCTTTTTCGAAATTGATTCAGAAATTTTTGTGAAAATGTCTTCGAATCTTAATGCTAGACTAGTGGCCTATGAGTTAAGTTTATTTGCTGATCATAGACAGGCACCAGATGATGGGGTAAAGTTGACCCAATGGAAGGAATTAATGCTATGTCAAGCCAATTTGCTTAATCAACGAGAGCAGCAAGCCATCCAAACATACTCACGTCACCACGAAAAGCCTGTCGGGGACGACAGAGTTCAGAAGGAGGGACGTGTGGAAGGGGAATCAAGCAAAAAGCAAAGAAGAAGAAGGTCAAAGAATAAGGAGTGAAGTTTATAAAGAAAAAGAACAACTCTCTGCCCAAAGCCTCGCAGGGGCACGCATCAAGCGACAACACCAAAGAACCAGGTCCTAAGGAGTGGAATTAAAGAAAGATGACAACTAGGACATTTGACCAAAGCTATAGAGATTCAAAGACATGGCAGGCATAAAGAAGATGGAGAAAACCACAATTGATGATTGACCGGGAGCTGGTAGTGCATGAAAACCATCAATTGATGTTTTAGGCAAAAGTTTGAAGTCAAAAGATGAAGCAAAGACCAATATATGAAGCTTGAAGTTAGTGCATGATCAGAGAATGAAGTCTTGTATATACATGTACACTACTAGACTTGTAATTAACTCACTTATACCTTTGTTATGGCTAAGAGTTTGGACATATCTGCCTATATATACAAGTAAAAGTTGGGTCATGTATGAGAGATGATGAATGACAAGTTGTAAGAGTCATTAGATGCTTTAGAAGTGAAGAGAATATCTCTCATCAATAGATGTAATGTTTTCCTGAATACAAAAAAAGTTGCACCCGATATTTTGCTCAGTGCTCCTTCTGTGTTTATTCTTTTGTGAAATGCTTCTGTACAAGTCTAAGTCTATATTTGAGTGACCTCTGTACAAATTTTTGGATTTGATGATAATTTTTTGGTCAGTTCTCCTTCTACAATGTAAAGTTTTGAGTAAATGAGCACTCATTATTTAAGTTGGAAGGCTACCTATGGCTAAAAGCATTTGAATAAACGGGTTGTAATTTAAGAGAACTATGCATTAGAATTTGTAGCTGTCAGAATGATAACAAGTACAAGTGCTCAACCTAAAGATACAGTGGAAGAAGATGCCTTTGATATTGCACCTTACTCACCATCACTAGAGCCAAAACAAGAGATGGATCCATTATAAAGAATTATGTCTACTAGTAGGATAATAGAAACCCAAGATTACATTGATGAAGATTACATTGATGAGATATCAACCACAGACATGGGTCAAGAGATCAGATAACATTTGATACAACATTTGTGTGTGGAATTTGAGAAATTAGCCATTGATTGTCATCTAATCAGTTATTGTGTTACTTAGAGAGATGGGATTATATATATGTGATGAGGAAAGGGCTAATATATCTCGTATATTTTGCAAATCCAACAAATGAAGTCCTTATATTAGGCACCCTTGATCATATAGTTTCACCAGTCCTAAGGGAGATATTATAAAAGAGACTTTCCTTTATGAATGTTGAGCCAATCCATCCTTTGGGGCTATACGAGATACTTTTAGTAGGTTGTTGTGAAGCTCTTTTGCGAAGGTGAAATTGAATAATAAATCACAAAATTGAAGATTTTCAAGCTACAAAACTTATCCCACATTCGTGGTTGAATTCCCACACATGGCCCACAAATGAGAAAGTGTAGATACATAAGCTCCATCTCAAGAGAGGCAAGGAGAAGCTCCTTCTTTTCCCTTGGACATTGCCCACAATCATCTTGGTGGCCTCAAGATAACCATGTAAGTGCTATTGGGTGGAGCTTCTAAGGAAGGAGGTACAAATGGTTATTAATCATGGTGTGAAAAGGCTTTCTCCTACCATTGGTAGGGGTTTCTACCTGTAGAACTTGGAAAATGAATAATTCATTTTGCAAAAGAGAATCCAAGAGGATTACTCATGGAAAACACTAACAAGGTGAAAAAGATGATGCAACCAACAAGGCTTCATAGATGCTCTATAAGACCTCTAATACCATTGTGAAGAAGAAGACTATTATGGCCACCACCTAAAAGAGAGATGACTCTCACTCCAACCTTATGCCTCTATATATAGCTCTCTCCACTTTGGCAGGTTGATACTATCCATCCAAGTGTCATCCATGTAACCACATATTCTTCAAGTGTCCTAATTAACCAGATTTTAAACCTCCTAGAAGCTTCAACTTGGATTTGGGTAAAATATACCCTACTTTCCTTGCTCTTCATAGTACTTGAACCCAAGACCTCCCACTAGAGGCTCCAACAACTTAACCATTAGGCCACACCACATCACTTGACTTAAAGAGCACAACAACTTATAATTAAGTCCAAGTTGAGCACTTTGGGACAACATGAGGCCAACCAAATGATGTACAATTTCAAATTCATCTAAACCAACTAGAAACCCATCTCACAACCTTACTTTATAACATAAGCCCAAAGCTTTGCAAAAATCTTCAAACTTCTATAAAAAGGTTTGTAATATTATCCTGTGTGGGCATGTATACCAAATTGATCTCTCTAGCAGAGAGTGGCTCTCTGACGTAATGATCTTGCACCTCAATGTGCTTAGTGTGAGCATTGAGGAATAGGTTCCTTTCCACTACCAATGTGCTTTGATTCTCAATAAATATGGTGGTGGCAAAAGCCTCATCGATTTACCCAAGTAATCCATAAGGTGTTTGAGACACAGTCAACAATAGCTATGAAAGTTGCCATATACTCATTCTCACAACTAGAAGTGGCCAAAGTAGGTTGCTTCTTGCTCAACAAGATATGCAAAAGCTACCAACATGAAGCAAACACCACTTGCAGACACATGAGTTTCATAACAACCAAGCCAATCTAAGTAAAAAGATCATGTAAATGTGATGGTATTGATTCACCCTTTGGATAAAACAACCCAAGCTGCAAGTATTGTATTAATAGCAAAAGGTACACTTAACTACTCACTAATGCTTGCTATAAATTAATTTTCTCATGTGAAAACCAATAAATTGAATATCATGCCAAGTGATGCATACATAAATGTGGCATCCAATAGATTGTGGATAAAGAACAACATCAAATGATTCTCCAACATGATGAAGACTTGGTCATAAACCTATTTCCATAGGAGTGGCAATAGTTTTACAATCATCAACGTTAATATGTTGCAATAAAGTGTGGATCTATTTAGTTTGACACAATGCAATGCCACCATCAACTTGCACAAAGTGAATGCCCAAATAGTGATGCAGATGCCCGAATCTGAAATTTCAAAAGAGACATGTAGATCAGCCTTAAAATCTGAAATATGTATTTCATTAGGAGTAGTGAGTATCATATCATCTACATAAGCAATAATGATAAGAATTGCATATCATCTGCATGCTTTACATATAGGTGGTTTTAGTTGGACTTAAAATCCATATGTTAATAAGTAGTCATTTATCTTCTCATGCCAAGCACAAGGTGCTTGCATTAATCCATAAATGTGTTATCTAACTTGCACGCTTTGTTTTCATGCTCTTTCTACACAAAACCATGGGGCTAAGATGTAGAGAGTGCACACATAGAAGCAAAAATGAAATAGCACAATAAAATTAAAATGTACACTCACAATAAGAGAACCATGAAATGGGTAAACTCATATATGGATTAGAGTGAGCTTGCCTAGAGCATGAAAGATCTCACAAGGTTCTAACCACAAAGAGTGTCTGTATGTGCTACAAAAAGTATATGTAAATGAGGACAACATTTTATAGAATTGCGAGGAGGCTCCAAAAATACATCATTTGGGATATATCTCATAAAAGGAGATCTCACACATGTTTGTCCAAAGGAAAATCACATATGGGATAATGAGCTAAAAGGAGAGCACACTGATGTTAGAAGCTAAATGCAACTGAATCCAAATACAAGGTGAGTTCTCCAAAATGGAGATGCACTCAAATGAAAGGAAGGATAAATATGAAACTAAGTAAATTGTGAAAATGAGAGATTATTCCAAATTATTTCTTCAACATCCCATCTCCAACTCCATTTTACAGAGGGTGTATTCTACAAAAGTCCATAAAATGTTTTAATGGTACATATCCAAGAGCTTTTGTAAATATCTCCACTAAGTTCTCCTTTGTGGTATGCTCCAAGATTCTTCTTCTTCTTCTTTGTGCTCTCCGTGTGCTTCTACAAACCTCAAACTCCAACAATTGGTATCAGAGCAGGTCGCCACTTCACCGAGGGCATCATCGACACCCCTCTGGTCATAGTCTCAGAATCGCACAAAATTTGGTGAGCATACTGAGGGTGATTAGGAGATCAAAATTGCTTCTCTTTCTCGTGCCAAAATCGCGATCTGACTATCATAGTGCTTGTGTAGGCAATTTCATCTTTTTGTGCCAAAGATATATATAGGTTTCGGTTCACTAGTATAAGCGCCTCAAAGTTTGCTATAGGTTTAGTGGAACTCATGAGGGTAATTCCATTCAACTTTTTCAAATACAATCATTTTTTTGCATCATGGTATTTTAGTCAGTGGCCATGGCTGAAAGCAGTGATGTATTCCATATGTTGGCTATTGAGGATAATTTGGATGGTACCAATTACCCATTGTGGGATTATATGATGTGTCATGTATTGGTTGCAAAATGACTATGGATTATTCTATAGACTGCTGAAAAATGTCCTATTTCACTTGCAAACACAATTGTTGAAGGTGGTGCAGATGGCATTGAAGATAGTGATATTCTTCATGTTCTTGTTCATGTTGTGGTTCCTTCTACGCCTATTGCAAAGCAAATTCGTTGGGATGGCAGAGATGCTCAATCACATGCATTGATAGTTTTGTCTGTCAAATGTGCCATTATTTCTCACATTTGCTCTTGCAGAAAAGCTAAGGATGCTTGGGATACACTTACCACTTTATACGAGGCAAGGAATGAGGCTCATGTTGCTTACCTCCAAAAACAATTAACAAGTGAGCACATGAATGAAGGTGATTCCATGGACACTTTTCTGACAAAGATGAAAGATTTGAAAGAATAGATGATTTCTGTTGATGAAGTCTTGCCTGACAGTTCCTTATGCAGACTCTTTTGAATGGTCTTCCCAATTCATATCAGAGTTTTGCCTCTACTCTTTGTTTGATGATGAAAGGCAATCCAAATGCCTTAACATTTGAGGAGTTAGTCTCTGTTCTGTTGTAGGAAGACCATTATATGTGTTGCAGATCAAGCTTTCTTGGCTAATCAGAAGGACAAAGGTAAATGGAGCTCCTCTACTAGTAAGTAGAAATCTGCTAATTCTTCATAATCAAAGAAGGAAGCAGAGATGAGAAGAAAAAAGAAAAATAGGAATTGTTCTACAAATACTATAAAGGAAATGATCATGTCATCAAGAGCTATCCAAAACTCGTTGCTAAAGAGTCAAGGAAGAAAGAGGTTGGAATGGTTGATTGCGGAGGCATCTACACCCAAAATAGAGTCTGTTAATCTTGTACAGAATAAAGAATGGGCATTTACCATTGTTTGCAATTATGACCCATCTTCTCATGAACAATGTATGTCTGCAGTAGACTTAGATGTTTGGTACTTTGATAGTGGGGCGACCAAACATATTACCTCACAATGTAGTTTCTTCACTTCACTCGAGCGTGGCTCTACAAGGAATATTGTGACATGCACCAATAACTCCTCCTATCCTGTTATGGGAGTTGGTAAGATCATTTTGACTACTGCTGATGGTAGTTCTTTTACATTTTTGGATGCTTTATTTGTGCCAAGGATGAAGAAGAATCTGTTATCAGTTTCAACTTTAATCAAGATTGGCTTGGCTATGAAATTTGTTGATGATAGATGTACAGTTCATGATCTATCAATTGGCGATGTCATTATTGCTTCTGGCATTTTATGTCATGGGTTGTATAAGCTCATAGGCTATGAAAAATCTATGAATGATTTAGCATGTGTAGTACATGATTCTCATGCTATATCAGATGGAAAGCTTTGGCATGCATGCTTTCGTCATCTGAATTTTGCTAGTTTGCTACACCTGCTAAAATCTAAAATGGTGTCCTCTCTGCCCAAACTTGAGGCACTAGGTAAAAATGTTTGTGAAGGCTTTATTTTGGGCAAAATGCAGCATTTCTCATTTCCAAACAATGGTTCAGTTCAAGCTACTTAGAAATTGTAGCTTGTTCACAATGATGTTTGTGGTCCTATGCAGACACCCTCTTTTGGAAGCTATCTTTAGTTGTGACTTCCATTGATGATTTTTCCAAGCATGCATAGGTATATCCATTGAAGGCAAAGTCCGAAGTATTTATGTGCTTCAAACAGTTTTTGATTTTGGCTAAAAATCTGTCATCATGTAAAATGGGCACCCTCCATTCTCGTTGAGGGGGGGAATATATGTCTTCTGACTTTAATGCATTTATGGCTGAACGTGGGATAAAACACCAACATATAGTGTCATATACACCTCAACAGATGGAGTTGCTAAAAGGGAAAACATGTCACTCATGGAAATGGTGAGGTGTATGGTCAAGAGTCAGACTTTACCACAGAGTTTCTGGCTTGAGGTTGTTATGTGTGCAGCATATGTACTTAACATGTGTCCCACTAAAGCATTGCAATCTATAACTCCATATGAGGCTTGGCATGGTTGCAAGCCATCTATTGCTCACCTGCATGTTTTTGGTTGTCTCGCATATGCATTGGTGCCTGAACAACAACGTAGGAAATTGGATGATAAAGCGGTGAAATGTATTTTTGTTGGGTATAGCTTTGAAAGCAAAGGCTATCATATGTATCATCCACATAGTAAATGCATTTTGGTTAGCCTTGATGTTGTTTTTGTGGAAGATGCTATCCAACCATTACTTTCATGTACTAAGGAGACCTTTGTTAGCTCCAAAGATATGTATGACACTTTGTTGCCTCTTTTTACAGGTGGACAGTCTAGTGCTGGTCCTAATGAGGCAACTTCTCAGCCTTCACAGGTTTCATGTGATGATGCAAATCATTCTATTTCTGATGCATACTTACATGATGCACTTGTTGATGAGAGTATTGATATTGAGGAGGCAAAAACTATGGAATAGTTGACATGTACAAGGCTAGGCTTGTTGCAATGGGTTATGCTCAGGAAAGAGGCATTGATTTTGATGAGACCTTTGCTCCTACTTGCCAAATGACTACTGTTCATAGAATCTGTGCACTTGCAGCTCATCATGGTTGGAATGTACATTACTTGGACATCAAACTACATTTTTGAATGGTGATTTGCATGAAGAATTGTATGTTTTTCAGCCCCATGGCTTTGAAAGGGCATGAAAGCCAAGTGTGCAGGTTGAAAAAGGCATTATATGGTTTGAAGCAAGCACCATGTGCTTGGTATCAAAAGATACATGCCTACCTGATTGCACATGGTTTTGAGAATAGTCCAGTTGAGAGCACCTTATATGTCAAGTGTGCAAATGATGTGCTTCTGATCATTGTTGTGTATGTTGATGATATGTTGCTCATTAGTCCTCATGAGAAGCATATTGCTGATTTTAAGGATGATTTGCATGCCTCATTTGAGATGTCAGATTTGGGTCATGTGCATCATTATTTGGGCATTCACTTTATGCAAGTTGATGGTGGAATAGCTTTGTGGCGAACAAAATATATTGACACATTACTACAACATTTTGGACTTGAAGACTGCAAACCTATTGGCACTCCTATGGAGACAGGTTTACAATTGAGTCTTCATGATGTTGGAGATGCATTTGATGTTGTTCTCTATTAGCAGGCTGTTGGATGCTTGATTTACTTATATATTCAGCTTGCTGCCTCACAGATGAGCAGGTTTATGCATTGCCCAGGTGTCAAGCATTGGCAAGTAGTTAAGCACATCTTTTGCTACTTGAGTGGTACCCATCTACTTGGATTGTTTTATCCCAAGGGGGGATCACTACCTCCAGATTTACATGCTTTTTCTAACTCTGACTAGGTGTCCAATAGTGGTTTTTGCTTCATGCAGACGTGGAATTTATATTATAGATGTCTAATTCAAGGGTCAAAATTCAAATAATGATGTAAATTCTGTATATGATCCTCTCATCCCCGAGAGGAGGACCCAAATGAATTTATCGTCGGAGGAAGAGCCACTTAATCGTAGTAGTCAATTTTCTGGAGTGTCAATGGCTATAAGGATTCGTAAACGAACTAATATTAATAATAATAGAAGAAAAAACTAAGGAAAGATCATTAAGCGTGCTCAGGCAACTTTAGGATCTCCGGGAATGCTCTGTCGACTCGGGTGAGTCAGATTTCTACTCAGGCAGAGCACGGTGATGGCAGTTGATCTCGTGGTCGGTTTACTGGGCATCGCGGCCCTCGGCCACGCTGCTTTTTCCACTGTCCAATGTAAGTCAGAACATTTATGTGTTGAATCTATAGGTTCCTTTTTTTCTTCATAACGAGAAGGTTAGAGACTTAAACCACGTCTTCTCCTTTCATGATGGCATTTAGTACGGGCAATGGATGGCATTGAGTACGGGCAATCGGTTGAGTTAAATATCTATCATGACGAATGCTGCATTCTTTTTTGAAGTTGAAGATACGATACGATTTAGAGGTAGTCGAAGGAGATCATGCCACAAGTTCTGAGATTGCCGTTGCTTCAACGAGTCTTTTGTGCGATTTTCTTAAAATACTAGGACCCGTTATTTTACCTTGTAAATCGGATACTCGGTTAAACTTAAGGTAGAAGAAGAGTGGAGACTAGGTCTTAGAGGGCTTTTAAAATGCATTAAGACAAATCCAACTAACAAGATGGAACCATTGAGCGACCTTTCAACTCCAAGCGGTCCATAATTAAATACCTAAATACATGCATGCATGAAAACAAATGTACATCTATAC